>JARFIW010001282.1:0-722500 GCA_036346225.1 Platerodrilus igneus | reverse complement strand
TATATCTATATATCTATATATCTAATATCATATATCTATATATCTATATCATATATCTATATCTATATATCTATATCATATCTCATATATCTATATATCTATATATCTATATATCTATATATCTATATATCTATATATCTATATATCTATATATCTATATATCTATATATCTATATATCTATATATCTATATATCTATATATCTATATATCTATATATCTATATATCTATATATCTATATATCTATATATCTATATATCTATATATCTATATATCTATATATCTATATATCTATATATCTATATATCTATATATCTATATATCTATCTATATATCTATATATCTATATCTATATATCTATATATCTATATATCTATATATCTATATATCTATATATCTATATATCTATATATCTATATATCTATATATCTATATATCTATATATCTATATATCTATATATCTATATATCTATATATCTATATATCTATATATCTATATATATACTATATACATATATATATATATATATATATATATATTTCTCTACTAACTGAGAAGTGACCATTATTTACTCCATTGCTTTAATGAAGAAGTAGTTCTTCTCTCCCGAGGTTAATCATAATAGTCAAAGTCCATAGGTCAATAATAAAAAACGACTACTATTCTATTCAAATGACGTTTAATACTACAAAGCAAAATATTTTAGTTTGATAGATTACCAGTATAAAACTTCCAGACCACTTTGTCAGTAATCAGAAACTTTTAATATTTAGCTAGATTAACTTACTGATAAGTCAAAAACAATTTTTCTGATATTTTTGTAGTTTTCCTTTTTTTCACATCATTCTTTGATCTGAGTGTATACTCATATACAATTTTCTAGACTTATTTGGCAACAAATCACCACTAACACTGTCTACAAGTTGTGCAAGCTCAGGTGGGGTCCCATTTATTTCTACTTCTAATCCACTATCACCCATTTCTACTTTATATATAATACTTAGACCAATTGAAACTACTTCAAATAACCTAACATTTAACAACATCAATCAATTTTTTATAATTTGTATTATTAGTATTAATTAGTATTTTAAAAGCTTAACAATAATTTCGACTTGGTAACATAACGATCTAAACTAATAAAATTTAAACGTTTTAGTGTTAGTAGTACAAAATTGTGTATGCACCTAGGTTGAGAAATGAAATTATAAATACTCCCTGTATGTTTGTTGTGGTTTGTTTAGTATTCTTCTTAAGCCTTTTAATAATGCAATTGCACACTTCTTTAATAACCATCCTCTAAATTGTATAAATAGAAACATGTTAAAAAATGTTTTCCAATTCCCAAGTTATTGAATTTTTACAATAAAAATTAATCAGCTGATTTCACGTTAAGCGTATTGGCTACCTAAAAAAGTCGGTCCCAGGCCGTAACACAAATTGAAGGCAATTATTCATTTAAACTTTAAAAATTTTGCTTAGTGTACTCAAACCAAATATTTCAAACATCAATAAATCAAAGTCACCTTCAATTTATGTCATAAATGTCAAACTTGAAGTTTTTATTATTTTGAAAACGATCCTAGGTTATGGATCGAAACGTTAATAAAGATAATTTTAAAAACTATGAGTGGTTTAATACCCAAAGAAGATTAAGAAGAATGAAATTATAAATCTCGCACCATATATCCTTCGGCGCTTCGCGTCTTAAGATATAAAAGTGCTTGATTCATAGTTGATCACTTCACAACCTAGGTATATAGTATACTATTACTTAATATTTTTAAACATTGGCTCAACAAACTAACGGTTCTAAAATTTTTGCATTTATTTAATTCAACTTTCTTTGAAACATCACTAATTTGCATTTTCTAAAGTCTGAGTGTAGTTGTTATTTTTCATATATCCTATTTATTAGCTTATATAATGTGTTTTATACTATTTCACCACCATATATCTATGCATTTTTGTCTACCTTCCTTAGATATTGCATTCTTTTTTTTTACATTAAATCTAAGATTTTCTATATTATCCATTTTTTCCTAAACAAGTACTGTTTAATTCCAAATATATTGACTGCTTTCTCTAATCCTATGTTCTTAACGATCTGTTTGTTCTGTTCTATGTTATCACCAACTTTATTATCTACCTTTCTTTAGTATGCCTTGTTGATTTTGATGTTTAGTTTATCTATATGAATTTTTTAAAATTAATGTATTTGAAGTAAATATGTTTCATACAACTTTTAATAAATTCTTTTTGCGTATACTTAGAATAAGCTTTCCTGGTTCAACAGTGTCACTTAATAGATTTTTGGCTCTCTCTTAACACAAGCTCTACAAGTTATTGAACGAATGACAATAATTTCATTACTAGGTGTTAAAATCAACTACTGATTTATGCATTAACTGAAGTTTAGATTCAGTAGCGTTTGACGTGAATTTCAAGATTACTAACTTATACATACATAGGTATTGCAATTGAAGTCATATCTTATCAAACCGTATAAATTATTAAAAACAATGTGTCGTATTTTAAGGTTCTCATTGCTCATGAAACACAACTTTGTCATTTTTCTCAACTAATAACTAAAAACGCTTTTTAACTACAAGAGATCACAACTACTGTAATTTTTGTTACCTTGAAGTCGCTCCTAAAAGCAAACTTAGTTTGAAATAGAAGTGAAACACTTTTTGAATCAATAACGATTATATCGACAATGTTTTTACGACTGTAGGCGGCTAGAATTACTGATTTGGTTTGAGTGCTAGAACTGCGCAATTTATAGAAAAAGCAGCAGTTGTAGGAAACAAGCTGTGACCAAGGGTTGAGCAGATTGATAATAGCTTTCAGGTCAATATAGATGTTCTGTTTCTTCACGTTTGCTATTAAGTAAACGCTTCGGGATTTGAAAAGCAATAATATAACAATTTTGTAAATATCGTTTCAATTGAAGTAATAAATATGAAAACGGGACTGAAATTTCGATTTTAAGAAAAAGAGTACATAGAAGACGTTTCAGTCGAATCTTGTAAAAAATCCTTGCTAACGAACTTTAGGCAGTTACAATGTTAGTTGATTTGTTGAACATGCAGGTTGCGTTAAGATATAAATACTTTTATATACGTGGAGAATGCACTTGGAAAAAGGTTCAAACCCATTCCGAGACGATACATATCCGATGAGCTTTACCATAAAAGCGGAATTTTAAGAAATCGTTAAACTATAATAATACAAGGTGGCACATGCAGCGTATACCTACGAAGATCGCTAATGTCTAGAAATTTATAGTTTTATTAATATTACCTTCTGTGTGTCACAAACTGCTTGTACGAGAATGAAAGGACATCTACTACTTTTATACTTGTAACTTACGATTGGGCTTTATTCAACGCCCTTCCTTGATTCCCTAAGGAACGGATTCCTTACAGATACGGTTTCCTACTTTTAGGTTTGTTTATGGTTGAGCTAAGCGATAGTGTGAAAATGGCTGTCTGAAAACTGTGTAGCTACCTAATTAAAGATTTTAAAGCAATATGTTATTCTTGTCTTGCAGTACTTTAACCTCTGTATATTCATCTTAAGTATTGCGATGCTTTAAATATTTCTCTCAAATAACTCATAGAAACATACTTTTCTAAAAATAGTATTATACAGCACTTACTTCAGTATTAAATAATTATATATAATCATAAACAAATGTTGCTCAGTTACATTTGTTTTATAAACCATAAAGCCTAAAAATTAAATAAAAGATGTACCTATATGGAAAAATTATTCTAAATACTTAAAACTTTGTGCAATTTAAGCTGTGCTAAAAGCTTTGGTCATATACTACATGGAATTAAAATGTAAATTGTGTCAAAACCAACCACAAATCAAACACAGATGTAATTTCAACTAACTATATCGTTATAAATTAAAGAAATTATTTTTTCGATAAAGCTTACGCCATTCTGTGAAGATAGATTTGTAATTGATCTGTATCAGCGTAGGGGTGCTGTAGTGGTACTGGTACTGTTGTGCTGTGTTTCATTCATTTATAGGTAGTACCTGCTAAGAACGTCGATCATAAACGCACTTTTACTAAAAAAGGGAAATATAGCGTGCATTATACCCTTTAGTATTACTAGAATTAATTATTTTGTATAACATGTCCAATTTATTATATTCTATTTAGAATTGGTTTAGAAATGCATGTTTATGTATACAAAGATTTTTATAAAGGATCAATTTTTGTCAATACCTTTCAAAAATAGTTTCCAGCGAGTCAGGCTTAACTTCAGATAACTATCTGCTTATACAAGTATAGATAACAACAACGTCCTTCACAATAAGTAAAAATATTAATTAATTTTTTTTTACAGATAAAAATACTTTTTAACTTAAAATAACGCTATTTAAATGCATTAATGTGGTAAAAAAGGGGTTTGCAGTTATGTGCAACAGACACGCAAACTAGAGTAAATTAGAGATTTTAAATATTACAGTATTAAATCGTTTTTATTTTAAACAAGGTTGACATCAGAAACGCATTAAGCTTGTCCGCACGTTTTACACGTGAAATGCAAACGATTTTGTGCAAAAAAACAGTTTATCTATTAAAAATGTTTAAACAACAAAACAGAAATTAAGAACTTGCAGATATTTAAACGGGGAATCGCGCATTCTAGATTATCACAAAAAGTATACTACTAACATTTTTATTTATCAGAGTAGACAAACTACATTTGTACGAGCGCAAAATCGTTCACTTTTACATGTATTTTCCCATAAGAAAGTCAAATGTTCATTTGGCAAATTTTTTTACAAACTATAGAGATCCCCATAAGGAGGAAAATTTGTTCAGATTCCCAACACCAATGATTAGTCATAGCAATAGACCAAAATATGTCAGTAAAAAAATTAAAACTTATTAGACAATTTATACATACATTTACAATAATAGTACATTCATATACATATTATTTTATATGTACACTTTATACCTTAACATCATATATTACAATAAAAATTATATATATATATATATATATATATATATATATATATATTTAGATAGTTAATTACACAAGGTAAGTTGATAAATACTATAGTATTACAGTGAATAAGATGAACTAATAACTTAGACTTTTATGCAAAGCCCAAATGATCATTTCAAATCGAGCTAGTAATTGAAAGATGGAAAATATAAGGTCTTGGACAGGACTTGAACCTGTATCCTGGTTTTGCCAGAACCATGCGTTTACCAATTACGCCACCGAGACCGATGACACAATTGGGAAATTTACAAATTTAAATCGTGTACACAACTATACATAAACCTAACTTTCAATTACGCTTGGCATTTTTGTCAATCATACTATAAGTTACAAATATAAAACTATGTTATTTCACATCTTCACTAACATATAACTTTAACTTATCTGACTACATTTGTCAGTCAACTTAACCTTTAAATATTTTAATTATCACTAAGTAGAAATTAAACTAGATGCTATAAATTATAATATGTAGCAGGATGGTACATGAGAATATTTTTACTAGGTTTTTGTTGGATTATTTGTGGTGAATTAAATTGTGATATATATTGCAAAAGTCATCTTGGTCATTTTTCGAATTTATGGCATTTGGGGTTTTTTTGGATTTGCATTGTTTCTAAAAGGTTTCTTTTCTTATCATTAACTGCGGTACTCAGGATATAGACATTTTCGAAGTCAAACTGGTGAACTTTTTCAATGGCGTGTGCGGCAAGGGCAGTGCTCTTTTTATTAGAAGTTTTTTTTTGTATATTTATGTTCATATATGCGTTTATGTAAGTATTGTTTTGAATTTCCAATGTATAACCCCGTGCAATCAGAGCAATTAATCTTATAAATTATGTGTTCTGTTTTTTGGTCTGCTTTAGGTTTAGTTGGGTATAAAATTTTTTGTTGAATTGTCTGGTTTGTGTGCGACGTGTATATCATATGTCATTAGATATTTTTTAATTTGTTCTGAAAGCCCGGGTGTATACTCCATTGCAATCCAAATTTCTTTTGTATGTAGTTTTTTAGTGCCTTCATTGTTATAAATTATATCTACTTTACTTTAATGGTTTGTTTTACAAATGATGTAGAACAACAATTATTTTTAAGTATTTTTTTTAACTATCTTTATATTTTTAGGTCTGAAGTCATTATGTGATAGTATTATGGCACGTTCGACAAGGTTGTTTACGACATTTTTCTTATATTGTATTGGTACATTCGACTGGAAATTTAAGTATCTGCCAGTCCACGTGGTTTTCCTATACCGGCCTGTTGTTATTTTGCCTGCTGTATTGTATTTGACGAGTGTGTCTAGGAATAGTATAGATTTGTTTATTTCTCATTCATATGTCAATTGTAGGCATGGATAAAATCCATTAAATGCGTTCATTGTTTCATCAATTTTATTTTCAGGTAGACATGGTACAGTCGTCAACGAATCTTTTGTAGAAGACAGGCTTAAATTTTAATTGGTTGATGGTATTGGTTGATAGCATATTTGGTACAGCGATGGGCTCTCCAATATTATTCACCATCGCAAATATGGTACTAGAAAACAATGCTATCAACCAATTAAAATTTAAGCCTGTCTTCTACAAAAGATTCGTTGACGACTGTATCATATGCCTATCTGAAAATAAAATTGATGAAACAATGAATACATTTAATGGATTTCATCCACGCCTACAAGTCGCATATGAAAGAGAAATAAACAAATCTATACCATTCCTAGACACACTCGTCAAATACAACACAGCAGGCAAAATAACAACAGACTGGTATAGGAAAACCACGGGTCTGGCAGATACTTAAATTTCCAATCGAATGTACCAATACAATATAAGAAAAATGTCGTAAACAACCTTGTCGAACGTGCCATAATACTATCACATAATGATTTTAGACCTAAAAATATAAAAATTGTTAAAAAAATATTTAAAAATAACTGTTATCCTACATCATTCGTAAAACAAACCATTAAAGTAAAAGTAGATAAAATTTATAACAATGAAGGCACTAAAAACTACAAACAAAAGAAAATCGGATTGCAATGGAGTATACACCCGGGCTTCAGAACAAATAAAAAAAAGTCTAATGACATATGATATACACGTCGCACACAAACCAAACAATTCAACAAAATTTTTTTATACCCAACTTAAATCTAAAGCAGACCAAAAAAACAGAACACACACAATTTGTAAGATTAATTGCTCTGATTGTCCGGAGTTATACATTGGAAATTCAAAACAATACTTACATAAACGCGTATATGAACATAAATATACAATAAAACTTCTAATAAAAAGAGCACTGCCCTTGCAGCACACGTCATTGAAAAAATTCACCAGTTTGACTTCAAAAATGTCTGTATCCTGAGTACCGCAGTTAATGATAAGAAAAGAAACCTTTTAGAAACAATACAAATCCCAATAAACCTAAATGCCATAAATTCAAAAAATGACCAAGAAGATTTTTGTAATATACACCACAACTTAATTCACTACAAATAAACCAAGAAAAACCTAGTAGAAATATTCTCTTGTACCATCCTGCTATATATTATAATTTATCGTATCTAGTTTAATTTCTACTCAGTGATAATTAAAATATTTAAAGGTTAAGTTGAATGACAAATGAGGTCAGATAAGTTAAAGTTATGTATTAGTGAAGATGTAAAATAACATAGTTTTATATTGTTAACTTAAGGTATATATAAATCTAGATTTTTATTAATAGCAGTAATTTGTGTAATAATATTTTTAGAAACATATTTGAAAATGGAAAACCGAAACGCTTCATATGTATTAAATTAAAATGATAGATGAGCAGTTCATTTCATTACTATAACAAACACCATATAGCGAAGATAGTGCAAATGACCAAATACCAAGAAATATATATATATATATATATATATATATATATATATGTATATATAAATATATATTAACAGCAACCTTAGCAGTTTAGTTGTCGTCAATGATTGAATACTGTTCAATGGATAGCATTGCACATGAGCCGAGAAACAAGTAGCGTTTCTCGTTTCATGGGCTTAATACAATTTTCTCCTGTGCAATTGCGTGAACTTGATGTTCGGTCGACCGAATTAAGTTCTAAGTAACAAATAATTTCTTAAATTCTTTAATACAGCTCGAAAAACCAACGAACGTAATTTCGTTTTTTATTAAAAATCTCTAATTTGTTTTATCTTTTTAGTAACACCGAAATTCTGGATAGTAAATGATCGTGTAAAAGATTAATTCCCTTCCATTGATCTTGTTCCTCATTAGGTTTAAAAATCTCCTTCGCACACAAATAATCCGATAAGTTGTTCATTGTTTTCATCTTTTATCACACCCAAAACTTTCTTGTTAAGTAGAGGAATTCCATAAATGTTGTTCAAAGGATAGTCCCATGTATCAAAATGTCCAATGCAGTCTCGTTTAATGGTTTCATACGGATCTTTGTTTATAATTTTATAGATCTAGCTATGTACCTGTGTAAAGAACATGGCATCCATCTCCAAAAGCTGTATTCACATATCCATAGTAAAAATGGTACATAGTATAACTTGACTATATGGAGGATGCACATGTCCACGCGTATAGTGTTATTAAAATATACTTCTGATTTAACAGGTTCCACTGCAACCAGATTTTCTCAAGCACAGTAACATTTTTGAACAGAAAGTGGGAGCTTCAGCAGCATATCTGCTTCCCAGTTGGCACAAGTTTTACGTTGCAGTGTTTTCGTACATTTTCCATTGTTTTGTAAAGACAGCATTATTCATAAGCTTGAATAAGTTTTTCTCAAATTCATTTCTTACAGGTTTACAAAGTTCAGTATTTAGATCAATGTAGAAAATTTAGTCAATAGCTTTGTTTAAAATTCTTGATAATTTCAATCCATTTGCCAAAGCTTGTTTCAGATTTCTATAGTGAATCGCATATCTCCTTTAGAATTTAACGTAGACATTATCTTAAAATCTTAGTATTTCGATACAGGTGATTGTCTAGTGTTCGAGGTAATCTGGGGATACCCAGAATTCCCTCTTCAAAATGTAACCTTCTGTAGCAGCAACAAGAACTGATGTCACATCGATGTTGGTGCTTGACCATTCAAAACCTCCATACGGTAAAGGCTGTTTCATCGCCCATACGTACGGATTATTGGCATTGTAGTACATAAGTTGCACATCCGTTTTGGAAGGATTACGCATTGCAAAGTACTTATTATTTGCAATAGCACGTTGTTCTGAATGCACTTGATTAATACATCTTCGTATTCCTTTTTTTTATATCAATAACAGATGATCGATAGATGCCAACAGTTCAAGCTCTTGTCCTGTATGCTTTACCATCACGTACCAAACCAGCGTATAATAATCGGCGGAGTCAAGCTCATATGTCGTATGGCAACTTGTTCAAATTTGCTCAAAAACTTCTGCTGGTAACATCACATCGGTCTCGAGGTATAAATCAAAACACTGCCGCAAGTTCTAAATATTAAATGCATCTCACGCTTTTTGAGCATGCGCACAGTTTATCGTAATTCCTTTACCTTTTAGCTTATTGTAAAACTCTTGTTGGCTATGTATGTGCAATCAAGTTTTTCAAAAGATTCTATTCAATCATATGGATAGACATATTTTCTTATTCATAATTTAAATTCATCTCTGCTCAAATGAGTATATTCGCCTTTTAGCGGCGGAAATGTGTTTAAATATGATCTCAAGATTTCTAAAGGAGCTTATAAAGCGGAAGCTATCGATGAATCATAGTTAACCAAGTCTAGAATGTGTTTATGAAGGAGACATATTTTACTTTGCTTACTGGTAGCACTTCCACACGGCCATCCAAATAAAGGACGATGCTTTTAATTATAAAGTTGCTATCAAAATCACTCATAATATGAAACATTACCGAAATCGTATGGGAATGTTTATACTTAAAATTACAACTTCTGTAGTTGTTGGTGGGTACTAAATATGGCAACGAGTTGCACTTTCAAGTCAGCTAGTTGTCTAAATGTTATATAGGTAATTAATGAACATTGCTATGCTTTCAATTACCTTTCAAGGTCATCGTTTAAGCGTACTCCTTTTTGACTGTTGCAAAGAGCTCTATAATTAATAAGCAATCTCTGATTTTCATTTTTATCTACATAATATAAAATACATAATACAATAGATGCATTTCTATACACAAAGCACAACCACTTCTTTACTTTTACTTGGAGTTGTTTTTAATTTAGTTAACTTAATTCTTATTTTTAAATTTACGTCTACAAATTCGTCTTCTACATCCTTTTCTAGCCAGAAATTGGATATGTGCAGTATGTCCAGATTTATAATCTGCAAATATAACCAACTATGTTTAGATGTAAATTTCTTTACAACCGACAATAACAAGTTCCGTTAACCAATCTATTGCCTCCACCCGAAGATGATGCGTTGTCTTTATGGATTCGTTTATTTTCTGCATAACAATCTCCTTATTACAGAGGAATTCGAATTATATAATAAAATCAATCGGGTTGTGATACTTTAACGGTTTCGTAACGGCCCACCACTTGTTTGGATTTTAAAAATGGAGTAAGTTGGCTTTAGTAGCGGTACGAGTTTAAACCATTAAAGTATTATAACCCCAATTGATTTTATTATATAATTCGAATTCCTCTCTAATAAGGAGATTGTTATGCAGAAAATAAACAAATCCATAAAGACATCGCACCATCCTCGGGTGGAGGAAATAGATCTGGTAACGGAACCTGTTATTGTCGAAACATAGTCGGTTACATTTGTAGATCGTAGATCTGTACATATACAATTACTAGCTAAAAAAGGATGTAGAAAAGGCGAAATCGTAGACGCAAATTTAAAAATAAAAATTAAATTTAATAAGATAATAATCAATCTGAATAAATACAAGGAAACGGTTGTGTTTTGTGTGTAGAAATGTACTTATTATATTATGTAACCTATATTATCTAAATAAAAAATAAAATTAAAAGTTGCTTACTAACTATAAGGTTCCCTGCAGGAGTCAAAGAGCTACATTTAAACAATGATCCTAATACATAGTTGAACCATGTTAGTTGAAAGCATATCAATGTCCATTTGTTACCTATATGACACTTCCACAACAAGCTGATTTTGATAGTGCAACTTATTGCCACATTTCCGAAAAACTGTTTAGTGTAGAAGATAAAAGGGTCGCTACCACGGCCATTTAGTACCCACCAACAACTACAAAAGACCAGCTCACAAGAGTTGTAATATTAATTATCAAGTTTTTCATACAATTCCGATGATGTTTCATATTCAGAGTTGATACGACAGCCACATTATAATTAAAAGCATCTCCGTTGATTTGGATGACTGTATGGAAGTCGTACCAGTAAGTAAAGCAAAATATATCTTTTTGACAAAACTCATTTCCAAAAATTTGGTTAACTATAGATTCATTGAAAGTTTCCACTTTATGAGCACATCTTTAAGAACTCTGGGAACTTACCTGAATACATTTCCGTTACTAAAAAGCAAAGTTACTCATTTGAGCGAAGATCAATCATTACTCGGAAAGGTGTCTATCCATATGATTTTGTTGATTCTTTTGAACAACTTGATTGCACCTTATTACCTGGTCAACACGAGTTTTACAATAAGCTAGTAGATAAAGGATTTATGAAGAAATCGTATATCGATGCTTAGAAAGTGTGGGATGTATTTAATATTCAGAACTTGGGGCAGTATTTTAGTTATGACTCAAGAACGCTGTAATGTTACTAGCAGAAGGTTTTTAGCAAGTTCGAACAAGTTGTCATACGATACACGAGCTTGACCCCGCCAACTATTATAGGCTGCCTAGGTATACTTGGGACATGATGTTAACGCATACACGGCAGGAGCTTAAGTTGTTGACAGATATCGATCAGTTGTAATTTATAGAAAACGAAATACGAAGAGGTCTTAGTCAAGTGTGTTTTGAACGACGTGCTAATGCAAACAATAAGTACCTACCAACGTATGATACGAGGGTCTCACGGCAGTAATGCCGTGGCTGCAATGATAGGTTAGGTTACTGTTAGAAATAGATATTATTATTAAAAAACACAAATCACTTAACACGCACATCAGAACAGTTGTTGCTAAAACTTTTGCAGACTGTTCTGATATGCGTGTTAAGTGATTTGTGGTTTGTGTTTTTTAATAATAATATCTAATTTGTGTTTTTTAATAATAATATCCATTTCTAACAGTAACCTAACCTGTCATTGCAGCCACCGCATTACTGCCGTGAGACGCTCGTCGTATGATTGTTCTAAACTGGATGTATACCTTATGTACTATAATGTCAATGATCAGTATATGGGTATTGAGTCAACATCTACCCTATGGACGTTTTGAATGGACAGACAGCACATCGTTGTGACATCAGTTCTTGATGATGCGCCAGAAGGATACATTATGGAGATGGATTTTTGTATGGAGAGTATATCTGTGACATGCATTAAACATGCCCCTTTACCCAGAGCATATTGATCCGAAAACGGGACAACCACCTGTATCGAAAGACCAAATTACTAAGTTAATGGCTACATTAATTTTTAGAAGTTCTTCTATAGTAAATCAAATACCTCCTTTAGAGGAGGTATTTGATTTACTATAGAAGTCTGAAACAAGATTTGGTGAATGGCCTTAAATTATCAAGAATCCGTTGAGTGCTAAAATTTAAACAAAACTGTTGATTAAAATCCTACATTGATCTAAATGTTGAACTTTAGAATCGTGCAAGAAATGTATTTGAGATAAATTTCTTCATGCTGATGAATGATGTTATCTTCGGAAAAACGATGGAAAATATACGAAAAAATGGCAAAGTAAACCTTGTGCGAAACTGAGAAAATAGATATGGTATGCTAAAGTATCCAACCCTTTAGTCAAAAATTTTACGATCCCTGACAGAAACCTTGCTGCAGTGGAACTTCTTGAATCAGAGGTTTATTTTAATAAGCTGATATATGTAGCGTGTGCATCCTTGATGCAACCAAGTTAATTATCTACGTATGACTACGGTTTTTGGAGATGGATGCCATGTTATTTACACAAATATAGATAGACTGATCTATCTATAAAAGTATGAACCAAGATCCGCATGTAACTATGAAACGAGACTGCATTGGACATTTTGATAGATCGGGCTATGCTTCCTACAACATTTATGGAATTTCTCTACTTGACAAGAAAGTATTGGGTATGATGAATGATGAAAATAATGGATGATTTATGACAGACTTTATTGGATTACGTTCAAAGATGTATGTGACGAAGATTTGTAGACGAATGAAGACCAAGAGGCTGCATTTACACGATTAATGGAAGAGAATGGATCATATATGTAATCACTTGCTATCCAAAACTTCAGTGCTACTAAGGAGATCAAAGGAATCTAAAGATCCGCAATAAAAAAATATTATTACGTTTGACGATTATGTCAGCTGCATAGAAGATTTTAAAGAAATATATGTTACTCGAAACTTAATTCAGTCGGTCAAGCATAAAGTTTATACGATTGTACAAAAGAGACTTGCATTAAGCATAAGCACAGAAGTTGACAAACGCTACTGGCTTCCCGACTCGTATTCAACACTACTTATCGGACACTACTCGATCATGGACGGCGCTAGAGTGTAGACGATTATAGAATATTTATTGTAATATAGGAATATTAAGACAAGTTGTAATTATAGTATATAAAATTGTTTATATACTAGTTGTCGTTATGTAGTGAAATATAAGATGTACATATAAAATATATGTATGAGAATGAACTATTAATGTAAATGTATGTATAGATTATTTAATAATTTTTAATTTTCCTTTACTTACTGAGTTATTTTGGTCTATTGTTATAGTTAATCATTGGTGTTGGGAAACGGGAACAAATTTGCCATGGACACAAGACATGGCGAAAATGGATCTGACGCCTCCTTATGGGAATTCCTATAATTGGTACAACAATGTGTGAAAAGAACCTTATATTTTCTTATAAGAAAATACGTGTAAAAATGATCAACTTTGCGCTCATACAAAGGTAGTTCATCTACTAATTGGGAGTATTTTCTTATGCCTGTGCTTTAATTAAAATCGTAATTTACTATAAGCAAGTAGATATTTTGTATCAAGAATTAAGTTAAATTTGTTAAGTTCAAATTGCGATAAAGGATTACTAGGATCTAATTAGTTGTAATTTTACGTCTTGCAGTTGATCAATGCGAAGTTAGTGAACAATTAAGTATTACAATTTAAATACGTTGAGTTATCTCAAAAACAATATTTTAAAGACGTGATTTTATTGCACGCGCATGCATTCTTAAAATGTGCCAGTTCGGGCGAGTGCGACAGTGCACATCTTTTCTAGATTGAATGGTAGACCAAAAAAGGCGTGGATTAGTGTTAGGACAAATATTAAAATATCTTTTACTTCTTCAGGGATCACTACTGTCTTTAAGACTATATTGGTTTTTTTTAAATTAAAACTTATAATCCACAAATTTTACGTTCAATTGAAAAGTTATATTAAATTGCGTTTCTTAAAACCGTATTAGCGTCGCTGCAAACGCATCTTGATGATATAAATGAAAAATTTGGTATGAGATTAAATAATTAATATATTAAAGAGTTTCTATGCAGAAATCACCAAAAATATGCGTGAATTTTATACAGTATATATGTACCTGTTTGTAAAGTAAAAGTGTATTGTCTATTTTATACAAACTAGTTGTATATATTAGGGTATTGGATATGTACATACGATACAGCCACTTACGCGAGAGTCTAACAGTTCAAAAGAAGAACGAGCCAAGCAGGTAATCACACCATGAATCCAAGTATGTAAACACATCATAAGCCTCTAATTAGTAGTGTGTTACAACACTAAGCTTTGCAAACTGCAAGTGACCAAAATTACCATGCAAAATGTAGTAACCTACTAGGATTTTATCTATTTACATATTCCAAATAACATAATAAGTATTTATTCATTATTTGGTTAAACAAGCATGGACCCTAGGTTTATTCTAACGTTGTGTGAAGTTTAAATAACATATTAAAAAAGGTGATACAAAAATATAAAAAAACGAAAAAATGCAGTAAAAGGTTAAGAGTTGCCGCACTAAAGCATACAATTTCATAGCTAACTAACTAAATGCAGAGGATCCTAATTGCTCTAAAAAATTTCTAAGGGAGACGTGCTTAGTTTAACATATAAATAACCAACAAATACATTTATTTTTGCGGTAGCTATGCAGAAAAATAATAACTATGTATATGTGCAATTTATAACGTAACACTTTGCATGGTTATCATTTTTTTAAATTTCACTTACTGGATATGGCGATCTTAGATGCTAGGTACAGTCAGCTCTATGCAACAGTGCAAACTGGCACCCACATTCACGCGACTCTCGCGTTCGTCGCGGGTAGCCAAAACAGCTATCCAGCATACAGCACCCCTCCTACCAACACAGTAAAACGCTAATTAATGAAACTTATTTCATAGATACGATGTAGATATTAAATTTGGAAATGAGAAAGCTCTAAAAGCTATATAAAGAATGCAATTTTCCGATCACTCACTATCATAATAATTAATTTGTATTACCAACAAACGTAATCAATATTTAATTAATTTACGGTTTGTGATTTGAGTTCAGATCCCTCCACGGCCGTTAGGAAATACAATGGTCATCTATAGCATTTCTATGGCGTTTTGAATTTTTTCACTTCATATATTTGAATCCGTTCCGAATGGATCTGCACCTTAAAGAAGTTCTAGATTACTACAACGGGTAGAACGGCTTAAGAGTTACAGTGATCTAAAGAGCCGAACTATAGATTTAACCAAATTAGTGGGGTCTTCAGTGAGGAACAAGACTAAGACAGGTCCCCGAAAGAGGGCAGCGGTTCTTTCGGTACATAGTTTGGCAGAGCACACAACGTACTTAAATTGTTATTAAAGATGATGGCATTCTCTGGGGTAAAAATGCCGGAGTTAAAATAGTCCCCCATTTGGATCTTTGGAAAGGGACTACTTCGGAGGATGTGATTAGAAAATTTAGAAAAAGAGTCTGGAACATTTTGCGAGTCGGAGAGTGGAATGTCAGTAGTATGAGGCAAGTAGATAAGCTAGAGAACTTAAAAATTGAAATGGATAGGTTAGCACTAGACATAGTACGTAAACAAAGTTCGATGGCCAGAGGAGGTTTTTTTTTTGGAGTGGAGACTTCAGAGTAATTCATTTAGGATCAGAGGAAGAAAATTCGGGTGTGGAGATAGTAATGCCAAAAAAGATAGGACGCTGCGTAGAAAATTACTTACAAAAGGATGAAAGGGTACTCATAGTTAAATTAGAATCTAAACCGGTAAATACAGTAATAATATAAGTATATATACCCACCTCTAGCTACAAAGAGGAAGAGGTAGAATCAATCTACAATGATATCGAAGACATACTAAGATACGTAAAAGAACATGAAAATTTAATAATTACAGGGGATTTTAATGCAGTAGTAGTTGAGGGCAGGGAAGGAGCGGTAGTAAGATTATTTGGTTTAGGCACGAGAAACGACAGGGGAAATAGGCTGGTAGAAGTGACAAGAACAATTTAATCATCACAAACACATTATTTCAACGTCATGCTAGAAGACGATATAGGTGGACGATACCAGAAGATATCAAATAGATTACATTCTTGTAAGACAACGGTATAGGAATCAAGTAAAAGACTGTAGAAGCTACCCAGAAGCAGATATAAACACTGATCACAACATCGTAATTACGAAGGCCGCTCTTAAATTTAAAAATTTGAAAAAAAAACGGAAAAAGACACTTTGACTTTGAGAAACTAAAAGATAAAGATATCCATGAACGATTTGAGAAAAGTCAAATGAATTGCTGAAATATATCGGGAAAATTTCTGTTACTAAGGAAATAGAAACAGAATGAAATAACATTAAATTCAGCTTAGATATTGCGGTATACACTAGGGTATACACAAAAAGAAAATAAGAGACCATAGATAACAAAGGATATCCTAAGTTTAATAGAAGAAATACAAAAATAGATCGGACGGAACAGGAAAACAGAGATACAAAACCATAAAATGGGAAATTATTCGCAAATGCAGGAAAGCTATAGCACAATGGATTGATGAAATGGGCAAAGAAGTACAAACTAAGACGAAAATAGGCAAGACAGACGAAGCATACAAACTAGTTAGAATAAATTTTAGGGATATAAAACCGTATAGCAAAAATTTAAGGGACGCTGGAGGAAACGTCATAATAGAAAATGTAGCGAAAGTGGTTAAATGTCAAGAATATATAGGGAATTTAATGGAGGAGAGGAATTAACAGCACTAGAACAGGAATCAGACATTGAAAATGATGACTTGGGATAGCCTAAACTTAGAGATGAGTTTAAATTATCATTAAAGGGCCCGAAAAACGATAAGGCGCCGGGTATAGATAAGGTGCAAGGAGAAACTTTAAAAGACGCTGGGCAAGCAGTAATAAAACGCCTCTTTCCACTTGTAAGCTATGTGTATGAGACAGGCTAGATACCTAAAGATTTCAAACGTAATATCATAGTAACTATACCAAAAACGAGAGGTGCGGATAGATGTGAAAATTTTCGAACAATAAGTTTGAGAGCACACGTGTCAAAAATATTAACTAGACTTGTACAAAGACGAATGGTAAAACGGGCTAAATAAATACTAGGAGAAGATCAATTTGTGTTTATACGAAACAGGAGAACACGGGAGGCTAATTTAGGTCTGAGTGTGATAATAGAGAAAACAATAGAAAAAGGGGAAAATGTGTTTATAGAGTTCGTAGATCTGGACAAAGCATTCGACGATGTAAAATGGGAGAAAATGTTCGAAATACTCAAAAAGATTGGAATGAATTATAAGGGTAGACGTACAGTACGTAGATTATACTAGGAGCAAATAGCGGTAATAGAGTTAGAGCAGGAACTTAGAGACGTAAATATTAGGAAAGGGTTGAAACAAGGATGTGTCTTAATCCCGTTAATTTTTAACTTGTATATCAAAGGGGCAATGAATACTATCGAATGCAAAAAGTCACTTGGAATTATTATGCATGGACAAACGATTGATATGCTTAGATTTGTAGATGATATAACGGTGTATTTGCATCTAGCAAGGAAGAGTTAGAAGCAGCTCTTAATGCAATGGAACCAGTACTAACACAGGGATAGGGTATGGAAATTAACAAAGATAAAATAAAAGTATTAGTATGTAAATCAGGGGTAAATAAGTCAAAAACCATAATACAAATAGGAAACGAGAACTCACATAGGTTAAAGATTTCTGCTACCAAGGAAGTCAAATACCACAAGATGGGAAGGGCGCAAAAGACATAAAACAAAGATTAGCACATGGTCGTGCTACATTTAACAAGAAAAAGCAACTAATATGTCCAAAGACGACACATAAGAATAAGGAAAAGATTGCTGAAACACATGTGTAAAGCACAGCACTGTACGGTTGTGAAACGTGGAAAGGTAGAAGCTTTGGAATGTGATGTTACAAACGAATGGAAGTATGGACAGAAAAAGTTAAGAACAAAGAGGTTCTCGAAGTGGTAGGAGAAAACGGAAATATGTGGAAAACAGTAAAAAATTGGAGACAGGATTATAGGACACATATTAAGGCACGAGGGAATAGTGCGTAATATATTTGAAGCAGAGAAGGAAGAAAAGAGAGGTAGAGGTAGACCTAGATTAGACTATTGCACACAGATAGTGAAAGATGTAGGCTGTAGGAATTTCAGGAAAATGTGTGCGTTAGCTCAGAATAGAAAACAATGGAGGTACGCGATTAACTAGTTCTAGAAGTGAAAACCTAATGATGATGATGAATTAACCGTATTGTATAGTAGTTGTTGCATAACCCCTGAAGTGCCTTGAATTATAGCAGGTGGTAAACTATTTAGCCGCAATCTGTCGTAATGATAATAAAAGATATAATTAGTAGCAGTTTTACATTAATGTAACCTTTAAAAAAAACAATCCGAGACGATTCCTAACACTGTAGTATATCTCTGCTTATCAGTAATCAGTAGCAGCTAAAGGCGTTATAATCCATGTTACATGATGGATGTGTTACCTGCTCATGTACTGATTTTTAGGAGTATCAGCGGGACATTGCAGCTTAAACGGATGGATAAAGTCCGCGGAGTTAACAGAAATATGGCGACTGCATTTAGAAACGAAAGTATTAAAAAATGTCTTGATAAAATAACATTCATAGCCGAAATTGCTTGATTTCCAAAAAAAAAACAGACGTGAGTGCTTGTACGTGGCAACTGTTGTACTACACACAAAATCAAAATTACTTAAAAGAAAAGAAAAATAAGAATAGAAGTAAGCGGTATAGAAGTATGTGGCATATGGATAACATAGTTCAATAGAGTTGAAACTTCAACTAGCTTTTAAGATTACTGTCTGTAACACATTCATATTCGACTTCATGTCGAAACATGTTTTGTAACGTACATTTAAGGGTTCAAACTAAAGTTTGCTGAGCTTTTGTAAAAAGGGCAATACAACATTTAGTTTTCGTAGCTAATTAGAAATATAATATGCATATTGTTTTGCATTAACTTTGATAACCACAAATGGTGAGATAGTGGACGTGTAAATATGAGCAAAGTTTATAAAAGCGGAGCCTTCAAATACTTACCAGTAATAACTTCAAAGTTTAAGTGGCGGCGGCTGGACAAGGAAAACTGTCGACCTCTGGCGGAACTCAAGCGTTTATAGCACCATAGCAGTAATAACTTCAAAGTTCAAGTGATAGCGGCTGGATGAGGAACTGTCGACATTTGGCGGAACTCAAATTTTTATAGTGCTATAACTACGATCACACCAGCCTACTTACAACAACTGTCGCAGCACACCACAACATAAAGCACTTGAAAGTTAATTGCGGTAAAACCATAGATTATACTATGTACACGACGAAGCGGAATATCTAAATATCTAATTACTTCACACGGGTTTCAGATTTTCCATTAAAAAAAGATTTAAAGGACACATTAAAGCCAAATCTTATATGTTGTGCTACAATATGCAAGCATTACCCAAGGGACTCCAAAATTTTATTAATTTTTAAAGACTGATTAATCACAAATACTTAATTAGATCATATTTTAAAAATAATGGCCTCATACGACTGCTTGGAGCCTCTCCAGGCACCATTCTCGCCTCAGCACCAGTATATTCTCACCATCTCTCAAATTTTGAACTGCCCAAAACATAATAAATCTTTCTTGGTTCATTTTTGTGCTTTATAACGTGTAAAATCGAATATTAATATATGGTTACGCGCTGGTGTTCATGTACACGATGGCCGTTTGGCCATAGTTGTGACATTGCCGCTCTATTATCAGCAAAAAAAATAATTTTTTTTTGTTAAAAAAACCTAAATGACTTGCCCACATAGACAATTATTTAATAAGTAACTTTTATTAAAACCGTTTTTAATTTGGGTGCCTAATAGGAAAGAAATTTGGATTTTTAGGAATTTCAAGATGGCCGCTACTGTGATGAGCTCCTAATATACATTTTCGTCGACCGTTTATTAATGTCAATATTAACGAATGATTTTGTTTTAAAAAAGGACGTCATTAATGCACTCTTTTTCATTTTAATACATAATTATTTTTGGAAATTCATAACAAAACTATTAATATTACAATTGCTCAAAGTTAAGAAAGGAACAGATAAATTATTTATCTTGTGAACGTCAGGATTTATATTCAGGTTTAAATCATTTTGAGTATTATTCAGGTTGTTTGAGGTTATGTTGATGCCAACTGGGGATGCGCTCGAAGTAACTGTTTCGCTTGTGCAGAATAATTGTTTAGCAATATTTACTTTATTTTGGATTGAATTCTTAGGGTATGTCTCTGCAACCCGGGTTGATTTCCACCCCCCGTATCTCTTTATTGTTGCAAAATCAGCCCCTGAATCTGACAATATTGAAGCAGATGATCTACGAAAGCAATGCCCTGTAAATAACTGTGACTGATCAAGTTTTAGAAATTGTGCAACTGTCGGTGGTATTTTGGCAAATGTGTTGATGCCGACAGGGTTTGAAGTGCACTTATTGTTTTTATAATGTACAAAGAATCGTGTGTGGTTTGTATGTTGTGGCCTCAGTGTTATATATTGTCTGATTAATTTTAAGAATGTGTTTTGATGATCATTCACAATCGTAAAAATTCTTTTCTCCTTGGTTTTTGTTTTTGATCCTGAGATAGCGATGAGAAATTTTGATTTTAGGTCTTCAACATTACTAGTTTGTAACTCCAAAAGTTCATGTTTCCTTAACGCGCCTGCTATTCCAAAAATTAGTGCGACCTATAAAGTATGGTTTACTATTAAACAAGTTTAAATTTAAACGTTACGTTTACCTTGGTCATTAAGAACAAATTGCTATAAGCGTCAAGAATGAATTGTGCACCTGCTCTTTTTCTAAAATTTTAGATTTTTTTGGGACGTGTCCTTCAGTTTGTCTTTTAATATACATTATCAATTTGTTAAATTTTCCAGTATCAATATTTTTCTTCACTTGAAGAGTTGACTTCAGCATAGAGAATTTTGACCAGAGGCTTGCTATTAGGCCTCTTTGAGCAATGTTTAAAAAATATGCCAGAAAGACAGGCTCTGTGTAATTGGTTATATCCTGTTCAGTACACCAAGTATGAAATTGATTATACGTTTTTTCGTAAAGATTTTGACTTTTAGTCGGTAACAAACTCGAACACGCAATGTTTGCACTTTCCCATACAACAGCCGGTAGTATTTCATGGTTTCCCTGCTCCATAACTGTACAATATCAACTGCACAATTGCGAATTCACAAATTACAAACACTTTTTAACAATGGCGACTCTGGTTGTTAAATTCGCATGTCATGTGTTTCAGTGGTGACTAGTTTTCCTTTAGCAAAAGTGAAGTTTATGTAAAAGCGAAAATGTATGAAGTTGACAATATTGTATTCTGACGGTCGTTGTGGAAAAGTAAATTTTATTTACTTGCGGTCGGCGAAAAAATGCTGTAATCAACTCGTTTGTTAATAGGCGATTAATAATCTCAACTATTAAAGCACTCACTCGCTTCGCTCGTTCGTGCCTTAAACAGTTCGATTATTAATCGCCTTCATTATCCAACTATTTGATTAAATAACTATATCAGAATAGCGCCTAAATTAGCCTAACATGCTCGTCAATGTAAGTATGTATATTATTAAACCCTACAGTCGGGTTCAATAAGCTATCAGGCTTATCAGACGTAACTATTACTTTTTACGCGAACCCCTCCAAAATTTATCAAAAGTCCTATGGGAGCGAGGCCACCGAGCATTTGCATAAAAATCTAAAGAACTAGAACGGAATGGTCCGATTGGAACAATAATATAATTAGTGTCGTACGCTTACTACCATAATCGTCACAAGTTATACACTGTCCTTAAGGTTAGCTATCGATTTTATTAAAGCCATCAAACACCCTTTTGCAAACAAATTTGTCGCTGGTTAGAATTTCAAGATGTTTGTTCTACCTATGGATCGCAATTGCTATAATGCAAGTGATCAGTGAAAAAAGCAAAATTGGATATTAAGCTACCACCGCCGATTGAAGGTTAACCTTAAGCTGAGGATACAGCATACATTGTTAAAAATAAAATCTACCTATTCAAGTTTTGAGAAATGGTATGTCATATCTGACACTTTACAGAGACGGTATTTTCCTATTTATAAGGCAAAGAATTTAATTTAGGTAAAAACTCGTGCAGTAATGAAATCTTTAGAAAAACTACCCCGAACATGTGCTTTATGGTACTAAAAAATCTCACAGAATAAAAATATAGCGGAAAATCTTAAATAGAAGAGCGGAGCATGAGTAGCCTGGTGGTATTGCAGCAGTCGCTTTACGTCTATTAATATAGTAGAAAGTAACAACGAATAATTGTAAGATCAAATTGTTCATGCTTTAGAATAAAAAATGGTTTAAACAGTGGCCTTTAAACCTGATTGTCGTTTAAAAACAGACTAACATTTTAAAGTTAAATAAACATCGATTTTCTTTGAGGACTACTAATTTATCCAAATTTGAAATTGATGTATTTCAATTAATGAAAATCAATGAATAATTCTGATGAAAGAGTGTTAGAAATCAATGCAACTTGTCCTTATAATACTTATGTTCTTGGAGTAAATCAAACTAATTTTGATCCAATTAACTGACGCTTTGGTAATATTACAAGAATAGAAGCCTTAGTTGACAAACAAAAAATATTGTAACTTAGAGTGAGTTTCATTATCAAAAATTATAAATATGGTATAAATAATGTTTTATGGGATTTAGTCAATTTCAAGCAAATAACTCTAAATTATATCAAAAGCCCTTTTGTTAATCCAAAGATCTTTTAAAATTACCTAAAGCATTTGCTTGAATCGACAAGTAACTTTTGTTTGGGATAAATAATTTTATTTTATTGTTTCCTAACAATTTATATGGATCAAATAATTTTTTTAACCAACACTAATTCCTTTATTTAGATTAAACGACTATTTAATTTGGACAAATTAAATAACTAGTTAAATATCTTAGGGCTATAGTTCAAACCAATACTTGTTAAAATCAACAGATTATTTAAATAAATATAATACCCATCAACATTGTACATAAAATCTTTTTTAAAGTATAACAAACAAAAATATTCGTTTCAGTGAATACCGCTTCAGGAACAGTATGTTAAATAGATAAATTAATAGGAAATTAACAACTAAAACAGTACATGCACCTAAGGAGAAAAAAGTATAGTAAATTACTTTTTGATAACTAATCAATGTTTTCTGTATGTTTTTCGTGGACATTTTATTAGAACAAATGATTTTTTCAGCGCTGCGGTGTGGCTACGCAAGGTAGTATCATAAGCGCTTGGTAATATCTGCGTGTAAGCAAATAAAAATGAAATTTAAAAAATGCTCAAAAAATATAGACTTTACGCAAACTGTTTAATAATGGGTATGTTGTACCAAGAAAAGTAAGGCATGAAATAAGAATGAGCGCAATTGGCCTGGTTAACTAACCCTCAAGAATGAGAATATTAAAACAGATACAACTCAAATATAAAAAGTAGCAATTATTTTAGGGTTGATAGTACACTCCCTTATAGCAAAATTTGACAATGCAATACGGAGAAAAGAATAAGCATAACTGGTATAGGACGGTATACTAACGAAAGGTATAGAAAGCGGTGAAATATGCATACGCTTCTTGATAAAAACACAAAATGAAGCAGGTGGTAAAACTATTATAAAGAAATTTACAGAAGAAAGTAAATTTAGTAAACAGGCAGTGAAAGACAAAGTCCTACGTGGTTTAAAGTATTTTAAAGTTGACAATATTTGTACAACAAAGTAACAGTGGTTACTGATGTGATCCTAAAAACACAATGCGAGAGATAAAACAGGAAAAAGTAAAAAAGCTGTCTCAATGGTGACGTAAGTAACAAACACTAAGGTTGAGGGTACACATAAAATGAAATGTAAAACCGTGAAGGGATTGGGGATATTATACATGAAGCGAAAGAGCTTAATCACCAAAACTAAAATAAACTTCAAGTTGAATTGGCTGTCCTACAAAAGAATAATGATCGTGAGTAATGTACAAATACCGTTAGCAAATTAATTACAAAAGAGTGAGTTTACAAACTTTCTAGTTTTTAATAGTCTTTCAGAACAATATTTCATTGTTGTTTCTTAAATTGTAATTACCGTCAAAGATTTGCTGCAAACATGACAAGAGGAATTAAAATTTAAAGCTCTATTTGATAAAAATCTAATTAAGCATTTTTTAATACCGCCTCAGTAATTGCATTCTTTTTTATAGCTTTTAAAGCTCGTATGTATTAAACAATAACTTTTCCAGTCGTTGAACAAGAAAATAGCTTTTCTTCATTTGCGAAATAGCATGTTGTAACATTCTCGCTTGTGACGTACTTGAAAAACGCTGCTATAAATTATTTCATAAGTCTTTATTTTCAATTTGTAGTAAATTTATGGTCATAGTATAAATTGGTGTTGTGTTTTATACGCACATACTTAAAACTAGTATAAATATTTCTTAAAATAAGAAGTTGCTGCAAATAAGCTTCACCAAGTGTGACTAACGAACAACATTTTATAAAATAAAGCAATAACACTTCAAGAGACAGACACGTTTGTAGTATACAAAGACGATGATTGACATACAGGTGCACACACGACACTTACAAACTTTACCACAAGTAATACCATTTTGGTGGCTATGCTTGCCATTTATTTAACTCCATTCGGTATCATCCAAAAATCTGTTTACGGATAAATCACAATAACAATTATTACGATGGAGGCGTGGGCGCGATAGCAAAGCCAGACGGTCTCGACCCTCACACTGTTAAAATATAAGCAAAATGGTAGTCAATGGTATTGCAATTGTATAACCAAAGTGTTAGAAATTTCATCTATAAACTTGGAAGCAACAAACACCTCATTTAATTTTTATTAAGTAAATACGAGCTTTGTTTTATATTGTATTAAAAGCAACGCTGTACAAAGCTCGTATACTGGGTATTTCATCCATACAAAAAAATTGAGACAGAGAATTGCAAATTAATACAGTATGACATAAAAGCTTTCTATAGTGTTACTAGGGCAGGTGCAGCAAATCGGCTCAACTCACAAAATTCCCTTTCTTAATATTTCCAAAACAACTTTTTCACATAACCTACAATGATTTGTTTGCTTTTTTTTTTAAATATTTTTCATAATTCATTCATAGTATCTGCTGATCTTGTCTTAAATTTAGCTGTGGAGATGTGAGCTGTTTCCGTTCTCTTTCTAAATTACCGACTTTTAAAACAGTTCAATTACATTTTTAGTTTCTATAACGAGACAGAAAAATATATCGCATTTTTCTGCTGAATGCAACAAATTGTTTCTACGGATTCTTAGATTAGAATTTTGTATTTTGCACATAGATATTTCAATGCAGATGTCTGAAAACGCATTTTTATTGTATATGCGCAAGCTAGATTCATAGTAATTTACACTATATAGTATTGATTATTATCAACAACACATAGTTGCTTTAAATTGTATTCGTTTCTAATTAGCTATTAGCTACCAACAATCGAGTCAAAATGAACCAATGCAAATAGTTTATGAGTAATTAGCTAACGTGTATTTATATATTCAAACGATACCAACTATAATCCAAACGTTAAACGGTTCCAGACAATAACTTTTCTAGATTTCCACTGGCCATTCCATGCAGCATCTTCTTTTAGCAACTGATATTTAAGAAAAAGTTGTAATAATTTTCCGAGTTTATCATTTTAACCACTATCGTACGGCTCTACACACACAATCCTTCAAGATAAAGAATTTCCATTTGGACCACACAAAAGCTCTATTACATATTCTCAAAACGGACAAACAATTTTTGAAGGGATAATAACCGAGTTTCAGTACTGCAAAAATTAAAAATGACATACATGTAGATATGATGTAGATCATTTAACAGTTTTGCGATATGTGTACCTTTTTGTCATTCGCTGGTTATGTACTTTGTTACCAAAACATTCTGTATCTTTACGTCACTATTCAGAGTTTTAATCAAAATTCAAATCTTAAAATAATTTTAAAATGCGTTACCCAGATACCACATATAGTTTTTATAACAAACGTAATGGGATAGTTTAGAGCCTGCATAATTTATCTAAAAAAGACGTCAAAAATGATTTATTCTTTAATAGGTTGGTCTAAAATTAGCAGTAATATCTACGCGGCCCTGTCTTGTATTATACAAGTGCACGTGTTCGGTGCCACTCCCATGCAGCCTTAGCTTACATATTATTTTAGGACAGATTGGGAAATCTTTCGTCATTACAGAAACTGAGTTTAACCTTATTTGTAAACTTTTGGAACTTCGAACAAAATACATAACGACAAAAGGGTCCATGCAGGGAAGTTCTGAAACTTTCACGAACAAAATAGCTTGTACGTAACATCCATCGTGAGAGGTAACAATAGGAAAACTTTACAGATTGTATACTTAGCAATTTCGACCTTAAAGTAAAACATGTCGCTGAAGGGATGTTTCATGCTTTATAATTATAGTACATGTAAACTCCACTTTCCTAATCAGTTTAGTTAACTGACAGTTGAACAAAGTATCTATGACCTTTTTCTTTTAAGAAAACAACTAGGTATAATACAAATATATTAACTTTTAATAAGCGCAATTATTTACAATAGTCGATACCCTTAGAATCCTTAGAAATATCCCTAGTCAACTGTGTACACGTTTTTCTAATAGAAGTAAAAATCTTGAATGTATTTTCGTGTAAAATTTATTAAAAATCTAATGAAATCGCAAAGCCTTTCGACCAAGGTCATCATCAGTGCGCCTCTACGAGTAATTAAAATATAGGTTAGAATAACTTGTCCTAATTCTCAAAAATTGTCATAATTAAAAACTACAGTTTTCACATAGAATCATTTTGTCTTTCTTGAAAGAATGTATTGGTACGTTTACAAAAAAATTTGGGGTTAACAAATGCACCCTCTCCTAAAAAAAAAAGATATTTTAATCTTTAAAAAGGCACTTTAAGGAAACTTCCGGACTAATTCTGAACTTTAACTTCAGCGGAGTTTGACGAGACAACAGGGGGTTCCTTAAGGATTGCCCTTAAGCACCACTACACTAAACAAGTGTTTGCAAAGAACACTGTCCGGAAAGTGTAGAAATCTATACGGTGCATAGCGGATCTAAATATGAATGCCTATGTTGAAACATTTTTTACTGTGGAAACCGTAATAAAATAGGCGTATGAACCTTATTTATCAATATTAAGGAACAAAATATCAGCATAAAAGGAGAGTAATACAAAGTGTCTTTGTACTAACCCTGTATACTTGTACTAACACCAACATGGACGCTCTACTTATTATAAGGAAGGTTACTTATCACTTTAGTATAAACTTTTTATCATTAACCTTACACTTTTGCTGGGAAACTTATGGACAGATGTTCGTCATACTTTTAGCATTGTTACTTACCAAAAACACAAGACCAGGCAATGAAAATCACAATTCTATTACTTCTTCTAAATAATGAAAACTACATTCCTTTGGTAATATTTACAGAAATATATCAAGTAATTTTTACTAAAAGGAAATTTAGTTATTGTATTTGTTATCAAATTAAAATGACTTAGTGGTTAAAATTCTTATAACCATTGCTGGCAAAAATTTTGCTTATTTTTCAGATCTCAACTATAGCATTACAAAGTACGTTAACTGTATAAAATAATTAAAATGAGATTTCAACAAGAATATTGTTAAGTATTCAAAAAATATATATAATCTTTTACATTAACCACCTTCGTTATCATATCAGACCAAACTAGAACTTTTTATCACGACATAATTTAAATTTTTTGTAAGCTAAGAACGCGAAGTTATTTAATTAGTTTAAACTAGTTTTTATAATCTTACATTCTTGAAAGAAACGAAAAATGAAAGAAGATCTTTAGACAAAAAAATACAACACTCAGCGAACAGTATGTGTAGTGTAGCTTTTGAGTTTTACCAACTTAAATAAACGTCTTATTGCTTGGATTGGCCTCGTTTTTGTAAATGTCGGCTGGAAAATATTACTGAATTTTTATAACCAAGTTCACAATAAAATTTCTTCGAGTTACTTGAAACGAACTGCTTTTTGTTATAAAAGGAATCAGCACATCTCAAATTTGATAGGAAATTTCTGCATGCGGTTTCTTGTGTAGAATCAACAGATGTTAAAAATAAAAACTATACATAGTTGAAAATTAAACATAGTAGTTAATCGTAATTATCTACCATAACTTTTAAACGGTAATTTAAACTTTGTTTAAATTTCGTAAAAAGGATTTGTTGCGATGTAAAGGGAAAAGTTTGGACGTATATAAATTAAATTGAAATTACCAATTATTGTGAATTGAAACTCCAACTTTGCGTGCCCGTCTATTTAGATACCCACACAAAAATCTTATAGCACGAGACGCCCGCCAGTTGCTCGTGGCCATTTTATTCATATGTTGCTTAGATTGAGCGCATAGAACAACTCCTTAACCCTTGTATCAACGGAGATCCGTCTTTGCGCTGCTCAACGGATAGGTACAGATGTACCTTCATATAAAGAATACACAAACCTATGTCGAATACGATATTTAACAAATAGTGATGTGTCATACCGAAGCTCTATTTATAGATATACAACCATTTAAGCTTCTTACATGTTCTAAAACGCGTCATTAGTCTACTAGTGCATGATGGAGACTAGAAGAAAAGAAACCACAATAAGTGAATATAATAGGTAAAGTATAATATATTAATGCTTTATAAGGATTGAATATATCATTAACTGCAAAACTAAGTAGGCACATAATATTGTAAAATATTTTCTCAAATACTTCGCTTACAACGTGCAGTGTAACTTTTTTTACTCATTTGCTACAGAATAAGCTACGAAGAACAACAATCGTGTTTACAGTCATTGTTGAAAGAAGCATCATCTGAAACAAGCTTCGATATTGTATCAGACTTGGAGTATGAATTAGAAGTTGTTCAAGAACCTACTACGAGCAAAAATTTACAGGTAAAATACAAATTTAGAATTAATTCAATATTAATTTTTCTAAGCAGTATTTAATTTTATACAAATAATTAGGTTATTATGGGCTGTAAACACTTTGCTGCACCTAAGTTTCAACAGGGTGTAGCATGTTTTCAAACCCTTTGATGACAGGTGAAATCATTTCAGGTTGATGATGAAATCTCCGTGTAGAAGACGTTCTCACGGATACTAATTTGCATATTCAATTTTATTTTGAAGACGAGTCAACCGATTCGGAAAATGAGCATATAGAAGACTCCATTATTCCTAACATAAACTTATGCGTGCTAGAGATAGTACTGTTTGGACTAGTCAACCATTTCTGTACACAAAGCATAACAACAAAATATTTTACGTCAAAAACATGGACCCGCAAAAGCAACAGATTTGCTGAATGAAAGCGAATTATTCAAACTCTTTTTTTCTGATGTTATTTGTAACATAATTGTCAAGGAAACACACAGAAAAGCAAAATACATTTATGATCAATGGAATGCCAAAAATTCAGAGAAAGAGCTGAAGCAATGGACTAACTCACAACAGAAGAATTTTATGGTTATTTAGGCATTCTTATAACAACTGGCGCTCGCCATTCAAATTATGAATATACGACGGAACTATGGAACGCTGATTCTTATTCATTATACCGCGCAACAATGTCACTAAAAAGATTTTGGGTAAGTATTTAGGGTTTTTATAAAACGGTACTTTTTGACTTCAATAAATTAATTTATTGTTCGTAATTATTCTAGCTTCCTGCGGGGGGCACGCTAATCCATTGAGTTGCCGCTTCTTGCTGTAATGAGAGACCAAACGCGTTCTTCCTGGGCGTAGGCCCACCTACTCGCTGACGTAGACCAACTACTGACTCAACCCCGACGTCAGCAACTCGAGGGAAAGTTTTTCATTTTTCTCTTGCTACTTATTTTGGAACCAGATCGCCTGGGGTTTTACCGTTCAAGTATAATGCATTTTCAAATTTAATTGATCTACACGAAAATTATTGCTCTATTTTAGTATTTATTGGCATTATATTAATGCAGTAATATTTTTTTTAAATAACTAAAAATACACTACTTGTTAACGTAAAAATGGTTTAAAGACTTGCTGGCATGTGTGAAAACGTTATTGCCATTATATTTGTAACTATAGGTTAAGTTTATATTTACGATGATCTAGAGCTGTGGTTTTTAGGGCTGCGTTTGGTTCTTTTTTACTAAATAATGTCAGGGAGTAATTACCTAAAAACTACAGCTCGGCATTTACATGAGTAATTTTTTTTGGCTGTTTAGGGGTTTCTCATGATGTATATGTAAATTGGGGACATTGATTTTTTTGTTGGGTTTTGGAATACTGTGTTCTGCGAATATTTTGTTTAATTATAAGTTCTCTTTTCTTTTCCTTTGTATGTTTTGTTCTGAGTGTGAATATAAACTTCTCTTCATTTATTTCAGGTTTATCTTTAATTTGTATATAGGTATAAAACCCCGCCCATTCACCAATTGAGCCCGGTCAAATTTTTTCTTTTGCTTTGTGTTTTTTGTAGGATACGTCATGGTACGTAGCAAACCCGAAATAATTCACTACTATAATAAAACAAAAAGTGGAGTTGACAACATGAATAAGATGCTAAGACAGTATTCTACTAAAAGGCGTACACTTCGTTGGACTTTGGCCATGTTTTATAGTATGATTGACATAGCTTGCTTTGCTTCTTACATAATTTACAAATTGAATAATCCACTACTAAAACTATTTACACACGATCGCAGATTATGTTTACAAAATGTGAGATGTCAGTTATGTATGCCATCAGTGGAAATTGAGCAATGCAACCACAGATTGCAAAAGCTTTTCCTACAAGATTGGCCATTGAAAGTGTCTTGGGAAAACAACTTGTTCTAAGTAGTCAACCAAGTTCAAGTACACACTCATCAACTCTACCAAAAATTGGTTCATGTTATTTGTGCCGACAACAAAGAAAAACGCGAAAAGGTTGTTATAAGTGTCAAAAACTTGTATGCGATCAACATTTCCAAACCTTTTGCAAATGTCAAAATTTGAAGAAGTAGTACAACTGAGAAAAAATGGTATACGAATGTTAGTTATTGTAAATTTTTATACCCATTATAATTATGTAGGTATGAGGTATTAGGACCTTTTTATGCACGCATTTTTTGTCGTACGTTTTTTATACATTGGAGCTAATGGGTGCTTTTATGCACTTACAACGCGTTTGTTCAGTCGCTGCTACATAAATCCAATTGCGCACTGTATTTAGAAAACAAACGATAATTTGTCGTACAACAAAAACGCATGCATAGAAAGACCCTTATACATAATATTAGTTTTCGCATAAATATTGTTTAGATACACATATTGAGTTAAATTGGGGACATTCAATACAAGTCTAATTGTTTTCTTGATACGCATTGTTCCGTTCGTATGTATAGTTAAATTAATTTATTAAAATTGGATATTTTAAATAACATCATTAGCATATAAATAATTGATAAAAATGCAGAATGTGCTTTGCAATAACCGTATCTAACTTATGATAATTGATTTTGTTACGTGTTTCAATAATCCCAATTTGTTCGTGCAGTTCAATGTTAGCTCGCTGATAAACTCGCATCCGCATTGTGGACATTAAATGTCATTAGATTTGTCGCGATTCAGCCTTCAAGCTACCCTGGGTTATTGATGTACCGCTAAAACTTAATTAAAAGCGTGCTGTGCGTTGCAATGGTTTTTTGTTAGACAGATACAACCTCCTGTCAAAAGTCGACGTTCTTTACTACTAGTTCTTCGAAAACCGCTAAATCTAATAACTCAGGTAAGTACTTGAAGGTTTCTGCTATTCTTATTGTTTTCATATACATGTCCACTTATCTCACCATCTGCGGTTATCGAAGTTATCCGCTGCATTAACATATATGATCAATTGTCGTCCGATCTGAATGTTACCTGCAAGCTCTAAAATTTTTATTACTTTATGTTGTTAGATACCGCTTATCAAGGTCTAGCATTTATTATCTTGGTAGTGATTATTAATATTTGAATTTGGTCTTTTGCATATTTTTCCCGCTTGTATTTCTTCGCTTTTGCTTTATTAATTTCTAATCATGGCAAACAGACTCAAAAAGGCGCATTTTATAAGAAACACGCAAATTAACTCCCTTCAGGAGATCTTTGAAATCGCTAACAAGACTGTAGTTAAATCTAGTGTTTTAGAACTCTTCCGGGCTCAATACACGTCGATCGACACGATTAAGGAAAACTTTTTTGAGCAACAATTTCATTATTGGTGAAATCGCTTCGGCTGAAGACGCAGATAATCAGTTTGAAATAGAGGATTCAATCAAAAAGCGCTTTGACAATACCTTTTTTTCTTGTTAAAGCCTTTTATTTTAAGTTATTTCCAATCAATCTTGCCTCCCCTGTGGAAGGTGGATCCGAACCTTCACACAGTGCAAAATCCAAAGTGATCATACCGTCGTTGACTCTCCCTTCATTTGACGGAGATATCAGTACGTTCAAAACCTTTATTGATCGATTTGATAGTCTGGTTCACTATAATGACGACCTCTCCGACGTCCATAAATTTTTCTACCTCCAGCCCGCTTTGAAAAATTCCGCATTACTTACTATTAAAAATGTTGATCTAACCGTCTCAAATTACCCCCTTGAATATAATAAAATTCGCGAAAAATATCGTAATATTCGTCGCATCACTTCTGTTCTTTGGGAAAATATTGAAAAATCCCCAAAATTGAATTTTGACCACCCATCAGGTTTGCAAAAATTAGTAGACACTTGTACCGATAACTTGCAAGCCCTTAAGAAGTTTGATTTGTCTGCAGAGGAATGGGACTTTATCCTGGTGCAAATGATCCTAAATCGCCTGGATGTGCACACTACCCGCAATTTTGAGTAGCATCAAGATCCCTCTTCTATCACATTCTATGCAGAGTTAATTGCTTATCTGGAAAAAACGTGTAAATCTTTATCGAATTTGTCGGTAAATCATAGAACCGATTTAAACAAAGCTATTCGTTCCAGCAACCCGTCTAAGTCTCACTCCGCCGTTTCCATGTTAGTCCAGACGAAGCTTAATGTTAATAAATGCCCGATTTGCAAACAAGATCACAATCTTTATCGCTGAAATAATTTCGTCAAACTTTCTTCACGAGATCGCTACAACTTTGCAAAAAACCAACATCTTTGCATTAATTGCCTTAGCAATTTTCACATTTTAAATAAATGCAAGTATATTTTTTCACGCTGTCAATGCAATCAACGTCATCATTCCTTATTGTATTTCGATCGCGTTTCGTCTAAACCCGTTTTCGCTGCTAGTAACCTGGACCGCATGAGCTCCGACACCGACGCGTCTAAGGTTTCACCTTCTATTGCTCCCGCTATTCAAGACCGCTACAAGCCTTCCATTATTCTTTGTCTCTGAAGAATCATCGACTTCGTTTAGCTGTAGTGGTTCGTCAACTCTGAATGTCGTTTTATTTAATTCCTTAGCTAAAACTTCCGTCGTTTTACTTTCCACCGTTCAAGTGGAAATTGTTGATTGCTCTGGTTCTTTCCAAAGATTTCGCGGTTTACTCAATTCGGGCAGCATGACTTCTTTTATTTCGCAAAATAGTTTGAAATGTTTAAGTTTTCGTACAACTCCACAATCCCATACCCTTAGTGGTTTAGGCTCCATGCGTTCTGCAACTCTGCATGGTGCTGTCGTCGTCTCGCTCAAATCAATAGGTGTTTCTTCACCGATTATTAATTTTCAAGCTGTAGTGCTTCCCAAAATTTGTGAAAATTTACCTACTTCTAATATTTCTTTAGAGCATTTCATCATCTCGCTAATCTCAAGCTAGCTGATCAACTCTTTGCCCAATCTGGGCCCACTGATTTCTTACTTGGCACAGATATTTTCCGCCAAGTGTTATTAGACGGTCGCATCCAGGGTGCTAGCGATCAACCTGTTGCTATTAATACGGGTGGTTAATTTGTCCACGCTACTGTGATCCTTACCAGCAACTACAAAAATAACAGTGGGAGCAATTTGTTTCTCAATTTACCATATGGAGGACCCTTTCAGGCCAAAACCCACACGTAAGTTTAGACGTGACCGGAATGAAAAGAGCAGATCACACGAATACAGTAGCAGTATTACGAAGAGAATAGATGAGACTTTGCATAACTACTCGTTTGAAAAATTAACTAACAACAAAGGAGATTGTGTATTCAAATGCCGCAGCACAGAACAAAAAGCGATAGCGAACCAAATATTTAATTTATTTAGATAGCAACATTACAGAAATTATCGACTATAAAGCACATGCCTAGATAAAGAACCAGGAAGTACAATACAACAAATGCTGACTTGTAAATTAAATAAAGGCCTAGCAAAGTTGGTTGCTTAACAGAAATATTGCAAACTTAAAACAATAAAAAAGTAGCGAACCCGTATATTTACATAAGTAAAAATTGAAATGATTAACAATAAGAACTGCTAAACTATTCCTCGTTAAGAATAATCTCAATAGAATATATGCGATATTTCAATCGAAGGATTCAGGGAAATTTTCAAGTAGGAAAATGAGAGTAACAGCTTGAAAATTCAACAAGAGCTAATTTTAGCAGAATTGTTCGAAGTTTTATAAAAAACCAAAGGTCCAACATTGCTTAAATATTCAACACTTAAACATAAGTGCCGCGATGAGAATGTGAGTTGTTCCAACTATTCTTAACTAACCAACAATTTTATCATTCTTAACCATAATACTGCATTTTGTATTAAACATTTTTTATAATTCAATTAGCACACCTTCTACATGTAAAGTTATTAAATTAAACCAAACATTTCATATTATTTCTGTATTTCTTACTTTTATTTAGATTTTTTAAAAAGTACATAACAATAACGTTGGCCTTTACTTTTTCGCTGTATACAAATGGCACGGATAGATTTTATTATAAAAAATGTAGTATTATTCACGACATTCAAACAGGATTTATTTCACTGAGACCGCCCTAATACTATTACTAACTAAATTATTTTGCCATTCGGGTATTTTTGAAACAAAGCCTACCTATTTTTGGAGTCATTTATACTAATTCCATTGTTCCAATTCTAGCTACAGTTCCAACAGATCCAATTAATACACATCTCCCCCCCCCACCCCCGCCTTTTGCACTAGTATTATACAATTGTATACCTTTAATGCAGCATTTAAAATAAATCTATACGTATAATCATGTCGATTGTCATCTAGCAAGTAGTAAAAATTTGATATACTTTTTCGCAATGTAATCCACATATTTAGACTGAATTAAAGATATCTTAGATGTAAAAAAATTGTTTCTTATAAAACCCTCAGAAAGAAAACTAGCTTGCGTTCCCATATCAATAGGACTTACTACATCTGTCTAATATAACTTTAATAGCACCCTTAACATTAATGAAATAGAGTTCAACACTTTAGACTTACAACGTTCCAAGTCGGGAACAAGGTTTTCGTTTAAAGATGAGAGTTTTACAAAAATGTAGATAATAATTTATACACTGAAGCGAATTGGGGCCTCATATTTTATGATTTCATTTAGCAAAGTTCATATAATGTTTTTATAGACTGTACACTATAAATGTGGAGTTTAATGTGACGCTAATCCGACTTTAATCAACTGAACGAATGAACTAATGAAACTGGGTTTATGTATATTCAATTAAATTAAGGCGAACTGCAAATGGTTACTTTTATTATGTTTTTGTAGCGTAGCATAAAGAATCGACTAGCTTTTAGCAAAAGCGGATATAAAAGGCTGTTCTGGAAATCAAATTATTGTATACAAAGGAATGTAAAACACAAATTAAAAAATGGTCTATTTATTTATATTTACAAGATTCTAAAAATAGCCACCAGCATTACATTTTGTACTTAAAAATATTCAAATTTTGCAAGACCTTATATTCTTTTGGGATTTTGTTACGTGCCAAATTGGGACTAAACATTTTTTAGTTTAGTCTTGCTGTGCGTGAGTTCGCGCCATAAATTTAAAAGACTTGGCGTGTATTTCCGTCACGTCAGAGTGCGTTTGCGCCAGATCGAGCAACGTGAGTGGCGGAGAAAAAGTGGGAGTAGTTTCCGGGGGACTCTGTAACGTGGCTGTTTGCCTTTGAACATGAAGAGGAGTGGTTTGATAACTTATCGTATCGTGCCTTTATCTTTATTTATGTAGATTTCCTTGCCTTATCTGATTGTCACCCCTTACACCTGTTTCCTTATTCGTTCCCTGCATAGGTAGAGGTAATTTGTAAGCAGCCTAGGGCGAACCGGAGTCCACGAACCTAGACGAACGAGTCCATGACTGCCGTAGCTAGTCGTAGCGCTTTGGAAGGACTCTGGGCGTACCCTCCGTCAATTATCTAAAAGGGGGTTCCAGCCATCCTGAAGGACGCTATCCTGTGGGACGCCATCCTTGGCGTACTTCGTGGGAAGCTGGACCTATTTATGTAAGTACCTTATTTGTTTATACTGCATTTCGAACATTTATATTTATTCCATAATTGCGCAATTAAATATGCTTATTGTGTGACGTCATTGACAGATGGGCGCGCCAAAATCTGTATAAAGATTAGCGCTACCAACTGCCATTGTGTCGCGTATATCGAGTTCACGGGGAGATAATAATTTTCATTCTATTATCAATTCTATGAATTACTTGGCGTCGAAACTGCATCAGATAGCAGCTCAAAGCATTGTGTTGTGGTTTTCTCAAAAATCTTCAAGTTTAGTATGAGTTATCCAAATGGATACATGTCAACCGGCGCGATGCGAGAGATATTAAAGCACCTTATTCTTCTTCATTTAAATATTATGAAATCAACACACGTCTCTCATGCAGCATTAATATATGTGCAGTAACTGAACTACTAAATTGAACTTCATATACTAGTATATTACATACTAAGGAACGTAAGCAGCATTTACGGTGACCAGACTGTTTGCAGCCCTCGCTTTGCTCGGACTGCAAATGTCGAGGCATCGTAAATCCTTTACGTCCCGCGGTATGTATACCATTGTTTCCCTACCTCTAAATAATTAAAAATCGTTTTAAATTAATATAAAATTAAAATTCAAGTAAAATTAAAAGAATTATTTAATGTAGGCTTAGACCCGTAACCATGGATTTGTAACCATGTCTCCTTTCATTTGGATGACAATCACTTACATCCCAAGGGAAGTAAGTAAAAGTTTACGTGCCGCTTCACAACCATCCTAGTAAATCCACACTACTGCGTTGTGGAAGGCAACGAGAACCACCACATTACCTCCCAAGTACACAACACACTTATATTGTTATTTAAGATGATGGCATCCTCTGGAGTAAAAGATTCCGGAGTTAAAATAGTCCTTACATGTGATTTTTTTTAATGCTCCACCCGAAGGTACTACATTGGTCAGGGAGCGAGTTTTCTTTTACCTGAAAAATTTTGAATTTTGCCGAACCCATGCTGTTCCAAGCAAGGTAGGGATCTCTAACGTGCGTGACAACACTCACGCACGGGACCTCCATTTTACCTGTCATTCGAACGAGGGCGTATTTTTGTGAAAAATGCTCGCCTAACATTTTTCAAGTGAACCGCGTCGGGATTCGAACCCGAGACCTTGGGCGCAGTAGTCACACGTATACCAACTCCGCCACGGAGCCGCCTAGTTAAAACAGTCCCTTATTCGAATCTACGGGAGGGGACTACTTCGGACGATGTGATTGGAAAGTATAAAGGAAGAGCAGGAAGAGTCGAAGAGTGGAATGTCAGAAATTTGAGGCAATTAGGTAAGTTAGAAAACTTAAAAATTGAATTGAATAGGTTAGCATTAGATATAGTAGGGATTACTGAAGTTCGGTGGCCAGAGACGGGGGATTTTGGAGCTTAGACTTTAGAGTAATTCATACAGGATCAGAGGAAGGAAATTCCGGTGTGGGTATAGTTATGCGAAAAAAGATAGGACACAGTATAAGAAACTAGTTACAAAAGAACGAAGGAGTACTCATGGTTAGATTAGAGTTTAAACCGGTAAATTCAGTAATAATACAAGTATGCATGCCCACCTCTAGCTACAGTGAGGAGGCGGTAGAAGCTAACTACAAAGATATCCAAGACCTGCTGAAATGCTTAAAAAGAAATGAAAATTTAATATTTACGGAGGATTTTAATGCAGTGGTTGGTGAGGGTAGGAGAGGAGCGGTAGTAAGTTTATTTGGATTAGGCACGAGGAACAACAGGGGAAATAGGCTGATAGAATTTTGCGACAAGAACAATTTAACCATTACAAGCACATTATTTCAACATCATGCTAGAAGATGATATACGTAGAAGATGCCAGTAGATATAGGCAGATATCAAATAGATTACATTCTTGTTAGACAACGGTTTAGAAATTAAGTAAAAGACTGTAGAAGCTACCCAGAAGCAGATATAAACACAGACCACAACATCGTAATTGTGAAGGCCGCTTTTGAATTTAAAAATTCGAAAAAGTGAACGGAAAAGGGCACTTTGATTTTGAGAAACTAAAGGACAAAGATATCTCCGAAAGATTCGAAAATTGGTCAAATTAATTGCGGAAAGACATCGGGAAAATTTTTGATACGAAGGAAGTAGAAACAGAATGGAATAACATTAAATCCAGCTTATGACAGCCAGAGACATTTTGGGCTATACACAAAGACAAATTAAAAAACTATGAATAACAAAGGATAACCAGAATTTAATAGAAGCAAGACGAAAATACAAAAACAGATCAGATGGAGCAGGAAAGCATAGATACAAAGCCATAACATGGAAAATTATTCGCAAATGCACGAAAGTTAAAGAAGAATGAATTGATGAAAAGTGCAAAAATTTACAAACTAAGATGGAAATAGAAAAGACAGACGAAGCATACAAACTAATTAGCATGAATTTTAGGGATATAAAACCGTATAGTAAAAATATAAGGGGCGTGGAAGCAGACATCATCATAGAAAATGTAGAGAAAGTGGTTAGATGGCAAAAATATATGCAGGACAGGAACTAACAGCAATAGAACAGGACTCAGACACTGAAAAGGACGACTTGAGATATCCTATACTTAGAAATGAGTTTGAGTTAGCATTAAAGGGTTTAAAAAATGGTAGGGCACCGGGTATAGATGATGTGCAAGCAGAAACTCTATAAGCTGTTGGACAAGCTGTAATAGAACGTCTCCTCCAACTTGTAAGCTATGTGTATGACACAGGAAAGATACTCAAAGATTTCAAACGTAACATCATAGTCACTATACAAAAAAATAGAGTCGCTGATAGATGTGAAAATTTTCAAACAAATAATTTGACAGCATACATTTCAAAAATAAAACTAAAGTACTAGTATGTAAAGGAAGGGAAAATAAGTCAAAAACGAGAATACAAAGAGGTTAAGAATTTCTGCTACCTAGGAAGCCAAATAATGCAAAATGAGAAAAGCGCAAAAAATATAAAACAAAGATTAGCACAAGGTCGTGATCCATTTAACAAAAACAAGCAACTACTATGTTCAAAGACAACAAACATAGAAACAAGGAAGAAATTAATGAAAGCATATGTGTAGAGCACAGCACTGTACGGTTGTGAAACTTGTACAGTAAGAGAAGCAGACAGGAAGAAAATAGAAGCCATTGAAATGTGGTGCTACAGACGTATAATGAAGATCTCATGGGCAGACAAAGTTAAGAACAAAGAGGTTCTAGAAATGGTAGGGAAAGAAAGAAATATGTAGGAAACAGTAAAAAGCAGGAGAGCAAAGATGATAGGCATGAGGAAATAGTACGGAATATATTAGAAGCTGAGATAGGAAAAAAGAGAGGTAGAGGTAGACCCAGATTAGACTACTGCGCATAGATAGTCAAAGATGTAGGCTGTGGGAATTTCAAGGAAATGTTTAGACTAGCTCAGAATAGAAAACAATAGAGGTACGCATTCAACCATTTCCTAGACGGAAAACCTAATGACGAAAAAAAAATTGTACTTGAACCTGATGATTATTATAAGCAATCTAGGTGTTGGTTTTGCAATACTGTCAACTGATGTAGACTGTGCGAAAGAATTTATTGGGGAAACTACTAATTTGGCAAATATCTAAGTGTTGAAGGAGCTTAGTAGCCACGGGTTGCTTAATCCCCTTCACACACCACTGAATATCGGTGAACGAGGGTGCACATATAGACAACAATAGAAGGGGAACCAAGCTGTATCTAGGCTGTGGGAATTTCAGGGAAATGTGTAGGCTAACTTAGAATAGAAATTAATGAAGGTTCGTTTCCAACCAGTTCCAAGACGGAAAACCTAATGACAAAAAAAAATAATTGCACTTAAACCTGACGATTATTATAAACAACTACAGGTGTTGGTTTTGCAATATTCTCAGCTAATGTTGATTGTGCAAAAGGATTTAGTAGAGAACAATTAATTCTGCGAACGGTTCATTCTATTGATATGCAGTTGGTAAGTTAAATACATTAAGCAAGTGGTAATGACTAAGTAAAAATTCGTATTGCAGATGTGTGATGCTGATCTCAGAGATCACTATGAATGTATGTGCGAAATAAAATACCCCAGCAGCACCAACGATACATTTATTTGAAATCAGTCAGGTGCATAAAGATATTTTAGACGTATACATGAACATCAATACAAAGATTATTTCATGGAAGGAGCGTACGGCTTCAAAAAGTGCAATTTTCCCTGTATTTTCTTATGGAAAAATCTAAGGTCCGTTTTGCACTTTTTTGTACTAAGCATTGAAATCCCCATAAGGAGGATCTGTGCATCAATTAAGGTTACTTTTCAGCCCAACATTCTGACTGGAGAGTCTATTTTCTATTACATTCAGTTTGTAAGAAAACTATATAAAATTTTTTATTGAGGATAATATATTTACAAACAATATTCTACATTTGCGATAAGTATTATATTTCTTCTTGCTCCATAGTTGAATGATGTCCAACAGGTAGTGTTGCATATTAATCAGAAAGTAAGTGGCGTTTATCATAATGAGGGCTTAGAGCAATCTTCTCTTGAGCGATGGCGTGAACCTGATGCTTGGATGATTGAATTAGAGTCTGCGTTACACATACTTCCTTGTAATCTTCTATACAGTCGACATAATCTTCAAACGTAATTCTATTCTTTATTACTGATCTTTTAATTCCTTTGATTTTCTTTGTAATACCAAAGTCTCGGATGCCAGATGATTCTTCCTCTTCTCGTAAGAGTCCAGCTTCTTCTTCCTCGGCTGTCTTAAAAATTCTTGTAGCTTACATCTTTGATCGTAACCCAACAAAATTTGTCAAAAGTCGCCCATTATTTTGGTCTTTCATCATACCCAACACTTTTTTGTTAATTAGCGGAATTCCGTAATTTTGTTGGCAGGATAGTCGGAAGTATCGAAACGTTTCTGACAGTCCCGCTTCATAGTTTCATAAGGATCCAAATTTACTATTTTATAAATTAAACTATCTGTATCTGTGTAAAGAAGGCGGCACCCATCTTCAAAAGCGGCGTTCATATATCCATAGCGAAAATCGTAGATTGTCAACTTGGTTATATTGAGGATACACATACCAACATATATAGGTTTATTAAAATATATTTCAGATTTAAGAAGTTCCACTGCCACAATACTTTCATCGAAGATTGTGACATTTTTGAATAGAGAATTAGATATCCTGGCTTCGGCTTCATATCTTCCTTCCTAGTTTTGCACGTTCCACATTACAATGTTTGCGCATTCCCAAAGACTGCATTATTCATTAGCTTGAACAAGTTCTTCTCAAATTTAATCCTTGCTCAAAACAAATGTTAGTCTTTGTAATTGAGGTGGTTGAAAACAACGTTCAACGTTCATAAGTGTTCACCTTAAAGAAAACGTTGCATTTGTAGCATATTTTTAGCCGTTGTTTGTTTCATCGTACAGTGATAAAACTAGATAAGCAACATTTGGCGCATGTTCGTCTGTCTCAGATTTGCATTGCGTTCTCTGGTTATAATTTTCAGTTAACCCTTGTGTCAACAGGTAGGTGCATTTGCACCTTTTCGGACATTTAAATAAAAAAAAGTAGAGTATTATCTAAGACAACAAATTGCGCGCTCAAGAATTCCTTTACCTCACTTTTTTACACATTTTTGTCAAAGTAAACGGGATTCAAAACACAAGTTACAAAAATAGATTGTTTTCAAGTAAATAGTTGCGTTGGTCAACGAATGTTTACATTTGTACCTTAAAATAAAACACAATGCGTGTTCATGCGGCGGATAACTTCGATAACCACAGATGGTGAAATAAGTGGACATGTATAGGAAAATAAAAAGAACATCGGAAATCTTCAAGTACTTATCTGAGTTATTAGATTTAGCGGTGTTCGAAGAACTAGTAGTAAAAACGTCGACTTTTGACAGGAGGTCGGGTCTGTCTAACAAATAACCATCGCTACGCACAACACATTTTTAACTAAGTTTTAACAGTACATCAATAACACAGAGCAGCTTGCAGCCTGAATCGCGACAAATCTAATGACATTTAATGTCCACAAGGCGAATGCGAGTTTATCTGCAAGCTAACATTAAACTGCACGAGCAAATTGGGATTATTGAAATACGGAACAAAATCAATTATTAGATGCGGTTATTGCAAAGCACATTGTATATTTTTATCAATTATTCATATGTTAATGATGTTATTTAAAATATCCAATTTTAATAAATTAATTTAACTATAGATACAAACGGAACATTCCGCCACAAAAATGCAAGGCATTTTTGAAAGGAAAATAATTAAAAGGAGGGGGGCGGAATGAAAAAACGAAAAGTAAAGATTAAGAAAGAAAAAGATTTTCAAAAAACAACAAAAAGCAAAAAAGAAATTTTATTTCTACCATGCGAAGAGAAAATGAACCCTCTGAGCACCCACGTGGAAGTATTTTGAATGAACGTAAGCAACATAAAGATCAGTAAATCGACTTTTGCTAGGTAACATAGCGGGAAATTTACGGTCAGAGGATAAAAGCGCGTGAGCCAGGCGACCCCCTACCCGCAAGTTTACATCACGAATAAAAGGGGAGAACTTGCAAAAACTCTTTTTTAAAATGGATCCAAACTGAATAGCCTCAAGCCTCAAGCACAATAGCAAAATAAGATTGTTTTGTATACGCAAACAAAGGAATCAAAGCGTTGTGCAACTCAGAAGAGGACAAAAGTACGGAGTACCTTTCGAGTGGATAACGTAGATTATGACGAAAACAGAGAATCCAAGCAACAATGCGCGTAATAATGGGAAAGGAAGAGTGATTTTCTAGAATTGATTGAGTCTAACAGGAGACTACGACAGCGGACAAAATGATAGAGCGTTGTTCAGTGAGAACTTCAGGAGTATCTGAAGGCGGAATATGTGGACTGTAAGTTTTGAAGGACTGGAACAAGGTTGGTGATGCCACCCACCATAAAGAACATTGGCACAAGTCGGTAGGGAGTAAACCACGTGACCCGACATCGGCAGGGTTCTAAGTGGTGGGGATGTGACGCCAAGAGGAGCGAGACGTGTTTTCCTGAATGTAAGCAACACGATTGACGACGAAAGTCTTCCAACGCTGGTGCGGAAAACGAATCTTCGAAAGTACTACCATGGAGTCAGACTCGCAGTAAACTTTATGAAAGGTAGGGTTAGAATTAAAGGTTTTGAGGACGAAGATTAATAATTTGGATGCCAATGTGGTGGCCAACAATTCGAGCCGGGACAAAGAGATTGTTCAAAGAAGAGCGACCTTGGACTTGGCTCACACTAAGCGAACCACAACGGGGGAAGGGGTAACAAAGCGAAAATAAACAAAAGCACAGGAGCCACGTTCGGAAAGCAAAGCAGTAAACTTCGCACGTAGCACGTAGTAAACTGTGGCGGGATAAGCAAGCGGGGTAAAGCGAAATCCGAAAAAAGCGGTAATTCATGCAAGTATCTCACCCACAAACGGAGGAGCTCGGGGGAGGGGGAGCCTCCTAGTCTAATTTTAATGACCATTCTACTTTTAACCACCATAAACGTTGAATTAAGTATTTTACCGAGAAAGTAAAGGGGGATAATAATCCTATAGGGTCGAAAATACGGGCTAAGTTAGAAAGAGGGTTGCGCTTGGTACAGGAGGTACTTAGTGGCTGAACCAGAAAACAAAAATTATCTAAGTTGGGGTTCCAATGAAGACCTAGAACTTATAGGGGTTGGGTGTCAGGATCCTCAAAAGAGCGGGTTTGCGCGAATTGTTGCGTAGCGGAAAGATCTTTAATAATTCGGGATGGTTACTTGACCATTTATGAAGTTCGAAACCACCAACTTTTAAAAGAGCAATTAATTGATTTCGTAAAGCAAGGGTTAACTCAATAGAGTCCCCACCAGAAGCGATGTCCTCGATATAGGCGAGATTGCGAAGAGCAAAAGCGGCCAAAGGAAAGGAGTTCCCTTCGTCCTCGGCCAACTGCAGAAGCATGCGTATCGCAAGAAAAGGAGCGCAATTTACCCCATTGGTAACTGTATTCAATTGAAAGTCCTGAATAGGCTCCTCAGGAGAAAAACGCCAAACAATTCTTTGATAGTTACAATGAGCGGGACTAACCAGGATTTGTATATACATTTGATGAATATCTAGTTATTTGCTTGTCTTTTAAAGAGTCATGTAAGAGGATGCAAAAAAACATTTGTTTTTATATATTGATTTAACTGTAATACGTCGTAATAAAAACATACAATACAAAAATAAATAAGAACGACTTCCCAGGACTAAGTTGTGTTAATCTGTACACTGAAAACGTTTGCATCTTTGGGGCAGTTTAATAATTACAAGGTAAATAAAAATTTTGGTATACGGAATATTTATAGTGCTCTTAATGTAACTTTTTACGCTAAATTCAAATATGCAATTAAAACTTTTTTATCACCTGCAGTTTCTAAGTAGTACATTTTTCAAAATTTTTTGTTTTTTGACAAAAAGCTGGTAATTTCTGAATGATGCGCTATGTGCGATCTGAAATAGTTGTGATGATTGATGCGACGCTCGCGGTTGTTTCTACTGACCTTGTCAGTGACACATGCCAAACAAATTACTACACCAATTCAGCGTTAACTATTTGTAGGTCCTCTAAAGCAATGGTTGCCGAATGTCCATTATAACCAAAGAAACACGTGATCAATTTTTTGGAAGTGTTTTGTGAACGTGTAAAAAATTTCATTACACACGCATACCTTTAGACTAATTGATGCAGTAACTTTTAATATAATTTATTTAAAAGGTTTTCCATAATTTTTTTGTTCATAACAGAACATAAGGGAATTATATTTAATAGCTGGTTTTACATAGACTCTTCCTATTTGAAATAATTGACACATGTTTGTAATTTGTATATTTTCAAACGTAAATAGTAAATTTAACCTGTATGACAACACAAATTACCGGTGTCTGGTTTAAATGTTCTAGTTCACCTTCAAATATTTCTTTATTTTCACTTTTAAGGCGTGTCCACGTATTACAGTACATACTCAGAATTGACTTGAAATGTGAGCGTGAGGTGGTTTAATTTTCTCTAGCCATAGAACGCATATTGGTTCATTTTTGAGGATGGCACTGTGATTTATGTAGTTACAAGTCGAGTAGACTCAACCAAAGGAATTTAATTTCCACACTTTCTTTAACTAGTCAGTTGACGCGATGGCTGCTAATGTTTATTAAAGAGTATAGTCATTAACGAGCAAACAAAGTATTTGGATGTAAGCAACCCCCAATATACTTCTTGATAAAATCTTAGGTAGTGCAAGTTATAGTAACGGATAATAATTATTTTGCTGTCGTTTGGTCGGAGTAGACAGCAATGGCCGTAACAGCTGTTAGCGATTGCACATGGTTGAGATAAAGATTAGTCCCTGCACTGATTTGTTAATGTTGGAGCATTTGTTCTGTAAAACAGTAATTTATCTGATGATTGTGCTTCATGTCGTTTTGTTGAACATGATCTTTATATTGAGTATAAAATACCGAAATTTATTTTATTATTGTTAATACAATAAGATGGTTAAAAATGTTTAGAAAAATTTCTGTTAGTTAAATAAATCCTACTTTCTGTAAAATTACATATTTCAGAAATATTGTGGCTCTAATTAATTAACAAATTATGTTGTACATCTGTTGCTCAATAAACTGATGTATAAAAATTTTAATGTCTGCGTTCAAAACAAACTTGACAAAAGTTTTTTTGTACTGTTATAAATAGTGAAAACAAATTACTACACCTAAGGCAAGGTAATTGTTGCAGTTGCTCATAAATTATAAAAATGAAGTTCTGATAAAATTTAAAGCTTAAACTAATTAATACCGATTTGTAAACATTGCCTAGATCTACTTTAGTGGTTTGTTCTCTTTGAGATATTTTGTAAATTCTGAACTTTTTTTATTACGCTAGTGATGAGCATAAGTAACAATTACAAAAGCATTTATATAATCGTTGGCTTTTAACACAATCTAATGTAAAACAAAAATTATTATTGTGTGAGAAACGGAACTAAAGTGTTATTTTAGAGAAACAGAATTGAAATGTTTATTTATTTAAAGGAGATGCATGTTAATTTTTTTGAATTTTGGCAATTCTCTTGATTATACATTTTGATTTTCTCGTTTGTATATATAAATTAATTTTAAAATCTTTAAGATAATATAGAATTTTTTATTTTAATTTGTTTGTGTTTAATTTGGGCGATTCAAGCGATAATATTCTTAATTTTGGAAGTGCTAAACTAAGATTTAATAGAAGTTGTAGCATCCAATTAAGAGTAAACAAAGGACTGTTTATCTTAGTTTATGCTGAGGTAGATAAAGTGTCTTCAATTTATGCAGTGTTTTCCAAGCTGTTTGTGCCGGGAATTGAACTCGACACCTTGGAATTAGTTGTCTAACGCGAATCAACTAAGCCACAGAGGCGCCTGTTCCATACTTCCGTGGAATTTAGTCACCCAGCTAGCTGTCGTACCTTGGAGGTTTCCTTTTTTTGTCGTCATTCTTTTACCCTTGGTTCATTATACCGACTAAACGTCCTAACATAATTTTAAGAGTTTATTTTCTGCCGTTCTCCCCCACCATTCTTTTTACATTTAATTTTATATTTAATTATTAGTCCTTTGGGGGATAGAGATTTTCTTATTATCCTGTCAACCTTTTGTAGTATTTCATTTGGTCGAGGCCTAGCCATGTTACAACGTGCTTCGTACTTTATGAAATATTCCTGTTTCCCTAACTCTAAAAACACATTTTATTAGTCTTGAAATCAAGTTCGATTCCGAATATATATTCACGTATACTCTTGTGCTAGAAAATAAAGCTACATACAGAGATTATTATATTTATTAACAAATTTTCTCCTTTATTTGTTATATAAATAAATACGTATACAAGTCATTTTCTGGTTGGTTGATTTTTTTGAACAAATCTTTCAAAACACAACTGGTGTGGATCTGAATCCATATCAGGAGTGCCATTTCCCCTTCTTTTATTTGGTTGGTTATCTGTAACTTTAGTGTAACGTTTGTCTTTTGATATCTAACCATCTGCTGATGCAGAAGTCGAAGAATATTAACATATATATTATATATAGATCGCCATGAGGTTACCTAAGGTACGTATTTTCTACTTAAACGCATAACATTTTATTAAAAATAATTTTATAGATGTCTTACCTCGGATGTTCGATGAAGTCTCGCATATTTGAACCTGTCCTGTAAATTAAGAATGGCATGATATTAGCAGATACATTTTTGATTGTTTTATCGAAGTATGTGTTCTATAATTTGGTAACACAATTGATTTTGCAGGATCCAACTTTAGTTCAAAACATTACTCCGACTTTACTCAATTATAATCTCCAACTTTACTTCAGAGCTTTACTTCGAAAATAATCTACAGTTTTCTTCCAATTTTTACTAAAAATAAATCTACAATTATTCCTATATAAATTTCTACCTACGATCATGTCTTGATTTTATCTTTTACGTTATATATCGTTGATTTCTTCATAAATTTTCTCTCAACGTTTTATATAAAAAACTATGATATGCAACAGTTTTACCTATACAATGTAAAAATATCTGGATGCCAAAATATTTTCTTTGATGGAATCTAATTATCTATAATTGCAAATATTTAGCGGAAAAGACGTTTATCTATTTATAAAGTTAAAGACCACTTTGTGGACGTTTGACAACTGTCAGATATTTTCTATAAAATGCCATGACATTTTTATGGTTAAAAGTTTTACGAGCGCATAATTTAAAATTTCGAAATAATTATTATATTCTCATTACAAAAACTTTGTGTAAACGTTTGTAAAAACATTGTGTTAAGACTGTGATTTACTGATTATTGATCGCTTAACACTTTATAGAAACAATTGTTTATGCATTATGAATTTCAATATACAAGTTTAGTATATCTCTTGCTCCAACTTACGTTTGATTTCAATTTCTTTTATTGCAAGTGAGAAAGGAAATGAAAGTAACTATATCAAGAACCAAAAGAATTTTATCTGTAAATAACTTCCTCCGCCTGAGATTAGGCTTTTGCATACTCCGCAGCCATTAAAGGTCGATGTTAGCTCCGCCAGAGAACATTTATTAGTATGTTCTGCAATACAGCACCCTTTACATCTCATTGGTAAAGAAGACAGTACACCTTCATTGAATTTTGCTTACATTTTCGCGCAAGCCATGAGTTATGCGTTCAGTAAAATCTTATTCATTACAAACGAAAAACTTTGTGGGGCTTGGTTCACCAAAATAGCGAACTGTTGCTTAGTTTAACGTTTATATGATATATCTAGTTTTTGTCACCTGCTGCGATGCTATATATGAGATTTTGCAGTATCTTGGTAGAATATTTAGAGTGTTTGGTTACATCTATTAATAAGAGCCTTTTTGAGCTTCGCTCAAATTATGAGGAACCCATGGGAAACAAATCCTTCTGACGTCTAAATGTTCGTGCAAAATCGAACTTACCACAGTCATCAGTATGCCCAAGAATGCTTCTAGCTCCGTATGTCACATGTCGATCTTTTTTAATCATATTGCACAGAGCGTCAATGCTATTTGAAATAACAACCATTTTTGGCCAACTTCACTAAATTCATCACTGATGAACGTACGAATAGGACGAAATTTTGTAAACCAATTGTAAACAGTCATTTCTGATGGCAATTCATTACCAAAAATTCAAAGAGGCAATTCTATGCATGGCTGTTGAGTGTTGAGTTGATAAAAAATCATCAAAAGAATCCTTGAAGTAAAATTTTCAGTTTTAATAAAATATATTTATTTAAACGTTCACTGTAAATAAACTGCTCGATCAATTTCTAAGCTGCTATTGTTTTCAGAATAACAAATCTCAAATTTTACAATAATAGCAATGATATCTTAATTGCGTCATCTAGTAGCCGTTTGTGAAGATTTAGAAAGTGATCCTCATAAAAGCATCGCATTACTATTCCTACAAGCTTTAGTTAACTTCCTTGCGATAAACGAAGTGACCAAACAATCGCAACCCCAATAGATATTTGTGCCAGACGTAGAAGCCAAAATAAATGAAATTCAGCAATCTCATGTACTGCGTTGAACTTTCAATGGTGGTTAAACTCTAATGAGTAGCAAATTATTGTAAGCTGTAAAGATCTTAAAAACCTTCCTTAAATATATCAAGTGTTATATTTGTAATAAAATATAATCAAATTTAATAATTCATGTAACACACGGTTTTCATGGAGCTCTAACTTACAGAAAACCTATTCGACTTGATAGTATTTTCCTTAAACATCCTATCTCGCGTAGTTTTTGCATTTTTTACGTTTCTCATGTTCCCACGGGCCTATTTAAATTTTGACGAACCTGCATTGAACGTTCAAGATAAAGCATACTTGTATTCCTTGGTGTCTATTAAAATGTTATAGCTGTTACGTTGCACATACTAACCATGTCACTTTTATGTAGGTTTATGTTGATCGTGGAGGTTTGCAATTTCAGAGGCAGCTAATTTACATGCGAATAAAAGATTGAAATTAAGTTATTTTCTTTTCTTCTCAATCCAATTTTATTTTCTTGTATACTTGCGTTAATGATAGTCAATCAAAAGTCTAAATTCAGGAAAAAATCCTCTCGGTGAAGTATAACATTAAAGTTGCAGTGTATACGACTCCCATAATATACAGAATATTAAATTTTAAAAACCCACTAAAATATTTTAGAAATATTTCAAATAAAATATCATTTATGGTTAGCGAACGAAAGAATAAGAACAAACCAGTTTTGATACAGAGACATTGCAATGATAATGTAACTAACATTTTTTTGAAAGTGATTCTACATAATTTTAATTTCAAATTTGATTAAGGTTTTGTTTATAGGTTCACGCAGACTACAGGTGGTACTTTTTAAGATACTGTTCAATTAGTGCAGGATTTTTAACATTTAATATTTGGAACGACCACCTTTCTGAATGAATGCTTATCATAATCCTACCCCACATTCAGGTCATGTAAACTAGGTGTTTCCTGATGCTTTTTACAAGACTGAGCCAATCACTACGAGTGAATGTTCAAATGGCAGGGGTCGGCAACCTTTTTCGGACGGCGGGCCATTTTTAAAATAAAATTTTTTATGCGGGCCGCACATTCAAATGTAACCTAAATAGTCCCTTTATATCATATACGAGTATAAATATTATTTAAAATAAATATAGAAAAAATTTATTTTTATTGACATGCTATAATAACAATAATGTCAGAAAACAAAAATTTTACAATTCCTAAAAAGAAAAAAAATACGATTCCAATTACGTATGTATAAATATGTAAATATAAAATATATAAAATGTTAAGGAAAATAGTTTATCTTTCATTTTATTCATACATTAAAATTCAATGCGCTTTTTGTTCTTGAATATTGTTTGATATTCATTTAAGTGCGGCTGGGTTAGGGATACTGAGATCCTCAACAAGTTTTGCAAATTTTCATCCGTCAACCTCGTTCTATATTTTGATTTCATAAAATTTATTCTTGAAAATGTTTGTTCGCATAAACCCCAGGTATTTACGAGTCCAGTTAAGTAACCTTAATACTACGATGTCAACATGCACTTACAGCAATGAAAATAATAATTAAAATGTATCCTACTTTATATCGTATACATATTGTTCTTTGGGAAAGATTTCAGGAAGCTTCACCATTAGACTAGATTGTTATATACAATTCCATTTGCACTTGCATTATTTACAACACACTTGCTTACCTTTTAGTCATGCTCCACTCACTACACTCCAAAACCAACATAAAAGCCAGTGGCTGGTCGCCATATTAAACAAAAATGGGTCAAACTAATGTTAAAACTTGCACGTCTCCTAAGGTTTTCAAGTTTCGTATTCTTAGTTTTGAGGAGAATGGGAGACTAATTTTTGTGTTAGGCTTATAGGTTTTCATTTATGGCTCTGATTGCCTGCCCGGCATGTTGAACAAGGTAGGTAACCTGTAGCAGTTGTGAATATTTTAATATCTATTTCAGTTAGGAAAACATAAATACTCTCCTGTTCAAATTAATTAGTATACCAAATCCTACTAAAATTTTTTGAGTACAAATATTTACATATGATATTGAAAAATAAAAATAAGTGCAGTATAAATCACATAAAAAATACCTATAGTTTTAACTTACAGTCAGAATAAAAATACTTAAATTTCTAGGGTCATCACTGTGTTTGTTTCTTTAAAAATGTATCCTGCATTAAAAATACATGTAAATTGCCCTTTGTTATAAATAATTTTCTATATGGATTTAGGGATTAATTAAACCTTCCGGCTACAACTTCTCATAATAAAATTACTAGATACAAAAAGTTGATTCAAATATTTTCATAAAGCCTTTCACTAAATACACCAACCGTAAAAGCTAATCAGACATTTGAATTAAGAGGTCTTGAATTAATTCTATACCAAACAGACTCTTGATGCTTCAAAACATAAAAAATATACTTCTGTCATAAGGATTGATTTTTCAAGAAAGTACACAACACCTTCACCAAATCTGAGTCAAACCCAAGTAGCAACGCATTTACTTACAGCAGAAACAAAACCAAATAGGTTTAAGCTAATATTAGCAGAAATGTTTGAAAAATAAATTGAAATAATAATTGAAGCTATAATTGAAGCTGTAATTGAATGATTAATTGAAACATTAATCGTAGCCCTAAAGCATTCCTTTAACTAACTAATTTATAATATCAAGTATGTAAAATCCACCCATTTAACTTTTAACCGCACTGAATATTTTTCTTTGTAAATAACAGGTACATTTCGATATTGCCGTTATCGAGTGAATATTGGATTTCTTCAAATGCGTGTCTCTGTCATACACGAAAAGTTTCACTTTTGGGACACTTGGTAGTCGAAGTAGTAGGTTCTGTAAATGCACTCCAGGAGTTCGCACAGCTTGATGTCAGTGGGTACGGCTTCGATACTGCTAGTCTGATGTACGACACCAACTAGGTAGCATCTGGAGTCAAAAGATGGAGGATCCAAGTATCAACCCTTTGATTACGTTCATGGACGTCATCCAGGCGGCGTAAATCGCGGTGCACCGGTGGTGATGAAATAAGCGGCAGATTTGTGGCTTAGTATTCACATATGGCTACTAAACTTAAGGTTCCGGGTTTGATAACAGACACGGACGGCTTGAAAAATGTTAGGCAAAAATTTTTCACAAAAATACGCTAGTAGGTAAGTAAGGCGGGTCTGACTTCAAAACGGTGCACGCGTATGTTTTTCAATGTAATATACGCGTGCACCGTTTTGAAGCTAGGCCTGCCTTATATACTTTCAATGTAAAATACGTGTGGACACGTTTTGAAGTCAGACCGGCTTTATATTACTTTCAATGGAACATACGTGTGTGACTTCAAAACACACATATGCTACGTTGAAAAATGTAAGTGCGTGCAGAGAAAATGCGTAGCTGTTTTGAATTCGGTTCTCTAGCGAGAAGTTTTGAAGTACGTCAGATGCAAAATATTGCATCTAAGTCAATTGTATTTAATTAAAGTGTATTATGATTTATGTTTTTATTTTTGTTTAGAGGCTGCAAATACGCATAGGCCGGTTTGACTTCAAAACGTGTCCACGCGTATGATACGTTGAAAAAATGTAGGTGCATGCAAAAATGTGGAGCTGTTTTGAAGTCTGTTCTCTCGCAAGACGTTATAAAGTAGGTCAGATGCAAAATATCGCATCTAAATCATTCATTTTGTTTTCGACCTTACTTAAGGTCGGTTTGACGCAGCTCTAACTTCTTTTCTAATCTGTACTCATCTAAAAAGCTCTACATACCCTTCACAACCTAAATTTCTAATAATTTGACTAATATAGCTTTGTCTAGGCCTTCCTAAATCCTTCTATCTTTTTCCTATCCAGCTGACTCTACATAGATATTAGCAACATGATGGTTGTTAAAGAACTAACATGTTTACATGATTACCATTTATAAGGAAATGAAATATAACCTGGTTATCCGCTTCAAAAAGGAAAAGTGTTAAATTATATGTTATGGTAAGGCTTAAGCAACGAATCGCTGCCAACATGCCAGACCGCTACCTAATTGAGAGTTATGTCATGGTGACGTTTATTAAATTATATGTTATGGTAAGGCTTAAGCAACGAAACGCTACCCACATGACAGACCGCTACCTAATTGTGAGTTATGTCATGGTGACGTTTATTAAATTATATGTTATGGTAAGGCTTAAGCAACGAAACGCTACCAACATGCCAGACCGCTAACCAATTGTAAGTTATGTCCGGGTGACATTTAGTTAACTGTTTTTTATTTCTTTGTTTTGTTTTCGAACTTACTTAAAGTCGGTTTGACGCAGCTCTAAATTCTTTTCTATTCTGAGCTAGTCTAAAAAGGTCTACATACCCTTCACAGCCTAAATCTCTAATAATTTGACTAATATAGCTTTGTCTAGGCCTTCCTACTCTATTTTTATTTGGTAGTCTATAATCTAAGACTTTACTAAATAGTCCCTCATGTCTTAACTGGTGCCCTATCATTCTATCTCTCCTGACCTTCAATTGTTTCCACATACAGGGATCCTCACCTATCCTTCTATAAACTTCCTCGTTTGTTACTCTATCTGTCCAACTAATCTTTAACATTCTCCTATAACACCAAGTTTCAAAAGCTTCTATCTTTTTCTTATCTACTTCTATAATTGTCCAAGTCTCACTACCGTATAGTAGAACGCTTCATACGTACGACTTTAAGAAACTTTTTCTATTATCTAAACTAATACTATTAGCTATTAGTAAGTTTTTATTTTTTAAAAACATTTTTCTAGCTTGAGCTATTCTAGCTACTATATCCCTTCTGCTACGTCCATCCTTTGCAATTATACTACCTAAATAGCAAAATTCATCTACCTCCTCTAACTCGGTATTACCTATTTTTAATTTTGGTTTAGAACTAGGCTGTAACTCACTTGTCATTATCTTTGTCTTTACTGAGTTAATTCTCATACTATAGTTACTCCGTAGTATCTCATCTAAAATATTTAAAAACTTTCCTAACTCTTTTCTAGACTCTGCTATAATGGCTATATCATCTGCAAAACGTAACATGTCTATTTTCTGTCCCTGTACACTAATACCTATCTCTTTTCTCTCTCTGGCTAAGTTTAAAGCTTCCTCAGTATAAACATTAAAAATCAAGGGAGACAGTATGCAACCCTGTCTAATACCATTTCTAATCTTAGCTTCCTTTTCTATTTCATCAAATCTAATTACTACGCTTTGGTTCTTATATAGACTGTAAATAATTTTTCTATCTTTATGAGAGATTCCTATTTTTTGCAAAACCCTGAACATAACAATCCAATTAACCCTATCAAATGCTTTTTCTAAATCTACAAACGCGAAATGAGTCTTTTTTTTTTGTAACCTTTTTTCGATAATTACCCTAATCATTAGTATCGGTTCTCTAGTCCCTCTGTCTTTACGAAAACCATATTGGTCTTCGCCTAAGTAATTCTCAGCCAAAGCTTCTACCCTATTTTTAATTATTATTGTTAGTATTTTGGAAGCATGAGAAGTTAAACTAACCGTTCTAAAATTCTAAATCAATTGTATTTAATTAAAGTGGATTCTGATGTATGTTTTTTACTTTTGTTTAGAAGCTGCAAATACACACAGGCCGGTTTGACTTCAAAACGTGTCCACACGTATGCTACATTGAAAAAATGTAGGTGCATGCAAAAAATGTGGAGCTGTTTTGAATTCGGTTCTCTAGCGAGAAGTTATAAAGTAGGCCAGATTCATAATATCACACTAAGTTAATTGTATAAAGAATGCTGTATTTAATTAAAGTGGATTCTGATTTATGTTTTTACTTTTGTATAGAGGCTAGGCTACAAATACACATAGGCCGGTTTGACTTCAAAACGTGTCCACACGTATGTTACGTTGAAAAAATGTAGGTGCATGCAAAAATGTGGAGCTGTTTTGAATTCAGTTTTCTAGCAAGACGTTATAAAGTAGGTCAGATGCAAAATATCGCATCTAAATCAATTGTATTTAATTAAAGTGGATTCTGATTTATGTTTTTTACTTTTGTTTAGAGGCTGCAAATACACATAGGCCGGTTTGACTTCAAAACGTGTCCACACGTATGCTACATTGAAAAGATGTAGGTGCACGCAAAAATGTGGAGCTATTTTGAATTCGGTTCTCTAGCGAGAAGTTATAAGTAGGTCAGATTCATAATATCACATCTAAGTCAATTGTATAAAGAATGCTGTATTTAATTAAAGTGGAGATTTATGTTTTTACTTTTGTTTAGAGGCTGCAAATACACATAGGCCGGTTTGACTATAAAACGTGTCCACACGTATGCTATGTTGAAAAATGGCCAAAGGCAGACAGAATGATTGCATCGATTTCTCATTCTCGCTTTTAAAAAATAACAAGTCGTAGTTATTAAATCGGGAACACAGTTATCTGCAAGAAATATATATATATACTGATTTGTCAAAGACAGACAGACTGATTGCATCAATTTTTCATTCTCGCTTTAAAGAATAACAAGTCGTAGTTATTAAATCGCGAACTCAATTATCTGCAAGAAATATAAACGGGAACATTTATGCAATGCTGCAATTTCAAAAACTAGAAATAAATCTATTGAAATATATGCTACGAGTTATTTACTGGTCTCTGGTTACCCAATGTACAGATATCTCAAAATTTGCCAAAGACAGACAGACTGATTGCATCAATTTTTCATTCTCGCTTTTAAAGAATAACAAGTCGTAGTTATTAAATCGGGAGTAATGTGAAACGAAACACACAATGTATTTTTCTTTATTGTAATTTATAAAATACATATACATATATATATATATATATATATATATATATATTGCTGTAATTATAGGGTTAATTTAGGGGTAGGTTAAGTCATTGGGGTCGTAGAGTAAACAAGGAAAACTCCCAAGTAACAGAAACATATAATTATAGATATTAGAAGAGTAAATGGGTTATTATAAATATTATTAGTTGCAAGCACACTGTATATAGCAGTACAAACGATTAAAACACATATCCAAGAGTAGCTACTAGCAAAGATTAGAATTTAAAAATGTAACGAAACGCATTGAAATTAAATCAGTGAAAAACCTGCATGAATTGGCTAGATAAACATTCAAAAAGTGTGTTAAGATATCATTGTAAACGCACGCAGAAATTATGCATTATTTGAAAGCGTACGTGATCTAAAAGAATTACAGCTGTTCGAAAATCCAATTTATTAGGAAATAAACAAACACCAAATTTATTCGATTTAGATTAGAATAAGGCCAACAAACAATACTACGTGATCGATATGAACAAAAATTCCTGGGATTTCTGAAGTAGATATGAGGTATAACATTTAAATTACGTGACTTAGAGCACCGCGGCATGCAATTAAAATACATATAATTGGTAAACTTTCCAAAATAGCAAGTGATAAAACGCTTGGCCTCGCCTAGCACGTGAAGCCAACGAATCACAAACAAAAGGGGGCCGATCCTATAAATACCTTGAAAATTGAATATCGAGTAAGTATACTTTGAAACTGGGCAGTTATGATACTTGAAAGTGCTAAATATTTACGTGAATAATAAATTAAATTAACAGTGAAATTCTATAGTATATAATTGTGCAAAAAGTGCCGTACTTCTGAGACGTAAGTAGATAAGATTTAGAAAATTATACCATTTCTAATAATAAATAAAACAGGGCTCTCAATTACCATCTCAATTACCCCCTGAATTACAATCTCAATTACCATCTCAATTACCCTCTGAATTACAATCTCAATTACCATCTGAATAACATCAGAAAACGACCATTACATTCTTAATTTACAATCAAAATAATGTTACAATTCCTGTTAGAACTTTAAATAACGAGCCATTACGATCAGAAATACAATTTTGGAGAATGCTGCCTGTTCAAGCAATTTGATGGTAAATATTCCATTGCGAAAATGAAAAACCTTTCATTGGAATAAACGCACCAATAACGATTTGGATATCGACTTCAATTCTTAGGAGCACTTACGAAACCACTTCAGGTTAGAGAATTTGATATGACTAATTTTTAAAACTGTTTTATCTCAAATATTTTGGATATGATTTATTTTTGAACTGTTTTATCTCGATAATAGTTTAAAGTGTAAGAGCCGACAAATTGGGGTTTCTTGTGTAAATTTATGAAAAGCATAGACATCTTGAAACGTTTCAATAGGTCATTAAAGGTAATAAAAAAAGCTCGTTTTGCTGGCTTGATTTTCTAAAAATTTGACAGATGTATATGATTTAAAAAGAGAAAAGATATTTAAAAGGGTTGTAAATATTCAATCATTATACTGTATATTGTAGAAGTGCTTTATTTAATTGAATCAGCTAGTCGAGGCAAAAGAAAATTATAAATTAAGATTTTCACAAGTGCTTGAGTGGTATAAGGGTAATAACACAGCATTTTATGTACGCCCAAGCCGTGGGGCGAATATCACAGTAATTTATTGCACCCAATCGTAGGGGCTGAGCGCGAAACACAGCATATATATATATATATATATATATGTAGTTTTAGAATTATTATAGGTAATCATTAGTGGACAACTGTCCTCTCAAGCTGTGCAGTAAATAAATTATTGTGAATTAATGATTCTTTATATACTCGCCGTTTCTTATATTTAATTCCACTTCTTTACAATCAAATTTAGTACTTGCAAACATGCGTGTTGTAAAACCATAAACAATGATGACATTGAAGTGCAATCCTTGACTAAAAAACATAGCGTTCTTCTGCCTTCATCTATTCGATGTCTAGTTGTTGGTCCATCAAATTGCGGTAAAACCAACGTTATGATTGGGTTGATAGAACATCTTAATGGTTTAAAGTTTGAAAACGTATATGTTTATTCCAAATCACTTGATCAACCAAAGTATCAATACCTTGAAAGTCTACTGCGACCAATAAAAGGGATCAAATATTATACATTTTCCAGTTCTGATAATATTATATTACCATCTGATGCTCGAAATAATTCTATATTTGTGTAGCTTGCGATAAACAAGGCATAATTAAAGAATAGTTTAGTATGGGGCGCCATAAACGAGTAGACAGTTTTTACCTTTATCAAAGTTATACTCGTATACCTAAGCACTTACTACGTGATAATGCTAATCTTTTAGTTTTATTTAAACAAGATGATTTAAACTTAAAACACATATATGACGATCACGTCAATACTGACATGAAGTATGATAAATTCCGTGAAATATGTGCTGCTTGTTGGCAAGACAAATACGATTTCTTAGTTGTAGACAAGGATAGTGATCCAGGTCAAGGAAGGTACCGTATAGGTTTTGATCACTTCATACATACTTAAACCTTGAGAAAGACGCAAATATCGTTAGTATCCAAGAATTTTTTTATTACAATAAACTTTTTACGCTATGAACAGGGAGGCGATAAAACTTAAAAGAATTTTAATTAAGAAAAGAAGCATTGTAAAAGACAAACTACGCCAGTTAAAGGATAGTGAAGTCGTCCAAGCGGAATTGATTTTACTCATAACATCGCGATTAGAAACTATTGCTAATAAACTGAAAGGGGAAAGTGTGGTAAAGAAAGAAAAATTTAAAGAAGAAGAACTGCCTCATAGCAGTGTAAAAAAAATTAAACCTAAATTGCTAAAAAGAAGCGTTGACTATATCGATTCGCCGGTTATTGTTCAGCATATACCGAATATAAAAAAATGATGCCATAGATGAAGATGATGATGATGATAATGATAATAATAATGAATACGAAACAAAAGTTAATCGAGATGCTCAAGAAGCCCAGGAATATATACAAAGCTTTGTTGATTCACCTGGTATGACACATTATCTCGAACAGCTACATCCGCTACCTCGGGAATATATTTACAATATGTTTAAAGATGTTAAGAACGAATTTGATCATAAATATGGTATTAGGTTTAACCCTGATTCAGATGGTCTTATGATAGGCAATTCTAATTTCGCGTTGGATGATGAAAATGTTCTAATAAATGATTTGAAATATAAAGGTATTCCTGGATTATATGAACTACTGTTTATAAAATATCCTGTAAGGTACAGACCGCAAGATCTAAAGTCATACCTTGATATTGTGAAAAGAACAAATGCTAATAGAAGATATTGTTCTGAAACAGAACACATTCAGGGTAATAATTCATATAAATACAAAAATATAATATCTACATTGAATATACTTCCCAAACACCTCGTAAACCTAGAACATTACCCTTTAGAAAGCGTCTTGGAGACGGTATGACAATGGAAGTATCAAATAACGTCATAGATTATTTATATTGGAATGATCCCAATGAACTTGTTGATAGATTACGGCTTTTAGTTTCATCTCAGACTGCTGGACACTCAGGTCACGGCAACGAAATAAATTCGATCATTGAAGAATTGCGCGAGGCGAAAGTGATTAGATGATATGACAATTGACAAATTTGGAAGCCACTTAAATAACCGTAAAATAGATATAAGTGAACAGGAATATGAAAAAATGAAGGTTTTGAAACCTTGATTGAGTACAAGTTACATATGCTACATTACACAGTAGTAGCAACGTTCTACTCTAGTACATTCCTCGACGGTTGCACGACATTCCTTATTTTCAACATTAAACATAATTATGAATTTCCTTATGAGGAAGCAGTCATTGAGAATATTAAAGGATACCCGCAAGACATTGAAATTCTTATAAACGAAAAAAGTTATGTAATTGCACAGTTACAAGGATTTTTGCTTAAACGTATGGATGTAATCAGCTTTCGTGACAGTGGTGCTAGCATACACAATACCATGCTGTTCCTTGATTTTATATTAAAAGTTCTTTTCAAAGCAAGTGGAGCCCTCGACATCCAAACGTAGAAGTATTTATTAATTGTATTTAATAAATCCTGATTAGAAATATTATTATTAGAAATATTATGATAGTTGCTCAATCAAAAGTAAAAGAGGATATAGTAAATGAAGTTCATAAACCAGCAAGAATAAATTTCAAGAGACGCAAAATGATAGTAAAAGGTTTAAATGACCTTCTTCAAACTGATTTAATTGAAATGTTACCATATTCGCAAACAAACAAAGGATTTAAATACATTTTAGAAGTTATTGATTGTTTTTCCAAATACGTATGGGCTGTAGCACTTAAAAGTAAAACGGGTATTGATGTTACTGCTGCAACGAAAAGAATTTTAAATAAATTTAAATAAATTTAAAAATCCACCAAGAAATTTGCAGTCTGATTTTGATAAAGAATATTATAACAATCACTTTCAATCCTTAATGCAGACATATGGCATAAAGCATTATAGTGTTTTTTCTACAAAGAAAGCATGCATTGTAGAACGTGTAATTAGAACTTTAAAGAGAAAAATGTGGCGCTTGTTTAACCTGAACGGTTCTTACAATTGGATAACAAATTTAAGCGATATTGTGAAACAATACAACAATACAGTTCACAGTACTATCGGAGTCAAACTTGTAAAAGTTGATAAATCCAATGAATAAACTATTCTTAAATCATCATTTACCCGCATCAAACTTGCAACCAAAATAGTAAACACAGGGAAGTATTTACGAAAGGTTACATGCCAAACTGGTCAAATGAGATATTTAAAATTAAAAAGGTAAACGTAACAAATCCGACAACATATATATTAGAAGATCAAGACGAGAAAGACATCAAAGGTGCATTTTATGAAATGGAGTTGCAAAAGGTTAAACATCCATGATTTTACCTGGTAGAAAAAGTCCTAAGAAAGAGTAGAAATAAAGTCTTTGTAAAATGGTTAGGCTTCTCTAACGTACACAATAGCTGGATCGATAAAAATAATGTTTGCTAGAAGTTGTTATAATAATAATAGTTAATAAGGCTAACATTGTAAAATTAAATTAAAATAAATAATACAGACACAACCCTTCTATTGTTTTTTATTATTATTAAACCATTCTTTTAATAACAAGGTATTTTGTTTTACACATTGCAGACTATTATTGCTTGTCTATAACAATGGATGTTACATAGTAAACGATTGTTGATTTTTAACTCCGATAGCTTAGGACAACCAAGTGCAAGCATATCAGTAACAACGTTTTACATTAGATAGGTTTCCATCCATTTCTTCTTTTCTAGACCCTTCACACAAATTTCTTCACCGGGTCTGATAATTTGCTTCAAATAAAGCGCTATATATGATGACACCATTCCAGCCGTTGCAGATTCATCCCAAGAAATACCATGAATGTTCCTTGTCACCCAGTCGTTATGTCTTATATAATCTTGGCTCAAACAACTAGACTGCATTGGCAGTTTAAAAATTTTATGCCAAACAACACCTTCCAACAAGTCCAAAACCGCAATTTCATTGCACACAAACTCGTTTTTCTTGTATTTAAATCTCTGAATTTCAAATATATACATATTTGTATATGTAGGTATGTAAATATGCAGTAAACTTCGGCTAATTAAATTAATATTAGGAGCAATCTCCTTATATAGCAGATTACCACCATCTGCGTTCTTTGTTAACCTACTTTTCAAGCTATCACAAGAGCGAACATCTTTTGAATTGAAACCGGCCTATGTGTATTTGCAGAGTGGTCGCACTTTGAATTCAAACAGGCCTTAGCATATTTTGCATTTGACCTACTTTATAACTTCTCGCTAGAACTCAAAACAGCTCCACATTTTTCTGCACGCATCTACATTTTTTGAATGTAGCATAAGTGTGGACACGTTTTGATGTCAAACCGGCCTATGTGTATTTGCCGCCTCTAAAAAAAAGTAAAAACATAAATCAGAATCCACTTTAATTAAATACAACATTCTTTATACAATTGACTTAGATGTGATACTATGAATCTGACCTACTTTATAACTTTTCGTTAGAGAACCGAATTCAAAACAGCTCCTCATTTTTTTTTGGATGCACCTACATTTTTCAACGTAGCGTACGTGTGGACACGTTTTGAAGTCAAACCGGCCCATGTGTATTTGCAGCCTCTAAACAAATGGAAAAACATAAATCAGAATCCACTTTAATTAAATACAATTGACTTAGATGCGATATTTTGCATCTGACCTACTTTATAAAGTCTCGCTAAAAAACCGAATTCAAAACAGCTCTACATTTTTTCTGCACGCACCTATATTTTTCAATGAAGCATACGTGTGTGATATTTTGAATCTGACCTACTTTATAACTTCCCGCTAAGCGGGAATGAAAAATTGATGCAATCAGTCTGTTTGTCTTTGACAAATTAGTATATATATATATATATATATATATATATATCTCTTGCAGAAAACTGTGTTCGCGATTTAATAACTACGACTTGTTATTTTTTATAAGCGAGAATGAGAAATTGATGCAATCAGTCTGTCTGTCTGCCTTTGGCCATTTTTCAACGTAGCATACGCGTGGACACGTTTTGAAGTCAAACCGGCCTATGTGTATTTGCAGCCTCTAAACAAAAGTAAAAACATAAATCAGAATACACTTTAATTAAATACAATTGACTTGGATGCAATATTTTGCATCTGACCTACTTTATAACTTCTCGCCAGAGAACCGAACTCAAAACAGCTCCCCAATTTCTCTGCACGCATTTACAGTTTCAACGTAGCGTACGTGTGTTTTGAAGTCACACACGTATGTTCCACTGCAAGTAATATAAAGCCGGTCTGACTTCAAAACGTGTCCACGCGTATTTTACATTGAAAGTATATAAGGTCGGTCTGGCTTCAAAACGGTGCACGCGTATGTTACATTGAAAAACATACGCGTACACCGTTTTGAAGTCAGACCGGCCTTACTTACCTACTTACGCTCTCGTTCGGATAAGAGGTAAAATGTAGGTCACGTATGTGGGCGTTGTGACGCACGTTAAAGATCTCTACCTTGCTTGGAATAGCAAAATTCAAAATTTTTAGGTAAAATAAATCGCTTCCAGACCAGTGTAGTACATTAGATTGGAGCATTGGAAAATCAAATGTAAGGTTGTGAAGTCCGGGAAGGCGGCCTATGTGGTAAAGAGAATGTCTAAGGGACCGTTGAAGAAATTAAGTTCCCTCTTGCGGGTTACGGTAGCGCCGATCCTGGAACGAGTGGCCATGCAGTCCATATGGTACGGACTGTTGTAGAGTCGAAGACGTCGTTGTTGGGGGGCATGAATTTGCGGGCTTTACTAACAGCGCTGCAAACATCGTGCCGATGTCAACCGGCAGGCTTTTCAAACAGCACCGTAAGCGTTACTTCAAGCTGCAGACTATGGGTCAGCACCGTCGGTTGCTGCAGTTCTTCTAGACTATATGTCAGTTTCGATTAACTGACCCACTATATGCAAATTCTCATTCCTTTATACTTAATGACCCTCCTTAGCTAATTCGACCTTTAACTAATAGCCTCCTGGAATTTAACGTTTAGTGAAGCAATCTAAATCAAGTGCACAACATGAATAGTACTGCTGGAGGAAACTTTTGTTCATTTGGTCCTGTGATTTTGGTAATGGCACTGTGTAGTATTGTGTCGGTGCTTGTCTATATAGTGTCACGTTTGTATTTTAAATAAATTAGAGGATAAGCATAATTAAGGTCTGCTAATATTTATTCGATTTCTAACTGGTGATCGCCGAAGAAGCATGTGCTGTATTGAGTTGGTGCTGTAGAGATATTACTGTAAGGACGCACTCTTGTTTTCATTAGTGTTGCTTGATTTATATAAAAGTAGCTAGCTTAATTAGAAATTATAGGTTAGAGTATCCTGTGAATCTGTACCTGAACTTTCGTTTTTCAACAGCCGATTATCGAAAGCTGCGAAGACGTTGAAAATATTTAAATATAAATAGTTATGTTAGTTCTTTATAGGAAAACACAAATACTTTATAAAACCAGCAAACCACTCGTGATTGCTTTGATCTATAAATTGTATAGCAATAAACCAAATTTGTTCGTCTCGTTCCTCTGCGATGTGCAAATTTTTAGTTAGAAACTATTAAAATGTATAGCTATTTTATATGGATCCAGACGACCCTTATTTTTTTCTAAAGGTACTACACTGATTAGAAAACGATTTTTTTACCTGGAAATTCGAATTTTGCCAAGTCCTTGCTATTCCAAGCGAGGACAACACTCACACACGGGACCTACATTTTATCTCTCATCCGAACGAGAACTTATTTTTGGGAAGAAGGCTTGTCTAACATTTTTCAAGTGATCCGTGTCAGGAATCCAACTCAGGACTTTCGACTTAATAGTCACATGCGAAGCAATTAAGCCACGGAGCCGCTACTTTTATCTACCACTTTCTAGATCTATGCTGGCTATCTACTTTACTTACTAGGAATTTTTCATTTCGTCATTTGCGTATTCACTAAAAAATATTGCTACCCTTCAAAGTGGTCGATTTTTCATTCTTTATTACAATTACTTTTATGTGCGTAAGTCGAGCAAACAAATCTCCCTCATTCGTTTTTTTGTAGAAGTATATTTGAGGAGTTCACAAAATTTCAATTTTAATGGTGATGAAGTCATTGTATTAGCGTTTTTGGAATTAAGAATGGAAGGTAGACAAAAGAGCAGCGGATCCGAAATTGTTATTTTATCATTAACTTTTGGCATTAGGTTTGAGTTAGCCATTCTCAATTGAAAAAATGTATGTCTTGCTAAGTATTTTTATAAAGTCTTGCATTTCTAACAACAGTTTACAGTATTTAGTTTGTTTTACGCGTACTTTATACTGTATTTTATGCAATTATTGTAATTACTTATATTTATTTAAATAACGTTATTAAGCGCGATAAGCGTTAAAAATTCTAGTCCTCATGCTGTTATAAATGCAGTTTACTTAGAACGAGTAATAGCTTCGTGTATACATTCAAGTACAAACGGCTTTTCCATGCTCGAGGGTACAAATTCAACATCCAATCTGTTTAAACCTCCTTTGCTTGCGGTTACGAAAGTGCAGTTGCTTGAAATGCATTATGCTTGTAATACGAAGCCCTAAGGATGATTGCAGCAGTAAAGTAAATATAAGGTAACTTCAATTATTCGTAGTGGGCTCCAATTAACAGAATGCCTAGCAAAGCACAAAACAGAAATTAACCATTATAGCAGATACAATGATTACTAGAAATGACCCGTAATTCTCGATTTCACTTTTTTCAGATTTACGTCATCTCAGTGGAATTTATAAATGAAATATTTGACATTTTGGTAAAGGTACGATATTTTGATGGAATGCACCATAGATATCTCGTACAATCCGTACATCAAGCTTTACTTATGAGGCGCTGTGTGCATTTTGTACAAATATAGGTAAATATTCAACAATGATCTGTTTTAAACAAAGCCGGGTCTTTCAAAATGATATCATATATATATATATATATATATATATATATATATATATATATATATATATATATTTTGCTATGAACTACTGGGATTCTCGAGTCCCTACGTTGGGCTGTATTATTATTATTGCTATGTCCCCCTAAATTATTCGCGCTCCTTCATTTGGGCGACCATATTAATATTACTATGTATAAACAAGATTGTAATTATCTCCTCCGACGTTGGGCTGTCTTATTAATATTGCTATCTATTCCCTCCAGAAACTTAACTGGATTTTATCTTGAACCAACCTTGTCTACCAATAACAAAATTTGATACGTTACCGCTTTACTTGTTATCAATTTCGTATTTAACTTATAGCTCCTCCTTGAACTGTTTAAATTAACAAATCACTCCCATTCACTTTATCTTATGACCTCGACTAGCATTTATTTGGAATTATAAAATTCAAGTAATTCGATTTTATATAATGAAACCAATATTATGTACAGCTTTTGTAAATTATTTAAAATACACTTTTCAATTAATTAATGTTTGCAAATTTCATTTATCAAAATTATATACTTTTTACTGAAAATCCAAAGTCACCAAAAAAACCTTATTATCTTTATAAAAGAAAAAGCTTGGAACGTTCGAAACTTCTTATCATATCACGCACTTTATGCGTATTTAAATCCTTTGTTTTGGTGAACTTCGTCACATTAATTTATATTAAGCAAATTCAAAATAAAAAAAAAAATATAGGAAAATAATGTCTTACAACTAAAAATCTAACCTGGTCTATTTTCTTCGCATTGACGCATCCATTTGAATAAAAATTATTTTCCCCCAATTCAGGATTATTACATGCCCATTCAAAATATTGTCTATTCACACGCTTGAACCATTTTATTTAAATTATTGCCATCATCCTCTGGACTACCATTATTAACTTCTACTCGTGCACTACAATTTATTGTCATCTAATTCAGACTTCTTATCAATTTCCCCAAACTTAGAATTGGATTATCATCATTTATTTTCCCTTGACTTAGAATTGTTTTTCTCCCTGGCTTTAGAATAGAATTCTTATTATCATTGTCCCCTGACTCGAAGTTACATTTATTCTCCACGGACTCAGAGATCGTAGTTTAATTTTCTCCCCTTACTCGAAGATTGAATTTTTCTCCCCGTACTCGAAGTTACATTTATTCTCCACGGACTCGAAATCGTAGTTTATTTTCTCCCCTTACTCGAAACCCTATTATTAATATGTTTTAGTTTAAAATAAAATTCCCCAAAATCTACTTACGTTTAATCGGCAATTATAATTTTCATTTTGGCACTTATACTATCTTTTACTTTAAAATTATTACGTATCACTTTATTTCATAGCGGCGCACTTCGGCCTTTGTTGAGTTGCAAACTGACCTTGTTATCACTGTACCTGCTAATATATCTTTTCTCTCCTACTCCGTCAGTGGGTATGGTCTAGAAACTCGTCGCTCACTTATAACCAATCAAATAATTACATTTAAAGTAGTTTCTGATGTAATTTTCTAGGCTTTCAAATAATTGTGACCTAGCCGCAGCTGTCTTCGTTATCACCTCGACAGACCTCCAGGCGGACGTCTGGAGAATAGCGCATACAGCGCTCGAGTTTCGACGTTTAAAGTTCTGATGGGTTAGGTCGCACGATGGTAACGTAGGAAATGATAGGGCTGACGAATTAGCTAAAGAGGCCGCAACGGGCGACTTTCGGATATCACATTCGTCGATACCGAGGTCTTTAATCAAAAGAAAGCTGCGCGAAAAATCAATTCGACAATGGGAAGAGAGGTGGAACAACGCTGGCACGGGCAGGTTGACCCACAAATTCATACCGAGCATAGAAACTAGAGGTAGGATCGAGGTTAAGCTCGATCACAAAATGGTGCAGTTGATAACAGGGCACAGCGCCCTGGAGGCGTATTTACAAAGGTTCGGTCTAACCAATAGCGACCACTGCGAATGCGGTGAGGGTTCGGAAAGCGCAGAGCACGTGCTCTTCGACTGCCCGCTTGAGGCGGGAAATCGAGGGTTGGCCGATAGCAAACTAGCTATCCTAGGTCTGGAATGGCCAAAGAACCTAGAGGAAATCGGGGAAGTGGTTAACCAGAACGCGTTCTGGACAGCCTTAAAAGAATTCGCGGGAAGGGTCGCGAGATTGTACAATGACAACCGCGTGTAAAATTCGGTGGGGTTGGTGGAAAGATTGGAAAATTTTAGATTGACTTGGCGTGAGTAAGGATACGAGCATAGATATAACCAAAACCTGATATAAAAAAAAATTAAAAAAAAATAAAAATGAAAAAAAAACATATTAATTATACCCAAATGTCCAATATGCACTCGAAACCCCCCACACCATTAATACAGTCACTGCCTATCTTCATAATTATGTGCGGATATTCGGAAAATCGGGAATAAATAATAACAGATAAACAATAACAAATAAATCAGAAACCCTCATTAAATTAAATCAATAAAATAAACAAAGATAATAAAATAGAGTGAAACCGCGCATCCCCCCCAGGACTTGAAAGTGAAGTGATAGTAATAGTATTTGTGATCCTCCCTCCCCCAAAGAACATTTAGTGCATACCCACCAGGACTTTAACAGTGCACCCCTATCTTCCCCTTAGATGTAAGTTACAGTTAGATGTAGGCAGACGACCAGATCTTCGGATGCTGGAGAATTTTATTATCGAGGTAAGACTTAAATTGTGGCGGCTGTACTCGCACAAGCATTGATTTACATTAATTAGTAGTTTTTGAAATAATTTAACAAGCACGTTTTGTGCGTAATGGCGCTCGCCGACATAATGCTTGTGCGAGTGCACCTGATAAATAGGGTGATGCTTTTGCTATTTTGTGCACTGCTATATGCTTAACGCTTATTAGACATTTATTTATATATTTATATAATTATATTTATTTATATTTTATATTTACACTTTATATTTATTAGCATGTATTGCAGTATTTTGTGGCATATTTGTTTGACGTTCTGTCTCCATTTTGGTTGCAGTATATATTTGGGAAGGAAGAGTAAAATTGTGAAGATTGTAATCATAATATAAATCAGCTAGGGAATGATAGGGAAAGCTAGGGATGGATTTAAATTAGTTAGCTAGATTTGGATAGTTTTAAGACGACCCTTCAGGTCGCACTGGTAAGCAGAGCCGGCGTCTGCTATCCGGTATTACGGATCCCTCCTCCTCTCATTTTTGCTTGTGTCTTGTTGATCGGGTACACTCCAAAGTCAGCGCTAGGGATACCATTATTTCCAACCCTGTTTTTAGTTTTTGTTTCAGTTTGTCAGATTTTTAGGTTTGTTAGATTGTTAGAGTTTGTTAGGTATGTTAGATTTTTATTTAGTTTTTTGTTTAGGGTGGATTAACTATGAAGTTAGAATGAATTAGAAGCACGATTATTTTTCGCGTTTATACCCAATGTAGTACCTCCGGGTGGAGCATTGGGGACGTGGCCGCTAGTATAGCGGCCGTTATTCAAATTATAATGTCTTCGTTATCAAACACGCGGTGTTTTGATGAATCTAATTGCTTTTCCATAAACAACTGATGCAATTCGACTTTTAATTTTTATATCTGCCTGTTATTTACGCAATTTTTAATCACCTCTCTTCATCAAAGTTCTTAACTACTTGTACGTATTCACATTTATGCTTCCTGAAGCTCTATTTCTTATCTCCGTATCAACCTAATTGTTTTGAACTCTTTTGAATGCGTGTTCAATTACACTTTGTTATGTTTACATATAAAGTACGGGTGCTTCCTCTGAAAGATATCATCATTTGCTTTACCTAAATTAACTAAAACTTTATCTACAGGGTATTAAATATTTACTATTTACCTAATGCATATGTTCCTGGTTTCTACGCTAACTATGCGTCTTCCTATGTTTATTTGCGTCGCTTAAAACTACTTATACTTTATATACAGGGTGTTGACTGCTTACTATTTACAAACTATCTCCATTTCTCAATTCTTTACTAAATAAATGCAGTTTTCTGCTGCCTATGGTAATTACTCATTTCTAAACGACCTTTACTATAAAGTACACCCTTAAACAACCCCTTATAGGTTAAAGAGGTCTAGATAATAAATTTTTAACAACTGTGTATATAGAAAATAGGAACAATTTATTTACGCGCCAAATTAAACAGTTTAGGTAGTGAAAAACGGAAGGTTATTAAGATATTTTTTATTTTTAAATTGGAATGTAAAAATTGTATAAAGGGAAGGAGCTTTAAGTTACATGAAAACTGAAGCATGCGCATAATTAGTTGTAATAGTTTAAATCAAGCGCATGGGATAAGAAAAAGAGCTTTCGAGTATAGAAAATAAATAATTTAAACGCATATTTCCATTCAAATAAACGAAACATTCGTTATACAAATCCTAAGAAGTGTTAGACACGGAATTATTATTTTAAACGGACAAGTTGCTTCGAAGAAACACCTGTTAGTTAAATGTCAAGTTCCAAAGAACTGAAATATACGTTGAGACTGAATTTCTATGGAATTGTTTGTAACGGTCGGTCCGACAAGCTGCTAATATAACAAGTGCTTTGAAGACTAAGGAAAATGAAAGATCTATAATGTGAAACAGACAGAAAACACGTATAGTAAAACGTAAAACACACGTTTAAAATACACGGGAGATTTGAAGGTCAACAAACAATATCGATTCTCTGTAGCTTGAGAGGAATTCTAAAAAAGACAATAAATATGGTTGAAACGAAGAGAGGTAGCTAGGAGGTGGAACGTTATAACGGGGGAAAGCAATATCATTGATCGAAGGCTAGCAGTTTTGAGGCTTGCGTCCGTTGATGTTATTGAACGAATTTCATTGTAATAACCCGATAAACTTGGAATTTTTCAGACGTTGAAGTTTGTTTCGATCAAAATTTGAAGAATCGGTTGTAGTAAATAAGCTTATCGATGAAAAGAGGTTCCGTGAGGGGTATTGAAGAGCGTATAAATACATTGGGAGAGATATTAAAGCTCTCTTGCTCTTAGATCGTATATCGCTTAGATCTCTAACGTAATTGCTATTACATGCTCTTACGTTGTACTGATTGTTGTTTATTCGTTGAAGTAGCATACAACATCCTATTTTAAAGTGTGTAAAGCAGCTAGTAACATACCGGAAATGTATTAAAAGTGATTTGCACAAGTGAGTGCTAGCGTATCAAAGCTACTGTTACTACACGATACAATCGAATGATAGGATGGTACTCGGGTAAGCGAATCGAAAAGATAGAAACAAGATTGCGAAAAGTGTATTGAGTTTGGAAAGTTAAGCTTGGTCGAGACCATTATCCGGTTAGAAATACTAAAAGTGGTTGCAGAGATTTGGATAGCTAGTGAACATCAGTTGGATCCAGGCATAATCACGAAGTGTATGGACACAACGACGAGGGTTTTTGGTACACATCTTTGTTCAATTGAGCTTTTTAGTGATACGACGATGCATTATTGATGCGTATTGCGTTTCAACTACCGTTCATGTCGCCCTATGACTTGCCAAATCGTTTCTTTAATCAAATCTTTTAGAGTATTTATTGTTTCTTAAATTAATTGTGACTACTGCTTATATACAGGGTGCTGTTTATAACTTTCTTGCCTAATCTTATTAATTCTTATTTTATTCGTAGAAGTGTCTGGTTTTCGGCGCCCTCATGTTGTTTTAATGACGTGCCGTATATTAGGGGTCCTAACTACCCTTAATTGACCTTATAAACACAGCAATATATGTAAAACCAAGATAGCATTAATAAAAAATTTTTGAAATTGTCAAGCCAATATTTTATTTTTTCTATGTTACAAAATGTTTACTTTTTCAAACGCCATTTTTTATAAATAATGTACACCTTATAATTTCATGTTAAATAATACTTATAACTAACCTCAATGTAAGTATTTCAAAGTTTTCATACACCGGCACCACTTTTGCTAGCAGCCAGAATTAGCGAATACGTCAGTACACAGTTTTTATAGACTTTTGCTTAATGTTTTTAATTTCTAGAAAATCACATTTTTTGCATAAATAGTTACTTTATTTTTCTTTTTAAACATCAGTTAAAGTTGAAAATTTTCTGCGTGATTTACAACTTCATGGGAAAAGTGACCTGCTGATTAGAAAACATAACGTCGGTTCCATGCAAATACACTTTCTGTGGTGTGTCGTCTCTCTACTTTACACGTAAATGTACAGACATTTTTAAAAACTCCGTTTAAATTCTAAGTCGTTATTTTAAAAAAAATAATTTCAAGCTACATCCCTTTCTTAAGTACCACTTAAAATATTTGTATGGAGTTGTGAATCATCCTGTATGTGATAATCTCATATAACAACAGATTCAGTTAAAACAAGTAATGAAGTCATGTAAAAAATAGTAAAGTATCTTCATTTTTGTGTATTTGCTTCAATGGAAAAATATTTCAATATTTTAAGCAAGATTTTTCCAGATGTCGCATGTACATGAAATCAGTCCAATGCAAATGATGGTTGATGGTCCGTTGAGAAGTCGAAGTGCAATTAACAATTCTTACGTAGTTGCATGGTTCTACTACTCCAGTGTGCTACACAAATTTTGAAGATTGACGACATGGTTTGCCACTCATAGTCTTCGAGTCTGTTGTATCTAGGTGCAGATCGTAGGAACCAATCTGACACTGCCGATCTGTTGACTACATTCTCCTTTTTCGACAAATTTCCTTGTTTATAAAGGTTGCGTTCAACTCTCTTATACAGAAGTTTTTTATTAATCCCGGAGAATATCTTTTCGGTTCACACTCTATCGACAGGAATCCGTTAAAAAATTTCACACAACTTAAAATAGCTGGAGATGTTGGAAATATATTTAAGTTGCCTTTAAGTAGCATATGAGATACATAGACTATTCCAGACAAAACAATATAGTCTCCTAAAGACAAATATATACTGAAAGAGGCGAAAATTTTGGACTAAACTTAATAAAATTTGTTAATAAAATCTTCAATTTAATAGCTTTCGATAGGAAACTGTCAGAAGATTCACTTAATGGAAAAGCTTTTAGCTGAACAGCGTCCTTTTAATAAATAACGGTTGAATGTAAACGCAGTAATCAATTAACTAATCAAGCTGTCTGTTATACTAACAAATTAACTAATGAATTAGCCTGCTGTGTTAATAATGCTAGTTAAAGCTTTAGATATTATAAACGGTTATGAAAGCACACTAAATATTATACAGATATACTTAATAGTGCCATCCATATTACTTCTTAAAAAGTACCTAATATTTGTCAGCAATCAAAAAATTAAATATATCTATTACCAATGATTTCAAATCAAACCATTATAGCAAGAAGCCAAATTCAACAAAAAATATTATACTAAAGTTTCATCCTAGAATGCTCGTAGAAAACTAGAATCTTACAAAAACAAGATAAAGCAAACACCGTCAATCCCGACTTATTGAGAAAAATCAGTAATTATAACAAACTCGTTTTTGTGGTTGTTTAGAAAACGTGCAGAAACAGATTTTTAACATTTTTAGTAAAATAAAGAAAGCAAGATACAGAAACGCTATTAACCAAGTAGCCGTAGGTTCAATAACTACCAACATCCTTAATGGAACATCAGCTTGTGATATGCAGTTCATAATATTTATTTTATTTGGTTTCAATATGCCACATTACATTATAATGGTATTACCAAAGTCCCATCCTTAGATCAGTACCAGTTTCCTAATATCACATATCATATAACATGTTACATTGAACGTGTGGAACAAAACCGCGCGTGTACAATGCTCGTAGTGGACATTCACCTACCTGCGATCATTATGGCTTAAACCTGGGGTCGGCAACCTGCGGTCCGCGGGCCGCATGCAGCCTTTTGCAACTTTTTGCCCGGCCCGCCAAAGCACCAATATAATTTTAGGAAAAATCAATAAACTTAGAGTATGAACGTGCCGAAATGTGGCCGGTGACAAAAATGCACACTAGCAGAAGCATAGTGGGAAACCTATTTTACTGCGCAAGTTTAATCCCCACTCCCCAGCAAATACGACGGCTCGCTTAGCAAGTGTAGCATTCTACCATTTCGCCAGTAGGTTCATATGTGCTTTTTGAACATTAAAACGTTCATATTGACAACCGTATGACGTTTCACTACAATAGGTAATGTGAAAAGAAAAATTAATGAGGAACAACGCGAATTTAATGAAAAGTTGACTTTTGATTAATTCTTTGTTAATAATTACAATAAAAGCATTATACTTAATTTGCAAAGAATCTATAAGCGTATTCAAAGAATTTGATTTTCATCGCCACATAAAAGTGAATATGATAAATTTGAATCTCAATTCAGACAAAATAAAATTGATTCTTTACAAAAATCATTAGAAGCACAACAAAACGTTTTTAAAAAATGTAAGGAACAAAGTTCAGCATTGGTCAAAACGTCCTTACATTTTTTTGTTATTTTCTTCTTAACTATTTTACTTTTCTGAGGATGGCCTTTATCAAAGATGTAACTGGGTCAAAGTGTGTTGCAAAGAAGAAAAATAGAAAGCTCGCGGTCAAATCTCGGGATCTATTCCTGTGGAGGCATGAGATGGTCGGGATATTTTCTGAGATGGAACCTGCCCTGAATAAACTAGGGCGCCACTGCGTCAATAAATTTGATTAAAAAAAAATCATCGTCCTAAGGATAGACACAGATAAACCTTAAAGGAATTACATGTGCCTGATTTAAGATTTTTAGTAACCTAATTTCTTCCTTTGTAATTAATTATCTCTAACGGGATCAGACCAGTATCTAATGAAATTTGTTTCTTTGCTTTTGTGTACAAAAATGAAGAAAAATGTTTTACAGTGTTAATACGATAGCATGAAATTTAATGTTGACAAAAATATTAAGTTGGCAAAAAAACTTACAATTACTAACAGGGTACACTTGTCAAAAAAATTATTCAATACTTTATTACATCCATTACATGCTGTCATCAGGGATCTTTGATTCGGCTCACATCAATTGTTTTAGTTTTAAACTTTTACCTTTCTAATATCCTTTCAGTGAATTTACTTTATATCAAGAGTTACTTTATTACAAAACTTATTTGAAACATAGTGCAATTTGCTTTAAACAAACATGAAAAACAAGATACTTATCTTGACATATGTTAAATTGAAATGTTGTCCTAACGACTATTCAATGCAAGAAAATGGCTACAAAAAATTGCTACACCATCCTATCCATATTAGATAAAGCTTAATGTATTTGTAGTAAGAAAATCTTTATATTCGCTATTCAAAAAAATTTTGCTGAATCTTACATTATTTAATTAACTATTTATCTGTCTCGAGAGGCACGTTTTCTAACAAAAGGTAATTCTCGTACAAGTTGATGCTTGTTGTTTGTTAAAAGGATAGTACTCACTCCAGTTCGACCACATTTTAGTGTAACAAAAACATTACCAAACACATTTTTAGTCGACGACACGTGGATTCACCACCTTTAATACGAACCAACGAAGTTTCTCGCCAAAAATAAACACATTTCTCATTACTAGATTCAAACTCGACTCAATTTCCTTGTATTCATTATAATTTCATAATTCTACTATCTAAAACTTGCTTGCGTTTTATATAAATCTACTATTTCTGTTTTGGTTACTTAGCTAGCATTAGCCTGGAGTTCTTGTCCACAACCCAAGCAATAAGTCTTACCCACGAGTGATACTCTTTACCACCCATTACGGCTAGAAGAGCACCCACTCTCACCAAAAAAGCGTCTTTATCGACTGCATGCCACGAGGAAAAAAATTGTATCTTTATCAGACCGGCGCGATCAAGGATCCCTGTCAGCTGCACGGATTTTCGTATGTACGTCTGCAAACAATGTTTCGCGTAGACTTCGGCAACGCACATAGCATAAAGCAGTTTCAGGACTTGCGTAAAACTAAACGTTACAATATTTTGAAATTAATTGCTGAATATAACAAACCATTTACGGATGGCTGCTGTTAACGAAATTTGTCCGAAAAAAATTCAAAAATTTGAAGATATTAGTTTGTCTGCACGTACAGTAGTTTGACGTATTGAAAATATATCAACTAATATGTTTAATAAATTAAAAGATAATTCTTCACAATTTGAGTATTTTTCACTAGCACTTGATGAAAGCAACGATATAACTAGTACCGCTCAATTGTTGATTTTTATTCGTAGAATTGATAAACAATTTTGTTTAACAGAAGAACTTGCTGCATTAAAAAGCCTTCATGAGAATACAAGAAGTGAAGATATATTTTGGCAACTGTTAGTTGTTTTCAATATGTCCGATCTCAAGTGGGAACAATTAAAAACTGTCACAACTGAAGCTACAAAGAACATGACGGGTCACAATACTGGTTTGGTAGGCATGATTAATAAAAAATTGAAAGAATTAAATATTACACAGCCTCCTCTACAACTTCATTGTATAATCTATCAACATGCATTTTGCGCAAAACTTGTAAATTTGAAAAATGTTATGAATATTGTAGTAAAGTCCATCAATTATATTCGCAAAAACGGTATGAACCATCGAACATTTAGGAATTTCTTAAATGAAATTGACGCAGAACATGAAGATATCATTTATTTTTCTGAGGTAAGATGGCTCAGTCGTAGGAATGTTTTAAGATTTTTCGAGTTGATAGACGAGATCGAAATGTTTTTGACAGAAAAAGGAAATAATATACCAGAATTATCAAATTTTAAATGAATAAACGAATTAGCTTTTCTTGTGAACATTACAACTTATCTCAATAAATTAAATATAACACTACAAGGCAAAGGAAAGTTAATCAACGAGCTATTTATAGAAATCAAAAGTTTCCAGCTTAAAATAAAATTGTTTATTTTTCATCTTGAAAAGAATAATTATTGTCATTTTGACTGTCAAGCGCTGCCGTCAGTTTGAACCCGTCTTACCCGTTTTAAAACTGGTTGTGTCTATCAATTAATTGAAAGTGTTTGGCGCTTGCACTAAAATTGAAAATCCAGATTAGCTTATTTAGGATTATATTACAAATCGTAAAATTTTGTTGTTGTAACGGAGCACAATACATTGCGTGTTAGTAAAAAAACCAAAATATTAATTTAATTTTCAAAAGCAAAGTGGAGGCTTTGGCTTTAAAAGGCATTTATTTCATAGAAATATTTGACACACTGTGTTTCATTAGCTACAATGGCTACAAATAAAATTACAGTTGCACGTTTTGTTTTTGTTTTAAAATTAGGGCTTGAACAACTTCGTTCCATTTCTGATCAAATGTCAGAGCTGGACTCGATAGAAAAAATCTAGTAGCTCAAATTTTAGCGGAAACTACTATTAATATAAAACAGGAGATGAATGTCTCGTTTCGTTTGTGCATTTTAAACAAAGATAATATGACCGATATGAAAGCGTCAAAAAGCTAGCACTATTGGTCTCATCATTTCAATAAAATGGAACTTGATTTAGCTAAAATGAAAAAGGTGAACTCTCCTGCCGACAAGCAAGTGTTTTCATAATTAACAAGTGTTTCTAATATAAGAATTGCTCGGGTCCAAGTTTCAGGATTTCTGCTAAGATTTCAGATTTCTTGCATTTCAATGCACTTTTCAAGAATTTTGTCTATGACAACAAGCGTAGAGAAATTTTATTTCTTGCTCGATGCATTAGATACAGAATTTAAAAATTTAAAGCACTTACCTGTCAGTGGGGAACATTTCGAGTTAGCGTACTCCATGGTGGTTGAAATATATGAAAGCAAATGACTTTTTGTAAATTCATATTTTGTGACTTTAAAAAATGCACCAAAGACCAACTCTAATTTTCATCAAGAGATTCGAGCACATTTGTCAAAAAAAACCCGGTAAATTTAGTTTAAATTGTACATTTAATAGAATGCATTCTTTTTTAATATGATTAATAATTTTTTTTTAAAAATATACAATGAACGTTCATAAGAAAATAAAACTTTTCCGAAAGCGGTTGCAAATTTAGTTATAGTGAAATAGATTAATAAAAAAATTACTTTTTATATCATATAAGTTACAAAATTATTTGGTATGCAGATGCGTATAATTCAGGCTCACAAGATTTTTGACATAACTATTTAAAAATGTATACTTCATTTTCTGGTATTAAATAATAAAAATAATTCAATTAGCCTTAGCAGGGCAATCCGGTTTAGTTTACTAAAATTACTTGAAATATAACATCGATAAGTTCCGTGGAAATTCGGATTGCCTTTTTTTAAACTTCAAAACGAGCAGTTTGCAACACAATTAGTATTCATGTAATCGCTAACCTAGAATCGCCAAACAAATGTTGAAAGTTTACTAGAATACAGAAAGGAACCTTATGTTTCTAAACGAAAAAAGCTGACATTGTATAGGCATTTTCCGAAACTGTTAATTGTCAAGAAATTGAATCCTTATGCAACTTTCCATTAAACTTTGAAGACGACCTGTTAATTGAATTTATCTCTCTTCATCTACAAACTAATAAATTCAAACCACGTAAATAGAACGCCATAACTATCCCGAAGAAACTGGCGTCGTAGTACAATAATCTTTTGAAAACTATCCGTAGAAAAGCAACGGTGTAAATAAAATTAAATAGACAATAAACCTAATACTTTTACCTGACTACTCTTGCCAGAAAGCAGAACTTATAGGGGACCTTCATATTTAATGTTGCAAGTCTAAAATGACGCTTTGCAAATAGTACACTGCGTTCCTACTCCAACCAATTCATTCTTGTTCAGGAACCAAAAGCAAATGTCGTCCAATTTAACATACTAGCGAAGCGACCTCGTGTTGTTGCCGATTGAAAAAAGTTCAAACAACCATTCGTTAAAGCATGCGCTTTTGTTATATATTTTGAATAATACTCGACCCCTAATTAAATAATACTACAAATGCTTGAATAGTTGCTAATATTAATGAATCAATGACTGAATCAAACAACTATCACACTAATTGCAGTAAAGCAATGAATCTAAGCCTATTTACAAATCTCGTCAAAAAGATATGTTACAAGTGTAAATTTTTTTTGGGCCGAAACGCCTCAAGAGCGTTACGAACCTGTAAAGTGGAAAAATGTCTGCGTCGTTGTTTATTAAGGTTTCATCAAGTTACAAAGTGCTTTTCGAAATGTGTTTGTAAAAATGTGACAAATTTCACAATACGTTGCTACATTTTGATAACCAGAGATTATTAGATGGGCACTCGTCTACTAAAGCGTCTATATAACAGTCCGATCAACATTGTGCAAGTACGTCGAGTACTAACAGCTTATTGTCTTCGAGATTTTAAAAACCGTCACTTTGTTAGCAACCACAACTACTGCGCGGAAAGGTTCAAAAGTCAGACCTTTGTTGGAAAACGGCAGCATGGAAAGTTTTATGACAAAAACTTGTCCTCAGAAAAACTTGTCCTTATAAAAATCCAATGTTGCAATTAAAGCGGGGGTGTCTAGGACTTGCTTCCTCAAACATATCGGGAGTTGTCTTGCAAAATAATACCTAGGGATAAACCATATCTTTAATTTGATGTAGTTGTATACATTCTACCAAACATTTGTGGAACAATGCCGAGTGTAAAACTAAACACTAACTATTGGCCGCGTACAGTGAACTTACCGTTAGCTGAACTTGAATCTGACCAGCTATGCATAATTGATCTGTCTTTGGGTGCAGATGTTTTTGCACACTCATTATTAAATGAGACTGGTATGGGTGTGGTAGACGAACCGGTTGCGATTCATACGTCTATTGGTAGGGTTCTTACAGGGAAAATTATTTCCCCGTCAATAGACAGTACATCACTGTGTATGCTTGTAGAACCTTTGGATATAATCATTCGTCGGTTATGGAAACTGGAAAGCATTCCAGATGTGCACAAGGTTTCTCATGCAGAAGAAGCCTTACGAGCAGTAATTTTATACAACACTCACCAAGGGCGAGCAAGGCCGTTTTACAGTGTCACTTCTGTTCAATGGTCCCAAATGATTATTTATGCATTCCAGAAAAGTTGCACTTTGTAGATTCTTGGCATTTGAATGTCGTTTGGAGAAAGACTCTTCACTGTACACAATATCCAAGGAGTATATGCGGGACTATATACAAAGTGGCCACAGGTCATTTATTCTTTTGCTTCATTCTACAGAATATTATATTTCGCATAGTGCGGTTATTAAACCAGAAAGTAATACGACATAATTAAGGGTAGTGTTTGACGCATCAGCAACTACTCCAATTGGTGATAAACATTTACTTGCATGTCCTCCCTTACAAATAGATTTCATACGGTTACTTTTGGATTATCGGTTACATCCGATTGCTATTGTAGCAGATATCAAACAGATGTATAAACAAGTTGTGATTTCTCCAGAACACCGAAAATTCAGAAAATAATTTGTACGCCGAATAAAGCAAACTCTATTTCAGCCTTTTCACTAAATACAGTCACATATGGTGTCAATTCAGCACTGTATTTGTTATTGCGTGTGATCCAAAACTGGCACGTCATGAATCATCAAACTTTCCTTTAGCTTCTAGGCTTTGGAGTTCGACACCTATATTGATGACGTGATGACTGGACCTCATTCAGTCTAGGAAGCTCAGCAGTTGGTTTTGGAATTAGACAAACTGTGCATGCTAAGTGGGTTCACATTGCGCATATGGAACAGCAACGTGTATAGTGCAATTGAAATAATACATGAATAATCAAGGTACCTGTATATAGATTTTCCTTTGAAGATTCAAAAAATATATCACAAACATTATTGGGCGTTCAATGGTATCCATCATTGGACGAATTCTTGTATGTGATAAATCCTGTGGATAGGACTTGCACGAAAGGGCACATTGTTTCAGAAATGGCTCGGATCTTTGATCCTCTGTGCTAGTTAACCCAGTTGGTATTTTTACAAAACATCTAATTCAATGTTTATGAATTTCGGGAGTCAAGTGGCATGATGGTCCTGCTAACGATGTCGGTACTACATGGAAAGATAACCTTGATCAATCATCAGAATTATCTAAGATGAAAATTTGTGGTTGAATTTTGTCCAGTTTTTATCGTAAAGTACAGCTGTATGGTTTTGCGATGCTTCTAAGTGAGGTTATGCTGCAGTAGTCTATTCCAGAGAAGTGTATGTATGTGGTAATATCAAGGTTTTATAGGAATGTGCAAAATCAGAGGTTGCACCTTTCAACCGCATATCTGTGCCTCGGTTTCAATTTTGTGCCACAGTACTTTTGTCAAATTTGATTGAGTTTATGTTCATTAGCTAAAAAGATCGCCTTAAGTTTTCAATTTTTGCGTAGTCAGATTTAATAGTTGCCTTATCGTGGATTCAAACAACTCACTATTGGAAGACTTTTATTAGTAATCGAATATCCCATATTTAAGATTGAATCCCTCTGGATTTTAAAACCACGCCAAGTCTCGAGATAGCCCAGCTGAATGTGCTTCTCGGGGATTGTTAGCTTGTAGTTATCAGACGCTGACTGGCTTTCTCTTTCGCAACCGGATTGGCCTGTGAGTAGAACTCCGGGATGTGACTCAACACCTATGGACTGTAATCAGCAGCAGAAAGTTGCTCTTCAATTTATTGGTTAAAAGAGTTCAGTCAGAATTCTTTTATAACGACATAAAACTATTGGACGCAAAAGTTCATTAATAAACAGCTTAAGACTTTTAGCCCATTTTTGGACAAGCATGATTTAATCAAGTTGGTTGATTCAAACCTTCAATACGGGGAAACATTTTTACTTTTGTTACCTCGAATTCATCGCTTGACACATGTGGTTATTTTGGACTGTGTTCGAAAATATTTGCATCGTGATTTTAGAACTACTCAGTCTTTGGTAATCCAAATTTTTGGATCTTGGCTGGAAAGAGCTGCTCAACAGTGCCTCAAAGTGTGCGTCATTGCTCACCTATGGGTAATCTATCCGTCACTGGCACTGTTACGGGTAAGGGTTTTCTCTAGAAGTTGATTTCGGTGGCTCTTTCTCAATCGCCATAAACCGCACTCCTGTTGCAAAGTCATCGAAGTGTCATCTTTGTTTATTTGTTTGCCTTGGCACCAAAGTTCTATACTTAAAGCTGGTGCCGAATTTGTCAGCAGCAGCTTTTATAGCTGCATTAAAGCGTTATATCGAAAATGTGTCAAAACCTACAGTGGCTGTGGCACAAATTCCGCTGACACCGCGCTGGAATTAGTGGAACTTGTGCAACATAGGGTTTTGAATTTATACTCAACCTCCTTTCGACCGCTCACTTGAGTGGGTTATAGGAGGTTGAAATCAAATTAGTTAAGATTCATCTCAACTAGGTTATGGGTGCTCAAATTCTCGCTTACGAAGAATTCAATACAGCATTGGTTCAAACTGAGGCAATCACTATTTCACGACCGAGGTGTCCATTGAGCGGAAGTCTCCAAGATTTTTCTTATTTGACACCAAGCCATTTTTTAGGAGTAAACCCAGTTTCAGTGCGTCCTGATCCTAACGTCATGGATTTAAAATTATCAATTTTTGACCGCTGCTAACTTAGTCAGAGGATTCAACAATCTTTTTGCTACCGGTGGCGCACCAAGTAGTTACATACTATCCAGCAGAAAACTAAATGGTTCACCTCTCTCCCAGATATTGAGGTCAGTACGTTAGTTCTAATTGAAGAAGATAACACCCCTTCATTTTTGTGGCGGCTTGGAGGCATTGCGCATTTGCATCATGGTAAAGATAATGTCGTTGAAGTGGCGTAGAGTAAAACTACGCATAGCATTATCAACCGGTCGCTGGTCAAATTATGTGCTTTTCCTTTTGAGGTTATAATAAAAAAAATTAACCAATAATTTTTCTTTTTTATTTTGTTTAAATCTTGCATTCCTTTCATTTTTAATGTAGTATTACGCATTTGTATAGATTTAGTTATATTGGTTAAAAATAAGTTCTATTCTTATTTTGTGGGCGGTATGTTATGTAGTTTACAAGATTTATTTTATTTGGTTCCATTAGGCCCCATTACATTCTAATGATATTACCAAAGTTCCAACTTTTGATCACTCCTAGTCTCCTAATACCACGTGTCACATTATAATATGTTATATTGAACACGTGGAGCAATGTCAAGCGTGTGCTATACTCGCTAATAGACATCACCTGCGATCATTATAGCTTGAACAATAGAAGTGAACGCCGTTGCTTACCGTGTGTCTACAAACCTGTAGCGCTTCTGCTTCATAATCTTCAAGGGTTGTGAATTGCATCAGGCAGAAATATAGTCCACTCAAATTCATAATCAGCTCAATTCGCACCCCTCTTACAAGGCTAGTGTAGTTTAATTAATTAAGTCTTGAAACATTATTATTTGATAAGCACATAAACAGCTTGGTTTAATCTATTTGTTGTATAGTGCAACTTCATAAAAACCACTCACAGCGAATGAGATAGCCGTCTGTAAGGATACTCAACACCCCTACATCAATGGGTAAGCACTATTGTACTGATGGTCACCATGTACTGTTTTGCATATTTAGGCAAAGCTTGCATGCCAAGACTGACAATGACATTTGATGCAAAGCCAACTCCGAACGCTGTAAGAAATTAAACCTACGAATTAAAAAAAAAGTATAGACATTTTTTGAAATTAAAACTTCGACAACAATTTTATTCCTCGTCTTGAAAATTCTATCATCAGTAAGTAATGATCTCTATCTAAACTATTCAGTGAAGGACTGTAGGTATCAAAAAGTTTTGAGGAAAGACACGTATGCATTACTAGTGAAATATTAAAAATATTAATCGTTAGCTTTGCCTTTTCGGTCAATTTTTAAAAATTCGCAAAATCAGAACTGCATTTTTTAAAAAATTTCTAAAATCTTTAATATGCAGTACTAAAGGATCGTTAACCATATACAAATGATATTCGGACTAATTGAAATCAAATTTCTGACAGTTATAATTAAAATGGAGCTAAAATTTTATCATTTTAGCATTACTATGAACTAAAGCAAGTTGCTTGTGAACCAACACAGATAGTGTACGAATTTCACAAATTTTATCTGTAAATCCTTTTATAGAAAAGATATTTATTGTTAAAAACGAAAAATAGAATAATTAGAGTAAACTTGTTTTATCTCTTCCTATTAATTGAACCTATATAACAAAAATTTGTTTTATTATGAACACATAACGGAGAACAAATTTGTAATTTGCTTGCGCCAGAATAGACCAAATAGAGGCAATAATTAAAGTAGTTTAAGCTCTATTACCTTTGCAGCGCTAGTGTTATTCAGCTAGGGAGAAAATATGGAACTGAAGTTGGCATACTAAGCCAAATTTAATTACAAAAGTTACCATAATATTTTATAGTACGATATATTGTACAGTGTGTCCCAAATTGGATGTATTAAATGGGTAACTTAGTTGTTATTAAAGATACAATAAAACTGTGTGCGCAGTCATGGGCCAACTTTTTGAGATCAATTCAATGGCGAAATCACAAATGAGCGATCTTCTTTTGTTTTTGAGTTATAGCCAAAAATTGATATTTTTAACAATTCTATTAATTCGTATAACTCGTTTGTTTGCAAAAACATCCAAAAATACTGTAGAAGTCTTTTATACGGTTTTTACGTAGAATACAGTGGCGTACGCAAATATTTAATATTTATAATACTTTTGAGGTTATAATATAAACTTGCATTTTTTTAAATGGAAACCTTAATCGGTTGCCGCTTTATTTAAAAGCTCTTTTTGACAGCTTTTCAAAAATATATAGTTTAGTATAATTATTTTTTCAAATGGCCGATTTATTCCATGTTTTTGGTATAATAAAATAATTTATTGTATTGGTAATTTGTAGTTGGCCGCGAAACAAAAGGTAAACACAAAGCAAGAGTTTATTATTGTACCACACCACTCTAAACAACAAAGTTTGAAAGGTAGAAGAATATAATATCATAACTACATACATTACAAAAATTAATATAACTACATCTTAAATTGAAAATTATACTTTCCTATCCACATTTAAACAGTCTATAATCCATATATGGATACACAAATTCACACATACTCACACACCTCATATCCTCACAAACACACACACACACAAGCACGCGCCCACGCATGCACGCACGCATTCGCACACAACCACACACCCTCACCTACACACACCCTCACACATAATATATATAAAACCTAGAACACAGATGGGAATACTACGATAGTTTTATTTACTGATAATTCAGAGATATTGTTCAAACTGGTCTCCATTGTCTCTTAAACAAAGTTCGTATCGTTTTATTAGAGACTTAATAGAATTTAATAAATAAACCCCTTAACTTTACGAAATGCTGCTTCAATTGAATTCCGCAACTCTTCAATACTATGGTTCTGAGTTTTATAGATTTCCGCTTTCAAAAAATTACACAAAAAATAGTCCAATATCGACAAGTCAGTAGATCAAGGTGGCCACTGAACAGGTTCAAACGTACCCATCCATTTATTGAGATATTCTCTATTTAAATAATCACGAGTAATTATACCGTTGTGTGGGGGTGCACCATCTTGTTGGAACCACACTTTTTGTCTTTTTCGAGAGGCATGTCCTCCAGTAATTCGTGCAAGTTGGTATACAAAATTTCAATATAGCGACAAGCTGAATGATTGTTTTCAAAAATATGGTATTGAAATTTACCACCAACAATGTAGCAACAAATATTCAAACCATAACGGCTTTGTTGACGCCTCGTATGTTTGATAGGTATTTTCATTCGACCAGCAAGTGCTTCATCAGACCATATAATGTTATTACCAAAATTGTTAGTAGCAGCACATTTACGAAGATACCATTGACAAAATTGCCTTCTTTTTTGAAAATCGTCGGGAAACAAACTATGTATAATTTTATTTTTATGAGGTCGATATTTATTACGCTTCAATATTCTTGAAGCTGCTGATTTAGAAACACCCATTTCCCTTTCAATTTTCCTACATGATGTTCTTGGGTTTGTTTCCACATGCTATGGTTGAAACAGTAGTTTGCTCTTAATTAAAACTGCATACTGTTTCGTTCTAGGCTTGACCAAACAGCCAAACTGTTGTAAATTACTATCTATCCTTTTAAACATGTTAATATTAGGTTGTTGTCCTTCAGGATACCTGTATTATTTACAAAGACATAGTAATATTATTTGCTATTAGTTACACAATTACCTGTTAAAATATAAAGTTTTTGCTGATAGAGGAATTCTCGCAGACTCAATAAATGCAACTAGCATATCGTTTTTTTCGTAATTTTCAAATTTTGCCATTTAGTAACAGACTGATGCTTCACTTACAAACTAACAATACAATTTATTGCATGTGCAATAGATATGATTGAAGCTCGTTGACGTTTGTTATACAAACAATTGTCGTTTTTTGTTTACCTTTTGTTTCGCGGCCAACTATTTATTACCAATATAATAAATTATTTTATTATACCAAAACATGGAATAATTCGGCCATTTGAAAAGATAATTATATTATACTATATATTTTGAAAAGCTGTCAAAAGAGCTTTTAAATAAAGTGACAACCAATTGTGGTTTCTATTTAAAAAATGCAAGTTTATATTATAACCTCAAAAGTATTATAAATATTAAATATTTGCGTCCGCCACTGTATTCTACGTAAAAACCGTATAAAAACTATTACAGTATTTTTGATATTTTGCAAACAAACGAGTTATGAGAATTAATAGAATTGTTAAAATATCAATTTTTGGCTATAACTCGAAAACAAAAGAAGATCGCTCATTTGTGATTTCACCATTGAATTCATCTCAAAAAGTTGGCCCATGACTGCGCACACGGTTTTATTGTATCTTTAATAACAACTAAGTTACCCATTTAATACATCCAATTTGGGACACACTGTACAGCAAATCTTCATTAGCAGATAGATTTAACAGCATGTGTTTAGGTCCAACACAACTAATGAGTGAATAAAGTAATATGGTACTAGTTTCAGCAAAGTGCTGGGTGAAACCTTTCAATTCTGGTTAGTTTTCCTTCAGGCTGCTCAACAATGAAACTGTTTAACTTAGAAACTCAACCTTTAGATATACTTCTGATGTTCGGCAACAGAGAGGGTGTTCAAATGCATATTTGTCTGATTACTTACCATATTCAACAAAGAAAACGCAATTTACCGTGTATTTCAAATTAAGGGATAGTTCCAACAAATAAATGTACTTGACGCTTGCTTTATCTAAACAAGTTGGGTAATTTTGACATGATTTCTGTTTATACATACAATAACTAATTACGTAACAATAAGCATATTGGTAACCCCTGTAAAAAAGCATTGGTATCTGGCAAGTGTAAACCCGCCTTAGGGTCGCCTCAGAACCATATAAAATATTCATAGAACAACATTGGTATCTGACAAGTGTAAACCCGCCATGGGGTCACCTCAGAACCATGTTAAAATCTACCAAAAAAGGTAGCCTAAAACAAAATGAGTTCCCCCTCAAAATAAATATAAAGAACGACTTCTTAAGCCTTACGGTAACATAATCGCCACTTCTTTAATAACCATCCTTCCAATTGTATAAATAGAAACATGTTAAAAAATGTTTTCAAATCCTCAAGTTATTGAATTTATATAAAATTTAACAATAAAAATTAATCAGCTGATTTTACGTTAAGCGTATTGGCTACCTAAAAAGTCGTTCCCAAAGCGCAACACAAATTGAAGGAAACCATTTTTTTGAATTTTAAAATTTTCACCTAATGTACTCAAACCAAATATATCAAACATCAATAAATCAAAGTCACCTTCAATTTATGTCAAAAATGTCAAACTTGAAATTTTTATTATTTTGACAACGATCCTAGGTCATGGATCGAAACGTAGTAAAGATAATTTTAAAAACTTTGAGTGGTTTTATTCCCAAAGAAGATTAAGAAAAATGAGAAATACCAATTAAAGATCACCATTTGTAGATTGAACTGGCAACTAAAGTAGAAAAACAAGTTCCTGAAATAAAGTGGTTAATTTCTACCTCTGATTTAGCATACTTCCCCAAAATTTCAACCTCTAATCAATATTATTTTCAGTTGCTTGTAGTAAGTATCATCGTAGTTTATTTGACAAACACGACTATTAAATACTAATAGGCCTACAAACGGAGCATTATTTTACAGAATTAAGATTTCTAACTGTTCTAAACGGACCTGCACCTTGAAGAAGTTTTAGAATACTATAGAGGGTAGAATGGCTTCCGTGTTTTAGTGAAATAAAGAGGTCAATAATAGGTTTAACCAAATTAGTGGGGTGTTTATCGAGAAACCAGACTAAGACAGATTCTCGAAAGAGGGCAACAGCTTTGAGGTGAAGAGACCATAAGCGTCGGTATGACATTCTATGACACACTACTGTGATGTGGAAGGCAAAAGGAAAACATCACATTACCTCCCAAGTACATAGCGTACTAAAAAGGTTTTAAAAAATGATGATATCTAATGGCATAAAAGATTCCGGAGCTGAAATTGTCCCAATTCGGAACTCCGGGAGGGGACTACTTTAGAGGATGTGATCGAAAAGTTTAGAAAAAAAGTCTGGTACCTTTAGCGAGCCGGAGCGTAGAATGTCAGAAGTATGAAGCAAGTAGGTAAGCTAGAGCATTTGAAAATTGAAAAGAATATCCTAGCATTGGACATAGGAGGGATTAATAAAGTTCGGTGATGAGATGCAGGGGATTTTCGAAACGGAGACTTTAGAGTAATTCATATAGGATCGGAAGAAGGAAATAAAGGTGTGGGAATAGTTATGCGGAAAACGGTTGGACACTATGTTGATACGACTTACAAAAGAACGAAAGAGTATTCATGGTTAGATTAGAATCTAAACCGGTAAATAAAGTAATAAAGCACGTTTACATGCCGACCTCCAGCTACAGTGATAAAGGTAGAAGCGATCTACAAAGATATAAAAGACATACATCCGTAGAGGGACATGAAAATTTAATAATTACAGGAGATTTTAATTCAGTGGTGAGGGTAGAGAAGGAGGTGTAGCAGGTTTATTCTGTTTAGGAACGAGAAACAACAGGAGAAATAGACTGGTAGAATTTTGTGACAAAAGCAATTTAACCAGCACAAATACATTATTTCAACACCATGCTAGAAGACGATGCACGTGGAAGATGCCAGTTGGACGACGGTATGGAAACCAAGTAAAAAATTGTAGAAGCTACCGGTAATTATAAAAGTGCGCTTAAATTAAAAATTTTAAAAGTGACGGAAAAAGCCACTTTGAGTTTGGAAAGTTAAAAGATAAAGACACCCAAAAAAGATTTGAAAAAAAGTCAAATGAATTGTTGAAAAACATTGGCAAAATTTCTGATACTAAGACAGTAGTAGCAGATTCGAATAACATTAAATCCTGCTTAGACAATGTGACAAAGAATATTCTGAATTCAATAGAAGAAAGCCGAAAATACAAAAACAGACCATACGAAGTAGAGAAAGATACAAAGCCATAAGATGAGAAATTCTTCGCAAATGAAGGAAAGCTAAAGAACAACGGATTTGCGAAAAACGCAAAGAATTACAAACTAAGATGAAGATTGGAAAGACAGGCGAAGTATACAAACTAATTAGAATGAATTTTAAGGATATTAAACCTTATAGCAAAAATATAGATGACGCAGGAGGAAATATCATTGTAGAAAACTGGATAGATAGCGAGAATATATAGATAATTTATATGCAGGACCGGAACTAGAAGCACTAGAACCGGAAAGAGACATTAAAAAGTATGACTTGGGATATCCTATATTTAGGGACCAGTTTGAATTAGCAGTAAAGGGTGAAAATTAATAATGCATCGGGTATAGATAAGGTGCAAGCAGAAATTCTAAATACCGCTGGACAAGAGCAGCCGGATGTCTTTTCCAACTTATCAGCTATATGTATAAGACAGGCGAAAAATAAAACTAAAATATTATGTAAGGAGTGGAAAATAGGTAAAAACCAGAATACAAATAGGAAGCGAAAATTTACAAGGAAACCAGGAAACTAAATAACGCAAGATTGGAAAAGTGCAATAGGTATAAAATAAATATTAGCACAAGACTTTTCTGCATTTAACAAGAGCATTATACTAATGATGAAGAGTTATCTCGAATCCAGTAAGCCATTAATTCTTTGAAGCATAGTTGTACAGGATTCTTTCCGATTTTGTTGGTTTTTGGTCACAATGTTTCCGTAAATGCAAAGTTTTATGGTGCAGGAAATATTCCTGATAATGAAGTTGATGTCACACCAAGAAGTCGTTCTGATTATGTGTCTGAACAAAAAGGACTTCGTGAAATTTTTGATGAAGTTAGCTCTCAGATAAATTTAGCCTATGCGCGCTCTAAGAGTCGTTGTGATCTGAGAGTAGGAGATGTATCTTTTCGGGATGATGATAAAGTTTGGCAAGCGAATAAAATTTTATCGTCTGCTGGAAAAAAGTTTTCTGCTGGAGTTGCTCAGAAACTAGTTTTAAGTGATGTTTATCAGAAAATGTCAAACTTGGTTTACGACCTAAAAATATGGATGGCTCTAATGCTGCAAAGTGGCACGTTAAGGATTTGGAAGCATATATTGCTTCTGATGTATAGAGTTTTGGAAAATATTTTAGTTAGTAAAATTTTTTTTATATTTTCACTTTTTTTTGGAAAGCTTTGATTGTGGTTTTGGTTTTGTACTGTAATCACGTATTCGTTTTGTTTTGCATTGGGGTTGTTTGGTGTTAGTATGGATGGAAGTTACCATGACTGCCGTGATCTTGTAGGACTTGAGACTAGAGTTTCTTTAGAAATTTTTGTTTTTTCCTTTAGTATTTTACTTGAGCATAAATTTGCAAGCACGTCTTGCTTATTTTTAATAGTAGAGTAGAGATGCTGAGAGGCTATAATTGCCTGAGAAATTTTGTTGTAAATTGGAGAAATTTGCAAATTTTTGTTGATAATAGTATAATAGCTTTGTGAAGCCTGTGGAAGTTCCTGGACGTACTGAAGTTCAAAAGATATTTAAGGTTTCTAAAATATTGAAGTCGTGATTGCTTATGGTCATTCATTTTGCGGTTGAAGTTAGGAGTGATGTCTTCAATTTGGGAGTTTTTGAATTTTCCAGTCAAGCGATTGGTGATTATTAAGCTAATGTAGAGATTATTAGCGTGTTGGTTTTCTCATTTAATAAATTCATGGCAACTTTGAGATCAAAGTCAGTCCTTGCTGATTAGCTCCTTATTTAGGGTTTAAGTTATTAATTTCTTTAGTTATAGTGTTTGTTAATACCACCCCTTGTTGCCCTTTTGATATAATATATATATATATATATATATATATATATATATATACATATAAGTATTATATAATAAGCGTATAAATGAGTATCTTAATAAAACTAATTCATACTTATTGGTTAGCAAATGTCATTACTAAAAATCTTAAAAATAAAAGAATTTAGTAAAATTTTTAAGCAATATAGCCTTGCATACAATTTTTTTAGGGGTTGGGAGTATGTTACATGTAACATATAATCCTTATAAAACGTCTTATTGTATTGCATATACAATTGTTGTATATGCAATTGAATTAAATTATTACAACTTATTGAAGAGTAATTTGCCTGTTAGTCTACAGTGCTGTTTGTCCCTAAGATTATTTTTTGTAAGTATTTTGTCTTTATCTAGTTTCTTAAAGAAATCTTTAAAATTCTGTTTTTTGCTAAGTTATTATTTTTCTATCTAAGGAGTGAATATTTAACCTCCCTAACATCTTGAGCTATTAATGTTATTTTTTGTTGTGCTAAGTTACTTCCGTTCGAAATATTCAACTGTAAATATTTAAAAATCATAATCACTATTTGTGAGAAAAGCAACAGGCAATGTCCATTTTTGAAACTATACAAAGTATTTATGAAAACTAATTTGTTTTATTCCCTCACAAGGGTATATTTGAATCATTTAAGTAAAGTACGAAATTATACAAGGTGTTCACGTAATGCAGAGACTCTTACTAGAACCCTCCAAGTCAAAGCTTTAAAGATGGGATTATCACTAATATAAAAATATGTAATCTTTTAACTTAAATAAGCATTGTGTTTACGTAAATAATATGCTTTTATTACAGCTCCAGTTTGCAGTAACTAGTTTTCCAGTGTTTAGACTAATCTTTGGGTTACTAACATTAAGTTTGCATACTTGCGCGTATTAGGTGTTCATAGGAGTATGCAGTTGTCAGATAGTTATCATAATTGAGTACTAGCACACAAATTTTCTTTGTACAGTTTTTGTAGTCCATTAGATTGATAGTGTCCTCGCCAACCACCATTCGTTTGCTCACTTCAGTTTATTAATCTTCTAGGCGAGGCAGGATCCATTTTATCTCTTATTATCCATTCACATCCCAGCTCATTGCTCCGTTGGGTTGATCCCCAGCTAGCTTATCCTTTTAGAGTTTTACATTTCTCTTAGGTACTATTTCCATGTGCTTTCTACCGTGGGCTAATCGTTTCATTTGAATTATACGACTACGCTTAAGTGTATCGTTCCTCCCCTACCTAGGTATAAAAGTTAAAAATGCCTTAAGACCAACTACATCGAGCTCGACAAATGTTAGACGCTGTTGGACGACACGTAGTACCTCTATTTCCACAAGCAACGTGGAATCTACGAAAGGACAATTCAAAGGGAAGATCGAACAAGCAATGTGAACTTTCAAAGCAAAATTCGACACTTCAAAAATTCATTGATGCTTTGTAAACGCTGCAAAGAAATCTTGACATTTGCTTAAACGATTAGTAGCAGAAAATTAACCATCAGTGATGAATGAGGAGTGCATTGTCGTATAGTTGCCACTTTCTAAACAAAACAATAATTGAGTATTTGATGGAAAAGCATAATTGTTAAGCGTCTAAAATTATTTTTGAAAAATACCTTTTGTTAATATGTGTTCCTAGGTTATTCTAAAACGTATCAGGATTTGCAAATAATGTAACCATTTTCTTGCTATATAACAAAATTTCTTTTTGGAACAACATAGAGGTATTGTTGAGGCAATAGAAAAGAAATGAAAAAATTCACCAAGTATATTTATTTGCAAATTTAGATGTATTTTTCAATTCTCAATAAGTCCTTGGTTCTATATGGAAAACAACCTGCGATCTGTTATTTCCTACTCAGGTTAAATTGTAAGGTTAATTTTAACATTTTGTACCCACATTCATATAGAAAACAATTCAAGTGTTTTGGAATCTGGTTTGGAAAGTCGTAAATAGCATTATAATCTTTCTAAGTCCATGTAAACTTCTTATTGCCCACAACATACCCAAAAGTTTTCAACTTGTTTTATACACACGGCGCGTGGGCACCAAGCATTTCTTCTGATTTTTCCGGTTGAATTGTCTTTATAAGTCGTTTTCTCAATCCACTCACTTCCGCAGCATCTGCGAGTCATGCAAGATGGGGAGTCGTTGATGGTGCAAAAAACGGAGTGCCTTAATTTGTATTCATTTTGGCGCAGATACCTTCGAGCCAACAAATACCTTCGAGCCAGCAAATACCTTGAACCAACATGTACCCTCGAACCTACTAACACTGTTGATGTATAAAATATCTCTCTACTAACACCCTCGAGCCACAAGCATCGTTAATGTACAAGCATCTTTCAGCATACGATCACTCTCGAGCGCAATCGTAACGTACTTAAGATCAGTCTGAGACCATTGCATTTTTCACCGCAAATATCCAGCTGCAACCTGGGCCCAACCAATCTAAGGATAGCAGCCAGCGGCGAGTGGTTTAGGGAGAGCTATTTTTGCCGAATCCCGGAACAGATTTGTTTTGCAATCCCCTTTTCCCACAAATGATTAAGTTTTAAGCCGTGAAAACTTTTACCGTTCTGTATGACCAGGTACCCAACTGAATTGACTTTGGTTGATTAATTAATTTTTAGACAACGACCGTATTCTTGAAAGAAATATCTTTATTCAAACTTTGTTATATTTGAAACTCTCACTCATAATTATTTTAAGGTTATTTCAATCACTGGTTTTGATTAAATTATACGTGATCATCAGATCAGATCCTCATTTAAATATTAAATACCGAAATTTTGTTCAACTAATTTTTTGGTAACTAAAATATTGTAAAATTATTTATTTCTTTTGTTAAATATTGGTACTAGATGCAGTTTATTTATTATAGAATAGAAATACTCTAATTTTAGTCTGATCAATTTTCTAAGAGGTTAAATCTAGAATTCTAAAGTTATCTACCCCGAAATGGTTTCTGCATCTACCCTAAAATTATAATATTTTTAATGCTTACTAGATTTCAGTTTAGATTTAGAGTTAGATTTAGATTTCAGTTTAGCAAAGAATATTTCAGCCCAGCCCATCTCAAACTCTGACTTGGGGTAATAACCAAGTTAGCCGTCACTATAGCAGTTTTTATCTTTCCATCTCACTCGCGCAAAAGTTTTGTTATTTTGAAGTTCTGGATAACCGCATCTCACGTGCGCTAATAATAATCAAACTCGCCTCAATTATTCTAAACGTGTTAATTATTATAAGTAAAAATGTACATGCCTTATAGTCGCGGTCGCATCGTGATGCCCGAACTGTTCCTTTATTTATTCCCTTAGAGCAAGGTTTCGAAACGCGTTTTCTATAAATAAAAAAATAAATAGAAAAACTATTACAATAATATTCTCGACATTTCCTGTTGTCCCTAAATAACTCTTAAATGCAAAAACCTTGTACCTGTCAATCAACTCTACTTTTAGTCACGCCACAGGTTGCCAACTAATTGTCTTTTGTGTACAGATGCTTTGTTTACGTTCTATCAGAGCTATAGTATTTTGATCTACGCTTAATTAAAAACAATATTTTCACACGACTGTTCTCTGGGTATCTAGAATTATACAAAACAACGTGGATTTGAGAAGTGTTATTATTTGAGTCGGGATCTGCTATTTCTATAAGAAATAAGAGTAGCGTCAACAAATATACAAAATCCTCGTTGAGTGATTGTATCAGAGGCTTTTCATAGTCGGAATAATAATTAACAATACGTGCTCTAAGTCAGCGCCGCGCAATATTAAATCCTAACTAATTTGACGTTTTTAACACTTTCATTAGAGCAATTACTAGTCATTTTTAGATTGACGGTGCGAGTGAATCTGTTCATCTAGAAGTAACCTTTTTTAACACGACTATTTTACGACAGACACCAATCTGTCTTAATTGGGCGTGTGTACCTACACGCGCCTAATTAGTGTTACAGTTAAGGCCTTAATGCTGCTCCTTACGAGAATAGGTGAAAAGTCTCGAAAAAGTAAGTCCGGTAAGTAGCTATTTGTATCAAAAATGGATTGATATAAATAATCCTGCATGCCAATCAATACAAGAATTAGTCTGTTAAGCAAAAAGTAAATATGTATGTCAATATTTTTGCATCCTTGCCTGTTTGTCATCCTTTAGCACGCCAATAGCAGTAAATAAGTCTGTCACGTATCGTCACTAGTGACAGAAGTGATGTATTTACTTAAACCTTAAAAAAGAGAGCCTATTAAGAATATAACGCAACTCCTTGTGCAGAGATAGAGATTCATCCCCGCAAGATACGATTCTGCATTTGGTGAGATGAAACCTCCGCTACTATAAATTTCTTCCTAGGAATGTAATCCATTAATTTACTACATTTACTGCCACCTACCTTGGCAACTTGATACGCAATTCAAGAGAAAAAGCTAGGGAAACAAATGATTTTACTGCATTACCGTAAGAACAGCTTTTGGATATCAGCTGTATATGAGATTTAAATAGCAACAATCACTTTCTCAAAGCTATCGAATCTTGCTATCTTTAATAGAGTTCGATGTGTGTTAAAGACTATTAATTAATGCAGTAATTTATATAAAATACAATTTTAAAACTTTTTAGTCTAAAATGATACATGAGGGTTTGTTGCTTCCTAAGTATATATTAGTATCGCATTAATCAAATCAATTTAATTATTTGACTAAAGTTCAGGTAAAATGTTGTATACCAATGTAAACGAGGACGTGCATGTTAACGCTTAGAATTTTCCAAACATTAGCATTTAACTTCAATTTATATATTATCATTCTCTTTTGTAGTTTTCAAATATTGCAGCAACATAATATAACACAACCCGTCTCCACTATAATAATCTATAATCCTTAAGATATTTTGCAACGGAAAAATACTTGGTTTTAGTTTGTACAGGCCAAAGAAATTGTACAATTATACAAGCAGTCCTTAAATTCAGCAAAATACAGTTTTACATTTTTTGAAATAAAAACTATCACAAATAACTGTCTGGCATTAATTCTGTGGTACAAAATAATTTAATATTATTTTATTTGTAAAAATCCAAATGTAAATAAATTCCCAACGACAAAATATGACCTTTTATTTAGGTATTAATAAACACTATACAGAACTAACGATAATAAAATAATATTGATCTGTTTGTAGGCTTTATAAACACTAGAGAAGCTTGGGGAACCTACAAAAACGTAGAATTATGTCAAAGATATAATTTAGTAAAACGTTATTAATATTCTTATTTTGAGAAACTAATATACAACACAATACACAAATCATTGCACTGTTTACTAAACTTTGATAGTGTATTCTTATAGTCGAGGGTAAGAAGCTATTAGTTTCAACAATTGTTCTGCGGATGAGTCCAATTCAACCTGCACTTATGCCTTCGTATTTGATAGTGCTTAATGGAATACATCTTCCGTTTAAGTTTAAAGCCACCACTTTTCAAGTAGATTCTATTTTAAAAAATGGAAAATCCCGTTTTTATAGAATAAGTTTGAAACTAAACAAAACAAGGGGTTACTAGTGGTTATACTAGATAGGGATGGCTTCGGGTCGGGCATTTTGAAAATCTAACCGTTCCGGCATTCTTCAACACCAACCCGGTCTGAAAGCACGGCCCGGTGAAAAATGATCGGTCCGGACCGAAACCAGGTTCGAATTTAGGCCGGGTTTTGGGCCGGACCAGGCCGAGCCCGAGTTTGAGGCTATTCACATTTCAGTTAAGTTAGGGCCCTGTTCAAGTGTCCCATACTTAATAGTACATGCGCAATCCCTACCACTAAAGCAAAGTTTATTCGAACCAACAAAATTATTACCTGCCTTATTGTGATTATGACGCCGGAAGTTTATGCGTGGAATACAGCGAGAATGGCATACGTATACCATTAGGATGATATATTATATAGAATAGACTATCCTAGTTCATAAAATAATCTACATTCAACGCCACAGTCAGGTCCCATACTATGTACTAATATTAACACTCAACAGTGACCTCGCAGTGGTCACTATTAACTAAACAATTTCAAACTGCATAATGTGTTACAAATTAGGTGGCGTGTATGAGAAACAAAGTCTAAGATCCTCGCTTGTCGTTGATCGCAGGTATCGGTATCGGTTAATATTACGCTTTGATACTTCTAAAAGGGACCCCTGTAATAATTATTGTCACATCACAGTTCCATCTGACCACACGCTACTACATCACAAACACAACTCAAAAGTGCATTTAGTAACTGATAAAGAGAGCAACAGCATAATCCAGCTTTATTCAAAAACTTTGTACAAACAATTACTATAGAATTAAGTTACTTTTAACTTTTACTTACAAATAAGTGGATGTTAATTCTCCTCTAAAAAAATTCAGGTTGGGCAGGGTTTTTTAAACTGAAGCTATAGGAAAAAGCCCGGTCCGAGTGCATAAAAAATCCGGTTTGGCCCAGCCTGGGTACATGTCGCCCGGCCCAAAGTCGGACCGGGTTTGGTCATCCCTAATACTAACGAAATTTGTTCTTATCGCAAAGAAATTGAAAAAAATAGGTTTGTGAACTTAGCCGATTTTTATGAAACTTTAAATGAACGAAAACTATGATTAACAGCTTACGGAAATAAATGTAGCTCGGCAATAGTCAAATGATGAAATTTTCCCCGAATTATACAGGGTGTCGCAAAAGTAAAGATCCAAATTGAAGGGTTTTATAGGTATGATAATACCTATTCGAATAACCATATATGTTGTCATCCAATTGTTGATGGTTTCCAAGTTTTAACAACTTTTGCGTTTTGAATCAAAATTTTGCAGAACTTCGAATATTAATTTGCAATAAAAGAAATACTGGCCTTCTGAAGGTAGTTGTTTTCTGTTGTATGCGTGAATGTTGCGTGTTTAATAAACAAGGACTTCCTCAAACATTTACGTATTATCGCAAGAGAAAATCATAATTTCTCCATAATTTTGGTTTTATGAAAAATTGTGCCTGCTTTTCAAACCAAAATTACTCAAAAAGGTATTACCATCAAAAAGTGCACAACTATCCAAGAAACTTCATTAATCTATGCACTTAGTTTAAAGGTATAACGGTAGGTCTAAGATTAAATGCATAGAAAATTTTTGAGTAATTTGTAGGTACAATCCCAAGAACAGCACTTTTATTAAAGAATTTGTAAGTAATAGCCAACTTATAATTTTTGTAAAATATGAACTCAAAATAATCAAATGTATTTAAAATTTGTTTACAACAAATGTTCGATTGTCCTGCCATTAGTTCTTATACGTAAACGATGCCGTCTTAAAAAAATTTCGTTTTAAAAACCTGAAAGCGCGACCGTCTTCTCTCGGCCTTCCAACGGCTTCGCGTATTTTTCTACGAAGGTTCTGCTCATTTGTGGTATGTGTTTCATACACATTTTCCTTCATATAACCCCACAAAAAGTAATCCAGGGGGTTGAGGTCAGGCAAATGCGGTGGCCAATAGATAGTGCCTCTTCGTCCTACCAACGATTGGGATATGCAAAGTTTAAGTGTTCCCTAACTTACGAGCATTGTGTGCTGCAGCGCCATCGTGTTGAAACCTTGCATGTGATTTTCCAATGCTCCACCCGAAGGTACTACGGCCTGAAAGCGAGTTTTTTTACCTGAAAAATTTGGAATTTTTCCGAACCCTAGCTGTTCCAAGCAAAGTAGGGATCTTTAACGTGCGTGCAACACTCACACACGGGACCTCCATTTTACCTCTCATCCGAACGAAGGTGTATTTTTGTGAAAAATGCTCGCCTAACATTTTTCAAGCGGACCGTGTCGGGATACAAACTCGGGACGTTGGGTGAACATCGTGTTGAAACCACATTATACGCCTAGTTTCTACAAGGATATCTTCTAGAAGATTGCCTAATTCGTGTCGAAGAAAGTGAAGGTACCGTTGTGCATTGAGCCTGGGTGGTAATTCAAATGGCCCAATTGTGCTTGCGACTATCTCAGCCCACAAATTAACGCTAAAACTTTGTCGTGTCGTAAGGTTCTCGGGTTTTCAATTGCCCAAAAGTGGAGATTGTGAATATTAAAAATTCCAATCCTATGGAAAGACGAATTATAAAATTTTTTCAAAGAATTCTTTGTGAATAGCCCGTTAGTAATAGAGCTTGCACGCGTTGCACGTGGTATGGATGGAGATTGTTTCTGCGCAACATTCTGTTTACCGTAGTTCGTGGAACTCCAGATTGCTTGGCAATGTCCCTAACACTCGTTGCAGGATTATCTATTGCCATGGCAACGACTTCGTCTTCACCTTCAATTCTAGGCCTTCCTTCTCGTTATCGTAAGGCACCAGGACGTTCCCCTTGAACATAAGCGTGATGCACTCTTTCAAGTACCCTGCGGTCGGGAAAATTGGCTCGGTTAGGAAAACGAATTCTGTATTTTCTACCAGCTTGCCATGCATTGCCATTACATGCTCCATAAACAAAATGCATTTCAGCATACTTACGAGCAATATAGTGCATTTTCTAAATGTAGAATATTGAAACTAAACAATAAAAGCAACAATAATTACAAAACAGAAATCCACTATCCTAAGAATTGACCTATCTTGTCGAACAATTGTACACGATTCAAAAACAATTTTTAATTGAAGGCAGGCTACTAGATACTAACATTAAAATGAAATTAATATGTATAACATTTGCCAAGGATGTTTTTATTTGCCTGCATTGTTTATAGTTGATTTAAAGTGATTCTTTACCTGATTTACCTTAATTCTGAATAAAATGTTGCCATCTATTATTTATTAAGAATGTGATTCATATTTAAGTACATGCATAAGCTAATTTTTTAAATACGTTTGATTATCTACTAAAACTTTTACAAAAAATATAAGATAGCTTTTGCTTGAATTCTTTAATAAAAGTGCCGTTCTTGGGATTGTACCTACAAATTATCCAAAAATGTTGTATGCATTTAACCTTAGACCTACCAGTTGTACCTTTAAACAAAGTGCATTGATTAATAAAGTTTTTTGGATAGGTGTGCACTTTTCGATGGTAATGCTTTTTTTTTGAGTAATTTTAGTTTGAAAAGCACGCACAATTTTTTTAGAACCAAAATTATGGAGAAATTATGATTTTCTCTTGCGGTAATAAGTAAATGTTTGAGGAAGTCCTCGTTTATTGAACACGCAACATTCACGCATACAACAGAAAACTACCTTCAAAAGGCCAGTATTTCTTTTATTGCAAATTAATATTCGAAGTTCTGCACGATTTTGACACAAAAGGCAAAAGTTGTTATAACTTTAAAACCATCAACAATTGGATAACAACATATATAGTTATTTAAATAGGTATTAATCTCAGCTATCAAACCCTTCAATTTGAACTATTACTTTTGGGATACCCTGTATAAAAAAACTATTATTTAATAGAATTAAACCGTTACTACAATGGCTACCAGATACTTGAAATGATTAAAAAACCCAAATCCTGTACTTTCGTGTTATATGAAAGCTATCGACGTGCTGAATTTAAATAAGTTAATTCCTAAAGCATTTTATTTGTAATTGGAATCGTGAATTGAGGAAATGCGAACCAGGGGACCTATTCTCCCAAATGAAAGTTAGCGTTCGTATATATCATTCACGAAGGATTACATGTGGATTCGTATTTCATTCCTTATTCTCACTATTCAGGTACGTAATTCGTAAATAATTACGGATGCTTATTTTAATATACATAGTTAGATCAAACGTTGAATTTTTTTTATCGGAATACTAAAGTCAACGCAAAAGCTTCTGTCAATTCATTGTTAGAACAAAATGTTTAGACGTTTGACGGGGTTGCATTTAATAACTGCAAAATTTAATTTTAGAGAAAAGCAAATAGATGAAAACTGGAGGTCGAAAGGTATGCATAAATTTATACTATAATATAGGTTTCCAGCAAAATAATTAATTATCCTACAACAAAAATGGTATTTTTATATTTTTTTTTTGTTTTTACTTTTCTACATAGTGCCGTAATATATGCCAGAAAGGTATTATATGGGAATAAAGAGCAAAAACAGTTGATGCAAGAAATTTACGGAAAAGTCTTCATTCCAAGAAAAGCTTTGGATAGTCCCATGTAATACATTTTATATTTCTCACATGACTGGATAATCGCAGTCGAACCAAAAAGAAACTGCAGAAAACTAAACATCACGCAATGGTGTCAGGTAAAAGTAAACTATATATTGATACACTGGACGATTGCGATTTAATGGTATTAGACATTATTAAAAATGTTTATGTTAAAGGCGCTGTGACCGTTAATAAATCGCATGTGAAATTCAATATAGAAAGTAACCCTGAGGTAAACGTAGTGCAAAAAGATATGAAGATGGATTTCAAGATATGTAACGCGTTGGCGTTACGTTATATAGAAACCGGATGGGAAAAAAGGAAATTAATCGTAAGTAGAAAAAAAATATGAATGTGATCTGTATATTCCATTTTATGAATAGTAGTGTTTTTAAACATGACATTCTAATAAATTTTTAGTTCCATAAAAGGGGTTTCAGGTCATAAATTTAAAACCACAAAAGCAGAGCATTATTTTGGTTTACTGCATATTTGAGAGTAACTAAGGTTCATAAATTTTGTCAAAACCACAAAAACGAAAAAGATTTCAATGTTACGTATTTTTACACAATTTTAAGACAGCCTTTGTACACCGTTCACTATAAATAATTCCATTTAGTAACACATCGAAGCAATTACAGTTGTAGTTTACAATATAACAAGACAAGATGAAAGCAAAGTAGTTACATGTAGTTAAATACAAAGAAAGAGCTGATGAGCTAGTAAAATCTACAGATATTAGGTTGCAAATCAATCATACAATATTACAATGTATCAATCTAGTAACATAACAAAAAATTAAGCTCGTTTCAAACATGTTTTCCACGTGTTTCAATACAAGTTCAATAGGAAGACTGTACCATGATATAACCCCTTCCCTCTCTCTCCAAAGGCATGTTGAGTGTGAAAAATGATAGTAGTTAGTCACCCGGCGGAAAAGAATTAAAATTTTCGCGAATACTTAATTAGAAAAATCGAAATATAGTCATCCGAACAAGTAATAAAGCGGGAGGGCCGCGCTGTTGGATTCGGTATAAGGAGAAATTAAAGGTTGAAAAAACACCATCAAGGTGAGAATATAAATTTTCACCGGGTAGAACACGCGGCGTGAGACTTACTTTTTGAACTACGCATGCACGAGTAGGGCACGTTTCATTTCATGGGTTCGTGGAACTAACGTCGTTACGACCGGTGAATAAAGAGCTAAGAATCTAAAAAGTTCAGCCCTCCAATAAGTTGGATTTTGTGGCATGTTGTGTTAAAGAAACTGCTATTTATTGGATAACCTAAGCAATTGTTGTAGGAAAGATTAATGTTGCAACACATAGTTAAATTTTCTACAAATCGTGAATAGAATGAGCCTTTAAGTTGATAATATAGAATTATGTGCATGTCAACTTTAAATCTAAGTTGGGAACGGTTCGTATTTCTGTATTTGGAAATAAACGAATTATAAAATCGGTTATGTTGTTGCGTTAAATTTGCGATGGAATCGATATATATTGATTTCAAATATAAGTTTTATTTAGTGTTAGTTAAAGTCTATAACTTTAGTATTTTGAATGGATAATAAAATGATTAAAAGAAGTGTTGGTATTTAACTGTTTTCGATTATCGTTATAAGGGCATTTAGAGAAATAGAATTTAGCATGTCATGTAATTCAATATCTGAAACAAATAATGGTATTATTGATGGACTTTATTTATTGTGATTTTTAGGATTTCTTTTATTAATACCCGACCAGTTTGCGGTTAAGGTATTAGGATTTTAAGTATACGTGTATTTATATTCCAATTATTTAATGACAATAGAGGTTAAGTGTAGGTTGAATTATAGTTGCATTTATTTATGAACTGGATAAAAATGAGGTCATTGTAAAAAGATATCCAGCCAACCCAGTAATAAAGTCGTATTTGCCAGAGGCCCTTAATAATGATAAAACTTATTAAGTATTTTATGATAATTTAGAGATAGGTGAAGTACAATATGATGAATTTAAGAAGCCAGAAGCAAAGGAGACCTATTTGAAATAACCGTCTTCCGTGTAGAAATAATATCGAGGGAATTTCTGAGACAAGACGGTTTGGCACCCTTTAACTATGAAATGATATCATAACTGCTACACGGCTCCCAAGAACTATGCCAAAGAGAAAACAAACCGCTTGAGCAGTTCAACATTTTGAAGAGTGTACGAATGAGCAGAATGATAATTATAAATATTATCCGACCGAAAAATTGCGGGTTATGAAATAACATCAATCGGACGTTTTCTGGTTAAAGCTCTGAAAAGATTAACATCTGCTTGAAATTTTATCAGAAAACCGGCAACGAAGTATTTTGCATTGTTGTAGTTTAGATAAATTAAATAAGTGCAATAATGTTTTGTTTATACCTTGTCAAAACCTTTTCCTAACGAGACTCCGTTTTTTTATAAACAATGTATTGCACATTAATATAAATTTTGTATAATTGTATTCCTTACAACTTTTGCTCCTGCAAATTGTTGGTTCACACGCTGAGCTGCTATGTTTCTATCTTGTTAATCTTCATCGTGTTTCTGATCAAACATACTACAATCAGCATTAACAGGGTAGTCTGACTGGTAGACCAGGATTTATGCATAAATTGTTCAGCACTATACACGCATTTCCAATTTGACCTGCAATGCTTAGAGTATAATATAACACTCGATCCCGTAGTAAGCATCTGAATCTCGTTTTTTGTACTCCATTGCAACGTTCGGTGGTGCTTCGAATTGTTGTAAACCTTGAATAAAACAATATAAAATTGTTAACCATGGACGTAGAGGGTAACCAGAATCTCTTATAATAGTGATTGTTTAACTTAAAGCATTGATTATATCGTAGTTATAATACCTAACAGGTAGTATTCCCTGTTACGATTAGCACACACTTGCCGTAAGGCTTTATTAACATTTGATGCTAACCACATAAACCAATTATGAGTACTTGCAGGAAAAAGTTGTCAATACATTGAATATTTTTAAATTGTTGTCACATATCTGCAGTACGAGTTTATCAAAAGATGCGAAAATAAGGTTTGTATTTCATTATTACAAGTTGTACGTTTAGGGAATGGTGATCTTTTCTGTTGACACGTATTCAGGATGATGGAACAATTGAATACAATCAATTATACCTATTATTCTAGAAAAGTGATGTTGCTGGTAGAAACTGTAATAAATAATTAAATGTATTGGTTCAGATCGTAAGTATACATAGTATTTGGTTCGTATAGCATTTAGTTCCTGAATAGTATGCAAAAATTTCACAAAACGATTATAAACGGGGGTGCATTTAAAACATCTGTAATTTTTTTAAGACACCGGCCTACAGTTGGCTGTAAAACACAAAAAATTTATTTGCACCCACGTACATCTGATAGCTACCGGCAGCATAAAAACGTAGTCATTAATAACTAAGATAGAAGCCGTTTGTACACATTTACTTTAAAAAAGTTGCATTATACCTTAGAACTTATATCTATATCGATAACTGTCTGTGGAGCATTTAAATAAGGGCGTCAATATCTTTACTAAAAAATTGTCAAGGCTTTGACAAATCAAACATTTTCATAATTTTTAGTTAGACAATTCGTCAAAAAAATTTTGCTTTCTTTCATATACTCGCGATGCCCTTTATTCAGTATATTCTTCTAATATAAGTATATACAAATATTCTCGAGCCATGACTTACTCATAGCACAAAATGCAAAAGCTTTGTTTAACAAACACAAAAGTAAGGTTTTATTACTATTCGTATCCCAAATACACATGACAGTTACCGCTCGGTGCATCTACGAATATGAATCCAGGAAACGCATGCATAAGGATAACGTTCCTTCATTTAACTTTTACGTACGCATTCGCACATGAACATTCAACATGTGAGAATAGATCCCCAGGTCTGGTTAACCCATAGTATACCACATGAATTCGAATTTTGTATTATTGTTTAAAGAATATATTTCCGAGAAACGCACAATTTGCATTTACATTGCAAACTATGGAATACACACATTGGTGCGTTACAAATTTTTACGGAAAGTAATATGCAGGGTGTCCTGAAACTCTTCTGCCAAACGGCAGACATGAATTTATGTTGATTTAACCCAAATTATCTTCATCCAAAAATGCTTTATAGAAGAGCTAGCGATTTTTAAAGTTGCTGCATTAAATCAGTTTTTTAAAATATCTTAAAAATGCCGTTACATAAATTGTTCAAACTTGACAAAATGATTCATCTCCCTATTGACAATTCGACCACTGTAAATACGATTTGTATATAATCACAAGTATCTCATTGGTGGGAGGGTAGCCGAAAAGATATCCCAAATTACAATTTTTATGTTAAAAATTTTAATATATTTTCCCGTGAAATTTGTAAACTTTCAAGGCTTTTCGCATCTAGGATGTGCTCTTGTTTGAAATGGCTAGTATGCATCGTTTTCAGGAAAAATCAATTTAAACTTCTTATGTTTACTGCATAAAATCTCATTTGATTATTAGAAATACCGAGTTGGCTTTGACTACCCAGAAATCAGATATTTGTTTGTCAAAATATTTGAATCCTAACAGCTATTGTTACTAGTGTTGTGTTGGAAAGAAAAAATAAGTGTAATTTTTACAAAAATTGTTCATTTTATTAGTAAAAATACGCTAGGCATTAGTCTGTGACAAAGTATACCGTAATAATCGTTTATCGGAACGAAGATACGCTGAAAGATATCGTAACAGAAGGCATTCCAGTCGCGCAACATTTATATCCCTACACTAAAGGTTGAGAGAAAGGGGCTTAGTATTTCTTAAAAATACTGAAAGCGGCATACGCCCAGATGTTACAGATTAACACAACGAAGATATTTTGTTGGAAATTGAAAATAATTTGTGATTAGCGTCAGAAGACTCGCTGCTATGTTTCCTAACAATTCCAAATCATCTACTTGGTATATTATTCATAAAAAGGACACATTTATCCTATTAATTTAAGAACGTTCATACGATGTTAGATAGTGATCTCCTTGCTCGCGTGGAGCTTTCAAACTAGTTGCAGAACTAAACCATTCAATATCCTATTTCCCCCATAATTTATTTTGCGATAAAGTCTACATTTATCGCAGATGGGATTTCTAATTTACATAATGTACATCATTATTCGTATGTTCGTCAAAATCCTCACATAATAAAACAGACCAAACATCAGCAAAGGTTTGGTATAAATGTCTGGATAGGTGACCAGCTGCTGGAACCTGTAGGGTTGGATAGTCCTTCAACAGGACAGGATTATCTTAATTGTGTCCAAATATTTTAGCTGACTTGCTTGAAGATATTTCCCTAATAATTAGACAGAATTTATGATTTTTACACAATGGTTGCACAGTTAAATATAGTAGAGACGTTCGCCAATTTCTTGAAAATATGTACAGAAACCAATGGATTGCAATAGGTGTCCGATCAGTTTGCCTCCAAGATCACCAGATCTGAATCCATGTGGTTTCTGTATTTGGGGTTACTTGAAGTCATTCGTTTATGTTGTTCCAATAGAAACTTGTGTTTAGCAGTGGCAAGAACTTAAAGATGTTTGTCATGAAATTATAAATAGTAGTGTAATTTTTGCAAGTAATAGAGTACCTTTACCGAAAAGAATACATTTATGTATTAAAAGAGATGGTCGTCCTGTGGAGCACCAGTTGCAAACTTAGTTCTAATGTGCGAAGTTCTTGGTATTCCTTTTTGTTAAATTCCTCCAAATGAGACCCTTGTGATAATAAACAGATCGTATTCACAGTGGTCGAATTGTCAATAGCGGATTAATCAATTTGTCAAGTTTGAACAGCTTCTATAACGGCATTATAAAGATTTCTTCAAATACTGACTTAAATGTGCCATTTTCAAAGAGCTCTAGCTTCCTTAGGTAGCATTTTTAGATTAAGGTAATTTAAGTTAAATCGACATAAAATAATTCCTAGTACGTGTGACTACCGAGGCAGGAGAGTTTATGGACAGGTTGAAACTGCGTACGCATTTCGCATAGGAGTTAATTTACAATAAACAGATATCGACCGCCTCAACCACCAAGAACACTATAATGTTACCATATTACAACGTAATGCACATTATATACATAGTAACCTCATTATTAAGCATAGAATGAAATTATACCTTATATTAACCGGATGCTGATCGTGATTAACTACAATAACAGTGGGAGTAGTTAGGTTTGTTGTAATCGGCGGGAAAGAAATGGAACTAATTATTCGTGAACCGGTAATTAGCACGAATCAAAATTTTAGTTATATGAAAACGTAAAACGGCGGTCACCCGCGCGACAAGAGGTCGAGATAGCTGAAAGTTGAGTATATAAAAGTAAAGATGTAGTAATACGAGCAAATAGTAGAAAGTTGCATGAAACGCAGCTTCAAGGGGAAATAAATATGAATGTTCCATCAGGTGACAATAAACTTTTGAACTTACGCTTGTACGGGCAATGCATGTGTGGGTTGAATTGTTTATATTGTGAGCAGTTAAAGGGGTTGGGACTTGGATAGTTCACTTTGACACTAATTTGAAATTTTGGATCATTTTGGGTCAAGGCAGCTGATGTTTGAAGGACGAAAAATTGAAATATTTACAAATTTGAAAACTGGTGTTTCTGAATATTTTTCAACCTCATAATAGATAAATTCAATTGTGAGTAATTTAAACTTTTATGGTATATGACATGTATATGTAAATTTTGAATATAAACGTGATTATCATTTAGTGACATAGGACAGTAATTGAACATAAAAGTGATTATTTTATTGAACGATAGTATATCGACGGCACGAATGTTGATTACATTTAGGCATAATATTATCAGTTTAAAGTATTAAGAAATACAAACGTATTGATTTTATACTATTTTGGAATAGACAATGAAAGCATATAATGAAAAAGCGGAGATTTAATTGTTTCTACGCTTGTTGTTAACAACATTTCCAGATATTGGTATATATAATTGTAATTTAATATTGGTAATAGGAAAATGTTGAATGAGCTTTGTGAATGAATTAGATTTAAGGACTTTTTAGAATTTTTCTTTTAGCAATAACTGGTCAAAGAAAGGAAGTTAAGAAACTAAGCTCTTTAAGTAGGCTTGTGTGTACATTGCAAATATTTTATATTAATAGAGTTTAAGTTTAGGTTGAATTTTTATTTTTACTTGATAGACAGCTAATTGCAAAGGATATATATTTGCCCTAGTGATGGAATTGTATTTGGGAGAGGCGTTCATATCGAGAATTGATGTAATTTGACAAAAGCTTAATAAGAGTTTTAAGATATTTTAGAGAAAGGCAACGTATAACATGACAACGTTTAGAATACTAAGCAAGGGAGATTTATGCGGAATTACCGTTTTCCGTGTAAAAATAATATCAAAGGGATTGATGTGACAGACGGTTTGGTGCCCATCAATTACGACAGAGAAAAAGATTTTCAGGGTATTATCCGTAACAGAGATTTTCATTGAAATATTTTGTTTACAAATGAGGCATGTTTTACTATAGATGGTTATTTCAATAATCAAAAAAGCCACATTTGGAGTTAGTGGTATCCTTAAGCTATTGCTTTAAAACGAGATCAACAAATTATCTCCATCAATACTGAGGGTGGTATTATCGACAGTAATCTACTAGGGCCATATTTGTTGTTTCAAAGACCAAATGGTGATTATTAATTTTATTTCTTACGAACAATTTTACCCTACTGCTTTGACGATTAACTTTGAATATTCGCAACAAAATGTGGTTTCAATATGCTCGGTACCATTTGCACAAATTCTTCTAAATCGATAGATCGGTAGAGGAGGTTTTAGGGCTCCGCCTGCTTGGTTTGCAGACCTCAACTTCCTTGACTTTTTATGAAGCCATGCTTATTAATTAGCACATGCAACAACAGTACTAAACCAAGAAGATCTCCTGGCAAGAGTGACAGCAACCTTTAAAGAAATTAGGGATACCCCCAGTATGCAGCGAAAAGTTCGTCACTTTATGATTCGTCAGGACAATTTATGCAGTCAGAAAAATGAACCGCATTTTGAGTATCTTTCGTAATAGAATTAAAATTTATTTCAAAATAAAAATGATTCCTCATATTATCTGAAGTAATTATTTTGAATCAAAAACAGAATGGTCTTCGTGGTGCATCTTATTCTAACGGTCGATTTTTTCTATGTACTTTACAATTTTAAATCAGGTATACATTTCTGTTCACAACACTTCAGTGATTTAAAAGATACGACAGAAATTCGTTTGACCCTATACATACGCCTCTAAAATATTAAAAAATTAATTGTATACTGCAGAATATGTCACTATTTACGTGTTATAACCCACCTGAATATCATTTCTGAAGAATCCCTAATATTTTAGGAGTTACGGACAGAAATAGAAAAAACATTTTTGTCAAAGCCCTGTATCTAAAGAACAACTCATCTTTAAGGGTATATTTTTCGGAGTTTTTCATATTTAAAGGTATACTTTCAACTCCTGAAATTTGTTGCATTATTTATATATATATATATATATATATATATATATATATAAACAAGACCTATAACCCATAAAAGAAAAACTGAAAGGTATTAAACCAGAGGACGTTAACTCTAACTATATATATTAAATGTTTTTAATGGGTTTGAGGTCAGCTGGTAAAAAGAAAACTCTTTTATAATGCCTAAATTTTCAGATTTAATTAATCCTTGATCACAGGCTTCTGAAAATGTTACAAACAACTAGGCTATACAAATATTATACAAATATTAATTGTAACTTACAAGATGAGTTGTTTAAAAAAATTAACATCGAAATTAAGTACGTTTTTGTTTTTCACTTCTAAATGAAAGAAAGATATATAATTTGTATAAGAAAAAATGTAAAAATAAAAGTTATGTCAGATTTTGAAATCTTTCAAATTCTCTTTTTTTAAAGGATACCCGATATCTTTATTTAATGTATACGTTATATTGTATGTGATAGTTGTTGTTTGTTTGTGTGTGTATGTATGTGTGTGTGCGTACGTGTGAGGTTGTGTGGTGTGTATGTTTGTATGTATTTATAACGTTAAACATATTAACAAATATTACATTAGCCATGTAGCTATGTTTTAAAATTAAGTAAGTATGTGTAATTCGAGCTTAAACCACTAATATCAGTTTTTTATTTATACTATTTTTTGCACTGAAAATGTGATACATTTCAAAAAATAGTCCTATTTGTTTATCTTTCTCTAATTCTAAAATTTTTGAATTTTTGAAATCTACACTATAATCTAAATTAATTGAATGACTCGATAAAGCACAGGAATTTGGTTAAACTTTTGTCACTTCTGTGTTAAATTATACGCTGATTTAAGGATTGAGATGTTTGTCCAACATACACGCCATTACAATCTAAGCAATTAATTTGACACACAATATTTTTTTGAAATAGTTCGGGTGTTTTACCTTTTAATGTTGAAAAGAGATTGTGACTGTTAAAATATTTTTCTTTGCATACTTATAATTTATAATTTTTAAATACTTCAATTAGCTTATGAGTTAATTGATTGTCTATATTTGGTATTGTTTTATATATTTCTAAATTTTTGCTGTTATTACTACTTGTGTTATTTTTGTTTATATTACTGTTACTGTTGTTTGTGTTTTTATTTTCTTCAAAGGTATATAGTAATTTTGTTATTTGAGTAGCATAGTTGTTGCTTTTTAAAATGTTTGAAAGTTCTTTTATATTTTTATTGTAAAATGTTGGATGACATATTCTTTTAATTTGATTTTTTAATCCTAAAATGAAGTTTATTTTTGTTTTGAAAGGGTGATATGAAAGATAATTTAAATATCTGTTGTAATGGCTTTGTTTTTGATACCAATCTAAAATTATTTTATTTTCATTGTTTCGAATTAATAAAGTGTCCAGGAAAGGTACCGATTTATTAGACTGTTTCTATTGTAAATTGGATATGACTATTATAGCTGTTAAAAATATTAAGGATTTCAACTATTTTATTTTCTAGGATAGCCGTTATTAAATCGTCAACAAATTTCTTTAAAAATGGAAGGTTAAACGGAAGTTGTGGAATAACACTATTTAATAATTCATCCATAACTATTTGTTAATTTTTTTTAACGGCTATAATAGTCATATCCAATTTACAATAGAAACAGAATCTAATAAATCGGTACCTTTCCTGGACACTTTACTAATTCGAAACGACGAAAATAAAATAATTTTACATTGGTATTAAAAACAAAATTTTTGTGATGCAAATGTGTTGAAGAGATCGCAAGCAATTATTTTTATGAAATTTAGGTCAACACCTGAAAGCGTGAGAACACTTTGATAAAGGAATATTAGCGTATTAGTGTGATATATTGTCGTAGACTGTTCTTGATTCAAATTAGGAGTGTTGATTGTATACATGACGCCGAGAGGTTCTAAAAATATAAAATAAGAGAATTTCGTGAAACTCGCTCTCTGATATTTTTTACATGAATCCGCTAATTGTATAAAAAGAAGTATAATTTTAAAGGACAGATACCCCACAGAAGTAAGCTAACAGTTTTAGATGATGTAGATTTAGATAAAAGGTGTCAACATGGTTGATGAAACGGCAACCTGAATTTGAGGTTAGCAATGGAACTGAAAGAATGTACGGAAATTGATTCTACAGGCTGACGGTTTTAATAAGATCTTTTAAAGACATTTTTTAAATAATTGAATTATGAGAACTTGGGGTTTAAAACGATTTCCTACAACAGTTTTTAATTTCGAAAATCATTTCAATGATAGTTATGGTGAAATTAAATAGTTTATAGGTCGAGAAACAAATTTATTAATGTTAAAAACCTTCTGAATACATTGGGTGGAGAATGTGTACCTTTTAAATTATAATTTTTTCTTTTAAACTTAGTTTGATCTAATAAATAGTTAATGTATATAAACTTTCATAAATAACTTAGTAGGAAATTTTGATGTCATAAATTGCTGTAATAATTTATTTTGAAAATTATTCTTGAATATGAAAAGATATTAAAAGTTGTGGTAAAAAGAATGAATTAAATTCTATGAGTTTATTTTAATGAAAGTAATTTCAAATCAACTAAAAACGCAATAATTTCATGAGAAGTGGGGATATTATGATCTTGCTCATGCATTTCCAGTATCCGATCTGCAAATATACTGCGTCGTGTGATCTGCTGGCTTTCATCCTTGTGTCAACTGCAACTTATCAATATGTGGACCAAGGTCTCTATGCAAAATGCGGTTCAAACTGGTTGGTGATATCCGCAATTCTTGTAATCGTCTCGAAATGGACAAACTTCTCAGTTACAGCGGCTATATTTTCAGCTAACATTCGAATTTATTGATTAAATTTACTATAGTTGTGCCGGAAGGTGCTTGATGATGACCAAATCAGTACGATCTTTACACACTATCTCCACGATATTTTCGCGATCTTTGTGGTAAATTTTCGTTATTTGCATGCGTTATACGAGGGAATATCGATCTATATTTGAAAAACTCAAAGCTGTACTTCTCAAACGTTTTCGCAATGACGGTTGTATGCTGTTAGTTCAAAAATTACGCGAAATTTAAAACACCTGTTGTTGGAAGACCTACTACATATATAGAGATAAGAATGTAAAAATGAAAACCTGCTTAAGCAAGTTTGAAGTAAATAACTGAAGATGGGATGCCATAGCAAAAGCATTATAACCAGTAGTGAAAGGTTAAAGTTTTACCAGAGTTACATCGGAATTACTAAGACACAGAGAACATGTATAAATTTAACAAAACATTTTTGTTTCATTAGCGTGTTCAAGCTAGTATTTCAACCACAATTGCCTTTGTGCGTAATATCTTTTAGACAGAAGGCGCCACAGCAGTTGTCGAAAATGGATTATATAGAATCGCTTGGAGAGATACTGTCTTCCTCTGGTGTAAAACATCGGACACCAGGGGTGCAACTAGACTTGAATTGAGAGGGCGGAGGGGCTAAATATAATAAAGTAACAAACAAACTTAAATTGGTCTTCAAGAGCGCCGAAGAAGTTTCTTTTGGTGAAGTTTGCACCGCACTCACCATAATTGTTATCAATAAATATACTAAGAAAGCATTTTTGTATTTTTTTAATCAAATTATATACAAATTTTATTTTTCAGCAGCGGCATTAAATAACATTTCCATTCTTCTATTGCCCCTATTTGCGTACGCTGTGATTATTTCCTCAACATCGATTTCTACCTCTCTCTGAATGTTTAGTAGCGCAAATCCGTTCAAATGAGTTTCTTTAGTATTCGCACGTCAGGTTTTAATTCTTTTGAGAACTGAAAAACTTCTTTCTGCTTCTGCTGTAGTTGCCGGAGCAACACACAAGATTTGCAACAAAATATATATTAGGGAATACGTCCTTATAGCACACAGAAAAAGCAAGAAACGCTGTTGTATACAGCTCACATTTTCTTTTTTGTCTCACTTATTTTGCCATCTCTCAACTTCAAATCGGAACAACTCTTTAGATATGTCTGTTTCTTGAATATTATTTATACAATGAAAAACTTCTTCTTTAGTTTTTTTAACTATAAAAGATGGTATAAGAAATTGAACTTCAGCCACTCCTTTGAACAGATCTCCAAGTCTACCCTTAACTTCTACTAAAACATGATCCAAAAATGGCAAATAAAGTGTTCGTTTATAATACTCCTCAGGTTTGAGGTATGTTACTTCTTTTTTGTTTGTTTAAAGCATTTTCTCGGTATAAAAACCTCAATATTTTTGAAAGAAGCAATATTCTCAATGACTTAAAACATTTTTGAAAATTTTTGATCAGCGTTTTTCCGGAAATTTTCGAAAACAGATTAAACATTCTTAATTTCACTATATGCAGCTACTAAATCACAGTCCCTTTTTTTTGGAGAAATGTACTTACTCAAAACGTCCAAGTGATTCTAGGAAAACAGCTGCTCCATTGTCAATTTTAGTAAAGCGTTTCTTATTGAGGGCACCGTGCAACGAGTAGATATAACTAGGTTCAAAGCATGAGCGGAGCAATGAGTGTAAGCTGCTAAAAGGTACATTTCAAGAATTCGAGTCTTAACGCCTTTAATTCTACCGCTCATAATTCCAGCCCCATTATAGCCTTGGCCACGCAACTTAGACAAATCTACATTTAACAAAGTCATTGTTTCTAAAATCACTTTGAAAAGTGTGTTCCCAGTTGTATTTTCTACTTTAACAAATCTTAAAAAAAATTCCATTATATTTTCATTTTTTGAATAACGCAGACATATTGCCATTTGCTCTTTGCCAGATATATCAGCAGTTTCGTCCGCTGGCACTGAAAAATACGGAGATCTGTTCACATCGAACACAATCTGCTGTGTTATATAATTGCCAATTATTTCAATTAAATGCTTTTGTACTTTGGGACTAGTGTATGTTGCATTTTGTGGTGATTCCTCAAAATGCTTCTTTAAGAATTAGTCACTACATTCCACTCGAAATTTTAGTAACTCCCTAAAATTTCCTTGATTTGATGTCGTTGATTCCATAATATTGTGATTCTTCCATAATATTGTGATTCTTTCCCTCTCGGTGACCCCTAATCGGAATATTTTGACGACCACAGAAATAATAGTAGTTACAATACTGTGAAGCTTTTTCGGTTTAATGTAATCTGTTCATGAATCGCGTGCAAAATTTGATCTCAACATTTGGGACCGTTTGTTCATAAACGTTCAAAAAGTATTCAGCAGACTTTAAAGCATTTTTATGATAGTTTGTAGATTCGTGGTTACAGAAACATTCTAATGCCTTCTTCCATTATGTTACAAGATTATCGACTAGAAAATCATAAGATTTAGTGTGTAAAGATGGTCGTGCAAAAAGCACACAAAATTTGCAAAAAACGCAATTTAACTTCGCAGAACAAACTAACCACCAAGAAAACTTAGCAAGCCAATTGTAACTAAATGATCTTGTTTGTTTTCATTCTTGAGTTTTGGGAAACTGATAATTAGGTTGGGGCATCTACGGTTACTTTATTAGTTCATCTTTTTAAAACATCATTCAGATTTGATATATTTTCTATATATTGTCCTACATAATATTTGTTTTTATTTAACGAATCTGTAGTGCTGCAAGGTACTTCAGCTGAAGTATCATCACCACTTCTGTTGTAAATTTCCACAATACGAATTTTCTTTGCAGAAGCAGACGCTTAACTATGTTCATTAGTTGTTCGTATCCAAAAAAAATTCCTGATATCTATGATTTCATAACAGGTTAAACTGCACTAGCATAAATAGACAACAAATGTCAAATGCAAAATCATATAAAACTTAATCGAAGTTATAAGTTACAGCAATGACACGAACATATGTTTTCACGCGGTTTGACCAAACTTGACAGAACAATGTATACTAACCAATTGCACTGACAAAACTGCAAATCACAATTTACCCCGCGCGGCCACCGAAGTGGATGTGTTATCCCTTCTGTTTTCTATCTATTCCTGACAACAAGTAGGTATTGTACTGTAGAAACTGGCGTAACCGCAACTTTAAACATGCTTCTTGTTGTTCAATGAATACTGCCGTCGCGATAAACAGAGTAAAATAATGCTTAAGATTTTAAGAATAATATAAAACTAATATTTACACAGAGTATTAATTTTGGAATAAAATGGACCTAAATGCTAAAGTAAAATAGATTAATCTGAAAACAAACTTATGCTGCTTATAAAAATAAACAAGAAGTAACCGTACCTCGAGTTTCCGTGCCTGTGCACCAATTACAGCTGTATTACATAACTGAAGATAGCTTTACAGCTGTATTTATTTTGAAATCAAGTTGATAATTAAACTGTCGATAAAATGTACAGTTAGTTCCAAGAAAAACCACAGAATGTAAAAATGTTTTGCAGTGATTTTACAAATTTCTAGAAGTCATAAAAAAAAAGTTTTTAAACCCACTCAGATTTATTCCAAAGAACACTTCATGCCTTCAGGTGGTAAAAATTTAAACAAAATCGTTAGAGTCGCTTTTGCACAATGCTATTTTGAAAACTCTAGAATCATTAAACTAAAGCCGTTTTAAAGAAAATAAGTTTTTTACTTCGAGTAGTTTAGCAGGTAATGTGCTGTTAAACAGCGTTTATGTTACAGCACTAGCTTTATTCATTTTCGCGCACAGGAGCATAAAGCTCATTTTTTAGCACCCTGTACTTGTAGCTTTTATATATAGGCTTAGGACTTTCGGATTCAAATTGTGATATACTTTTATAATGTGTCCTCAAAATATTGTAATAAAACCATCCTATTTGCCTGTGTACATCATCACCTAATTTTCACATGTCATACTAAGTTTTGTGCAAATCGGCCCAATAATTCCTAAAATATAAACGACGCAATTACATCGACATACAGACATTATCTAACACCGGCATTTTATGATAAAAATCCCAAAGCTATCTCATTGCATTATCAGTGGGTGCTTATTCATTCTTCGAACACACATGATATACTTTTTGAACTTACTACTGCATTATAAAAATGAATACATGCTATACTACCTACTACAGTTATAAATACCCTAACTGAGTAACCGTAGTCGCCATTTTTCTGTTTCTTTAGTCGGTATGGAACGCGATTTAGTTCTTTGGGCGTTGAACCGTTCGTAAAAAATTGTATGTATAGTTTATTGTCTAAGTAGTGTTTGATAAAAGCGCGTTTGTCAGCGATTAATCCTTTATGAAGTTCAGCAGCAGGATTTCTAACATATTCGTCATGTACGTATTGAAGTGTGGTTAATTGCAGCGATAGTACTTTATCAATAAATGCTTAGTGTAGCTGTCGCATACATTTGCTTATCGGAAAACAAAGCAAAAAATTCGAATTTACTTTAAAGACGTCATCAGGTTTTTCCATGCAAGCTTTTCAAAGATTTATTATCTTTGTAATTAGTAACCTATTTTGTGAAAATTTTGAAAAGAGACAGACATCTTCTCTAATTCTGAAATTTAGCTTGATCTACCATCAGTTTTCAAAATTGCGGACACACATATCTTTGAAATATTAATGCCTTTAATAATATTAATAGCACGAAACACTATAAAGTAAATTTTAAATAGGACATTTTGAATGACGTTAATAATTTTAATATGATAACCATTACTTAACAGAACGTCATTGGTGAAGCGTTACAAAAAATGTCAATTTATACAGCTAATAAGAGAATTGAAATAGCTTCGGCATGCATAAGGAGCAGTTCGAGACGTGAAATTTGTCATTTACGACTTTGCTAGACGAATACTTTGTGTCATTTAAATTAACCACAATTAGCTTACAGAATCTCTTTTGAAAAACTGGGTGTTTAAAAGGTAAATACCATAACCATTAATTCAAAAAAATTTCAAAATTAACGCCATTGACGGTACTTCTACATTAACCTGAAGAACTATATCTAATACTTTAGAGGTGTCAACGAAAGGTTGCTATAAAATTTAGGAATACGAACAATACAAGTTGAACAAAATACGAAACTGCAGAAATAAATATCAGGCGATCGTCAAAACAAAATTGAATTTTGTGCGTATTGTATGGATCGAATAAATTACAACCCTTACTCAAAGAATCAGATTCTACTTGTCCGTTGGATGGCAGTGTACATAAACAAAATAAGCTAATGTGTGACATACAAACCCATATGCTATTCAAGAAACTTACACTTTGCCAGCAAAAGGTTATTTTATGGACAAGAATTCAGAACAATGCGATTTTGGAACATTTAATTATTGATGAAAATTTGAATTGCGAAAAATACATGGTAGAATTTGATTCCGGGAAATAGCGATTTAATTTTTTTAACTCGATGGAGTACCTTTACGTTGGGTTGAAGAAGTCGCAAAATTTTCAGATCACGTGTTTTCAAATAAGTGGATTGAACGCTAGAGTCTTTACAAACAGTCTGCTAAAAGTCCCAATATGTCAGCGTTTAAGTATATCTTATAGAAAGAATTATTAAGCACATATGATTTTGGTTAAAGAGGTGTATCAGCAGATATCCGGAACCTGAGGACTATAATATTGAGGATGTGACACAATTATTTGTGCACAACTGAAAAACGTCTGGAATTATTTTGCCAGACGCGATTTACTTACGTGTGAAAGCCATTTTGAAAATCTTATTTGATTATCAATTCGTGTAAGTAATTGCAAAATATCACGCACTTGTAAACAAACCAATGATTTACATGTTTTTCCCGGTGGCGTTTGCAATTTTACAAATAGCGCTGTTTTAGCAATTCCTCCACAAAGAGTGACTACTTGACGATTTGCAAGGCCAGATAATTTCAGTTGAAATTTTGGTTTACTTATAAACTACTTTGAATTATTCAAAACTCTGCTTGTCTGAAATTTTAAAATAACATGGTGGTCTCAGTTGATTTTTAATGGAGATTTTCGTAAGCTTAGTTTCAAGGTTCGTAAAAACAGGTCGATGATTACAAAGAATTAGCATGGAAAATGTCAATGCGTTTTAAAAGCGTACTGTTTCATATAGCAGTGCCCTATTTTTGGAATATTTAAAGTCGGAGCAAATTCTTGTTTGTACATTTGTCTAGAGTCGTATTTTAGTGTGTGCGCAGTAAATAGTTTGCAGGGTTACTGGTTCAGACGTAGATTACCAATTTCGAGACATCTCGCGCACAAGCAATAGAAGAAATAGAGAAAAATGTGTAATTGTAATAAACCAAAAAATTAGGAAAGCGAAAGTTTTCAGGGTTGAATAATGCAATAATTTTATACATCGTGAAAAATTTATCACAAAGTAATTATATTTAATGGAAATCTATTATTCATATAACGTAGAAGGTAATGATGCAACAAAAAAATTTTAAAGCCAGGATTCAAGTCTATAAATATTTAAAACTTGGATGTTAACTAAGTAAATTGACCAGTAAATACTACAAATAATAGTGAAAGATAGTTAAAGCTGTTACAAAATATCTGGATAATCAAGTTGATGTTATGATGTACTGAAAAACAGAAGTCGCTTATAAAAATTGAAAAATTGAGATAAAGTATTTAATTGGTAAGTGAGTCGATTCGTCTCATATTATGAAGCGGTATGAGCATCCTTTTCAACACTATCACCAATTTTAGAATAGAAGTAAATGTGGAAAATAAATAACATTACTAAATATCTAATCTACAACTACGCTAGATTTTTTAACAATCAAGCGCATGGCCGGAGATTTAAATTAAGTCTGTCTTCAAAATTTGTTTATATGGAATGAGCAAAGATTTGTTCAACAACGTCAAATTTACTTGTATTCATATGTAACACAAGAGAATAAGAGCTTAGGTATGATAAATGTTACTACCAACAGTCTCCCATTAAACACATCGTTTTTCTTAAATCAGATCATTTACGAAACTACCTAATCAAATAATGTATTTAATAATTGTTGTTAAGAAGGTGCCCCAAGCCTCTAAGAGTTTAGGATAGCCTACTTGTTTAAATATACAACGACTGCAACATTTTAAAAGCAAATTCGTGAATAATCCTAAGCACTTGTAGCAATATTATTTCTACACATTCGTCTTAATACTACTTAATTAGTCCATGTCGAATGCTACATGAATGACTGATCATGTTAAATGTGGTACAAACTATGAATGCATTATTACTTCGCATTTGCAGATACTTAGCAAATAATACGCAAAGAAGCTGCACTAAGTTATGTATTTCAATTGGACGTATTGTGGATACTCCTTTGGCTGGTACACTACTACTATAAAGCAGAATATCCTGAAGTTTATTTTTTATACCTAATCCACATTGTTCAACTCCGGCGGCACTGTATAATGAAATAGTGTAAAACAACAGCTGACAAATAGATTGTCTAGGGAACAGAATACTTGCTAACTATAACTAAATTAGTACCTGCGAACACATGTGATCAGACGTATGTGAACATGAATTCCCAGCGGCGACTGCGGCAGCACACGCAGCAGTTCCTGGAACCTTTAACTGTTCTTTATAGTCGGGTTGATAAGGTAGCAACATTCGAATTTTGCCCCAACGATTGAAAAATAACGCTATCGCTCCTACCCATACTACAAGCACCAATAATACTATACCTATTTCTACTCCGCGTACCTGAAATAAAAAAAAAACATTAGGTAGATTCATCGCTTTAACTATTACGACTATACACAAGTAAAAAACTTTTATAATGATGTTATTTTTTGGATTCAATAATCTTTGAAACGTTTTTAAAAGGTACCGAGAAAAAGCTTTATAACTTTGTTATTGAGCAGGGTTGCTCCACATACTAACACTTTACACAACCTGGCACTTTTTAATTTCCAATGGTTCCAAAACTCACTTGAAATAAGTAAGTCAGTTTATTTTTAAACTGGATCATTTCAAATTGAGCTAGTAACTAAAAATGGAAAATATAAAGTCATAGATAGGATTCGAACCTGTATCTTCGGTTTTGACCTGCGATGCAATAACCAATTTAGCCTCCCGCACAGATGATAGCAATTCGAGGGATATACAAATTTAAATCTTGTATGCAACCATACATCAACCTAACTTTCAATTAAGTTTGGCATTTGTGTCAATCATATCTGACAGTGTCAGGTTTTTGACTTATGTCGGATATAGACAGGAAGCAACGCTCGAAATCACGGTTCTAAGTCAACTATTAAATACAAATATTGGGTAACGGCACAAAGCAGGTTAATTATAATATTATGATATTCATTACTACGACGAAATTTTATGCAAAGCCTAAATGATGATTTCAAACAGAGCTAGTAATGGAAAAATTTAAAATATAGGATCTTGAAGATATAGGTTTGAATCCTGTCCGGGTTAGCTTGCTCGATATGAAATAAACGTTTAAGATGTGCATATAGGTCTAAGTTATTATTTCATCCAATAGTTGAAACCAAATAAATTTGGGCATGACTCATCCCTAAAATCTTATGGTCTAAATTATTAAGAACTTATGTTCTAACTTGGTGCAGTTGCTGTATTCAGCTGTGATTGTTCTTAGCAATTTAAATTTTAAATTAAGAAAGTTAGCAAAATATGGTTTTGTATATTTATTTAAAATGCAAGTTTAAAATATATTAAACATGGAACAAATATCACAAGTATATTAGATACATTATTAAATTCATTGATAAATAGGTCTCTGTCTGAAGTGCCTTACCTTCAGACACAGACCTATTTATGAATGAATTTAATAATTGAGACAAGGGGATCAATAATGTAAAACTACTTTTCAGAACGAACTTCAACGTTCAAGTCAGCATATTTACACTGCAAGAATGAGAAATGCTTATGAGTTTTGGGTATAAAATGCCAATGATAACTGTCATTTTCTAAAGGAAGCGTTGCTCTAAAGTATAAAATCTAATAACCTCTGTGCATAGTGGTAACTGGCTGGGTCCAGATACTTCCAACTAAATCTTTGGTTATATTAAATCTGAACAATTCATAAGTACAATATGAAATAGATCTTGGAGCTGCTGCAACTATAATAAGCAGAAATTTATTTGGCGAATATTTTTCTAACATACAATTTCAGTCGTGTTTCTAAAATATACAGTATACATATCTTTTAGAAATATATCTATAATAGTAAATATTCGTCTTACATCCAAAAATAACTAAACCATTTGGAGACTAATCACTTAGAAATAATATTTCTTATAACGATTATGTGGGGGCTACGCCAACTAGTCCGAAAAAGAATTCGAACTACTTCCACTATTGCCACTGCTGCTGGTGTTTTCTGCAGAGAAAACAAGTCGTTCCGTAAGTTAAAAACGTTGTTCAATGCTCCACCATTTATACATACACATTTCGGCGTGCTCAATACATTTCTTCCAATATGTACAATGTATTCTTTGAAGCGAACCATATTGCTTTAACATTGTAATCATTGTATTGCTGAATAAATTGTGGAATATTTTTGTGATAAAATTGGTTACAGTTAGCCCATATTAGCTCAATGGGATTGAACTGGCAGTGGTATGGTGGGAGTTTTATCTTACAGCGATCTCATCATTTTCATATAGATTTTCGGTTTGATGTTTTATTCTACTAATGCTAGCAATTCTCTCTTTAACATAAAAACCTCATGAGCAATATTGTGTTTGTGCAGGTAATCAATCATTTTTGCTTACTAAAACATGTATCTGACAATTTTTCTAACTAATTACTGATACGATGCATTATAAAGCAGAATTAAGCAAGGTCTTTCCAAATCCGCAATTAAAGAATCTTCAAACCACTTCATAAACAACTCTGCATTCATATCACTATGATAATCTGCAAATAGTGAATTTCTTGGTAATGAAAGTGGAACGCCTGGAATAAAGCTATCTTTATTTCCTGCATGTAGTAAAATAAATCTAAAACATAATCACTAAGGACAATAATTGTACTATTATTAAAAGCTAACCATTTTCGTTCTCGAAATGGCTTTTTCTTAATACTTAGTTTAGATTTATCGTGTCAACTTTTCTTTGTAGAATCACAACTAAAAATCCAACCTTTGGGTAAAAGTACAGCATCACAGAGCTCCATTTCTTGGTTTGAGTAATAATCTCTTGAAAACCTAACACGTGTTGCTGCTACATGCTCCAAGTCAAACAAACTAGCCTGTCGTCGCACTATAGAACAAAAGATCGGAAAAGGTTACCAAAAGTTTATTTTATGAAAGTTATTCCTGGTCTATACTCTTAAAAATATTATACAGTAAATGACTCCTGCCGGACAACTTACTGCTTGACTTAATTTTCAAACTTGCGCATGACACATCGGTTGTGAATTAAACGTCATGTAGAAAGGTATGTGTCAGTTCTCGGTGTTAGGATAGTGAAGGGTATTTAAAATCATATTTAACCAAGGAAACCTTATTAAGAAGGTATTTTATCAACGAACTTCGTTCGTTTATGAAATCGATTTGTCGTCCGTCTGTCTGTCCGTCCGAGGCCTTTCTAATGGTCGGACATCAATGTGTGATACATCAATCGATTCAGCTCGGTGTCCTGAGCTTAAGTTTTGATGTCAGTTGAAATCGGGCCACGGGGACGCCATGCCCCCGCGATATTCCGTCGGGAAAATTAAAATTTCAAATAGGTCCAAAATTAATGTGCGATACATATTTGGACTCCCCTAACATAGCTGAGTCGAAATATGGTACCCCCACAAAATCTGACCACGGATACCCGACCCCCCCCGGGGAATTAATTTTTATTTTATCTGAATACTTATAATTATTACAACATAATAATTTTAATTTCTTTAAATTGTTTTAAAGTAAGTCTACATTTGGAAGTTCGTTGCGACAAGGCCTTGCATTTTCAACTTGTTTTAAATGGATTTATTTAATAAGGGTACATGAATCAATATTATTAACTCTGTCTCAATCGTCCTTAAACGATCACTTGTTTGTTGGGCCGAAGTTGCAACCCGAAATTACCGCAAGTTTGTTACAATTTCGCTTACATCCTTCTGTTGTCACTGCCGATATTCGTCAGATGTACAGACAAATTCTTGTAAATCCCGCTCAGTGTGACCATCAACGCATTGTTTGGCGCTTCTCCCCCGAGGAGCCCATTCAGGATTTTAAATTAAATACCGTTGCGTATGGAATCAATTGTGCTCCCTTTCTTGCCATACGCACACTTCAGCAGTTGGCCGTGGTCGAAGGGAATTCTTATCCGTTAGCCGATTTCGCACTTCGCCACTAGGGATGGTCTCGGGCCGGGCCGGGCCGGGCTTTTAATAAGCCCGGCCCGGCCCGACGCAGAAAGGTAACCGGCCCGGCCCGATGCCCGGCCCGAAATGAAAATTGACGGCCCGGCCCGGCGGGCCGGCCCGAAACTTTTATTCGGCGAATAAGAAGATATTTTTTTCTGTTGTGTTCAACAAGTAACTATCATTCTTTTGTTTAATTTAAGAGTATATGATTTTGAATTACAATCAAGATACTTGTGGAACATATTGTAGTATATCATTTGATTTTTGATTCTGTTACGTACCTAGACGTAGCCGGAAGTAAAGTAAGTACCAGGCTAACTACTAAACGCGAAGAGTGGGGGGGGGGGATTTGCCTACATACCAAAAGGAAACAAAAAATACATTGCCCTCGATGATCTATTAACAAATAAAAATAAATAACGGATTCTGTACAAACAAGCAAGAGCAATAAATTAAGCGTTACTATTTGAAAGCAAACAGTTAGGTGATATGAACAATTTAGTACATTAGATACGAAGTGCGCATCTCGTATTTACACAAAATAAAATTAATCAGTAGTAAATAAACCTGTGAGAGCTTTTGTCAAGCATTTTTAAAGTTTCACCTAATACTTTTTGTAAAATAACTAATTAGTAGAAAAGAATTAACGTGTGGGAGCTTTTGTCAGATATCTTTTAAATCGTACATAGTACCGTTTGTAAAATAAACTAATCAGTACAAAGGAATAAGCGTGTGTCTGTCCAATACTTTTAACACAGGTACATCACACATGTAGAGCGATAATATCGATTAGCAGCAACGAACAATAGTTCTACAATGTGACGTTTCTTGTCACATAACTACACCAAATGTTGATACCGAATATCCCATTGACACAACACACAAAAGGAAACGAGTTGCATACCTGTAGGTGTCCGGATACTTAGCTTGAAAACCGTCGAGAGTGAGTCAACACAGAAACGCCGCGGTATTCAGGATTCATTCACCCTGGCATCGTAACTACAGCAACGACCTACGGACAAAAGCAGTTGGTCTACAGAAAGGAAGAACGCATTTGGTGTCCAGCTAAAGAAGCAATCCACGCAAGACACCTAGTTGTCGAACAGAAAATAAACAGACGTGCACTGCTTTTCAAATACGGTGATAAATAATGTAGAAAATATGTCGACGCACAAGCTGTAGAAGCAAATTTAACAATGGTTCAAATAACACGAATTCCAACTGCAAATCCTCGCTTATCGAAGCGCGATTAAAACTGGTAAACCCGGGTTTTATCAGATAGTGTGCGACCTTATTTCAACAAGTTTTTACATTGAAACAATAGAGAAAATCATCATAGGCGGTCGTAATGTATACCAAGATAACGGGTACCTGAAACAGGATATAACTATTTAGTTGTTGCATAAACTTGTCGTTTCAAAGCAACTAGATTTAAGTTGAGAAATGTATTCGAGAGCGTGTTTATTATTAATTATGTTGAAGGATTTAACAGTAGAAACAGAATTATTCGAGCGGGTATTGAATTAATAAGGGAGAAAAATAGGGTAATTAATTTATGCTGAAAATAAACGTAACAATTCTTTAAAAAATCCTAAAAATAGGTAACAAAGGTACAAAATGTTTAGCAATTTTCAATGTTTATGAAATTGTACGCTTAACGCACCTTATAACCTTTATAATAAATTTGCGTCCGCTTTATTTTGTCGTTTCTACTTCAAAGAATTTTACTAAAATTACCTACTTGAAATTAGAGAGTTGTTGCAAACTCATTCCAAGCAGACTTTATTAAAAGAATCTTCAAATAAAGTATCCTTTTTTAAAAGTTTGCATCCAATCTAAAGGAGTGTTAGTGCAAGTGTTTTTTCTCTTACTCTTTATTCTGACATATATGTTTAGTATTCTATATCTATAGGTTATGTTTTAAAAATGAATAAAGAATTAATCTCTTTTGTGATAAGGTGATATACATGTTTAACTATATTGGAAAAAATCAAAGAAATTGTATTCACACAAAGATGAACTTTTTTTTATTATTTGAGTCTTTTATTTCCCACTGATTCGATGACATTTGTATGTGTTGTCAAAGTGTTTTCACGGAATACTTTTTGAGTTTACTTCAAGACACTGTTTTTACTTCTTTCCAAGCATATAGCATATCCGTTTTCAAAAGGATTTTTACAGTTTACTTCTAGGAAAAGCATTACAAAACAGCATCCTCGTATTTAGAGCGTTGACGTTTTATATCTTTTCGTGTTATAAACTTGGACATTATATTTCTAAATTTAATTACAGAAACAACACTACAAAAAACCATTTATTTCGCTATATTTATACACAAAGCAGACAATTAAATGTAAGTTTGTACGTTAGGCATTTGGCATATGTCAAAATTAAGGCGCCTTAAATAAAATCATTCCTGCCTGTGTTTAAATTAAATAAAGGTGTCCTGTATTTTAATAAAGTACAAACATTAAAGGTGTAAATACTCCCTGTATGTTTGTTGTGGTTTGTTTAACATTCTTCTTAATTTTCTTTGGGAATTAAACCACTTATATTTATGTCATAAATGTCAAACTTGAAGTTTTTATTATTTTGACAACGATCCTAGGTTATGGATCGAAACGTAAATAAAGATGATTTAAAAAAATATAAGTGGTTTAATTCCCAACGAAAATTAAGAAGAATATTAAAGGTGTAATTGCGCATGTGTAAATGTCAAATAAGGGAAAACTTTATTAAAAAATTGGTAAAATGAACTTTGCAATAACTCTCTAGTGTTTTAGGCGGTAGACATAAATTATACACGTGATTGATAATATCGACGTTCGCCGCATGATTGAGATTTAGAGTATATACATATACATAATATAAATCGTGCAAACTTTTGAATTATGAATAAATCACCTAGTTTGATGTTCCTGAGCATCTTTAACTTGCCTAAAATACAACATGAGGAACATTAAATAGGACTAGAAGAAATATTCGGTATAAGAAGCGAGTTATAATATCACGTTTCCTTTACACTAAACAAGACGAAAAACTGATTATTAATGGGTTCATGAAGACACTATGTGAAAATATAGTTAAGAACGTTTACTTACTTAATGTAAGATAGAAGTGAAGGGACGATGGAGTATCTACTCGTGCGTTTTTCGGCCCGAAAAGTTCGGGCCGGCCCGAGTCGTTTGGCCCGGCCCGGCCCGAAAAAAGATAGGCCCGGCCCGGGCCCGGCCCGAATAAAGTAGTCAACGGCCCGGCCCGGATTCGGCCCGAAATCGGGCCGGGCTCGGGCCGGGCCGGCCCGAAAGCCCGAGCCCGAGTCCATCCCTATTCGCCACCATACTTATATTGATGACATTGCTACTGGTGGAGATTCTATTGAATCAACCCTCGCTATACGTAATCAACTAACTGTTCTTATAAAACTTGGTGGTTTCGAACTTCATAAATGGTCAAGTAACCATCCCGAATTGTTAAAGGATCTTTCCGCTACGCAGCAATTCGCGCAACCCCGCTCCTTTGAGGATCCTGATTCTCAACCCTTAAAAGATTTAGGTCTTCAATGGAATCCCACTTCAGATAATTTTTGTTTTCTAGTTCAGCCACTAAGTACCTCCTGTACCAAACGCAACCTACTTTCTAACTTAGCCCGTATTTTCGACCTCATGGGACTTTTATCCCCTGTTACGTTTTTGGTAAAACACTTAATTCAACGTTTATGGTCATTAAAATTAGACTGGGACGCTCCCCTCCCCCGACCTCCTCCGTTTGTGGGAGAGATAATTGCATGAATTACCGCTATTTTCGGATTTCGCTTTACCCTGCTTGCTTATCCCTCCACAGTTTACTACGTGCAAAGTTTACTGCTTTGCTGACGCTTCCGAACGTGGCTACTGTGCTGTTGTTTATTTTCGCTTTGTTACTCCTTCTGCCGTTGAGGTTCGCTTAGTGTGTGCTAAGTCTAAGGTCGCACCCCTTCGTACAATCTCTTTACCCCTATCGAATTGTTGGCCGCCACATTGGCATCAAAATTATTAATTTTTGTCCTCAAAACTTTTGATTCGAACCTTACTTTTCATAAAATTTACTGTTGGTCTGACTCCATGGTAGTACTTTCGTGGATTCGTTCCCCGCTGCAGCGTTGGAAGACTTTCGTCGCCAATCGTGTTGCTTACATTCAGGAAAACACGTCTCGCGCCTCTTGGCATCACATCCCCTCCATCGAGAATCCTGCCGATGTCGGGTCGCGTGGTTAACTCCCTACCGACTTGTGCCTTTGTTCTCTATGGTGGGCGGCTTGTATAGGTCCTTCGAAAACTACAGTCCATATATTCCGCCTTCAGATATTCCTGAAGTTCTCACTGAACAACGCTTTATTGTTTTATTCTTTGTCGTAACATTCTCTTGAATTGAATCAATTCTAGAAGATCACTCTTCCTTTCTATTTATTACTTACATTGTTGCTTGTATTCTCCGTTTTTGTCATAATCTACGTCACCCACTCGAAAGGTACTCCGGACCTTTGTCATCTTCTAAGTTGCGCAATGCTTTGATCCTTTTGCTTGTGTATACTCAACAATCTTATTTCGCTATCGAACTTGAAGCCATTCATTCTGGATCCCCTTTAAAAAAGAGTTTTCGCAAGTTGTCCCTTTTATTCGTGATGGAATCTTGCGCGTCGAAGGTCGCCTGGCTCACGCGCCTTTGTCCTCTGACCGTATATTCCCCACTTTGTTACCCAGCAAAAGTCGATTCACTGATCTGTATGTTACTTACGTGCATTTAAAATACTTCCACGCGGGTTCTCATATGGTCCATTTTCTCGTCAGTCAGCACTTCTGGATTATTTCTGGAAGGCAATCTATCCGTTGTATTTTGAGTCACTGTCTCACGTGTTGGAAAACCAATCCGGTCGCGTTGCAACCTCCTATGGGCAACCTGCCTTCATGTCGAACTCAAGTCAAACCCTTTTTATGTTTGGGCGTCGACTTCGCTGGTCTCTTTTCTATTACTGGGTCAAAGCTCTGCCCTTTGCCCTCAATGTAAAACAGAGAATTATTCGTTTTTCTTTTGTTTTTGAAGATCCTTTTTTTTCTTTTTTCGCTTGGTCATTCCGCCCCCCTCCTCTTCCCCCCGCCTTTTAATTATTATTTCTTTAAAATGCCTTGCATTTTGGTGGGCGGTATGTTCCGTTTTACTGCCAATTTTATTAATACATCGAGTTTGTTGATTATTTTAAATTCGCCGCGGTATATTTAAATTTATTAAAGTTGAATTTCCTTGGTTTACTGAAACACGCGCCAACAAGTGCCGTGAGTGGCGAACGTTGATATTTTGTATGTGCAAACAATGTGCTTCGCTTCACTCGCTAGAAGAAGAGTAGTATTGGTTACATCGTTTTTTTCGTTGGCACGGCTGCATAAATCACCAGGTGAGTGTTTTAGTAAGCATTTGATGTGATTAAAACATTAATTATTTGTTGTTTGTTCAATATCATTTAACTTTATATACAGTCCACTTTTCTCTCCTAATTAGCTATTCGAAATTTACCGCAACATTTTACAGATAGGTACGTAAAAGTAAGCAAAAGAATGCATTTAGTGTACTAGCGTTGTGCTAGAAGCTTGAAAGCAGTGAATAAAAGAGTAAGTGTTGCAATTAAAACAAGTTAGGTAGGTCATTTTACAGGGAGCTTAAATATGCTAATTGAGAATTTCTTGTTGCAATGTATTTGCATTAGGCGTTTATCCAATTGTAACTGATGACCGTATTAAGTAAATGGGCGTACCTTTAAAGAAAGTTGGTTTTGAAGAGGTTTATTAACAATTATGATGTTTTAATTGATGTTATACAGAAGGGCAAGTTTTGATGTAGGAAGCACATATTGCGTATTATATCCCTTTATAAGCATTGCGCCTCCCGGTCTGAGATGTATTAGTAGTTGCAAAAAGCTCAAGGCGTGTTCTATTTTGTTGAGCTTGGAGTTCTCACTACCAGAGAGATGATGTGATGAGGAGGAACGTATTGCGAGTTGTATCTCTTTACGTTCGGTAAGGCACATTGTAACGACTACGAATTCGTCCTTCATTAATATACGCCTTTGTAATTATTATTTATTTATAAAGATCCTTTATGGTATTAAAGCGTAAAATTTCTATTTCTTATAAATAATGCTTATTCGTTACATACAACTCCATCTGTGTTCATGGGATTAAAATAACCTTACAGTTACCTTGATATCCGTGTTGATGTAAGAATTCATTTCTTTGCGCTTGCTCGCGGAGTAAAGCGTTGTAGTATTCAAATCCATTTTAAATAACAGGATGTAACAAGGATACAAGTTTTTGACGCGAGGTCGAAAGGTTGTCCGCAATCATGTTATCCGACCGGCACACAGCCTGGTCCCGGAGAATTACTTGGCCTCTTATGGTAGAAACAATTACTAAGAGACGACCTTTAAAATGATCAACATATAGTTATGAAATACTTCATCACGGTATGTAATTATTTTATTTAGTATTTAAATTAATTCCTTGGTTTCTGTAGTGCAAGCTTTTTATTTTACTACGTCGTATGGCAACACTTTAATTATTATTGGCGAGAGTATTGCAAGTTCATTATAGTTATGGAATATTGCAGTGTAAGTATAATACAGATCCCATAGAAATGTTTTGAAAGCATCTTGTCGCAAACCACACCTAAACGTTCTTGTTAACTGGAAAACAAGTTTATCTTCCTAAGCGCAGGCAAATGTCGCACAGCTATTGTTAGAGTGGAACACACAAATAGTTGAAATGGTACAACGTTCATTCTTGAATTGGTAAAAATGAATTCCTACTGAAATTTCATATATCAAGCGAACATATTTTTTTGTGGTGAGTGTTTTCTGATTCAATTCTTGTTTCATCAAACCATTACAAAAGATGTAATTTTTTTACAAAGTTTATATAGTGGTTTAAATTAACTTACACCTTTTTGTTCCAGAATTAATAGTTTGATATAATATAATTGTTCGTAAGAACGCAAACTTTAAATATAACTTCCTGAGAATTTTAAAAGGCTAAATTTGAATGTGTTGTAACTAAGCAGGTGATATTCTACTTTTGTTTGTCACATTGTACAAACTAGTTTTTTTTCTAAAAGTATAATTATTATCCATATTATGTTATACCATAAGGAAATTTGCTAATTCACTCAAGAAATAAATTTTTATTAAATTCAAGTCCAATCGTATATGAAATAAGTCATTTCATTTATTAAATTTTGTAAGCCAAAACAAGATCCTATTTCGGTAACTAGTAAAGGTTGTATCATATTAATACTAACTAAATATCCTTCTTAAAGAAGTTTAATAAATGAAATTGTTAAAATACCTAAAATTAATAAGAGATAACACTTGACTATTACTATATTTTGATGGATACAAAACATGGATACTTGTAAATTTGTATAAACGATGTATATTTGTAAATTTCTTTAAACCAATAGAAAGTAGCCTAAGCTGTTTCAAAGCTTTCTTTCATTGAAGTTAACAATAATTTTTCTATAAAAGCAAGCAACCAAATTATGAAACTTTTGTAGTGTAGAAAGAAAGACCACCGATATTGTATTGGTAAGATATTTTTTTTTGAGGAATAATCTTAACTAGCTAATCTTTTTGGAATTTATTTTTTTGTGATAAAGTGACTAGGCTCTAATGTAGCCCTAGTTCAAATCTTTTTCAGGTGATTAAATTTTCAGATAGTACGAGGTCATCGTTCCAAGCCGAGCTCGCAGTATTAGCGGTAAGTAAGTAATATTGTTATACGTGTTGGTTGTTCAAAAGATTTTTTTCGAAGATTTCCGTATCTTATATTCGGATTGTTAGACATTACTGTTATTATTAAGATACGGTGGCGTCCATTAAAAATTCTTTTTTTCATCGTACACCATCCTACGACCCTGGCTCATAGCTCTGCCCTAACTTGAAGATACTTTTCTGGCTGGAAGATCTCTTTAGAGAGTCCTATTGTACTCAAAGCCGTTTTCTATACATTTTACCGTGGGCTTGAATTCTAGACAGGAACCCCTCTTAATTTATAGAGACTCTGCCGCCTATAAGGTAGAGTAGTTACATTAATATAAAAAAAGTGTAACAACATTGCATATTATATCCTATTGCGCCGACTCTGGTAGACGAAGTGGGCTTATCGCGCGGCCCTGTTTCCACATTTTGGGACAAAATTAGCCATATGCAGTTATCGTCTATTTTGATATTTCAGGTATTCGGGATTCTAGACGCTTACTCAAAGGATTGATTTCTGGTAGGAATCAATGAGCTCACTTCAGATGTCCATACTTAATAGTTTCAGTTCAGATATTAGTATTTCCTTTAGTTTTTACTGTTTAATATAAAGATTAAAATTTTAGAGGGTCACACAATCAAATTGCATACCTCTATAACAAAACCAACGCTGAAAACAACGACTTTATGCGTTTGCGGTATTTATATTTTACTAGTAATTAGTTTGTATTTACCTCTTTATGACGATGAATTTGAATGTCCACCTGTACGGTATACTGTATAGGCTACTGCAATGTCTGCAAGGCTAGAAAAACTATATTAGTAGAATATCTGAAGGCATCAAAAATATAATACCGACGATGGAATTAGTTTTTTAATACATTGCACGCACGACAGGAGTAGAACGATATTTTTTTATCTTAGTTAAAAAGTCGCTTTAATAAAGTGAATAAATCGATTAGAAAACTGAAAACGACTCGAGTACACCAATGGTCCATCTGCATTTGACACTCTTCTTTGAAAAAGTTTGCGTTTGAGGGTAAAGAATAACATTATACTATAAAACGTTTTATAAAAACCGTTTAAAGATCCACAAGTTACAGACTTCTCACAATATAAAGTTCAGAAATAACGACATGAAAGGGAAAAATTATATGCTTCGTAATACCAAGGGTAAAAGTCCGCGAGCGCAAACATGTCTGCAAAGTTAAAACAATTTATACTCATGTACGTTTAATTTAGAAATTTAAAATGTCTTTCAGTTTTAGGTAATGTTAATATTACACTACCTGAGGGACAAGCGCAAATAACTAAACTCTAATTTAAATTGTAATAAAGTTTTTAGAGGAAGTTAGAAATACCATCAACAGGATCAAGTGCAGAACTACTTCCACAAGTTAACATGAATAAATAAATTAAAAACTACTTTTTAATGCACATAAAATTATTTGTGTTTGTAAAAATAGCAGGATCCAAGAAAGGAGAGATAATCTTGGAGTCCCATATTATAAACATATAAACTATGATTAAATTAAAAAAACTTTCAGCTTGAAACGCACATTAGGCTTAGGACCTTAGTCGAAATTGTTATGACAAAGTTGTGTTTTTGTACATGTTCAATACATGTGATTGTTTTAGCTACCACCGGAACCCTTTGGGATCCCGGATTCTCGAAGCACTGATGACCCTTTCTCAGCTATATATGTTTATAACAGGACGTTATTATCATTTAATTAGCTTTAGATTCATCACTAGGAAACATTTAATAGTAATAAACACTTTGAAAACGTATTTAAAAAGGACTACGTAATGAACAAGTCACTTGTGTTGCCTAATCCGTAGGCGGATTATATCCTTTCTTAAATTAAGTTAAAATAGCGCTTGCGTAAAAAGTGTCACGAGGTGACGCGCAGGACAGATCAGCTGTTCTCGGCGTGGAAGGTATTAAAAGAGAACTCGCCATTGTGGTTGAAACATAACGTAAACGAAGCGACGAAGTTGGTAGGATAGAGACACTGTTGGGTGTCCGATGGTGTCTTCGCATAGCTATTCAGAGGGGGGTAGTTCGTGGTCGTTTTGGGGGCCTGGGATGTAACTATTTCCAGGTTCCGGCAAAACAACCAGCACACTTTGAATCAAGAAATGTGACTAGAGATGTCGGCGTCCATTAACGGTAAGACTACAACTAATAAGTAATTTTTATGCTACAAAAGATATTTAATTTTCTTAGCGCTTTGAAGTAATTAGAATTAGAATTAGAAGCAACTTTAGCTATAAATGTATTTGAGGCCATTCATTGAGTTTTATTTGGGAAGGCGTGATGAGAGGATGTTAGTCGTTCAACGTAAGATCTACGGCGGTGAAGTTTTGTTAAGCAGAACCTGAATTTGTGCATCGCAGTTCGTTTAGAGAAACAGCTTCTTCACATTCGCAAAGTCCAGGTATTAAAACTTTCAGTTTTGTTCCTATGTTTTCTAAACTTTTGAAAGTGTTCATTAAATCGATAAATGATATCAAATTTTAAAAGAGGATAAAATTAATCATATTAAATTTTATAAATGAATTAATTTTGCTTTTAAGTTCAAATATAAAAGATCATAGAAATAATAATATTTTCTTCATTTGATAACAGGGTTATTTTCTAAAATTGTGCTAAATAAATTGAAACAAAGTGAAATATGGTTCTTTAAAAAGTAATCTAAAGTAATTTTGTAAGACACGTGGAATATACATGTGTTCAAAGACAAAGAGATTATAAAGTCCACTTCCTGTTTAAAAAGGTTTAATTACAGTTGTCCAATATTTAATAGGGTCGTTGTGTCATTTCTATGCCGTGATAAATTTGAAACTTTAATAATTTAAGCTAGTTACGCGCGATTTAGATTTTTTTATTGAATATGAACTAAATTTATTTAATACATATGTAAACCAACCCACAGATCTGTCCGTTGGGAAATATGAATTTTGTTTTAAAGTAATACAAAAAGTAAGGTCTGTATTATGTATAGAAAGACTTATAGTTCATCAGAAATAATTTTTTTATATTATACAGTATTGCCCGAAATAAACAGTACTGAAACTAAGTTGGCGGTGTTTTTATGCGTGCGCTGTCACACTCAAGTTAGCTAGTATAGACCTGTCAAGTAAACCTCAAACAAGTAATTAGTAGGGCCTAATTGTTAAAAATGGTGTTAAGTACAGAGGAGAAAGTGTTTCTGGTAGAGCATTATTTTCGTTCATACGGAATCGGCCGACATAATGGTGCAAGTTTGCTATACGTGTCTGATCAATTCACACAAAGGTTTAATAAACGTTCTCCAAGTAATGCTGTAATTTTGAAGGTTATTGAAAAGTTTAGAAATACAGGTAGTGTATTGTGCCAACGAAAAGGAAACTCAGGGCGTCCCAGGACAGTTAACAACAACAATAACCATGAACGTGTTTTTGAGCAAATCTTAGAAAATCCGAAAGTCAGCCAGGCAAGGACAGCGTTACAACTTGATTTAAAAGAACTTCCTTTCAAAGAATCCTGAAGGAGCTGGGTACATTTTCGTATGTGATTCAGGTACATCAACAACTACATCCTCGGGATTATCGCAGTAGAGTGGAATATTGCGCCAGAATTCTCGCGTTACAGTATGAAAATCCTGAATTTTTGAAAATGTTTGGTTTTCAGACGAAGCACATTTTCACTTGTCAGGCTATGTGAATCGTCGCACAAATCGATTTCTGGGCTTTGCCAGACCCGATGAGGTTCAAGAGGTTCCTTTACATAGTGAAAAAGTGAGTGTCTGGTGTGCTGTTTCCGGACACGGAATCATTGGTCCGTACTTTATCGAAGAGAATGGTAGGCAAGTCATACTTAATCAACAGAGGTACAGACAAATTTTAACACGATTTATCCCTGATCTACGTCAATTCTGTCGTGCACGTAACTTGGCATTTCGAAACCAATTTTTCAGCAGGACGGGGCAACTTGCCATACTGCTGCCGCAATTCGTCAATTTCTTCAAGAACATTTTCCAAGCAAATTCATATCACGATTTACTGACTTCCCTTATCCTTCACATTCTCCAAACCTCACACCTCCAGACGCATACATTTGGGGCATGGCTAAAAATACCGTTTTCAAACGGGCACCACAAACCATCGATGAATTAAAGGATGCCGTTAGAGTCTTCTTCGCAGCCCTGAGACAACCCTTATTCAATAACATGACCAGAAACTTAGAACATCGTTATGAAGTCTGTCTCGAACGAGGAGGTGCACATTTAGAACATATAATAAAGTGTCAATAATATGTATTTTTTAAATATACAAAACAATTACAATTTCAGTACTGTTTATTTCGGGCAATACTGTACTTGTAACTCTATTTTACAAAAAAAAGGAATTGCATTAAATTACATTTTTGGATTTAAGTTTTTTACTCTAAGAGAAATTAACTTTAATAAGAATATATTTGAGAAAATAAGTCTTTGAGCAGTGAAATTAGATGAATGCTGAAATAGTATAAAAGTACAGACAATTTGCACTTGATTTATTTACTGCTACATTTTAAATATTAAATTACAGTATGCGTATTGCATACTTCAGGTAGCGTATTCGTGACGTAAATGAACATTTCGCGATTGAATTCATGAATGAATCTTTTTAATGAAAATTTTCATTTATATACAAAAATTATCTATTTTCTAGAATGTAGTAGTATTTACGTGATTCCATTCTAAATAATACACGCATATCTTACGTAATTATCTGGGAAATCCTCATTAGCGTTCAAAATCGTTGCGTTTTGTTACCTCATTTGTGATTGCGAAAGGTAATACATAATTTTTATCAATTTTTATTACATTTTGTGGGTTTTTTAATGATCGGGGCGCTTCTTGGAATACACGTTTATTTATTAATGAGTTCAGATAAAATTGACGTATTTTTCTCAATTCCTCTCAAAAATACGAGAACATGTTTTATTTAAAACGTTTTTATGCTATACAAAGGCAAATTAATTTAAACTTTAATTGCTTTTTAATGTAAAGAAGGTGCATTTCTATAGAAAATACTTGCTTTCAGGGTAAAACGTGTTTTTAATACATCTATTAAGGTTACAATTGGGGTTATTAATAAGATCATAGTTTTTAAGCAAAATACGAAAAGCTAGCACTATCCTATGTTATTTACAATACGCTTATATCATACAGGATAATCATTTATACACGGAAATTTCAATTTCCGCTTGTACATCATGAATAAAAATACGCTTGTATTATGCAAGGCGTAACCATGAATTTATAAAAAATTTTGATTTGCTTTCAGATTCTTTTATATCTTGGTGGGATTTATTTATAGAATTTGGGTTTTAATGACGTCTCGTGACCCCTTATCACGTCAATATATATATATATATATTGCTGTGATAAGGGGTTGCTTAAGGGTGTACTTTATAGTAAAGGTCATTTAGAAATGAGAAATTACCACAGGCAGCAGAAAACGGCATTTATTTAGGAAAGAATTGAGAAATAGAGATAGTTTGTAAATAGTAAGCAGTCAACACCCTGTATATAAAGTATAAATAGTTTTAAGCGACGCAGATAAACATAGGAAGACGCATAGTTAGCGTAGAACTCAGGAAGACATTCATTAAGTAAATAGAAAATATTAAATACCCTGTAGATAAAGCTTTAGTTAATTTAGGTAAAGCAAGTAATGATATTTTTCAGTGGAAGCACGCGTATATTTATAAGTAAACGATAAAGTGTAATTAGACACGCATTCAAAAGAGTTCCAAACAATTAGATTAATACGGAGATAGAAATAGAGCTTCAGGTAGCATAGGTAAATGCGTGCAAATAGCTAACCATTCTTGATAAGAAAGCAGATTAAAAATTGCGTGAACAACATGTAGATATGAAAATTAAAAGTCGAATTGCATCAGTTGTTTATGGAAAAGCAATTAGATCTATCAAAACACAGCATGTTGATAACGAAAGACAGCTGCAAGCAGGTTATAATTATTGGGAATCGTGGAGAATTACATCAGAAACTACTTTGAATGTAATTATTTGATTGGTCACAAATAAGCGACGAGTTCTAGACCATACCCACTAACGGAGTGGGAACGGAATAATATATTAGCAGACACAGTGATAACGAAGACAGTTTGCAACTCAACAAAGGCCCAAGTGCGTCGATATGAAATAAAGTAGTACGTAATAATTTTAGAAGTGAAAGATAAAATAAGTGCCAAGATGAAAACTATAATTGCCGATTAAACGTAAGTACATTTTAATGAATTTATTTTAAACTAAAACATAAAAATAATAGGGCTTTGAGGTCCGGGGGAAAATCCAGTAATACAATTTTGAAGTCTGGGGGAAGAATAATACAATTTTAAATTTGACAATTTCTATGTCTGGGGAAAATAAACTACAATTTGAAGCCTGGGGGAAGAATAATACAATTTTAAGTTTAACAATTTCTATGTCCGGGGGAAACGAACAAAGATTTTGAAGTCCGAGGGAAACAAACTACAATTTCTAAGTCTGGGAGAAGAATAATACAATTTTAAGTTTGACAATTTCTATTTCCGGGGGAAACGAACGAAGATTTTGAAGTCCGAGGAAAACAAACTACAATTTCTAAGTCTGGGGGAAGAATAATACAATTTTAAGTTTGAGAAAATTGATTGATAAGAAGTAATAAGTCTGATATGAAACGACAATAAATTGGGGTGCATAAATGAATAATGGTAGTCCATAGGGTAATGGCAATAATTTAAATGTAATCCTGAATTGGGGGAAGATAATTTTTTCAAATGGAAGCGTCGATGTGAAGAAGATAGACCAGGTCAGATTTTTAGTTATAAGACATTTTATTTTTCTATATATTTTTTTATTTTGAATATTGAATTTCCTTAATATAATATGCTTGTGAAAAAGTCAACAAAAGAAGTTGCATAAGTATAAAATGAGTAATATGATAACAGGTTTAGAACGTTCTACGCTTCGCTGATAAGGATAATAGGTTTTTTTTGGTGACTTTGGGTTTTGAGTAAATAGGATATGATGTTTAATAAATGAAATTTACAACATTAACTAATTGAAAAGTGTATTTCAAATAATTTACAAAAGCTGTACATAATATATTGGTTTCATTATATAAAATCGAAATTAACTGAATTTTATAATTCCAAATAAATGCTAGCCGAGGTCATAAGATTTAAATAGTTCAAGGAGGAGCTACGAGTTAAATAGGAAATTGATAACACGCAAGGCGGTAACGTATCGAATTTTGCTATTGGCAGACAAGGTTGCTTCAAGATAAAATCCAGTTAAGTATCTGGAGGGAATTGATAGCAATATTAATAAGACAGCCCAACGTCGGAGGAGATAATTACAATCTTGTTTATTCATAGTAAATATTAAAATGGTCGTCCAAATGATGGAGCGCGAATAATTTAGAGTACATAGCAAAATTAATAAGGCGCACAACGAAGGGGCATGATAATTTAGAGAGTATCATAGCAAATTAATATGTCGCACCAACGTTAGGGCACGAATTAAAGCACGATTTTACCACAGTAAAATATAACCTGAGATTAAGAGGCACGGATTAAATTAAAATAAATTTAAAAATACGATTGCGAGATTTCAAATAAATTAATTAAACTAAACCGGAGATTTAAAGAGTTTCAATTAGCGGAAAATTGAGAAATTTGTACAGTAATTAAAGTTAGGTAGATTTATTTAGTATTTAAAAGTTTAGAGTAAAAATAGTAATTTCAAAATGGAGAAAGGATCCCAAGAAAACATAACGTTGGAGAGAAGTTTGAGCGAAGAACCGAGAATTTCACAAGAAACCAAAATGTTGGAGATCTTAATGGCATTAAATAATAAAATGGATAGAATTGAAGAAGCCATAAAAATAGTTACAACAAAAATGGACGAATACAGCGAGAAATTGGGTAATGAAATTAAGATTCTTAGCAATGGTCTGAAAGATACGAACCACACGATCGCTGAGATTAAGCACAGATGAATGAAAGAATTGGGAAAGTTTCTGAGGAAATAGAATGCGTATGGGACCATATTACTTTAGTTAAAACGAAACAAGAAGACCACGAAAGCGAGTCCAACGATAAAATTACGAATTTAAATATTAAATTAGGTAAAATTGAAGAAAATTGCGAAACGGAATTCAGTTCAATAAATCAAGAAATAAATAATTTAAAAAGTAATCCAATAAATTTTAATAGAGAACCAATTAGGCTAGTTCAAACAAACCTTTCAATTGAACAGTTTACTAAATTTTACGGGCACGGAAAATTAAATCCGAAGATATTTCTGAAAAATTTTAAAATGTTGATACAAGGATCTACAGATGAATTATACAAATTAAATTTAATTAGGTCATACTGAGGGGAAATGCTGAGAAGTGGTATAATTTAGTTGAGAGTGAAATAGAAACATTTGAACAGTTTGAAAGCAAATTTTTACGTCAATTCTGGAGTGACAATCAGCAAAATAGAATTCGGGATAACTTAAATATGGGAAGATACGATTCGGTGAAAGGAATAACGCGAGAATTATATGTGATTGAGAAATTTACTGTAGCGAAGCAATTGGATCCTCCTTTAGAAGTTAAAAATATTATAAGATATTTAGCAGGTCATTTTAATGCTGAAGTAAAGCGATATATAACGACGCAAAATATAGTGGATAGAGATACGTTTATTGGTTATTTGCAGAGATATGATGATTTGGAATTTGATTATAAAATGGAAAATAATGTTAGGGATCGACGCACGAATTTTATAAGGAATATTGATGAGACTCGGAATAATTATAGAAGGAACAATTATAATTATGAACGTGGAAGAAATTTTAATAGGGGGAACTATAGCAACTTAAATAATGATTTTAGGCAAAACAGGAATACTGGTCAGATACCAAGGCAACGAATGGAGAGAACGAATCATGACGGAAATTATAATGATAGAGGAATAAATAGGCAGGAAAATGATGATCGACGGACACAAGCTAGAAATATTAATAGTATGGAAATGACGAATACGAATCGCACAGATACAGGGATAATGAGTCAGGCAGGACCTTCAACGCGAAATCAGATTTTTGAGTACGGACGAACCAAGGAAAATTCTACGAATTAACGGATACAGAAACCAGCGCGAGTTTATTAAACATGAAATGGATAATGGATTAGGAAGATTTGAAAGGAACTTATTGCCAATAATTAATTTAAAGGTGGAAGATAAAATAGTTAAAGTGTTAATTGATACTGGGGCAGAAGCATCACTTGTTGCGGAAGAATTTGTTAAACGAGAAAAATTGGGGGATAAAGCGATACCTATAACGAGTGTAATTTGGTGGCACCAAATAATAAGAGATTTAGTGTGATAAGTGAAATGGTAATTCTGAGATGTGAAATGGGAGATGAAATATGGGAAAATGATTTTATGGTAGTACCTGGACTGAAAATAGATGTTATATTTGGGATGAATATGATAGATAAGTTGGGGTTGAAAATAAATGCGAATGCAAAAAGATTGAGTGTAATGGGAAATATATTAAATGGTATGAAGAGGGGAATATTGAAATAGAAGCCGACTGCGTGAATATTAATCAGTTTAGGGATGAAATAGATAATGGGGGTAATGAAAATGAAGATATTAAGTGTCTAGATGATTTAAGAAATAGGGTGAAAATATTATTGAATAAGCATTCAGAATTAATTGGGTCGAAGTCGAGAATTGCCACGGGTTATGTGCACGAGTTGGAAATAATGAATAAAGAGCCGTTTAACAGTAAAATATATCCTATTCCAGTAGTATATGGAAATAGAGTGAAGGAAAAAATTGAAGAAATGTTACGTGAAGGTATTATAGAGAGCTCCAGTACGAATTTTGTGAATTCATTAGTAGTCGTCGTGAAAAAAAGTGATAATAGTATTCAGTTGTGTATAAATACAAGTGAAATTAATAAGCAAACGAAGCCGCAATACAATTGTCCACCAAAGATAGATAGTATATTAGGGAAAATAGGTAATAGGAAAATTTATAGCAAGTTATGTTTAAAAAGTTCATTTTGTTTGATTCCATTAGCGCGAGAATCAAGGAAGTATACGGGTTTTTCGGTAGAAGGAAAATTATACCAATTTAAGGTGGTCCCGGTTGGTTTGTCCTCGAGTACGGATGCATTAGAGAATGTAATGAAGAATATTTTGGGATCGTATGAGCAATTTTGTATCCACTATATGGATGAAGTATTGATATTTAGTAATAGTGTAGAGGAACACTTAGTACAGTTAGATAGGATATTGTTAGAGCTGAATATAGCTGGTTTGATTTTGGATTTAGGGAAGTGTGAATTTTTTCAAAGTAGGGTTAGATTTTTAGGATATAGGATAGACAATAAGGATAGAATTGGGAAATACGAATTAAAAGGACCCCGATTCAAAAGTATGACTAAGAAATATAAATTAAAAGGACCCAGATTCAAGAGTGATAAGGGGGAAGTTAGAAATAAATTTAATTGACCCATGCAAAGAAAGATGAATAAATGAAAGGAAATGTAAAATAAATTATGAATAGGTATACATAGAAAAATAGAATAGGATTTGAATATAAGAATAGGTATAGGTATGAATAGGGTAGTATAATAGGACATAAGTATGAGATTAGATTAATGTAAATATGGGTTTAATAAAGAAAAAGTTAGATTTTAAAATGGAAATAAAAATATAATAATTTCATACCATTGTGAGTATAAGTTCACGTTGAGCGCCAAAAAGGACATTGTTATAAAATTTTATATTTTAATTTGGGGAATTATGCTGTGATAAGGGGTTGTTTAAGGGTGTACTTTATAGTAAAGGTCATTTAGAAATGAGAAATTACCATAGGCAGCAGGAAACGGCATTTATTTAGGAAAGAATTGAGAAATAGAGATAGTTTGTAAATAGTAAGCAGTCAACACCCTGTATATAAAGTATAAATAGTTTTAAGCGACGCAGATAAACATAGGAAGACGCATAGTTAGCGTAGAACCCAGGAAGACATTCATTAAGTAAATAGAAAATATTAAATACCCTGTAGATAAAGCTTTAGTTAATTTAGGTAAAGCAAGTAATGATATTTTTCAGTGGAAGCACGCGTATATTTATAAGTAAACGATAAAGTGTAATTAGACACGCATTCAAAAGAGTTCCAAACAATTAGATTAATACGGAGATAGAAATAGAGCTTCAGGTAGCATAGGTAAATGCGTGCAAATAGCTAACCATTCTTGATAAGAAAGCAGATTAAAAATTGCGTGAACAACATGTAGATATGAAAATTAAAAGTCGAATTGCATCAGTTGTTTATGGAAAAGCAATTAGATCTATCAAAACACAGCATGTTGATAACGAAAGACAGCTGCAAGCAGGTTACAATTATTGGGAATCGTGGAGAATTACATCAGAAACTACTTTGAATGTAATTATTTGATTGGTCACAAATAAGCGACGAGTTCTAGACCATACCCACTGACGGAGTAGGAACGGAATAATATATTAGCAGGCACAGGAATAACAAAGACAGTTTGCAACTTAACAAAGGCCGAAGTGCGTCGATATGAAATAAAGTAATACATAATAATTTTAGAAGCGAAAGATAAAATAAGTGCCAAGATGAAAACTATAATTGCCGATTAAACATAAGTACATTTTAATGAATTTATTTTAAACTAAAACATAAAAATAATAAGCTTTGAGGTCCGGGGGAAAATCCAGTAATACAATTTTGAAGTCTGGGGAAGAATAATACAATTTTAAATTTGACAATTTCTATGTCTGGGGAAAATAAACTACAATTTGAAGCCTGGGGGAAGAATAATACAATTTTAAGTTTGACAATTTCTATGTCCGGGGAAAACGAACGAAGATTTTGAAGTCCGAGGAAAACAAACTACAATTTCTAAGTCTGGGGGGAAGAATAATACAATTTTTAGTTTGAGGAAATTGATTCATAAGAAGTAATAAGTCTGATATGAAACGACAATAAATTGGGGTGCATAAATGAATAATGGTAGTCCATAGGGTAATGGCAATAATTTAAATGTAATCCTGAATTGGGGGAAGATAATTTTTTCAAATGGATGCGTCGATGTGAAGAAGATAGACCAGGTCAGATTTTTAGTTATAAGACATTTTATTTTTCTATATATTTTTTAATTTTGAATATTGAATTTTCTTAATATAATATGCTTGTGAAAAAGTCAACAAAAGAAGTTGCATAAGTATAAAATGAGTAATATGATAACAGGTTTAGAACGTTCTACGCTTCGTTGATAAGGATAATAGGTTTTTTTTGGTGACTTTGGGTTTTGAGTAAATAGGATATGATGTTTAATAAATGAAATTTACAACATTAACTAATTGAAAAGTGTATTTCAAATAATTTACAAAAGCTGTACATAATATATTGGTTTCATTATATAAAATCGAAATTAACTGAATTTTATAATTCCAAATAAATGCTAGCCGAGGTTATAAGATTTAAATAGTTCAAGGAGGAGCTACGAGTTAAATAGGAAATTGATAACACGCAAGGCGGTAAGGTATCGAATTTTGCTATTGGCAGACAAGGTTGCTTCAAGATAAAATCCAGTTAAGTTTCTGGAGGGAATTGATGGCAATATTAATAAGACAGCCCAACGTCGGAGGAGATAATTACAATCTTGTTTATTCATAGTAAATATTAAAATGGTCGTCCAAATGATGGAGCGCGAATAATTTAGAGTACATAGCAAAATTAATAAGGCGCACAACGAAGGGGCATGATAATTTAGAGAGTATCATAGCAATATATATGTATATATATATATATATATTGCTACGATAATAGGGTTATTTAGGGGTATATAGGGTCACAAGCGTTGTACACTCCATGTAAACGACACCAAAGTCTAGAAAATTAAACATTTTTATCATAAAGAGTACGCAATTTGCAAATTATACAAAAAGCAGATATCAAACACACTGTATAAAACTCACAAACAACTTTAATCAATGAAAGAAAGTTCATTCTTCAAGAATTCAATCATTTTTAGTCAAATAAATAACTTTGTACGCAATCCAAATTATTTTTAAGAATAGCGATGCATTCAGAAACTTTAAGTAAATACGCTTCACGAACATCGAAAGTCAAACAAATATGAAACAAATTTTTTTTAAACTCGACGCACTAATGCTCACAATAAACAGATATTTTAAAACAAACATGTTTTATAAACGCAAGAAGTAAATAAACGCATTTGATTCACGTTACTATAAAATTTGCCTACGTGATCTTCGATATGAAATCAACACATAAATGCAAGAGATTACGAAAACAGAAATAAGGAACCATGCGTTTGACTACGTGCGATTTCAAGTAATAAATTCCTATACAAACAAGAGAACGTGACCTGAAAAGATACAAAGTTTCATGATCAACAAAATCCACAATACAAAATTTGATGTCTACGCGATTTGCAAAAGCATTGCAACAAAATTTAGGTTGGTAACTCCAGGAAAATCCAAAAGCTTGCACGATAAGACAAGTGCAACGCCTCAATCAACAAGATAAATTTGATAAACCACTTATAACAGGTGGGTAGGCGTACCTTTAAATAGCGCACGGGCTGATAAAGGATCAGTTTTTCTACGACCAAGGCACGCTATGAACTTGTCTAAAACAAGATAGCACGCGAAGTTAAACAATCAAATTAAATATTAATATTCAAGTGAAAGTTGGTGATACAAAATTTCAAAAATTAGTACAAGTGCAAATTTACAACAGAAAATTCGCCGTTGACATTTAAAACGTAAGAACTAAAAGGGAACTAAGTAAACGATTAAAACTTCAAGCTGTACTACAGTTTAATAGACAATACCAAACAAAATCATCGAGAAAATCTAACTTAAAACAATCCCAGGCTACTGGTCAACAGCACGCAGTGGCAGTTCTAGGAATTGGGGTAATGCAGAGATGCGCATTCACAATCAGGAGTTCAACAGGAAAAACAAAAGGTCAGAGATAAGATTTATTAATTAAATAAGGCATTAATATTTTTTTGACTATTTAAATTTTGCATGTACCGAGATATTTATGACCTTTTACATAAATATCTCGGTACATGCAAAATTTAAATATTCAAAAAAATATTAATGCCTTATTTAATTAATAAATCTTATCTCTGACCTGTTGTTTTTCCTGTTGAACTCCTGATTGTGAATGCGCATCTCTGCATTACCCCAATTCTTAGAACTGCCACTGCGTGCTGTTGACCAGTAGCCTGGGATTGTTTTAAGTTAGATTTTCTCGATGATTTTGTTTGGTATTGTCTATTAAATCTCGTAGTACAGCTTGGTTAAACACCCAGTTTAACACTTAATCGTTTACTTAGTTCAACTTTTAGTTTCGTACAATAATTAGTTCAATAAATGGTGTAATACTAGTACTCTAAGTTAATAAAATATTACTGTGATATTTGGGAGCTGAAAGGGTGCTATTTTTCATTTTGAAACTGATTTGGTAATCAGCATGCAAAAACACATCAAATAACTCTTTAAAAGTAAATAGTTTATAATGTAATAATTTTTCAGTAAATTTCAGGAAGTAAAAATTTAATTTTCATAATTTTTCAGATAATTATTAAAAAAATATAGCGCATGATATACAAGAAACACCCCGTGTATAATACGGCATTTAAATTTCAGATTTTTAACACAAATTTAACCTTCTTATTAAATTACAGACAAGTTGGTAGGAATATTTCTAAAAGCTTTTAGTTCGATTTCAAACCGTTTTATTTTTCCTCGTATTATTAAATAGAGGAGATAAAACTTGAACAATACAACAACGATTCCAGGTAGTTTAGCTACCGCCGTCAATTAGTGAGGTAGGGAATAAATTTATGACTTCTAAAAAGGACGTAAAACTTGAGTATAAGCAGAACAGGATGGGGTAACAGTCGTCCGTTATACAACGAATATTGAAAACTAGGTAACAGAGAAAGGTGATTTGAGTGCGTAGGTAGGAGTGAGGTGGAGATAACACGTGTTCGTTAGAGGCGTATCTTAGTTGTTAATTGTAGTCGACTTGGGGTAAATGCCAAAGTTGTTTTGAGTATCGATTTTTAAAAATACTACGAAAGCATTAGTACACGTGCGACGGTTGTTACCTTCAACTTGATTTTCAGAGAAGTGTTTTTAAATTGTGTAACTAGGAGAGGCGGTTGGAAAAAAATATGTAAATTATTGTGTACATGAATTATGAGCGTGGAGCGGTTTGTGGAAGGCAAGAATTTAGCCTCATCCGAACGAGGGTGTATTTTTGTGAAAAATGCTCGCCTAACATTTTTCAAGCGGACCGTGTTGGGATACAAACCCGGGACCTTGGTCGTAGTAGTCACACACATACCAATTACGCTACGGTGCCGCCTCCATAACTACTACCACAGCTTTACTAAATACACAGCTCACTGTAACCCCCTTTCCTCCTAAAACTTCTCCTTTGCTACTTCAATCACACCCGGCCAAGAGTCAATTCATGATATATAAATTTAAATTCTAACACTTACTGCAGTACTTCAACCCTTACCGGCAAAATCCCGGAACGTGATGTTACTCCCAAGAACAGCTTAATTACGTTGCTAGCCAGCTAACCGTGGAAATAGGTTGGTTGATAACTGCTAATCCTGCACTCTTATCATTATAGTTCGAAATAATTAATCTAATAGTAACTGCAGGTTTTCCTTCACTGAAGAAAATACGTTTTCCGACGACCACGTATGAAAACAACAGATTGCACACTACTTATTTATTTAGAAAGTGACGTATATCACTCTAGGGTGCGAAAGTAAATATTACTCTAGAGTGTTAAAGTAAATATCATTGTAGTATTGAAATAATTTTCAACTCTAGAGTGTATGACGAATGAGATATTTAGTACATTAATTACCTAGACGACTCAACATGCCCAATGCCAAAAACACAATGTAGAGTTTGTTCGACATAACCACTAGACGATCGCACGACCTTGCATCAATGTATACAATACTCGTGTCAAAAGTGCCATTTCACATTTGTGGGATTGTCGCACTCGGCTGAGGCCTCGTGCGACAACTCTCCTACTCGTGTAAAATGGGTCACTTTCTACACTAGTAATGTAATATACTAGTACCACAACTTTAAATCAATTTCCGTTAAACAATTGTCTCGAAGGCGTTTGTTTGTTTGAACTACTCACTACTTCGAAAATATGGCTCCGCAATGCACAAGCACTGAAAGTGTTCGTGTTGACGCAGTTTTCACTTCAATTATAAGTTTCACTAATTTTAGAAAGAGTAACTAAAATTGGTCAACAACCCAACTGAACTGTCCAACAGCTCGGTTGTGATTCCCCACGCTCTTTTCTCTGCTGAATATAAAACAACTACCGTGAGGCTTCTGGTAGTAGCTTACATTATAATAACCTCTTGTTACTTTCATGATGAACAAACTTCTAATAATAATCAGTGCAAGTATTTAACGCTGAATTAAAATACTGCACACGGTAATACAAGCGCACCACATGTGATTATGACTTAATATTTTTTTGTGTATATAGGTTTCATGAAGCAATTTTCATGCGTTTTTATAATTATTCCCTGAAAGTTCTAAGGAATTAATAACCTGTTCCGTTTATCACTCGGGGATCCACGTTAGTAATAACACCGCTCAAGATCAGTAAGTGCAGAATTCGAATTTACCAATGGCTTAAAGTACTCATAGCAGACCATCCCTGAGTCATTGCTTTCTGAAAAAATCTGGTAAGTGAATAAATAATTGGACGTTTTATATTAGGTTTCTGACTAAGAGCTGAAGCAGGCCCCTTGCTGTGTGCAGAAGCCGAGTCTGAGTATATCTTAACATAATAATGAAAATTGTAAACTAAATGTTTAGACTGATTTTAATGAATAGAAACTGTTCTCAAAATCCTCCCTTTGAAGTAGCTATTGATCAATGTCTGCACTGAACAGTTCAATTTCTAAGTGTACCTTATCAAATTTATGCAAAAGTATTTCAATTTATTAAGCTTTGTTTCAACTTCAGTTATTAAATTAGAAGTATGTGAACTTTTTGCTTCTCGTAATTGAATGAATTCCCTCTAAATGTATTCTTTAAGCCGCGTTAGTTTTGCTTTTAAAGCGCTCCTTTTCGTATGTAAGGCTTTTAGCTCTGTATTTTACATTTTCCATAAAATTGTAAACAAGAAAATAGATAATTGATAAAACTGCAATTTTAAATAATGCTTGCTACCGGCCAAGCTGTGAATACATGAACCGTTAAAATTAGTACCTATCAATTAGAAAGTATACAATCTATAGGATAAGGAATGAAATATGCTAAACAAACTCCCTTACTATACAGCACTCAATTACATTTAGGTTTTGTTAAAGATGCAATATGGTATGTAGATAATACCCGAGCTTTCAACGTGAATAGTAGCTAATGCCAACCGGCAAAGCCAGAATTTTCAATTTATATATAGTCGAAGTGCGTTACAGGATCTTGAAGTTTTTTGAAATTTTTGAATTAATGATGAGGTATTTGGTTTATACCTGTCTTAATGAAGGATCAATCTGTAAGATGATAATCCAATGCCTTCTTGAAATGAAATGAAGTTGTTGAATGTAGTAAAGGAATAATATATTTATAAATTTATACAGTGCATACTTGAGGTGTATGCTTACCTGACACTGACAAAACGTCAGTTTTTCAGGTACCTTAATATAATTGCAATGGCACGTTGGGTGCAAAAGACGTATACTTGAATATAATGCAAATATTTCTGAACAGATGAACGGAACTTTTCCGTGGTTTCGTGAGATGTAATTTTTACGATTTCAGTTCAGCTTAGGTAATGAAGCACCAACATAGTTAACTTTTTGAAATGGAGTGATTCTGAATTGGGTTTTCAACTACAGTAATTAAGCTCCTTCTAAAAACTCTAATCTTAACCCTTTTCATGTTACTCTCAAATTATAAAAGCTTAATTAGTTCAATAAATACGTATTTAAGTCCTGTATAAAAATTTCCCTTGGTGTAAAAGTACGTGGAATATACTTTAAAACAGTTTATAAATTCTCTGATATATCGTTAAACCACTTCTAAAAGGCTAGCAGCTTCGCTAAATGTATTGAAACAAGCAAGCATTTGCTCCTCCCCAAACCACTTTAATAGTTTCTCCTTCCTTGAAATACGCGTTTGTTATTTCCAATAGTTTATTTTACGCAACATGTTCGAAACAACTGCTTTGTATAAAAGCTTTTAATGGTTAGTAAACCTACTTCGTTATATTTGCAGGGGTTCGGCCTCGCTCAAATTTTATGGATATTAAAATTGTTCGCCCTAATTAAGTCATGAAAAAGCAAAATTTTCAATTATTTACTTTTTGTTCTCCTTCTCAGATCTGTTGAAAGATTACATATGTTTCTTAAAAATATGTGTTTGTAAAATGAAAATTCAAAGTATAACTATTCAACTAATTGTTATACAAATGTTCCACATATTTTATCTATTTTTAAAACACAAACAAGACAAGGTAGTGTTGAAACATAATTTTATCTAAAGTGATGTCGAAACTGGTATTTTAACCTGACAAACAAAATGATATCACACTAGAAAAACTAGACCAGTATTAGAATTTTTACAAATGTTCCGACAAAGAAATAATTTTAATAACATAAAAATTACAAGTTTATTAACTTCATCGAGCGTGTAATAAACGCCCTATCTGCTCGAAATTTTACAAAATATCATTAATGAAACCTCAAAAATTCGCAATATAGCAAACACAACAAAAAATCTTGGTACAAAATTCAAAACAAACAGTGAGACACCCCAGGTACAGCAAAATGTTAAAATTCTCATTTTAAGTAGTTGCCCTAGGTCGAAACGAGTTTTTCTTTATAACATGGAAGAGTCCTTCAACTAACAATGACCATCTAAGTGACAAGGCCAAAACAACCAAAATAAGTAAGTGTCAACTACCTCACTGAATACGGCGAATATTATATCCTGCAGCATGTTCTCAATCATCTTCTTTATACATAAATGCAAGACTCTACATTGTTAAGCTTAAACGATTCTCTTACAAATGATCATCAAAGTTGTCAAAGTTTATCAGAGTTTACTAAAGTAGATCAAAATTGTACTAATAATAAAGAAATAATCTGATATCAAATAATGAAAGACCAGCATACCATTGAGAAGTTTCGCCTGCCACAAATACGATGTAGACCAGATTATTGATCTAATCAAAATAACCACATCTGCTTTCATGCTATCGATATATTTTCCCCGGATATGTTTTCCCTTACGAAGTTAGTAAGAAAGTCCACGTACTTTTCCGAAGCTAACATTATCAAGCGCGTTACCTATGCATGAGACAAATGACCAGTTCTTATATTAGATCAATGATGCTAACGGACACATTTAATACATTTTAGAGTTTACAATTATCATATAAGAATAAATACATTAGTCTATTAATATGAATAGAACAACCTTGTGTCACAATAACAGGAATTTAACGTGAATAATTAAACAGTATTACGGCGAATAATTCTTTTAAAGCAAATCACGAACTCAGATTGCATTATCTAAGCAAATTATGGGGACATAATGAGCGAAATTAATTTCTGTTACACACCATCTGTTTTTTTTGAACAATTCTTCGTACCTTTGAACTACTAAACAGAACATACCAAATGCTTTTGTGGAAGAACAATAAAATAGCAAAATGGCTTAGTACAAATAAAATCACATTTAAAGGCGCATTCTTTGAAAGTGGTGGCAAAGTAAGTAGAAAAGGCGATCTTCTTTGTAACGGACTGTCTTTTTCTAAATTCTACGAAAAAATCACCAAAATTTTAAAAATTGATCGCTTTACAGAACAGTATGGCCATAAGGTACTAAGGCTACCCTCCTTTCATTCAATTTTCAGTCTAATTCAAAACGTTTGAGGAATTGCTAAAAATTATTTTAATCGACACATTGGTAGGGACGACAGGTCTATGGAAAGCTGCACGGCATAAAGCATTAAGGACTGTAACTCCTCAAGTATGGACAGATTCCCTCCGACGTACAGAAAAAATTATTAAAGAGAAGAGTGTTGGAATTGCGAAATTAAGTTTAGTGAATATGATGTTGCAGAGTTGATTATTAATGTAAACGATAATAGCGAGAACTGTAATTGGGATTCAGATTGAAATAGCAACTAATTGACAAAAAGCGCTGAAATTTTACGGAAATCAGTAAACGAAATTTCTTACATGAATAATATATTGATATAAGTAAGTAATTACCATTTAATCTATCGTGTAATAATAAATATCTTTAACTTTATGTATAATAAATAAATATAACTAGATAAAACATTTTATTGTTAAATTACAAGCTACTAATAGATATTCCTTCAATTTCTTCAGTTATTTCTGCCTTTTAAAATAATGACTGCTAATTACACTTTTTTTTTGTGACGAAATTGTGTAACATTATTTTGTAATGTTAATGATTAAACAAATTAATTAACTAAAAATTCAGTAACTTGAATAAAGTATAAACAAAAATTTACACCAATAAATCACCTCATTTTATTTAGGATCCTTTATAATAAAAGACCACATTTACCGATAGCTTCGGGCTACTAAATTCCAGCGGCAGGTCATCATTTAAAGCTCTAGACCCCATCGTAAGTCAAATACAATAAACCTCTTAAAATGTATAGTACCTTTTAGCGTAAATAAAGAAAACCATTTCAGTTTGAAAAGCTTAACCAACTTAATACTTTCGTTGATTTACAGCGGATTATAGGAAACAAAACATTATAATAGCGGACACTATTTCCAATTTGATTTGTTCAAATATTACAAATAATCTTAAGTAGTCTGGAGACATCCATTGTATTTAAAATCCATTTCGGCTCAAGTAGGTTAGCCGGTCTTTGTTAATGCCAGACTACGGCCGCCATAGGTAGATTCCACATTGCCATATGTATTTTATCCGTAGTTGATACATTTACAAAATTTCCCTTATTTTTTCCGTTAAGACAAGCCACTGCATCGTCCGTAGTTCAAAAGATAGAAGAGTTTATAATTTTACTTTTTGGAGCACCACAATATGTTCTAGTAGATAACGGTGTACAATTTCGAAGTCATTTATTTAAAAATTTAATGAACAAATACAAATCAAAAATTATTTTTAATGCATATTATCACCCACAAGCAAATCCTGTTGAACGAGTCAACCGCGTTTTAAAGACAATGTTGGCATCTTATGTGTCAGATAATCAGAGAGTATGGGACAAGATATTACCCATGGTTTCGTGCGCTGTTCATACCGCAGTTCATGAAGTAATAGGCATGTCGCCATATTTCGCAAATTTCGGTAGAGAAATGGTAATAGTTGGTTCTTCTTTTAATGAAATAACGGATTCAGAAAACTTAAGCGATATTCAATTTTCAGAAAGAAAACAACTAATAGAGCGTATTCCAGAATTAAATAAAGTATACCAAGAAATAACAAAGAAATTAGAAATAGCATATAATAAATCAAAACATAACTATGATTTACGTAGACGAGAAGTAGTATTTTCAGTGGGAGATACAGTTTGGAAGAAAAATTTTGTACTCTCAGACGCATCAAAGTATTTCAATGCCAAATTAGCACCGAAATATGTAGGTCCTTTTACCATAACAGAAAAAGTTTCAACAAACACTTATGAGTTAGCCGACGAAACAGGTCAATCCAGAGGAGTTTGGCATGTTAAAAATTTAAAAGCAAATCCAATTGGATATGACGAATAGAAATAGTTATAAAAACCTAATATTAATAAAAATAATCTAATATTAATAATTAAGAAACTTGAAAACGACGCTTATAATGTAAAAAAAAAATTAAATTTGTATACAAAAACTTAGTTTTAAAAATACTAGTTAGGATAAGGATAAGGATAGAAAAGGATAAGTTAGTAATAGGAATGAAAGAGTGAAACTCTTAACACAAGATTTTTGGAAAAAATCTCCTTTTGTAAGGGGAGTGTAACATTATTTTGTAATGTTAACGATTAAACAAATTAATTAACTAAAAATTCAGTAACTTGAATAAAGTATAAACAAAAATTTACACCAATAAATCACCTCATTTTATTTAGGATCCTTTATAATAAAAGACCACATTTACCGATAGCTTCGGGCTAGTAAATTCCAGCGGCAGGTCATCATTTAAAGCTCTAGACCCCATCGTAAGTCAAACACAATAAACCTCTTAAAATGTATAGTACCTTTTAGCGTAAATAAAGAAAACCAATTTCAGTTTGAAAAGCTTAACCTTCTTAATACTTTCGTTGATTTACAGCGGATTATAGGAAACAAAACATTATAATAGCGGACACTATTTTCAATTTGATTTGTTCAAATATTACAAATAATCTTAAGTAGTCTGGAGACATCCATTGTATTTAAAATCCATTTTGGCTCAAGTAGGTTAGCCGGTCTTTGTTAATGCCAGACTACGGCCGCCATAGGTAGATTCCACATTGCCATATTTAAGTAATTCGTAGAAAGTAAAAGATAATTTAAACCCGTGGGAGAATAATTGCTTCCGTGATTCTCATCTAAAAAGGGGTTGGATTTGGTTTCTGAAATCTTGTTTTGTGGGAGGTTCAGTTCAGTCATTGGATAACAGAAAATGACGTACGTAATTATTAGGGTAGGAATTTAGTCTATATAACTCAAGGCTTAGCCAAAAGACGGGGAGTTTTTCCAATGGGGCCGTCCGCGGTCAAGAAGTAGAGAGAAACGTAGTTTTGCGGGTAGCGTTCTCTGGCATGACATAGAATATTCCACTTCGTATCACGTTAGTAAAAAATTGGAAAGAAGTGTTACTCTTCCAGTTTCGCGAGGGTTATGCCCATATGTTCGCGGATTTATAGTGATGCAAGATAAATATTAAAAAGCTTGTAGGCGTGTGACGCAGCAAGTAAGTGATATTGTCAAAAATTCTGCCGAGTTCGTGTGCCAGTCAATTTTCTTAAACATTACAAACAGAAGCAACAAGCGAGATTCTCTTCCCAAATTTAAGAACTGCTCTACGTTGGAAAACAAACCCTCAAGTAATGGACAATCTTTAATAAGTAAGTTTTTATAGTTAAGTAGCATGACCAATTTTTAGTTAGTTTATTTGTTAGGACGTTTTGGCCATAAACCGTAGGATTAATTTAGTGTATGATTTATAATATAAGTTTCTTTCATATACAAGTGTTTGATAACTACTTATGTACTCAAAATTTTCATAAATTCCATAGTCACCTATTCACTTAAATTTATAAACTAAAATCAATGCATGTAAGAGGTTCACGGTTATTGCTCTGTGAATTAAATAGTTTTGTTTGCCGTTGATTAAGTCAATAGTTTTTCTTATTTTTTTTTATATAAGTAGTAAAAAAGTGAGGAATTGATTAAAAGAAACAATTGTCCTCCTTGGGATGACAAGTCTCTCAAGGTTTTGTACGAACATTTGGACATTCTCGACTTGTCTGGCGCCCTTGGCAATTGTCATTAAGCCACAATATTTTCTGAAAGGTAAGTGCCACATTTTTGTAGTATATTATAAATTAATTTAACCCTTTTTTCAAAATTTTAACCCTCTATATGATCCACGACCTTCCGCTAGCTAGTGCCGGTGACCCCCCTTTAATTTTTGTTTTACAGGCCGCCCCCATTTTATAATTTGACTAGAAAAGATACACTTAGTAGCTTATCCGCCTGTAACAATTGATCATTTTTGGATTACACTTTTCTCTTCTTCGTCAATCTTCTTTTGCTAACTTTATTTCCTTACATATTATCAATAATAAAATGTAGTGTACTCTCAAATTGACGAGCTAGTTGTGTTGTTTACTATTAAAAATGTTACTTGTTCCACTAACCTCACACATTTCGTACTGACACACTAGATACTACCAAGCTTGTATTTTAGAGTTCTTCTCTAAGATAGCAGGATGCTGAACATAGTTTCGAATAACAACCTACGCTTCAAGACATTCTCCTAATATTTGTTAAATAGATTTAAAGTTAGATTTAAAAATCATTATTTGTGGTAGTACTGGGTGTGAGGCTTCACATCAGCAGCTTATAGATCTTGCAATTTCCTCAGACCCCGTATATTAACTACTTTCGGCAATGTTGTGCGGGCTTGTTTAACATCCGGCAAACCTAAAAGGATAAATTTACACGACTGTTCTCATCTTCATAAACTTATAACAATATCTAGGTACTTTTGTACTACACATTTTAAAGAATATGTTTGTATATTAAGCATCACAATCCTGTTTTATATTTTGCCTAAAATCACTATTTTAATAGTAAATATTCACCCACCAACCTTATTTACGAGCAAATAGCAAACACCATTTCAAAATGCAGAACGAATTAAATTTTAAATTTAATTTAGTTACTTTTTGCTGACAATCCAAAAATCATCTAAGATAAGACAAAAATAGTTGTAATAAACATAACCTCTGGAAATGTTGAATATAGGTGGCAATTATTCTGTGTTTGGTGCAATATGGTTATTGATATACAGCTAAGAAAATGAAGCAGGTTTAAAACACAAAACTATTTTTAAAATATTCTTAGTAGTAAAAATTTCTATGTAAAAAACATTTTGTTAAAGCGTTCAGTCTGTAATTTTGTCGATATAAAATCATTCTAAAAATTATTTTTTAAAAAGTTACAAATTACATTCCTTAATCTATTAGGAAATATTTGAAACATTTATATTCTACCGATAGCGGCCTCGTAGTTACGAGAATACGCCACAGTATGGTGTCAGGAATACTGACAACAAAGTAAATATCAAAATTGTAAGAACTGAAGTAACAAATTGTTTCACGCTGGATAAATTGCAATGTTCACCGACAATTGACCGTAAAACTATAATCAATTATAGGCAGCGCCCTCTAGTGTGTTTTTCAAATTTTTATACGTCTCAAAAGCTTTGAACATATCAACAAGCGTGAAAATCATGCGAAAGAAATCCGGTTGTAGATAGCAAAAAATATGCACGCATGTAAGTATAAAGCAGATGTTCCAAACTCCAAGTATAAAGCAGGTGTGCCAAATTCCATTCAAAACACGGGCCACTAAATGCCAATGGTAAGATTCAGGCGGACCAGTAGAAGAATTGGGGGTTCCTAGTAGAGTGGATCCATAGCTTAGATGTTATCAGTATCTCCTGAATGCCAACGTCACAGCGTCACAGCTTACCCCCGTTTAGACAACACACCGTAACCATTACCCGTACCATCGCTACCGCTACCACTACCGCAACCGCCACAGCTACTGCTACCGCTACCACCACCGTCATCGTCACCGTCACCACCACCGCCACCGCCACCGTCACCGCCAACGCCACCGCCACCGTCACCGCCACCGCCACCGCCAACGCCAACGCCACCGCCACCGCCACCGCCACTGCCACTGCCACCGCCACCGCCACCGCCACCGCCACCGCATCGTCACCGCATTGCTACCGCCACCGCCACCTCCACCGTCACTTCACCGCCACCGCCACCGCCACTACCCCAGTTCCCGCCACCGCCACCACCGCTGAGCCACCACTTCAGCTGCCGTCGCTGCAACTGCCGCCGCCGCCGCCGTCGCCCTCGCTACCGCCGCGGAACCCGCCACCGAAACCACGAACGCTGTCTCCATCGTCACCTTCACCGTCGCCGGCTTTGAATGTAATTGTTTACCCTAAAATCAACTCTTACGGAATTACAACCCCTAAACTCGAAGTTTTTAAGTTTTGTATTTATAAACATTTCTTTAGCGCGTAAAGCTGATGGACCTAAATTTGCTTTGAAGTCCAAATTCGATAATACTTTTAATTCAAGACCATCCCCTAACAGATTTACAACCACAAATCCCAATATTCTAACTTTTTTCTTCATAAACATTCTCTTAGCATGTAAAGCATTGGATAGACCCAAAGTTCCTTAAAAATCCGAATCTGCAATACCGTGGCGTGTAGGCACCAAGACGTTAATGACCTATGCGTGTTGAACCCAAGGCACAAATGGTGCATTGTGTAAATGATCCATGGCGTGAATTGGTCACCACCCAGTTCGGTTGCTCTCAGCGCCTTCTAAACAGTCACATTGCTATAGCTAATCTGCGTTGGGAAACCCACTATACACAACTCGCTATGCTAATACAGCGTTATCGCCACCTGAATGTTTGCAACTCACCTTACCAATCAAACCTGTGTTAGGCAACCCACAATACTGTCATTCCTACTGAACGCTTCACGCTGCCGCACCACACCTTACACCTCCATCTGAATATTTGCAACACACTTCACACATCTAACCTATTGGAGTTTCACAATAGCTAGTGAACCACGCGTGAATTTATGAACTGACTACAGTTTACCAAAACACTCATCATATGTGTTAAAAGTGTTCTCAAGAATTTTTAATTTTACAAAATGCATAACTCAAATTTTAAAGCTATAATATACAGGCATAAGCTAAAACTAGGGATTGGAGATTCGGACTTCTAAGGAAATTTGAGCCTATTTAATGCTTTACACGCTAAGAAAATGTTTATAAATAGCAAAGTTAGAACATTGGGATTTGGGATTGTAAATCTGTTAGGGGAAGGTTCTAGATTAAAAGTAATGTCGGATTTGCACTTTCAAGAAAATTTGTACACATCAAATGCTTTACACATTTAGAAAATGTTATTAAATACAAAAGTTTGAAAATTTGAGTTTAGAGGTTGTCACACAAGAACGATTGCTCTTAGTGTAAAAAATTTCAGGATCTGTGGCAGTGGCTGTGGCGGTGACGTCGACGGCGGCGGTGGCAGTGGCGGTACCCTAGGCGGTGGCGTCCGAATATGGCGGTGGCGGCCGACAATGGCGATGGCGATGGCGGTGGCGGGGCCAACAGGGCTGTTCTAGCATTGCAGGTGGATTGCATAACCTAGGATATTTGTGGCACTGTGCGAAGGCGTTCAGGAGACGCTGAGAAAATCCGAGCGGTGGATCTCTTGTTGCAGAGTTCCCAAAATTTTCGACTCGGACCAGATTACAAATTTTCTTAAACTCATATTTTGAAGTTAGAATTCAGGAATATCGATAAGATAATTAAAACATCAAGTAATTAAGTCAATTTGGAGTTATAATTCATTACATTGCTATATAATTGTTTTTATTTAAACATTTATTTAATTTAACGTTTTAATAAAACTAAAATTAATATTTTTTTACGGGAAAGTTGATAGCACTTTCTTACTACTATTTATTGGTCCAATATCTTTTTTAAAGACAAAGTACAAACAAACTTCATTATGGCTTATAGTTAACCTCGTTCTGCAGGCCTTTTTATTCGTTTCATAGCTTTAAATAATAAAAATTGAAAATATTCAAAAGTATTGAACAAAATCTTGAATAAAATACTTAAAGAAATATATTAACATTTCTTGACGAAAGTGCTTAAATATATAGAAAGAATATATGAAATCTACAACCTACAAAGCAAATGAAAACAAATACCATTAACATATCAATATCCTCTTTAAGATGAGTGTAATTTAATGCATATGAGTGCATATGAGTGTTCTTCTTAGGTAAGTCTCTTAATATGAGATTATGCTTTACAGGGTGTTTATTAACAGTGTTTAGTTCATTAGAGAAATTAACTATTATAACATTTACTTATTAATTTGAAATTAAGTTTGTTAAATTTTATACAAGAATTTATTCCTGAAATCGTTCCCAACTACGAAGAAAGAGAACCTCTCCCCATTACAATGCGTTCGACGTTCATCTTCTGACAAGCATCATATAATGTAACACCCAAACCTCACAAAGCTTTGAAAGCCGTTCCATTCCCTGACACGTTAAGCGTATTGTTTTACTACTGCAATCTCTTGACTCCGACAGCTTTATATTATAGATGACTGTAGGTATAATTTAGAAATATAACCACTTTGCGGATCTGGGTAATTTCAAGTGGCCACTCATCATTGTCGTAGGCAATTCATTCATTGATTTACCAAAAGCATTGGTTTTGTATTGTTCGATAATGACACTTTCTTTTGCATACTACTTGGGAATTATTCTCGACACGCGCCTTTATGCTTTTGTTATATTTTTAACGACTAATAGTAAACTACAGTGCAAGCATTCTATTAAACTTTGGACTTCAGAGAATTTGAACTACAAAGAAAGCCAAGCTGTTAAATACATTTAACTTGATCTGTATTTAATTTTCATAATACATTCCACTTTTTTAGTTGACAATTTATTTCATTCCCAAAAAATTCCAATACTTGTTAAAAAGTTAAAGATGAAAATATGGAATCGCTTTTAACGCAAATTAAACAAAAATTTTTTGAGGAACTAATTAATCGTTAGTATGCAGATGTGATTTCACGCGATCAAGACGAAAATATAAACAAATCAGTTTATGGAGTAAAGTATAATTCTCGAAACGATACATGGAGTTTGGGGAATAGTGTGTTGGAAATTGATCCTGAAAATAGTGAGATAATCTTAAATAATAGTGTACATTCCGGTCCTAGATGGCTGCACAATCTATTAACCTTTAAAAACATCAGCTCCAAAGACAATGATATCAATCTACAAGCAGAATTACCAAAATACTTGGCTATAATCAGATCAGCGTCGATTATTAGAAGAACGTTTAATCCATATACGATACAAGATTTAACTGCGTTCCCAACAAATAACAAAAAATTTGAAAAATGTGTGCTAAAACGTTCCCCACATTTTCGGAAGAAGTCTCAAAGGGTACTGACGGATAAATGTTTGGGTTTCCATGATAGGTTTTACAAAAAGTTGGGTGCGACTCCTGTTGAGTACATATATTAAAACAATATTCACGAATTAATTGACCGGCTAAAATTATTGAATGCACCAACCAGGCTGGAAATACAAGCGAGGAAACTTTAAAGGAATTGGTGTCTATAATTGAGGAATTAAAAGAAGAGGGTATAATTAGAGTGCGCCCAATAAAAAAAAGTCGGTTAGTTTCAGACGTCTTGAGCGGAAGGATGTAGATATACGACGAGGTCTTCCAGTTCCAAGATTTTTAATAACCACCGATGGGGAGTGGTAGCATCTTTAAAGAAAATAAAACACACCATTCCAGAGGGAAAATGCATCCACTTCTAATGTACGCTCTAATAATTTGTTAAGTTTTGAGTTATGTAACATACATATGATCAAAAATATTTTAGTTTTATTTTTGCATATGTCAGAACTTTGTCATAATTTTGTCAAGCTGAACGTTATTATCGTCATATGAAGAAGTTTACTCTATTCCTTAAGAGAGAAAAAATTAAACGATGATGGAGTAAATTTAAACTATTTTGTGATGTTTTTAAAATAAATAAACTTAGCATTTTTTTAAATAATCGCTAACACCTGATTTTATTTGTAATATATAAGCCAATTGATCCCAAAATTCAATTTGATTTTAACTGAAAACATGGATTTGATTAAATTAAAGTAAAATAGTAAAGATTTAAGTTCCTTTTTATGGGTGGAAAATTTGGTTTCATTGTAAATCTTTAATCTAAAGCTAGTCTATTTTGCAAATTTTAAGTTCTTCAAATGTCTGTGGTTTGTCAATTTACATAGAAAGTGGCTCGATTTATTGCAAATGTATAGATAAAAATTAAACGAAGATGGAGTAAAATAAACCATATTTGCAGGTGTTCAAAAATTTAAGGTGGGTAATAAATATCAGTAAATATCCCTCAAAATAAATGAACTTGCTTTGCGTCATAACTAATAGTTCATCCCAAATTTTCAATTAATTATTTGATTGCTAAACATGATGGGCCACCGAAATTTATCTTTTACCTTTTCTTTCTAAAATTATTTAGTGCAGAATGGAATCAACATCTGAATTCCTAAAAATAAGATAAGAAAAAAACTATAGGACAAGTGTATCTCAAAGATGTGACAGATAATGAGGGAAACTGAAGTAAATGAGTATGATCGATTTTTTCTCTGTATGGCCCCAGATTGTCGCTTTTATACACAGACACGAACTCTCTTGTGTACAATGTTGAAACTCCGGACTTGTTCAGTGACATTTTGTGGTGATTTGGTTTTAGAGATTGTTGGCTCTAGAGCCAAATCATAGTACATTATCAGTGAAAAAGGAGCGATTAAAAAGATCAAAAGAGTATCGCGTAGTGTGGTGAAGGATATCAGCGTAGATAGTTATAAGGACGTTGTACATAGTATTTCTAGTGCTCTTATGCACAACATGGTATGTATTTTTAATAAATTATACTCGATTAATTAATAAAATTAGTTTGTTGGGCGAAGATAAGAGACGTTATACTCCCTTGTAGTACTTCCACCTATGCATGGGGACACAAGAATACAGGCTAGTTTATAAAACCCTTCTGGTGGATTAAACGTTTGTATATATTGACGCGATAAGGAGGTCACGAGAGTTCATTGAGACCCAAATTCTAAAAATAAATCCCACTAAAATATAAAAGAATCCAAAAACAGAAATTTTCGTAAATTCATGGTTACGCCCTGTATAATACAAGCGTACATTTATTCATTAATGTACAAGCGAAAAATGCAATGGGGCGTGTAAAATAATCACCCTGTATGATATAAGCGTATTGTAAATAACATAGGATAGTGGTAGCTTTATGCAGTTTGTTTAAGAAACTACAATCTTTTTAAAAGAACCCTCTATTTTAATATTAATTTTGTGTAGTGAAACACGTTTTGCTCTGAAAGCAAATATTTGCTGTAAAATGCATCTAATTTAAATTATAAATCCATTAAGTTTAAATTAATTAGCCTGTGTATTACCTAAATTCAATTTAAGTAAAACACGTTCTCGTATTTTTGAGAGGAATCGAGAAAAAACATGTCAATTCGTATGAACTCATTAATAAATAAACGTTTATTCTAAGAAACGGCTTGAACATTAAAAAATAACCGACAAAATATGATTATCTTTCACATTAGTATGCGTCCCCACAATAACCTTGGGTGTTAAACAAAGACGAGTAACGCACGTCACTAATAACTGGAACGAGATAACGCGGTAATAAAACTCCACAATTTTGAACGCTAATAAGGATTAAATAATTAAGCACAGTGCAGTATATTAGAATCAGAAACTGTAGTTTAAGGCATCACATTGTGAGTAAGTAAAAGCTTTACTTTTAAACTTTAGATAAGCAACTCAGTATGGGGTAATTTGGAATAACAAATTAAAATATAATTTGGAATACCAAAATAAAATGCTACTTGACATACTTAAATAAACAACATCACATGCGATGACGAAATAAAATGAAGTTAGGATACTAACGTAAATAATACAATTTCGGAACCAAAGTAAGCAATACAATTTTGGATACTGCAGTTAAAACCAGAAAGTTCTGTATAAAGTAAATAATCAGTGTCAACCTCTGGATAGTGCAAAGAACAATATAAGTTTATTACTGATGATTGAAAGATTTTCTTTGTACAATCCTGCTTGAGAGAGACTCGGAAGCGTGTTTATAGAAAACACATGTGTTAGAGCTACAAAACAAAATTTGACTATTTTAGAGAATTTTTTAAAAAGAAAGGTTTATTTAAAAGTCACTGATCGCACATTAACTTGATTAATTAGATAATTTTCTAAAGCAAATGGTTGGGAAGTTTATCTGGATTACTTTTAGAATGTTCAGAAAACATTAAACCAACAGCGGTGGAGGCAGTAAACGAGAGCGGTAAAGTAACTAATGCGCATATGTCAAAGAATAAAAATAGTTTCAAAGTCCTTTGATAAATCTAAACGTATCAGTTAGACCTCATCATACGATGGACATCGAATGCATTGTAAAAAGCAAGAAATTCCTTTCAAGTTTATCCTTTAATCTTGAAAATGACATCCTACCAGTAGTGTATACGCAAGAGAAAGATAATCAGAATAGTTACAAAGCAATTGTGTTTGTTTATTTTGTAGTTCTTTAATGAAGTATTTAATATTATTAAGTTGTTTTAATATTAATATTAGTAGTAACAAAACGCTATTTAGTAATTAAGATATTTCTAATACGTCAAAATGCTCTCATTTCAAAAATTCTCCATATAACTAGTAAATGAAGTACAAAATTTCTCAAAATTTCTTTTTAAAAGCCATTTTCTAATATTAATACCAAATATCTAAAGCCCTTACACTGATTGCAATTTATATTCTGAAAGTAGTTATGTGTCGGTTTGTAGAAGCACACGAATTTTTTAGTACAAACATTTTCTATTATTGTAGAAAAATTGCAAAGCTGTAAAATAATTTTTAGTAGTTCTAAAAAAAATAAATAACAAGAAAATATTGACATTCTCTCACACTTTTATATAACGTCAATGTTTTCGTTTTATATTGTATTGATCTTCCCCAAGGAGTTATATTGATTTGTGCAATAACTGCGCGCCTTATTCATCATAAAAAGCCACTATTTCAGTTACAATTAAAGCTTTCTCATTGTTTGAATTCTCGTAGGCATTTAAAGTCTTTGTTGTTCGTAGAGTCTTAATACACAAAAGCTTTAGTTTCGCAATATTTAACTTCCATAAGCTGTGTAAAAGCTTTACTCATTAGTTTGTGGTGTATTTATATCCTATCGCCCGTTGTGCTTGTTTTAAAATTTAGAAAATAAGAATGAACTAATTTACTGCTAGCAACTAATATTTGTTCGATTTTCTGATTTTAGAACCAACAACAAATTCAACGTATATCAAAGATAGTCCCTTAAACGGAACTTTAATAACTGCTTTCTATACCCAAATCCTTCTATAGTACCATTAAAATTTGCCAATAGCATGAACTAATCTCTTACAAGCCTAGCTTTTACCCCATTCGCTCACACATTGTGAATCTCCAGAATGAAGCCATCCTAATATATGCCAATGGCCATCACTCCACATACGTTAACCAACCCCCCAATTCTAAAATTTGCCATTGATCAGTATACATAGTCTTAGTACAATGCATATTGACGCGGCACTTTTCCCATGCTCATCCGTGCATAACCCCGACATTTAAGTTTGTACTTCCCATTGACTAGAATCCAAACATCATTCACACAAATGGCCACACAACACCCTATGCTTTCAAATATTCCTCAAAGTACCTCTATGCTGATGTTCTGTAGGAATGGTCGACATATTTCCCGCAATTACTTCATGGTCATAGCCTACCAGTCTATCTTGAATCAATTAAGTACATACTCGTTGACTAGAAAATTAGCCCTACAAGGATGGACTTCATATGTACCTAAGGCCTGTAAACGCCTAGTGACCACATCGCACATAATAATCACACGCTATTTTGAAGTCCATAAACAAAACCAATATAATTGTACAATCTTATTTTTGGCACATTTGCCACATATACGAATAACGCACTAAGGGTTCGTCTTCGTTCCACAGGCCATAATGTTAAATGTGTCTACTTAAACAATCCTTTGTTTATTCACGGTATATAACCTGTTAAAATATTTTAGCTCTATCGCTAACGTTCCCTATTTATATTTTATGTTGGTCGATCTATTGTTTCACGTAGTCTATTTGCTCTAGCTCTTTGTGTTGACCAATTATGGATCTGAGTTTTGCTTGTATTTTTGAAACTACCTGTTGGGAACGCATTGTTGGATTGGTATACTAAAGTTATAATCGACTTTGACGTTTAATTGACAATTTTTTGTCTTAATCTTGACACGTGCCGTAAAAATCATAAGATTTCTATTTTTGGTCACTTCTATCAGCTACGTTTTGGAAAAATATGTTTGTTTCGTTCCAGACACGAGGCAAAAGCACCATAGTTAAACAATTTACCAGAGACTTTGGGGAAAAATTCTGAGTGGGGCTAAGGTTAGGTCGACAACGGGAGTTTTGTTTCTGTATTTTTATATTTACGCTTCTGAAAGCCCGCACTACTAGATTAACGGCTTAGTGTCGGATTTTTAGCGCACCCCGTTTGTTATTAGGTTTAGGTTTTGGATTTTAAATAAACTAAAATAGGAATCGTTGACCTAGACGGATTTATGTTGTACGGGTGGAATCATCTACTTCTTTTTTTGTGTTATATAGCGTTTTGTCCCAAATCAACTGTAGACACCCGTTCGGTGACCCACATTCTGGATTAGCACTGGTCAGATGAACTGCATCTTGGTTTAGCACTACCAGGTCAATGACACCCCGCATGGGTTCTGATGTGACGATCTCCATCCCTAATAACTATAGCAAAAGACTAGAATATTTTGTCTATCGACAGTTGGTGCCGCTTTCGTTCTACAACCAGGATACCTGGAGTGGACCTGCAGATTCCGTCTCCCACAACGAGGACCGAGCAAACTTTTTTGGATATGCATAGGAATAACTGCAAAGTAGCACGATTCAGTAATTTTGTTAGTCATATGCATGTTTCCTGCCTGAATCTGCGTGGTGAATGCAGAAGCAGCAAGTTGTGAAGGAAGTTCTCCCTTGGTGGGTAGTTTGTGGAGTATAGTTTTGCGTTTACAAAAACCTACAACGTCCCGTAGTATTAATTTTGTATATTAACCAATTTAAAACACGTTTTCTTTATGACATGGGTAACTGTAACGTACGTGGCTAGTATTATTTTGTAATTTAGGCAGTCCTTTTTATTTTCATTCCTTATGGATGTAATAAATAATGATATGGTCGCAGCGGTGTTTGCCTGAAAAGTATTTTTTCTTGGCGTAACATGTTACGATCATATCTTGTGAATATGTACCTGTATTTGCGTGACTAGGAAATTTGGACCTGCACAAGTTTGTCACTGTAGAGTGGTTGTTATCATAAGTTGTAGCAATAGGGTTCAATATTATACATTTGTGAATTTAAGTTTTTGAAGTTAGCAACCCAGCATAAAGTTAGTGGAATTAAATCTTAAGTTAGTTTCGTGTTCAGTTACCTTGAATAGGTACATGTGGAGTTGGTTGCACATACGTTGTGTTCCGTCCATCATTAGGAATTTCGTGCAAATGAGTGTCAAATAGAACGTGTTGCAAGTGAAACTTTACCGTTTCGCGTTTAAGCATGTTTAGTGATTATTGGACAGTTATTAAGTTACTGCAAAATTTGAAGAGTTGGGTCTTCCGCTATTTTGCTGAACAATAACTTTTTTGTTCTCATTTGGAGTTTCCACTAATCATTGTTTTATTTTTAGCAATATTATACCTTTCATTGAGTTCACTAGCTTTATTCATTAGCAGAATGTACTGGCCAGCTTTTTATGACTTATCCCTAGAGTGTGGAAAGCTCGGGCCGCTACATATGGTTTGGCGCCCATGAAGTTTTCTATAAGGTAGCTGGTTTTCTGCTGAACCTGCAAGTTCCATTGATCCAGTGCAAGATCTTAATACCAAGTTCTGAGTGTCTAGTGCTGACTGAGCTTCTGGATTACTTAATTAACATTACCAATTTGAGGAACTCCCTCAATACCTGCACCAAATTTTTTTTCGCTACAACGTAACTTGCTAAAGAATCCTTTCGCTTTATTTTACCGTTCCGTATTATTATTTTAAGTTCACTGATCAATTATTTCTAGTAGTTTATTTGTTCTTGACAGTCTGTATTGCAAAGAGAATAAAATTCTTTATTGCTTTGTGCAATTGTACAACTTATTGCACACTTTGAAAGTGCGAAACACGATTCTCACTGACCATAGTTAAGTCATAATCAGGTACGGTCATGAGACTACGCCTGTTTAGATAATGAGCTGGGTTTAATGAATCAAGACCATTTAAATCAGGAGATAGAGGTGATAATGGTCGAGAATTATCCACAGCTTCAAGAGAACTATTTATTACTTTCTTCAGATGATATATTATAAGGTGAACTCCAGACTTCCAGAGTCCGTCAAAACGAGGAAAAAGAGGTGGGATGAAATGTCATCATGTGCCTGCGTTGTTCATAATTCTTGTCAATTTTATGATTCTTTGTATGAGAATGCATTGTTTTAAGCAAATCTTTTATTCTTGTGTTAGCTCCCACAAAGTTAGTCCCGTTGTCAGAATATATTACGGCAGGCTTTCCTCGTGTACTAGAAAACTGTCTTAAAGCAGTAATAAAAGTTTCAGGTGGTAAATCAGCAAACTAAGTCAACGTGAATCGTTTTTTCACATAGTATACAAAAATGCATATATAGTGCTTAGATGATTTGAACCCACATACCTTTCTGTTTTTAATCAATACCGGATCCCGGATCACAATAATCAATTCCACAAGTATGGAATGGAAAGTCAATAGTTAAGCGTTCTTCGAGCAGAGGTTCCATTAAAGGTATATTTCAATTAGGAGACGAAAACACGTGTTGTATTCCCTAACAATTTTTCTGGCCCTGGGTTGGCCAAAATTTTTCATGTACATGATATAATAAGGTCTGAGAACCAGAGTGTAGCGTGTTCCCGTGCACGTCCTTGATTATTAAATATGTTAAATTATGTTTTAAGGGTAATAAGATTGAATGCGTTTTATTTTCGGAAAACTGTGAGTATTGGATTCTACCTCCAACTCTGAGAAACCCATCATAAACAAGAAAAGATTAAACGATAACAAGCGACATTTCAAATTTCGTTCTTTGTTATTCCTTAGAACAGCTATTTCTGACTGAAGTTCTTGCTCTTATGTTAAGCGCACTAGCGTTTTTGTAGCTGTATCTAGTCCTTTATTTGATAAAAAGCCAAAACGTTTTCTAGTTACGACTGAAAAAGTATTATGTTTAAACCGTTGGGCTTATGCAAGTTTTATATGAAGAAAATCGATCTGAAATGTCAGTATTAGAATTTTGCATGGTAAATACATTCCTCAGCGTACGCTTTTCAAAAACGTGGTCAGAAATAGGATTGCTTGATTGAGGATCAAGTGAAAGCCATTAATCTGAGGACCTGGTCAGCCATGTTTGACCGTTGCACCACAATGTAGAAGTAATTAACCATGGACTGCAGCGCACGGGGTATCAGAATATCTGGATTATGAACTGATACAAGATGTTTTCATTGTTCTGGTTTAGTTAATTCTTCTACTTCAGTTACGCAATTTGAAACAAACGTTATTAGAACAGTAGGAGAACTCTTTAGCCATGACAGGGTGATGGTTAAATCTGTTCAATAAGTTATTGATGTGACAGATAGAGCATTGGCAATTTCAAAAACAAGTCTTGCTAGAAGCAGTGCCCCACAAAGTTTCAATCAAGGAATCGAAGCAGTTTTTAAAGGAACCTGCTTAGATTTAGAAGCAATTAAAATAACAGTGATAATGTCAGTACTACTGGTGCTTTTCAAGTATACGCATGCCCCATACGCTAGTTGTGATGCGTCAGAAAAACCGTGCACTTATATGTCGACCACGTCATATCAACAACGATTCCACGAGGGACATTTAACAAATGTAAAGAGTGTAGATCTTCACTAATTGAATACACTGATAATGAAATTCTGATGGAATTTTTCACCCAATGATAATTTGTATTGCCACAGTTTCTGTATAATTGACCAAGGAATAATTATCATAGAGGCCAATATATCTAACAGATCAAATGTAGCAGTTGCGGTGGCTTATATCCACCGTCTTGTTACAGAGATTTTGGCAGTAAGTTCTTTACGCTGTACCTGAAGTAATCAACTGAAGGTAACCCCAGCATGCTGAGAGTTTTTGCTATTTTGTCAGGATATAGTCATGCATATCCGAAATCCTAAGATTGTCGCCACATTGATCTGAGGATCTTGTCAGTCATGTTGGACCTTTTCGCCACAATGTAGAGGTAATTAACCATGGGCTGGACCCCACGAGCTATCAGATCAGCTGGGTTATTAACTGATACAAGATGTTTTCATTGTTCTGGTTTAGTTAATTCTTCTACTTCAGTTACGCGATTTGAAACAAATGTTATTAGAACAGTGGGAGAATTCTTTAGCTATGGGAGAGTGATTGTTGAATTCGTCCAATAATTTATTGATGTAATAAAACGAGCATTGGCGATTTTGAAAACAAGTCTTGCTAGAAGAAGAGCCCCACAAAGTTTCAATCTAGGAATCGAAGCAGTTTTCAGTTTTTCAGAAGCAATTAAGATAACAGTGATCATGTCAGTGCTACTGGTGCTTTTCAAGTACACGCATGCCACATACGCTAGCTGTGATGCGTCAGAAAAACCGCGTACTTATATATCCACCACGTCATATCAACAACGATTTGCTGAGGGACATTTAACACATGTAAAGAGTGCAGATCTTCACAAAATCGAATCTACTGATAATAAAGTTCTGATGGAATTTTTTCGCCCTATGATAATTTGTATTGCCACAATTTCTGTATAATTAACCAAGGAAGGATTATCACAAGGGGCCAATATACCTAACAGATCAAATGTAGCAGCTGTGGTGGCTTATATCCACCGTCTTGTTATAGAGATTTTGGCAGTAAGTTCTTTATGCTGTAGCTGAAGTAATTAACTGAAGTTAACCACAGAATGCTGAGAGTTTTTGCTATTTTGTCAGGATATAGATATGCATAGGTAATGGGTGCAAAGCATTTGGTGCGTTTGTTACCCAATTTCATAACAAATCTCTAAGATTGTCGCCACATCTTGACAAACAGATGCTATTTCTTTATATGAATCAGCTCCCGAAAGGATGTCATAGATGTAAAAATAGTTTGAAGTAACCGAAAATGCAGATGGATATTCGCCTGCATTTTCGTGACACAGTTGCTGAAGATATCTGATTGCTAAGAAGGAAGTTGAAATGTACTATAAGCTACAGTATTTAATACATAATATTCAAGGGGATGATTGGGATCGTTCCTCTATAAACATCTTTGTAAATTGCGTTAATCAGGTTTGACCAAAACCTGACGATACATTTTAGTTAGGTCAGCAGAGACCGCACATTTATGTTGTTGAATCGAACTAATATGGAAAACAAATCGTATTTTATTTCATTTAATGATAGACTACTCGATGTTTTAGCCCTGCTGTCAAAAACAATGCGCAATTTTGTAATTAAGTTTACAACACAATGATGTGGCATATAAAAGACCTCCATCAACTTCAGATGCAGATGATTTTGTCATGTGACACAACCATTCATATTCTTGCAAGATATCTTAATATTGCCATTTAAGGCTTTCGTTTTAGACAATTTATTTTCAAGCAACAAAAAAACTTTGTGGCATTCTCAAGAAAGTAATGTAAATTTCTGGATTCTGAGTTTAAAAGAATTAAAACAATAAAACGACCGCTTGAATTCTGTTCCGTACCTCAAAACGTTTTCTTCAATTGAATACGTTTGCTTGGATGAACAATGTTCTAAGAGCTACAAGCTTACAAGCTGTTTTTGACTGTCAGAAGTGTTTGAGTTAGAAACAAAGTTGCAATGAATTTGCTTGAGATCGTTGGTTAGAGGAACGCTCGGGTCCACGACTATTCAACAAATGTAGAATTTTGGAGGATGGCTTTTGTACCACTCAATTCTATTTTCCACTTCGCATAGTTGACTCCAGAATAAAAATGCATGGAATGCCTAAGCATGAGAAATAAAATGATTCTAATCGAAGGTTACCTGTAATTGTAGGTAACGTAATGCAACTTAAGTGTGCTTGAAATGAGTTGTGTAGTGAATAAATGCTGATATTAACCTCGTGTGAAACGTTGGCAAATATTTAACTAATGCCACTTACTGAAAAGTCAATTACAACCTTACACGCCTTTAGTTTATTACACAACTTGCTTGTTATGAAAGGAAATTGACCTCTAGAATTCAAGTTCTTAGTATTCATGGAAAGTACCCACTGCATCTTGATTTTAACTACAACTGTTGATAATAATGAATGCTCTAAAACCATACCCACTGAATGATATGTTATGATCGTACTAATAACTATAGCTTCAATTTTTGGTTTCTCAGTTTGACTGTTGCTAGAAGACGACCGAGCTTCAGTTTTGTAAGTAATATGAATGAAGGTGTGAAACAATTTGCAACACTCCCTGCATTTGCTACAGTGGTTCAGTTTAAAACAATTAATGTAGAGTTTTAAGTTCTTTATTCTGTTGCTCTGGCGTTAACTAAAAGCCCTTTGAATTTATGGCAATTGTGTATTTTGTGTGCCTTTGGAAACCATACACACTGCTGTCATGTCACTTGATGCAAATAAATGTGTCTCTTTCATTTAACATTTTATGTAGTTTATGTACAATTAAGAGCATTGAAGACCTCACATTTTGCCATTAGGGAATGATTTACGCTCATCTAATGTAGGAAGATTGCTTTTAATTTTGAATTCTTCCCACTCTTGTTTTAAATTATGATCAAACTTGTTACCTATTATAAAAATTAATGAAGTGCTCCATTTATCTACAGGTTGATTTAATGTATGGAAACATCTTAAATGTTTAAACAAGTTTCCTAAAGGTATTCTAAGGTAAACATGATCATTTTTTGACACTAACGGCTGGTTAAAGATAGCGTTAATATGCTTATTTACAATAATTTGGATAAAAAATATTAATTTGTAAATGTTTACTACTCAAATAGGAACTAATTGTAAATAAAAGGAGTATAAAGGACTTGCAAAAATGAAGACAACGATTAGTATTACTTGAATAAATACTTCGACAATATCGAAGAAAGATTTTGATTTGGTCGCTTGTAGTGCTGGACGCTTGTGATACTGGTTCACAGCACTTGACTGGACGCTTGTGGTTGAGCGTCCCTGTACTGAATTGGTCTGCAGAATGTTCTGAACTCTTATAGTTCTGGTCGGCTGTACTGACCTTGTCTGCAGAATGATCTGTACGCATGTAGTATATGTCCACTGTAATCTTTTTTGATCAATAGAAATCGATTTCTAACCTATAATTTCACTGCTATTATTGACTCGAATGGACCATGTTAAGATGTGACTGCAATTGAAAACGCATTTCTACCATAAATGGAATGCACTCGTTAAGTGTAGACATTGCACAATGGAGTTAGCCTTTAATTACAACTCTTGTGTTACAAATGAAGTAAGTAACTATTTGTTTGTTGAGTCATGTATATTAAATTGTTTACAACTTATTTATTATTTAATTATTAAAGTGTGAAGAGGATAGACTACTACAGCCATCTTTTGGCACTCTTTTTACAACCTCTTAAGTTCCATTACCATAACGAGCACAATTACACAAGCGGGAAACCTATAAATTTGAATTAAAAAACAATGAAGTTCTCAATTACAGCTGCGCTAAATCCTTTTCTATAATACCCAATGGGAAGGGTGAATAAATAAAAATTGGAACTATAACGAACTGGCACCATGCATAATGCTAATCTTTGAGCCCTTCTGAGCTTGTATTACTTGAAAAAATGCGTTTGTCATATTTTTCGCATGCATTTCCTGGTAGCGCCTCGTCTAATTGTCCATTTACAATTTTTATGCTTCACATTAGATCAATACTGTACCTGTATTTAATAAAAGCTAGATTGCATAATAAGATGTAAAATACAAACACATGCTATATCAAAATTTGTTTCAAAGAGTATTGTCTCCCTTAAAATTAAAATGAAAGTATTTATTGAATAATTGTACTTACCGTTGAACTAGTTTGAGGATATTCAAAATCAGGGGGCTCAGGATTTGGAGGGGCAGACGATGTAATAAATACACCCATGATGTCTTGTTGTGGAGATGTTCTTGGAGGCTCTAAAACAAAAAAATTTAGCAGTAGTATCATTAACAGATCTTCAAACTGTTGTATAAAAATACAGTTCTATGTAATCTTGTATTTACAGTGATTAGTACATCAAAAGTCACAATAAATCGATTGCTATATTTGGTAGTTATTTCAAAGCTAATTTCTATTTTATTAACAACTTTATTGTGATTACAAACATAACGTACTCGTTATTCGGAGGTTTTAGAATAAAGAAGAAGGCGTCATTGGGTTCTGAAATTTATTAAACCTAAGAAACCGAATTTCAAGTTATGAAGCTTTATTGACTCTGTTGTTTAAAAACTACCAGGGCGATAAACGCGCTACAAATGAAATTTTAAAAGCTTCGATGTCACAAGATATATCGCATGTCACAAATATATTTCAGTCAGACCGTTTCATTTTTGGTTACTTTTATCAGGTTTTATTTTGGAAATATTTGCAATGCAAAACTGGAGTGGAAACCCAAGTTGTAATAAAAAAAAACTCATAAAACAAAGTTTAAATTGAACACTCTTGGCCCTCCGTATTTGGATAAACTTCAAGTGGAGTATATAGATCGAAAGATTTAATCAGCGTCGTTGTGTAGACAAAAATCACTATGCACATTAGGAAATTAATTTTAACATTCATTTTCATGAATCATTATCTTAAAAATATCATGCAACAGTAATTAAGGTAGCGTTTCTTTTCGCCAATTTACATCTGTAAAATTGTAATTCCTGTTTACAATCAGGACCTCAAAAAGTGATTAAGAATTACTACCGGATGCATTATTCACTCATCTACAATAGTATTCTACAATTTAATTTCAGGCACATTGCGGTTAGACTTCAGCAGTTCTGCAGTGCGACAGCCTATTATGCTATTGACCAATTACATGGTTCAATAAGTTTACCATAGCAGAGTGCCATTGAAACAACGCACTGTTGCGTAATTTATACTATTTCAAACAATATACTGTGATAACCATGCCAAAAATAAACCGCGTTACAAACGCTTTCTATAAATTACAACTTAGATATCTAACATACGCAGAACTGACTACGGTCAATTTAAACTTCCAACGCTATAAGCGTAGTAATAAATCAAGGGCACTAAATCACAGCCCCATTTAGATTACGAATTGGTAGTCATTCCTTGTGAAAATGTAGTTATAAGAAAGCATGAATTATATAAACATAACGAGTGTTTAACAATTGTTATACCTCTGGGTGGTCGTGGATTCTGGATTCGAATTCCAATGTCGATTTTTATTCAGCATCGTTCAACTGACGTTTCAAATTTTACTGTCAAACAAAAAATTAAATTCTATTTATGGACTAATTCCTTGTGCCAATTTCAAGCAATGTTTACACGAGCAGAAAATATTTTGTTAGAAGCCGAGTTTAGCAACATGTAACGGGCATTTTTGTAGTTTAACATCTTACGCTTTTCTGTAACTACTATTTCTATATTTTATATTTATTAACTCGTTGGCGAATGCGTCGTATTATAATAAGTGGATCGCTGTTTGTATAAAGTAAATACTTTCGAATAGTTTTCATATTGTATGCAATTTAACTCGCGTGTATTAATTAAAGATAGATAAATTGAAGCTTGATTCTCATTAATAATTAAATTCCAACTTATCGGAAACGATAAACAGCCTGTAATTAATTATTAGATACGATTGTTACATTCACGTTTTAGATGTTCCTTATGTTATTAGCGAGGTAGATAATAGTCGATAAGCGGTTATAATAGCGACGAGTTGTGGAATTCTGTTCTTTGTTCCGATATATTAAGTACGTTGAAAATACTGCTTTTTTCTGCTTTTGTCAATAGTGAGAAATTAATGCGGGATTAATTTTCGTATTGTTCATGAACAACCACGGCATGTGTTGAGTTGATTTTCTGTTGGAAATAAAAGCGGTAAAGCTTGTTAAACTCGAGGCACGTGTGTTTTACGGAACATTTGACGGACGGTTTTATTGCTTACGCGTGCTTACTAATTGTGGTTTTAGTTGTTTGTCTTGTGAAATAATAGTCGTAGAACTTGCTAAACTGGCCGATTCTTTCTTTAGGATTAATGTGTGTGCGATATAGTCTAGTGTCCCTTTGTTTTATCAGATTAGTGCATACTTTGGATTATTTAAATACAGTGGATACTGTAGTTTCTGCATTTTTCTAACACCAAAGAATCTAAAATAGATCATTGCTTGCGCGAATTTCGTTATTTGCGAAATACAACAGATTACCGGTTTACAAAGGCATTGGTTGAAGTTTCTCACTGCTTTTTGAAGGTTTATGAAAATAATATACATTTGATCCCAGTTGAAATTAAACTAGTGCTACGAAATATTTCGAAATTATTGTCTCAGGAAATAGAATTAACAAGAAATTTATCAATGCTACATAGTTCCGTCGCGTGCTGGTGTCTGCTGCTAACCCCAGTGAGATGCGTAGGTGTGATTAGTGTGACGTGTGATAAGTTCCATCAACACCCTCACAGTCAAGGGTGTAGTGCTTCGTTAGTGTAGGACATCGTGAATCCCACATTCAATTGCAAGGAAGCGTTACTGAAAGACTTTTTGTAAGTTGAACTATTTCCTACTTATTAGTACTTTAAATATCTATCCGTTGTTTTGCCATATCTTCGTCGTTCTGATACCTTTTACAATAGACTTTCATGCTATTTTAAAACATAGGAAAAAAAAAGAAAGAAAGAAAAATCAATACTACTGAATTACTCATACCAATTGTGTCTTATCTATTTATCTTTTGTCAACATTTTATCTGATTTATGTTTAATTGGTGTGTGAGGAAACGTTTCTGCTACTCCCCAATATTACCTCACTTTGTACTAAACATTTTTCTGTATTGCTTTTACCGTTGTTATATTATATAGATTATCCAAACAGTTTTGTTTACATTCTACATAGTGCTGAATAACTTAGACTTTTCATTGTTGCTATACTTAATCTTTTTTATTGCAGGTTTACTATTCTAATTTCTTTTATGGCAGGTTTACTATTCTAATTTCTTTTATTGCAGGAACTGTTACTAACTCCTTACCGCCGCATACATCATAGGTTAGTCTGCTTTCTACAACCCCCCCTACTCTCCGATTGAACCCGGTCATTCCGTGATATCTTTGTGTTACGTAACATAAATTTGGCGCCCAACGTTGCAGCCACGAAAAAAACGTAACAAACAGTTATCGTTTGAAAAATATTTGGGAGTGTTCAATAAATGTGTGCCGTGGAGGTTTACTGCAAATATTTCTGAATGTTATTATCAATAACAGCGTCATTTCGTGCAATTTGAAAGCAATTGTACAATATTGTCATGTTACAAGCCTGGCTGTACAAAAGGGTACAAAAATGCCTCTTAATAGAAGTTAAGATACCCTACAGGAAGCGAGAAGCGCTATCTTAAAGTTCAATTAGGAGATTAGTGCAATGCTTAAATGTTAGCAGAGGAAGAAGTCGCAATATTCTCACTGAAAGTCTTGAACTGCACGTATGCAAAATATTGCATAAGAAATATTCCACAGTCAAATTATGCACTAAGAGTGTAATTCTGCCTATTTGTCCTTCAAAACCACACAACAATAAATTAATAGCGGGCATGGTTTCATATAAGAGATTATGCAATTCACAGAAAATGCAGATGTGGTCCGTCGACAGCTAATATTATGTTTAGGAAGCTAGGTCACTTCCTATCACGAGTCTGGTGTGCTACATCCCGAAACAGAATGATTCGTCTTATATATATCTTAATGGAATTATCAATGCATAAATATAGTGTTCAAATTTACCCATGAACTTTAAGAGAAATAAGCGGCAAGATCACCTTGGCCCCCTCAACAGTAAATTATTTTATTTTCTGTATAGCATCTGATTGCACCAACATTGCACCACATAGCACCAAAAGACTTATAGCTAGCACCCAAAAACTATGTGAGTTATTACAGTTCAAAGTTTGGGGGGCTAAGGTAATGCCAGCCCCCCCACTACACTTTTTTTCAAATTTTTTTCTTGCACCTGATGGCACTAACATAGCACCACATAACACCACCATTCTCAAAGCTAGCACCCAAAAATTGGCGTAGATATAGCAATTTAAAGTTTAGGGCCCTAAGCTACGTCAGCCCCCACACTACATTTATTTCAAATTTTTCCTCTTGCACCTGTTGTAACTAACATAGCACTACATAGCACCACCAGTCCCATAGCTAGCACTCAAAAAATGATGTAGATATAGCAGTTTATAGTTTATGCCGTTAGGCGAGGTTAGCCCCCACACTAAACTTTTTTAATTTTTTTTTCTTGCACTTGCTAGTACTAACATCGCACCGCATAGCACCACCAATCGTATAGCTAGCACCCAAAAGATGGCGGAGATATAACAGTTTAAAGTTTAATCTTTTCTCTTGTACCTGCTAGTGCGTCAGCGACCCCCACACACACTTTCTTGAAATTTTTCTTCTAGCACCTGTTGGAACTAACATAGCACTACATAGCACCACCAGTACCATAGCTAGCACTCAAAAAATGACGTAGATATAGCAGTTTATAGTTTATGCCCTTAAGCGAGGCTAGCCCCCACTCCACTTTTTTAATTTTTTTTCTTGCACTTGCTAGTACTAACATCGCACCGCATAGCACCACCAATCGTATAGCTAACACCCAAAAGATGGCGGAGATATAACAGTTTAAAGTTTAATCTTTTCCCTTGTACCTGCTAGTGCGTCAGCGACCCCCACACACACTTTCTTGAAATTTTTCCTCTAGCACCTGTTGGAACTAACATAGCACTACATAGCACCACCAGTCCCATAGCTAGCACTCAAAAAATGATGTAGATATAGCAGTTTATAGTTTATGCCGTTAGACGAGGTTAGCCCCCACACTAAACTTTTTTAATTTTTTTTTCTTGCACTTGCTAGTACTAACATCGCACCGCATAGCACCACCAATCGTATAGCTAGCACCCAAAAGATGGCGGAGATATAACAGTTTAAAGTTTAATCTTTTCTCTTGTACCTGCTAGTGCGTCAGCGACCCCCACACACACTTTCTTGAAATTTTTCCTCTAGCACCTGTTGGAACTAACATAGCACTACATAGCACCACCAGTACCATAGCTAGCACTCAAAAAATGACGTAGATATAGCAGTTTATAGTTTATGCCCTTAAGCGAGGTTAGCCCCACTCCACTTTTTAATTTTATTTTCTTGCACTTGCTAGTACTAACATCGCACCGCATAGCACCACCAATCGTATAGCTAGCACCCAAAAGATGGCGGAGATATAACAGTTTAAAGTTTAATCTTTTCCCTTGTACCTGCTAGTGCGTCAGCGACCCCCACACACACTTTCTTGAAAATTTTCCTCTAGCAGCTGTTGGAACTAACATAGCACTACATAGCACCACCAGTCCCATAGCTAGCACTCAAAAAATGACGTAGATATAGCAGTTTATAGTTTATGCCCTTAGGCGAGGTTAGCCCCCCACTCCACTTTTTTTAATTTTTTTTTCTTGCACTTGCTAGTACTAACATCGCACCGCATAGCACCACCAATCGTATAGCTAGCACCCGAAAGGTGGCGGAGACATAACAGTTTAAAGTTTAATCTTTTCTCTTGTACCTGGCAGTGCGTCAGCGATCCCCACACACACTTTCTTGAAATATTTCCTCTTGCACCTGTTGGAACTAACATAGCACTACATAGCATCACCAGTACCATAGCTAGCACTCAAAAAATGACGTAGATATAGCAGTTTATAGTTTATGCCCTTAGACAAGGTTAGCCCCCCACTCCACTTTTTTTAATTTTTTTTCTTGCACCTGCTAGTACTAACATCGCACCGCATAGCACCAGCAATCGTATAGCTAGCACCCAAAAGATGGCGGAGATATAACAGTTTAAAGTTTAATCCTTCTCTTGCACCTGCTAGTGCGTCAGCGACCCGCACATACACTTTCTTGAAATTTTTCCTCTAGCAGCTGGTGGAACTAACATAGCACTACATAGCACCACCAGTCCCATAGCTAGCACTCAAAAAATGACATGATATAGCAGTTTATAGTTTATGCCCTTAGGCGAGGTTAGCCCCTACTCCACTTTTTTAATTTTTTCTTGCACTTGCTAGTACTAACATCGCACCGCATAGCACCACCAATCGTATAGCTAGCACCCAAAAGATGGCGGAGATATAACAGTTTAAAGTTTAATCTTTTCTCTTGTACCTGCTAGTGCGTCAGCGACCCCCACACACACTTTCTTGAAATTTTTTCTCTTGCACCTGTTGGAACTAACCTAGCACTACATAGCACCACCAGTCCCATAGCTAACACTCAAAAAATGACGTAGATATAGCAGTTTATAGTTTATGCCCTTAGGCGAGGTTAGCCCCGCCACTCCACTTTTTTTAATTTTTTTTCTTGCACTTGCTAGTACTACCCACCAAGGAATTAATTATTTTCCCCTTTAATTTCTCTGAACCCCAAAATTTTCCTGGTCCCCCTTTATTTTTTTTTACCCACCAAAGGATTAATTATTTTCACCCTTTAATTTCTCTGAAACCCAAAATTTCCGGTCCCCCTTTTTTTTTTTTACCCACAAAGGATTAAATTATTTTTCCCCTTTAATTTTCTCTGAACCCAAAATTTCCGGTCCCCCTTTTATTTTTTTACCCACCAAAAGGATTAAATTATTTTCCCCTTTAATTTTCTCTGAACCCAAAATTTCCGGTCCCTTTTATTTTTTTCCCACCAAAGGATTAAATTATTTTCCCCTTTAATTTCTCTGAACCCCAAAATTTCCGGTCCCCTTTTATTTTTTTAACCCACCAAAGGATTAAATTATTTTCCCCTTTAATTTCTCTGAACCAAAATTTTCTAGCCCCCCTTTTATTTTTTACCACCAAAGGATTAATTATTTTCCTTTAATTTTCTCTGAACCAAAATTTTCCTAGTCCCCCCTTTTATTTTTTTCACCCACCAAAGGAATTAATTATTTTCCCCTTTAATTTCTCTGAACCCCAAAATTTTCCTAGTCCCCCTTTATTTTTTTACCACCAAAGGATTAATTATTTTCCCCTTTAATTTCTCTGAACCCCAAAATTTCCGGTCCCCTTTTATTTTTTTACCCACCAAAGGATTAAATTATTTCCCCTTTAATTTCTCTGAACCAAAATTTTCCTAGTCCCCCCTTTTATTTTTTTACCACCAAAGGATTAATTATTTTCCTTTAATTTCTCTGAAACCAAAATTTTCCTAGTCCCCCTTTTATTTTTTTCACCCACCAAGGAATTAATTATTTTCCCCCTTTAATTTTCTCTGAAACCCCAAAATTTTCCTGGTCCCCTTTTATTTTTTTTACCCACCAAAGGATTAATTATTTCCCCTTTAATTTCTCTGAACCCAAAATTTCCGGTCCCCCTTTTATTTTTTTTACCCACCAAAGGATTAAATTATTTTCCCCTTTAATTTCTTGAACCCAAAATTTTCCTGGCCCCCTTTTATTTTTTTACCACCAAAGGATTAATTACTTCCCTTTAACATCGCACCGCATAGCACCACCAATCGTATAGCTAGCACCCAAAGTGGCGGAGACATAACAGTTTAAAGTTTAATCTTTTCTCTTGTACCTGGCAGTGCGTCAGCGATCCCCACACACTTTCTTGAAATTTTCCTCTTGCACCTGTTGGAACTAACATAGCACTACATAGCATCACCAGTACCATAGCTAGCACTCAAAAATGACGTAGATATAGCAGTTTATAGTTTATGCCCTTAGACAAGGTTAGCCCCCACTCCACTTTTTAATTTTTCTTGCACCTGCTAGTACTAACATCGCACCGCATAGCACCAGCAATCGTATAGCTACACCCAAAAGATGGCGGAGATATAACAGTTTAAAGTTTAATCCTTCTCTTGCACCTGCTAGTGCGTCAGCGACCCGCACATACACTTTCTTGAAATTTTTCCTCTAGCAGCTGGTGGAACTAACATAGCACTACATAGCACCACCAGTCCCATAGCTAGCACTCAAAAAATGACATGATATAGCAGTTTATAGTTTATGCCCTTAGGCGAGGTTAGCCCCTACTCCACTTTTTTTTAATTTTTTTTCTTGCACTTGCTAGTACTAACATCGCACCGCATAGCACCACCAATCGTATAGCTAGCACCCAAAAGATGGCGGAGATATAACAGTTTAAAGTTTAATCTTTTCTCTTGTACCTGCTAGTGCGTCAGCGACCCCCACACACACTTTCTTGAAATTTTTTCTCTTGCACCTGTTGGAACTAACCTAGCACTACATAGCACCACCAGTCCCATAGCTAACACTCAAAAAATGACGTAGATATAGCAGTTTATAGTTTATGCCCTTAGGCGAGGTTAGCCCCGCCACTCCACTTTTTTTAATTTTTTTTCTTGCACTTGCTAGTACTAACATCGCACCGCATAGCACCACCAATCGTATAGCTAGCACCCAAAAGATGGCGGAGATATAACAATTTAAAGTTTAATCTTTTCTCTTGTACCTGCTAGAGCGTCAGCGACCCCCACACACACTTTCTTGAAATTTTTCCTCTTGCACCTGTTGGAACTAACATAGCACTACATAGCACCACCAGTCCCATAGCTAGTACTCAAAAAATGACGTAGATATAGCAGTTTATAGTTTATGCCCTTAGGCGAGGTTAGCCCCGCCACTCCACTTTTTTTAATTTTTTTTTCTTGCACTTGCTAGTATTAACATCGCACCGCATAGCACCACCAATCGTATAGCTAGCACCCAAAAGATGGCGGAGATATAACAGTTTAAAGTTTAATCTTTTCTCTTGTACCTGCTAGTGCGTCAGCAACCCCCCTCACACACTTTCTTGAAATTTTTCCTCTTGCACCTGTTGGAACTAACACAGCACTACATAGCACCACCAGTACCATAGCTAGCACTCAAAAAATGACGTAGATATAGCAGTTTATAGATTATGCCCTCAGGCGAGGTTAGCCCCCCCACTCCACTTTTTTATTTTTTTTCTTGCACTTGCTAGTACTAACATCGCACCGCATAGCACCACCAATCGTATAGCTAGCACCTAAAAGATGGCGGAGATATAACAGTTTAAAATTTAATCTTTTCTCTTGTACCTGCTAGTGCGTCAGCGACCCCCACACACACTTTCTTGAAATTTTTCCTCTTGCACCTGTTGGAACTAACATAGCACTACATAGCACCACCAGTACCATAGCTAGCACTCAAAAAATGACGTAGATATAGCAGTTTATAGATTATGCCCTCAGGCGAGGTTAGCCCCCCCACTCCACTTTTTAATTTTTTCTTGCACTTGCTAGTACTAACATCGCACCGCATAGCACCACCAATCGTATAGCTAGCACCCAAAAAATGGCGGAGATATAACAGTTTAAAATTTAATCTTTTCTCTTGTACCTGCTAGAGCGTCAGCGACCCCCACACACACTTTCTTGAAATTTTTCCTCTTGCACCTGTTGGAACTAACACAGCACTACATAGCACCACCAGTACCATAGCTAGCACTCAAAAAATGACGTAGATATAGCAGTTTATAGATTATGCCCTCAGGCGAGGTTAGCCCCTCCACTCCACTTTTTTAATTTTTTTTCTTGCACTTGCTAGTACTGACATCGCACCGCATAGCACCACCAATCGTATAGCTAGCACCCAAAAGATGGCGGAGATATAACAGTTTAAAATTTAATCTTTTCTCTTGTACCTGCTAGTGCGTCAGCGACCCCCACACACACTTTCTTGAAATTTTTCCTCTTGCACCTGTTGGAACTAACATAGCACTACATAGCACCACCAGTACCATAGCTAGCACTCAAAAAATGACGTAGATATAGCAGTTTATAGATTATGCCCTCAGGCGAGGTTAGTCCCCCACTCCACTTTTTTAATTTTTTTTTTGCACTTGCTAGTACTAACATCGCACCGCATAGCACCACCAATCGTATAGCTAGCACCCAAAAGATGGCGGAGACATAACAGTTTAAAATTTAATCTTTTCTCTTGTACCTGCTAGAGCGTCAGCGACCCCCACACACACTTTCTTGAAATTTTTCCTCTTGCACCTGTTGGAACTAACATAGCACTACATAGCATCACCAGTACCATAGCTAGCACTCAAAAAATGACGTAGATATAGCAGTTTATAGTTTATGCCCTTAGACAAGGTTAGCCCCCACTCCACTTTTTAATTTTTTTCTTGCACTTGCTAGTACTAACATCGCACCGCATAGCACTACCAATCGTATAGCTAGCACCCAAAAGATGGCGGAGATATAACAGTTTAAAGTTTAATCTTTTCTCTTGTACCTGCTAGTGCGTCAGCGACTCCCACACACACTTTCTTGAAATTTTTCCTCTTGCACCTGTTGGAACTAACATAGCACTACATAGCATCACCAGTACCATAGCTAGCACTCAAAAAATGACGTAGATATAGCAGTTTATAGTTTATGCCCTTAGACAAGGTTAGCCCCCCCCTCCACTTTTTTAATTTTTTTTCTTGCACTTGCTAGTACCAACATCGCACCGCATAGCGCCACCAATCGTATAGCTAGCACCCAAAAGATGGCGGAGATATAACAATTTAAAGTTTAATCTTTTCTCTTGTACCTGCTAGAGCGTCAGCGACCCCCACACACACTTTCTTGAAATTTTTCCTCTTGCACCTGTTGGAACTAACATAGCACTACATAGCACCACCAGTCCCATAGCTAGTACTCAAAAAATGACGTAGATATAGCAGTTTATAGTTTATGCCCTTAGACAAGGTTAGCCCCCCCCACTCCACTTTTTAATTTTTTTCTTGCACTTGCTAGTACTAACATCGCACCGCATAGCACTACCAATCGTATAGCTAGCACCCAAAAGATGGCGGAGATATAACAGTTTAAAGTTTAATCTTTTCTCTTGTACCTGCTAGTGCGTCAGCGACCCCCACACACACTTTCTTGAAATTTTTCCTCTTGCACCTGTTGGAACTAACATAGCACTACATAGCACCACCAGTACCATAGCTAGCACTCAAAAAATGACGTAGATATAGCAGTTTATAGATTATGCCCTCAGGCGAGGTTAGTCCCCACTCCACTTTTTAATTTTTTTTGCACTTGCTAGTACTAACATCGCACCGCATAGCACCACCAATCGTATAGCTAGCACCCAAAAGATGGCGGAGATATAACAGTTTAAAATTTAATCTTTTCTCTTGTACCTGCTAGAGCGTCAGCGACCCCACACACTTTCTTGAAATTTTTCCTCTTGCACCTGTTGGAACTAACATAGCACTACATAGCATCACCAGTACCATAGCTAGCACTCAAAAAATGACGTAGATATAGCAGTTTATAGTTTATGCCCTTAGACAAGGTTAGCCCCCCACTCCACTTTTTAATTTTTTTCTTGCACTTGCTAGTACTAACATCGCACCGCATAGCACTACCAATCGTATAGCTAGCACCCAAAAGATGGCGGAGATATAACAGTTTAAAGTTTAATCTTTTCTCTTGTACCTGCTAGTGCGTCAGCGACTCCCACACACACTTTCTTGAAATTTTTCCTCTTGCACCTGTTGGAACTAACATAGCACTACATAGCATCACCAGTACCATAGCTAGCACTCAAAAAATGACGTAGATATAGCAGTTTATAGTTTATGCCCTTAGACAAGGTTAGCCCCCTCCACTTTTTAATTTTTTCTTGCACTTGCTAGTACCAACATCGCACCGCATAGCGCCACCAATCGTATAGCTAGCACCCAAAAGATGGCGGAGATATAACAATTTAAAGTTTAATCTTTTCTCTTGTACCTGCTAGAGCGTCAGCGACCCCCACACACACTTTCTTGAAATTTTTCCTCTTGCACCTGTTGGAACTAACATAGCACTACATAGCACCACCAGTCCCATAGCTAGTACTCAAAAAATGACGTAGATATAGCAGTTTATAGTTTATGCCCTTAGGCGAGGTTAGCCCCGCCACTCCACTTTTTTTAATTTTTTTTTCTTGCACTTGCTAGTATTAACATCGCACCGCATAGCACCACCAATCGTATAGCTAGCACCCAAAAGATGGCGGAGATATAACAGTTTAAAGTTTAATCTTTTCTCTTGTACCTGCTAGTGCGTCAGCGACCCCCCTCACACACTTTCTTGAAATTTTTCCTCTTGCACCTGTTGGAACTAACACAGCACTACATAGCACCACCAGTACCATAGCTAGCACTCAAAAAATGACGTAGATATAGCAGTTTATAGATTATGCCCTCAGGTGAGGTTAGCCCCCCCCACTCCACTTTTTTAATTTTTTTTCTTGCACTTGCTAGTACTAACATCGCACCGCATAGCACCACCAATCGTATAGCTAGCACCCAAAAGATGGCGGAGATATAACAGTTTAAAATTTAATCTTTTCTCTTGTACCTGCTAGTGCGTCAGCGACCCCCACACACACTTTCTTGAAATTTTTCCTCTTGCACCTGTTGGAACTAACATAGCACTACATAGCACCACCAGTACCATAGCTAGCACTCAAAAAATGACGTAGATATAGCAGTTTATACTTTATGCCCTTAGGCGAGGCTAGCCCCCCACTCCATTTTTTTTAATTTTTTTTCTTGCACTTGCTAGTACTAATATCGCACCGCATAGCACCACTAATCGTATAGCTAGCACCCAAAAGATGGCGGAGATATAACAGTTTAAAGTTTAATCCTTCTCTTGCACCTGCTAGTGCGTCAGCGACCCGCACATACACTTTCTTGAAATTTTTATTCTAGCAGCTGTTGTAACTAACATAGCACTACATAGCACCACCAGTCCCATAGCTAGCACTCAAAAAATGACATGATATAGCAGTTTATAGTTTTGCCCTTAGGCGAGGTTAGCCCCTACTCCACTTTTTTTTAATATTTTTTCTTGCACTTGCTAGTACTAACATCGCACCGCATAGCACCACCAATCGTATAGCTAGCACCCAAAAGATGGCGGAGATATAACAGTTTAAAGTTTAATCTTTTCACTTGTACCTGCTAGTGCGTCAGCGACCCCCACACACACTTTCTTGAAATTTTTTCTCTTGCACCTGTTGGAACTAACATAGCACTACATAGCATCACCAGTCCCATAGCTAGCACTCAAAAAATGACGTAGATATAGCAGTTTATAGTTTATGCCCTTAGGCGAGGTTAGCCCCGCCACTCCACTTTTTTTAATTTTTTTTCTTGCACTTGCTAGTACTAACATAGCACCGCATAGCACTACCAATCGTATAGCTAGCACCCAAAAGATGGCGGAAATATAACAGTTTAAAGTTTAATCTTTTCTCTTGTACCTGCTAGTGCGTCAGCGACTCCCACACACACTTTCTTGAAATTTTTCATCTTGCACCTGTTGGAACTAACATAGCACTACATAGCATCACCAGTACCATAGCTAGCACTCAAAAAATGACGTAGATATAGCAGTTTATAGTTTATGCCCTTAGACAAGGTTAGCCCCCCCACTCCACTTTTTTATTTTTTTGCTTGCACTTGCTAGTACTAACATCGCACCGCATAGCACCACCAATCGTATAGCTAGCACCCAAAAGATGGCGGAGATATAACAGTTTAAAGTTTAATCTTTTCTCTTGTACCTGCTTGTGCGTCAGCGACCCCCACACACACTTTCTTGAAATTTTTTCTCTTGCACCTGTTGGAACTAACCTAGCACTACATAGCACCACCAGTCCCATAGCTAACACTCAAAAAATGACGTAGATATAGCAGTTTATAGTTTATGCCCTTAGGCGAGGTTAGCCCCGCCACTCCACTTTTTTTAAATTTTTTTCTTGCACTTGCTAGTACTAACATCGCACCGCATAAGCACCACCAATCGTATAGCTAGCACCCAAAGATGGCGGAGATATAACAATTTAAAGTTTAATCTTTTCTCTTGTACCTGCTAGAGCGTCAGCGACCCCCACACACACTTTCTTGAAATTTTTCCTCTTGCACCTGTTGGAACTAACATAGCACTACATAGCACCACCAGTCCCATAGCTAGTACTCAAAAAATGACGTAGATATAGCAGTTTATAGTTTATGCCCTTAGGCGAGGTTAGCCCCGCCACTCCACTTTTTTTAATTTTTTTTTCTTGCACTTGCTAGTATTAACATCGCACCGCATAGCACCACCAATCGTATAGCTAGCACCCAAAAGATGGCGGAGATATAACAGTTTAAAGTTTAATCTTTTCTCTTGTACCTGCTAGTGCGTCAGCAACCCCCCTCACACACTTTCTTGAAATTTTTCCTCTTGCACCTGTTGGAACTAACACAGCACTACATAGCACCACCAGTACCATAGCTAGCACTCAAAAAATGACGTAGATATAGCAGTTTATAGATTATGCCCTCAGGCGAGGTTAGCCCCCACTCCACTTTTTATTTTTTCTTGCACTTGCTAGTACTAACATCGCACCGCATAGCACCACCAATCGTATAGCTAGCACCTAAAGATGGCGGAGATATAACAGTTTAAAATTTAATTTTTTCTCTTGTACCTGCTAGTGCGTCAGCGACCCCCACACACACTTTCTTGAAATTTTTCCTCTTGCACCTGTTGGAACTAACATAGCACTACATAGCACCACCAGTACCATAGCTAGCACTCAAAAAATGACGTAGATATAGCAGTTTATAGATTATGCCCTCAGGCGAGGTTAGCCCCCCCACTCCACTTTTTTAATTTTTTTTCTTGCACTTGCTAGTACTAACATCGCACCGCATAGCACCACCAATCGTATAGCTAGCACCCAAAAAATGGCGGAGATATAACAGTTTAAAATTTAATCTTTTCTCTTGTACCTGCTAGAGCGTCAGCGACCCCCACACACACTTTCTTGAAATTTTTCCTCTTGCACCTGTTGGAACTAACACAGCACTACATAGCACCACCAGTACCATAGCTAGCACTCAAAAATGACGTAGATATAGCAGTTTATAGATTATGCCCTCAGGCGAGGTTAGCCCCCACTCCACTTTTTAATTTTTTCTTGCACTTGCTAGTACTGACATCGCACCGCATAGCACCACCAATCGTATAGCTAGCACCCAAAAGATGGCGGAGATATAACAGTTTAAAATTTAATCTTTCTCTTGTACCTGCTAGTGCGTCAGCGACCCCACACACACTTTCTTGAAATTTTTCCTCTTGCACCTGTTGGAACTAACATAGCACTACATAGCACCACCAGTACCATAGCTAGCACTCAAAAAATGACGTAGATATAGCAGTTTATAGATTATGCCCTCAGGCGAGGTTAGTCCCCACTCCACTTTTTAATTTTTTTGCACTTGCTAGTACTAACATCGCACCGCATAGCACCACCAATCGTATAGCTAGCACCCAAAAGATGGCGGAGATATAACAGTTTAAAATTTAATCTTTTCTCTTGTACCTGCTAGAGCGTCAGCGACCCCCACACACACTTTCTTGAAATTTTTCCTCTTGCACCTGTTGGAACTAACATAGCACTACATAGCATCACCAGTACCATAGCTAGCACTCAAAAAATGACGTAGATATAGCAGTTTATAGTTTATGCCCTTAGACAAGGTTAGCCCCCCCCACTCCACTTTTTAATTTTTTTCTTGCACTTGCTAGTACTAACATCGCACCGCATAGCACTACCAATCGTATAGCTAGCACCCAAAAGATGGCGGAGATATAACAGTTTAAAGTTTAATCTTTTCTCTTGTACCTGCTAGTGCGTCAGCGACTCCACACACACTTTCTTGAAATTTTCCTCTTGCACCTGTTGGAACTAACATAGCACTACATAGCATCACCAGTACCATAGCTAGCACTCAAAAATGACGTAGATATAGCAGTTTATAGTTTATGCCCTTAGACAAGGTTAGCCCCCTCCACTTTTTAATTTTTTCTTGCACTTGCTAGTACCAACATCGCACCGCATAGCGCCACCAATCGTATAGCTAGCACCCAAAAGATGGCGGAGATATAACAATTTAAAGTTTAATCTTTCTCTTGTACCTGCTAGAGCGTCAGCGACCCCACACACTTTCTTGAAATTTTTCCTCTTGCACCTGTTGGAACTAACATAGCACTACATAGCACCACCAGTCCCATAGCTAGTACTCAAAAAATGACGTAGATATAGCAGTTTATAGTTTATGCCCTTAGACAAGGTTAGCCCCCCCCACTCCACTTTTTAATTTTTTTCTTGCACTTGCTAGTACTAACATCGCACCGCATAGCACTACCAATCGTATAGCTAGCACCCAAAAGATGGCGGAGATATAACAGTTTAAAGTTTAATCTTTTCTCTTGTACCTGCTAGTGCGTCAGCGACCCCCACACACACTTTCTTGAAATTTTTCCTCTTGCACCTGTTGGAACTAACATAGCACTACATAGCACCACCAGTACCATAGCTAGCACTCAAAAAATGACGTAGATATAGCAGTTTATAGATTATGCCCTCAGGCGAGGTTAGTCCCCCACTCCACTTTTTTAATTTTTTTTTTGCACTTGCTAGTACTAACATCGCACCGCATAGCACCACCAATCGTATAGCTAGCACCCAAAAGATGGCGGAGATATAACAGTTTAAAATTTAATCTTTTCTCTTGTACCTGCTAGAGCGTCAGCGACCCCCACACACACTTTCTTGAAATTTTTCCTCTTGCACCTGTTGGAACTAACATAGCACTACATAGCATCACCAGTACCATAGCTAGCACTCAAAAAATGACGTAGATATAGCAGTTTATAGTTTATGCCCTTAGACAAGGTTAGCCCCCCCCACTCCACTTTTTAATTTTTTTCTTGCACTTGCTAGTACTAACATCGCACCGCATAGCACTACCAATCGTATAGCTAGCACCCAAAAGATGGCGGAGATGTAACAGTTTAAAGTTTAATCTTTTCTCTTGTACCTGCTAGTGCGTCAGCGACTCCCACACACACTTTCTTGAAATTTTTCCTCTTGCACCTGTTGGAACTAACATAGCACTACATAGCATCACCAGTACCATAGCTAGCACTCAAAAAATGACGTAGATATAGCAGTTTATAGTTTATGCCCTTAGACAAGGTTAGCCCCCCCCCTACACTTTTTTAATTTTTTTTCTTGCACTTGCTAGTACCAACATCGCACCGCATAGCGCCACCAATCGTATAGCTAGCACCCAAAAGATGGCGGAGATATAACAATTTAAAGTTTAATCTTTTCTCTTGTACCTGCTAGAGCGTCAGCGACCCCCACACACACTTTCTTGAAATTTTTCCTCTTGCACCTGTTGGAACTAACATAGCACTACATAGCACCACCAGTCCCATAGCTAGTACTCAAAAAATGACGTAGATATAGCAGTTTATAGTTTATGCCCTTAGGCGAGGTTAGCCCCGCCACTCCACTTTTTTTAATTTTTTTTTCTTGCACTTGCTAGTATTAACATCGCACCGCATAGCGCCACCAATCGTATAGCTAGCACCCAAAAGATGGCGGAGATATAACAGTTTAAAGTTTAATCTTTTCTCTTGTACCTGCTAGTGCGTCAGCGACCCCCCTCACACACTTTCTTGAAATTTTTCCTCTTGCACCTGTTGGAACTAACACAGCACTACATAGCACCACCAGTACCATAGCTAGCACTCAAAAATGACGTAGATATAGCAGTTTATAGATTATGCCCTCAGGTGAGGTTAGCCCCCACTCCACTTTTTTAATTTTTTTTCTTGCACTTGCTAGTACTAACATCGCACCGCATAGCACCACCAATCGTATAGCTAGCACCCAAAAGATGGCGGAGATATAACAGTTTAAAATTTAATCTTTTCTCTTGTACCTGCTAGTGCGTCAGCGACCCCACACACACTTTCTTGAAATTTTCCTCTTGCACCTGTTGGAACTAACATAGCACTACATAGCACCACCAGTACCATAGCTAGCACTCAAAAAATGACGTAGATATAGCAGTTTATACTTTATGCCCTTAGGCGAGGCTAGCCCCCCACTCCATTTTTTTTAATTTTTTTTCTTGCACTTGCTAGTACTAATATCGCACCGCATAGCACCACTAATCGTATAGCTAGCACCCAAAAGATGGCGGAGATATAACAGTTTAAAGTTTAATCCTTCTCTTGCACCTGCTAGTGCGTCAGCGACCCGCACATACACTTTCTTGAAATTTTTATTCTAGCAGCTGTTGTAACTAACATAGCACTACATAGCACCACCAGTCCCATAGCTAGCACTCAAAAAATGACATGATATAGCAGTTTATAGTTTTGCCCTTAGGCGAGGTTAGCCCCTACTCCACTTTTTTTTAAAATTTTGCTTGCACTTGCTAGTACTAACATCGCACCGCATAGCACCACCAATCGTATAGCTAGCACCCAAAAGATGGCGGAGATATAACAGTTTAAAGTTTAATCTTTTCACTTGTACCTGCTAGTGCGTCAGCGACCCCCACACACACTTTCTTGAAATTTTTTCTCTTGCACCTGTTGGAACTAACATAGCACTACATAGCATCACCAGTCCCATAGCTAGCACTCAAAAAATGACGTAGATATAGCAGTTTATAGTTTATGCCCTTAGGCGAGGTTAGCCCCGCCACTCCACTTTTTTTAAATTTTTTTCTTGCACTTGCTAGTACTAACATAGCACCGCATAGCACTACCAATCGTATAGCTAGCACCCAAAGATGGCGGAAATATAACAGTTTAAAGTTTAATCTTTTCTCTTGTACCTGCTAGTGCGTCAGCGACTCCACACACTTTCTTGAAATTTTCATCTTGCACCTGTTGGAACTAACATAGCACTACATAGCATCACCAGTACCATAGCTAGCACTCAAAAATGACGAAGATATAGCAGTTTATAGTTTATGCCCTTAGACAAGGTTAGCCCCCACTCCACTTTTTAATTTTTCTTGCACTTGCTAGTACTAACATGCACCGCATAGCACTCACCAATCGTATAGCTAGCACCCAAAGATGGCGGAGATATAACAGTTTAAAGTTTAATCTTTTCTCTTGTACCTGCTGAGCGTCAGCGACCCCACACACTTGTTAAATTTATATCTTGCACTTTGACTAACTGATTATATGCCCCATTATAGCTGTACAAAAATGGCGAAGTATAAATGCTATACGATTGAGTGTTATGCTGTATGTCTATGCAAGTGCCAAACTTAAAGTTGGGCGCTAACCAGCATGCAAGAAAGCATTAAACTATAAACTGTTATATCTCGCCTTCTTTGAGTGTAGCTATGATTGTGGTGCTATGCGATGGTCTGCAAGTGTGCAAGAAAAATTAAAAAGTGGGTGGGGGCTAACTCGCATGAGGGCTAAACTATAAACTGCTATATCTCGTCATTTTTGAGTGCTAGCTATGACGGTGGTGCTATGTGTGCATGTTGCAACAGGTGCAAGAGAAAATTCAAGAAAGTGGTGGTCGCTGACTCACTAGCAGGTGCAAGAAAGATTAAACTTAAACTGTTATATCTCGCCATCTTTGGTGTGTGCTATCGATGGTGGTGCTATGCTGCGATGTAGTCTAGCAAGTGCAAGAAAAATTAAAAAGTGAGTGGGGCTGAACCTCGCCTGAAGGGCATAAACTTAAACTGCATATCTACGTCATTTTTGAGTGCTAGCTATGGGACTGGTGGTGCTATGGTGCATGTTAGTTCAACAGGTGCAAGAAAAATTTCAAGAAAGTGTGGAGGCTGACTGCACTGAGGTGCAAGAAAAATTAAACTTTATATCTACTGCATGTATCATCGTCCATTTTGGGTGCTAACTCTGGGATCTGGTGGTGCTATGCTGTGCTGATGTTAGTTCTAACAGGTGCAAGAGGAAAATTTCAAGAAAGTGTAGTGGGGCTGACGACTAGCGTGCAGAGCAATAAACTTTAAATCTGCTCTATCTCCGCCATCTTTGGTTGATGTGGTGCTATGTGCGATGTAGTCAAGTGCAAGAAAATTAAAAAGTGGTGGGGCTAACCTGCCTGGCTAAACTTAAATGCTTATCATGCCATTTTGGTGCTAGTGAGAATGTGGTGCTATGTGTATGTTAGTCACAGGTGAAAATAAAAAAGTGGGGTGGCGTACATGCTAACCTTAGCCCCCAAACTTTGAACTGTAATAACTCACATAGTTTTTGGGTGCTAGCTGTAAGTGTTGTGGTGCAATGTTGGTGCAATCAGATGCTATACAGAAAATAAAATAATTTGGTGTTGGGGAGCCAAGGTAATCTTGACCAAATAAGCTTCAAAATAGATTTTTCAGCAGAACGCTGCATGGCTTTATATTACTCCTGTCACTAATGATTAATTCCCAGAGTTATTGGACGATATGCTAATAAGTATAAATAGGTTCCTTACATGCTCTTGTAACTTAACTACCAAGAACTTTTTCCACTCGCATATTAAAAAATACGATTTTTAACCCTCCGGTGTACAGTTTACAAGATCTGAATGACAATATTACTAGGCAATGCAGATTGGTTGATGAAAATATTGTAATAGCTAGTTGCTGCTTATGGGATGCGGCAACGTTGTAATCATCAGATGCTTAGCATATAAAGGTTCATAAATTTTTACATTTGTATTGCCAAAAAGAAGCGACAGAGTAGAACAATATTGAATAGTTTCATTTCAGCATAATTCTATAATTAATAATATAAAAAAACGCGAATTTAAAAACTAAGTTTTAAGCAACTATTTTGATCCATTTTTGACAAAAAGAAAGTGAAAAGAGTGTGTATTGACGGCTAAAAAATAGCTTTTGATGAAGAGGCACAATCAAGAACAAGGTTGTTTCAGCAATACCAAAAATTGAAGTTTGATCGTAGTAGCCTCAGTGATAAATTCCAAATAGACCAAACAACTGCATCGAAACATCGAACAACATTGAAGTGTCCGATAAATGATAATGGCAGATTGGCATGCAAGTTGTAGGAAAATTGAACCACACTTGGGCATCTACATGAAACAAGTTAATCAAAATTTTACACGATTCCTTAAGTGTTGTAAAATTAACTTCGTTGTGATTTCCTTAAAATTACGCTCAAGATCAAAAAGACACTCCGTTAAATGTTGTTCAGTTCAACTCAAATTTGGCATGTGACATTGTTAATGATTAATGGAAGTTGGTTATTTGGCCATGAACTTGAAACAATGTAGCAATCAATCAATTGGGTATTCCACAGTGAAGCAAATCTTAAACGTGCCGCAGTTTACAAAGTAGTTGCTTCCGTTGTTTCGAACACACCAAACCTATGAATGCTTAAAAATGTTGTAATGCAAGGTAAGGCGTGTTACTTATAAAATCGAGAGATAAATAAGGAAAAGTGAATAAAGAGAGCGATGTAAGATGTGCCAAAAATATTAACAATAAACTAAAAGCGCACGTGCTTTTGGTGAACAAATTAAACCTTATAAACTAAGGAGATAATTTTTTTAATTTGACGTCATGCCTCGAGGTGGTTTAACCCATACAAAAGGTTTCCTCAAAGACACTGATCAGTAGCACTGAGACAGGATAATCGGAGAGTATTTAAATTATCCATATTTGTCTTAAAAAAAAATTTGTGACATATATGAAAAGTTTTGGGGTTTCTAATTAACAACAAGGATTATGTGAAAACTGTATTAATACGTAGAGATGATGAAATGTTGTTTCTTTCTAGACTTAAGTTGTAAATAGAATTTATAAGCTTTCCTTATACCTGCGTGTAAGACAATTTATTAGATAATGTGCGTGGAAAAAAGATGCGTTTGAATGAATCGAGTAACATAATCTGAAGGATTATTCAGAAAAATTTTATGTAATTATAATTGCAGTGTTGAGGTTTCTCTGTTTCATTTCATTTTCGTATAGTCCTGAGCCTATTTTTCTCTGAACTGGCAAGATAATACGACACATTGAGGTAAGAATCCACATCATATCATTTTTTGTTTCAATAATTAATAGTCATCGCATCTTCATGGGTCAGAGCAGCTGTACCCTAGTATCCACAACATAATCTATTGGCTCCCAACGTTTGGACAGCTTAACTAATATTTACAGCATAATTTAGTCGGCTCACCATTTTCTATTTCTCAGCATTCACAGCAATATATATATATATATATATATATATATATATATATATAATAGTTATTAAGATGAAATGAAAACCCAACTTTGTATTTTAAAGTTGAATTATCATTTCAAATCGAACTAGTAATTGAAAACCACTAAAAGAACGGCTACAGTTCGATTTGAAATGGTAATTCAACTTTAAAATACAAAGTTGGGTTTTCATTTCATCTTAATAACTATTAATATATATTAAGCATTCATTTGCATTCCAAATGTGGATTATTCTTCCTATTAATAATAATATAATTACATGTTTGTATTATTCCGAACGTTGCTAAAATGGGATGATCAAGTTATTAGTACATGAATTATGTATATAACTAGATTCAATTTCCTTAAATGCAAGACGTAATTGAAAATCGTTAACAAGGGCCAAGCTTCAGTAGTATTAAGTATAACATCATCTAAACAATTAGGCTAGATAGCTCAATTGGTTAGAGCACTGATCCGGAGAATCAGAGGTTGCAGGTTCAAATCCTGCTGTAGCCGTTCTTTTAGTGGTTTTCAATTACTAGTTCGATTTGAAATGGTAATTCAACTTTAAAATACAAAGTTGGGTTTTCATTTCATCTTAATAACTATTAATATATATATTAAGCATTCATTTGCATTCCAAATGTGGATTATTCTTCCTATTAATATATATATATATATATATATATATATATATATATATATAAATATTATTGAATCTCACTTTTCTTTTACTCACTGACTGTGTTCAATCACTCTCAATTCTATATTCTTTAAAAAAAATTTTTATTTTATTTTACCCCCGTTTGTCGCGCCTTTTTTTTTTTTGTAATGTGCACACCTAATGCACGCCCCGTACTTGCAACGTTTGGTTGGTTCTTTAATTAACTATTTATTTCAATGCCTCGACTATTTAAGCTCTTAAATCTCAGGGTGGTCAACTACTTATAGTGAGTTCTGTTATAAGTAGATGTGCAAAGTCCAACCAAAGTGCACCTCTTTTGTTTTAGTACTAAATTTTTTTTACTCTACTTTTGTATATGCCAAAATTATACTACGATCAGCGTTGCTTTGTGCCAAATTGAATTACTACCAAAATTATATGACTGTTTTTGACGTTTTAAGATATCTCAGCACTCACCTGGTTTATACTCCGTTCTTGGCCGCTCTGACTGCTGGCTCAAAATCCTTGTCGCCGTATGCGTCTTTACACTTTTGTCCTATCTGATTGAAGTTTAGTACCGCCTCCAGGTGTTGTTCTGAAATTTAGCTGCTCCCCAATACCTGAAATAATTAACCCTAATTTAGAATTTTGAATACCCAGTGCTGTAACTTCCCCTGTGCTAATTTTTGCTTCGAATCCTCCACTACCAATTGTTGCTGTCCTAAATTTCCCTGTTCGTGTTTTCAATCAATCCGTCCGCTTCTTCGTATCTAATCCAAATCTACTCGTCGTCTTACTTCAAAATTGCTCTATGCTCCGCTACCTAATAATCGCTATCCAAAACCCACTTCGTTCCTTATATATTTTCCTCTCGATGTCCTGCTACAAATCTATAAATCGCTATCCAAATCCAACTTCTTTCCTTTATATATTTTCCTCTCGATGTCCTGCTACAAATCTATAAATCGCTATCCAAATCCAACTTCTTTCCTTTATATATTTCCTCCCGATGTCCTGCTACAAATCTATAAATCACTCTCCAAATCCAACTTCTTTCCTTTATATAATTCCTCCCGATGTCCTGCTCCCTTTTAAATCGCTACCCAAATCCAACTCCGTTCCTTATATATTACCACTCGATGTCCTGCTACCTTTCCCAATATCACTCCAAATCTCTATAATTTTCCGTCGCTTCGCCGTTGCACAATCACCACTCTTTATACTAATTACTCTCGTCGCTGTTGCTTCTTTACCCTTCTTTACTTAATCAAACTCTTTAAAATCAAATACTTTTATTAACTTCTTTTTAAAAATTGTTTACAAATTAGCACAGTTTGAAAAACACGTCTTTTTACAAAATGAATTTCGAAATAATCTCCGTTGTTTACTTTCCACGGCGACCATTTTAACTTTCTTGCCTACTACACTTTTAAAGTACATAACTAAATTGTCCAATAACATCCTAACATTTCGTTTGTGTCGCACATACCATAGTTCATGTCCTTTTACACTTTCCTGATTCACATACAATTCTATTATTTGTCCTAAATATTTACAGTTCACCAATCATATTTAAAGTTGTTATAACTAATAATTTTGAGCTTACAAATATTGTCCAAAAGTTGATTCTATTTAAAATGAAACCAAAATAAATCACACTTGAGCCTGGATGCGTGGTTGATAGTAAACATTCATAGACGCATCCGGTTTTTGGACGGCAAATGTACTTTCAATGGCCTTTAAAATTCAAACTCGGTATAAACCCTTGAGCACTGTACATCTTACTACGTCATTTAGTCATTTTAATATTACCTTTTGGCACTTAATTTCAACTACCATTTTGAATGGTATTTTAGTATATGAAAAATATGGCAAACATACAATTTTAAGTTTATGTGATTAAATATGTGGATTATTTTGCTTGGCATATACTAGCTTGTACTAAACAACCCTTAGAACTCTTGGTATCTCCCTTATACATTACATTATATATATATATATATATATATATATATATACTAAGGTATTACAGTTCATAAGATGAAATAATAACTTAAACTTTTATGTAAAACCCCAATGATCGCTTCAAATCGAGCTAGTAATTGAAAGATGAACAATACAAGACCTTGGATATGACTCGAACCTGTATCCTAGGACCATTCGTTTACCGAGACCTTATATTTTCCATCTTTCAGTTACTAGCTCGACTTGAAATGATTATTTGAGCTTTGCATAAAGGTTTAAGTTATTATTTCAACTTATTAACTACAATACGTTAATATTTATCAATTTACCTTGTGTAATGAACTACTTAAAATATTTATGTATTTAATACTTGGCTTATCGCCGTTATTTTGAACGTTGCTTCCTGTATATAACTGGCATAAGTCAAAAACTTAATATTGTCAGATATGATTGACAAAAATGCCAAAGGTAATTGAATTAGGTTAATGTATGGCTGTGTACACGATTTAGATTTTTAAATTTTCCATTTATCGTCATCGGTCTCGGTGTCGTAATTGGTAAATGCAAGGTCCTAGAAAGACTAAGATACAGGTTCAAGTCCTATTCAAGACCTTATATTTTCCATCTTTCAATTACTAGTTCGATTTGAAATGATCATTTGGGCATTGCATAAAAGTGTAAGTTACTATTTCATCTTATTAACTATATATATATATATATATATATATATATATATATTGTTGTGATATACTCTTGTGAATGCGGGAACTGGGTCCTTTCAACAAAAAAATTCTAGTCCCACAGATTGGGCGTCATAAACTGCTGTGATCCTCTTTTCGCCTCGGCTGCTCACCTAATTTTATAAACCTCCTCATTCATAAAATTAAACAACACATTCCTACCACAAACATCAACGTCAACTCTATTTACATCAATATTCAGAATACATTAAATTTTCAAATTAAATTTCAGCATAAAATTCAGTTTTAAAAAGAATTTCAAGATTAATTTTATTATCACTTTAACGTGCATCCAGAATTAAAGTCCTTGTTGGATGCCTACTAATTAATATAACAATATAAGCAGACCGGAGTCTGAGTATAAAGGAGCATCTACCACCCTTTACGTTAATTAACCAGGTTCGTCTAATTGAGCTCAAAGACATACCCATATTTTCATCATAATTCAGAACATCAATACTAAATACCCCTTTCTACTTAAACAAGCAAATTTCATCTTAAAATTAAAATTTTATGGTTAGTACAATTTCACTAATGTCCATTTAAAGTAAATCAATTATAAAGTTATTCAACACACACAAAATGTCAAACAAAATAGTATAATTTACCTGAAGGTTACTGTCCTCGTAGCTTCAATGTACATCGTCCCTTTAGTTAATCACACCATTCCAACAGGATTATATTTACGGCTTCTAATTCTCAACGCTTTTAAAATTTTCTCCATCACCATTTATTTAAAGTTGTTTCTGGGCTTTTCCGGAACTCATCTGTGTATATCTGACCCTTGTTTCGTGGATCGAGACACGTATTTGAACCATTTACTTATTAACACCCCGAAAAATAGCAAAGAAATTCATGCGTCTTTCACCAATATACGCCAAAACTGCCTACTTTTGTGTATACATTTGTCGTTGTAAATTTTGCTAATTGGTACAGTGATACTAAATTTTATTACCTTGTATCTAAGTGCACTGAAGTACATTCATGTTAGCACGTAAATAACAAACTATTTTGAATCACTAAAATATACGAGCAAACTTTAAATTATTTTATCAAACTAAAATGCACTGTTTAACATCTTCAATCAAGTCGCGGATGTAAGAGCTTTTAACGCGTCGAATAGTCAAAAGTCTAAGAGGCCGAAATTCATATTACCACCTCTATATATAGCGAATAGCCGGCACGTCGCTTTTGTCCTCAAAACAGACAATTCTTAAGAATTTCTCATTCTATGTTCCCAGTCCGTCGCTCGCGCTTCGGTTTTTACGAATTTTTCACTCGCCCCATTTAAATCTCAGAAATTCTCACACGGCACACAAACATGTCCGAGAAAAACTAATTAATTTTGTACAGAAATTGTTGTTTCTACCTCTGATATTTGCATCCTATTTTCAACCAATTGTGACCCTCGTGACGTTGCTTAAATCACGCCTTTTACTATATGTGTCTTTGCTTGACGCATTTCTCTTTCCTTTTCTAACCTGTTCGTATTGGTGCAAATTGATATTCATTAGTATCGATTATATTTTAGTCCATGTGGACTATCTGGGTTAAATAACCCCGTATCGCACATTCTCGTGAATATTAAGCCCCGGTTTCTCCAAGATTCTTTGAAACCATTTGTTATCTACACAATTTTCGCCGTACGTGATATTTAAACTACGCAGGTGTTCAAAATAATATTAATTCTCAGAGCTTTTAAATAAACCCTGTTTTGTATTTCGTGCTAAAGCATCTGACCGTTTCCAATATCCTTAGAATCGACATGTTTATCTAAACAAATTAAACTGAAATTGCCTTTTAAAATACGCAGGTGTGTTCAAACATCCTACTTCTAACTAACACTTCTAGGATTTGCTTTTTATTGGGTTTTACAAGTTTCTATAGATATTATCTGTTACTAACGATTCAATTAACTTCAATTAAAATTGACTTCTATCCTTTCATTTTAGCGAATACAAGTTAAATATTAATTATTATGTGTACACTTTGTTTTACTACCGGTTACTTAAAATAGGGTTAATTAATATAAATTTTGCACGTAATTTCCATTTGTTTAGGAATAATTACATTACACGCAGAGCTTTTAATACTGCTTCTTTTGATATAAAGCGTCTTGTACATGATTTAAATCTCTTATGTTTAATGAAACTAATAAATTTTTATGCTTCACGGTTTTAATAACGCGTATTATCTAATAATATTCATTATACACGGTAATTAAAATTATTTGATGTGATTATTTAATTTTCTACCCTGGTCTAAATATGAGTATTTTCCCCCTATTTGAATACAAATAATCCAACTTATTTGAATGCAAATATAAAGCATTTAGACTGTCACAAAAAAAACTTACAAAAAAAAATTGCCTATCTCTCTCTACCCTTATCTATCTAACTTACCTACCTTATCTCCAATTCAAAAAAATATTTACACCTATCCTATATCCCTATCCTATTCCTAACTCTCACTTAATTTTATAAACTGAAATTATCCCTAACTTCATCCTACTTATCCATCTAATCCTATATACATCTTATATACCTATCCTATTCCTAACTTTTAACTAATCTTCACTATACTTTACTGCCCCCTACCTAATCCTATATACCTATCCTACTCTTACTCTATTCCTAACTCTCCACTAATCTTATATGAAATATCTATACTTAACCTATCTTATTTTCTTCCTACATTTCCTCTTTATTCTCATCCTAAACCTATTTCTACTTATCTCCCATATTTATCCTATACCTAGCTTTATTTTCTATAAACACTTACTTCTACTCTTCTATCTACACCTATTCTATCCCTTGTTCATCAAGTTATTTAAATCTAACTCTCTTCTTGACCCTCCAAGTCTTTCTTCTCACTATTCTAATACTCTTCATCCCTATCTCTCCCTCTTCTATATCTATACTTAACATCCCTGTTATCTCACCTACAATAAACTTATCATCCCTATTATCCTTACTCTTAAATATTACTTCTTCTTCAGTCCCTACACTTGCCTGTTTCTCATTTATTCTTATTTCCTTTACTGCCGACAAACCAAACGATACTACTTTACAATTCTCGATTTTTCTCTCTACGGAAAATCCTACGTACCTTCTAGAATTCTTATGTAATGGAATCAGCCAGAATGAATTCCTTAAATCTACTTTATTAAAAACAAACTTGCCATCTTTACTTAATTTCGCCTTCACCTGCTCCTGATATGCTGCTTCTACCCCCAGTACTTCTGCATGTTTTTGTATTAAAGCTTGAACCTCTACTTTCCTTTCCTCTGGACATCTTATTGTGTTGATCTGTTTTACTTCATCATCCTCTACCTCTACTACATTAATACTAAACCCCGTGTAATCCTCTGTGACTTCATAACTGCCCTTCCATGGCACTACCCTATCTTTAATCCTTACTACCTTCCTTTCCATATCTATCAAAACCCCTAACTTCATCATACAGTCAACACCTAAAATGCTCTGAAACTTCAGTCCAGGTACTATTACAAACTCCTGTTCACAGCTTAAATCTCCTATATCTATCCTAAGCACCACAACACTATTTACTACAGCAAACTTCTTTTTATTTGGAGCTACTAAATGGCTACGCTTTATAGGCATAATTCTATCACAAACCTTATCCCTAATTTTGCTGACGAATTCCTCCGATATTAAACTCGCCTCTGCCCCTGTATCAAGTAATACTTCTACATTATTCTCAAAATTTCTAAATTAATAATTGGCAAACATAATTTTTCTACAGTTTCTGGCTCTACTTCCTCCTCAATTTTGAAAAATTCACGTGGATGTTCATATACATTTACACTGAAATCTAGTGGTCTGTCGCGTTCTAAAAATCCTGTCCAGGTCTGTTTTCCCTACTCGGTCCTGGTCTAGCCGTCACCTCAGCGTATGTCCTAGGCGTTTCCACTCGTTCCGTGTCTGTATTAGCAGTCCCGCTCATGTCTGGTGAACTATTCATTCTGGTAGGTCCCGGTCTCGGTGCAGGTCCCTTCCTAAACTATTACTTCTAACGTATGGTCGTGGCTGTTCCCAATTCTGTCGCTGGTATCCGTAACTATTCCCCCTTCTAGCATAGTTGTCCCGTCTATTGTCAAACCTAACTGTGTTGATCTGTCTTTCCCTGTTATCCCGAGGTCGTCCACTACTTACGTCGTCGTACCTCTGCAGGTATTCTAAAATATTTCTCTGTCCACTATGTTCTGTAGTGCTACGTGTTGTCTTATGTCTACCTCGAAGTGTCGTGATAAATACTTAATAATTTGTCGGTCCGTCAGTGGTGGGTTCAGTTGCTTTGCTATGCTATACTTGCGTATAGCATATTGCTCCTACTTCCTGAAAATTCTCCCTTAAATTTCCTGTGATTAAGTCGTCTCGTACCTGGTCTTGTCTGTGGTCACTCCAGTAGTGTTTTAAAATCTGTCTTCAAAGTCCTGATACGTGTCTATGTCCTGTCCTACTAAATTGTACCATGCTTCCGCGTTGTCCTTTAATAAAGCCTTTATCGTATTCAGTTTAGTCTGTTCGTCAAATAAATTTCCCACTAGATTTCTTACGCTATTAATAAAAATTTGTGGATTTACCCTGTTATCGCCATAAAACTTCATGTGTTGGTCCAATGATACTCCACCTGTAGAAAATCTGGGACCATCCCCCGTTAAATTTGACATGTTGTATTTGATACTACTAACTTCGCGTTCTACCCTGCCTAACTGATCCCTACATGAGTCCGTCACTTCAGTCATTTTTACATTAATCTCTTCTTCACAAAAAATGCGTACTTCGGACCTTAAATGTACCATTTCCTGTCGAATACCAGTAATATCACGCTCATTTTTTTCAACCCTATTTTCAACTTCCCCCATCTTTACGGTAAGACTATTTTTAAATTCTGAAACTTCTTTATTCGTCTTATCTATTTTCTCACTTAGGGTTTCCCTAACTCCTGTTAATGTCTCATTCATTCGGTCAAATTTCTTATTCGATTCTTCACTCATCCTCTCTAACATTCTCAATATCATCTCGTTTCCTTGATCCCCCGATTCCGTCCTCGACTGATCTCTACTGCCTCCAGCTTCTTCCATTTTCGTATTTTTTTCACACAATGCACTATCGTCACTTCCAATTTCCACTCCTTGACTCCTTAACCACTCTTTTCTCTGCATACGTTCTAATCACTCACACACACTCTCAAAATACTCTTAAATTTATACACACACAGAAACTCTCTCTCTCAGATCGCCAGTTTCCTGGAATAAAATCACAAAATTTTATTTGGAACTCGAGCCTCACTTTTGGGTCGCCAAAGAATGTTGTGATATACTCCTGTGAATGCGGGAACTGGGTCCTTTCAACAAAAAAATTCTAGTCCCACAGATTGAGCGTCATAAACTGCTGTGATCCTCTTTGCGCCTCGGCTGCTCACCTAATTTTATAAACCTCCTCATTCATAAAATTAAACAACACATTCCTACCACAAACATCAACGTCAACTCTATTTACATCAATATTCAGAATACATTAAATTTTCAAATTAAATTTCAGCATAAAATTCAGTTTTAAAAAGAATTTCAAGATTAATTTTATTATCACTTTAACGTGCATCCAGAATTAAAATCCTTGTTGGATGCCTACTAATTAATATAACAATATAAGCAGACCGGAGTCTGAGTATAAAGGAGCATCTACCACCCTTTACGTTAATTAACCAGGTTCGTCTAATTGAGCTCAAAGACATACCCATATTTTCATCATAATTCAGAACATCAATACTAAATACCCTTTCTACTTAAACAAGCAAATTTCATCTTAAAATTAAAATTTTATGGTTAGTACAATTTCACTAATGTCCATTTAAAGTAAATCAATTATAAAGTTATTCAACACACACAAAATGTCAAACAAAATAGTATAATTTACCTGAAGGTTACTGTCCTCGTAGCTTCAATGTACATCGTCCCTTTAGTTAATCACACCATTCCAACAGGATTATATTTACGGCTTCTAATTCTCAACGCTTTTAAAATTTTCTCCATCACCATTTATTTAAAGTTGTTTCTGGGCTTTTCCGGAACTCATCTGTGTATATCTGACCCTTGTTTCGTGGATCGAGACACGTATTTGAACCATTTACTTATTAACACCCCCGAAAAATAGCAAAGAAATTCATGCGTCTTTCACCAATATACGCCAAAACTGCCTACTTTTGTGTATACATTTGTCGTTGTAAATTTTGCTAATTGGTACAGTGATACTAAATTTTATTACCTTGTATCTAAGTGCACTGAAGTACATTCATGTTAGCACGTAAATAACAAACTATTTTGAATCACTAAAATATACGAGCAAACTTTAAATTATTTTATCAAACTAAAATGCACTGTTTAACATCTTCAATCAAGTCGCGGATGTAAGAGCTTTTAACGCGTCGAATAGTCAAAAGTCTAAGAGGCCGAAATTCATATTACCACCTCTATATATAGCGAATAGCCGGCACGTCGCTTTTGTCCTCAAAACAGACAATTCTTAAGAATTTCTCATTCTATGTTCCCAGTCCGTCGCTCGCGCTTCGGTTTCTACGAATTTTTCACTCGCCCCATTTAAATCTCAGAAATTCTCACACGGTACGCAAACATGTCCGAGAAAAACTAATTAATTTTGTACAGAAATTGTTGTTTCTACCTCTGATATTTGCATCCTATTTTCAACCAATTGTGACCCTCGTGACGTTGCTTAAATCACGCCTTTTACTATATGTGTCTTTGCTTGACGCATTTTCTCTTTCCTTTTCTAACCTGTTCGTATTGGTGCAAATTGATATTCTTTATTATCGATTATATTTTAGTCCATGTGGACTATCTGGGTTAAATAACCCCGTATCGCACATTCTCGTGAATATTAAGCCCCGGTTTCTCCAAGATTCTTTGAAACCATTTGTTATCTACACAATTTTCGCCGTACGTGATATTTAAACTACGCAGGTGTTCAAAATAATATTAATTCTCAGAGCTTTTAAATAAACCCTGTTTTGTATTTCGTGCTAAAGCATCTGACCGTTTCCAATATCCTTAGAATCGACATGTTTATCTAAACAAATTAAACTGAAATTGCCTTTTAAAATACGCAGGTGTGTTCAAACATCCTACTTCTAACTAACACTTCTAGGATTTGCTTTTATTGGGTTTTACAAGTTTCTATAGATATTATCTGTTACTAACGATTCAATTAACTTCAATTAAAATTGACTTCTATCCTTTCATTTTTAGCGAATACAAGTTAAATATTAATTATTATGTGTACACTTTGTTTTACTACCGGTTACTTAAAATAGGGTTAATTAATATAAATTTTGCACGTAATTTCCATTTGTTTAGGAATAATTACATTACACGCAGAGCTTTTTAATACTGCTTCTTTTGATATAAAGCGTCTTGTACATGATTTAAATCTCTTATGTTTAATGAAACTAATAAATTTTTATGCTTCACGGTTTTAATAACGCGTATTATCTAATAATATTCATTATACACGGTGATTAAAATTATTTGATGTGATTATTTAATTTTCTACCCTGGTCTAAATATGAGTAATATATATATATATATATATATATATATATATATATATATATATATCTAACAGAACGGTTATTTGCAGTCCGCAATAAGAAATTGTGTAAAACAATATATAAAATAAGATGTATCTGTAAACAAACTCTATGAAAATAATAGAGCCTTATTGACGAATACAAATCAGGCTGAAATAGTTCCATATAGCCATAGTAACAAGTATACATTAGCTTATTACTTCATGGGGAGAAACATCCACTGACCGACGGTTTCGGCTTTATTAAGCCTCCTCAGAGTGAAATAGTCTCCAGAACCCTATGAGTAATTTGTTAAGCTATATAATAAGCCTTGATTACTTCATAGGGTTCTTAATATTTCACTCGAGTGACAGATAACTTATGTTCATAGTATATATATATATAATATATATATAATAATTGTGTGCAAAAAGAGATTAAAAGACCAATAATATCGTCCATCTATTGATTGTTTTTAAAGTTTTTTGCACTACTATTGTACCTTGCTAGATGCCATCAAAATATTTACCTCGAGACAGGTAGTTAATTAAATTTGTATGCAATATGTGTATATTTTCTATACATATATGATGTCCGGATGGTAAATATTCTATGCATTTTCTATGGGCACCAACTTTTTATCTTTTTAACGTACTTTTATGGGGTTTTTGTTTTAGTATCGTGCGCCTATAAATGGTCTACTTACGTGCATTACTCAAAATTCATTTTTAGGAACTACATACGCTTGCCTACCATCTTAAATAAAAGTTATACTTACCCAGTGTACGGAAGACTATAGGCCGACTTCTATATCTTTTACCGCCCCAAACGGCTGCAACAGTTAGCTGATACTGCGTATCGGGCTTCAAACCACTCAATGTTACTGCTTCGGAGTTTCCAGCAACAACCGCCACCACCCTGTAACTAACAACTTCGTTCATTCCAGCAAAACATTGTACAAATATATAAAAATAAAGCTACTAGATAGCAATACATATCAAAGAAAGGAAATCGTTCATTATTTTTCTTCCTATACGTAATCTTTTAATTTGCCGCTAGAAATTTAGATATATCTCACTAGATCTGATCTAATCACATCGTATTAAATCTTATCGTTTCTTCCGAGTTTTATAGCAAATAATTCTAATAGGTAATAAAAATAAGAGCGTCGTGATACTTAGATGCAATAAGATGGCCAGTAAACGACTGAAACTGTTGAATTGAGCTAAACAGTTATGTTTAAATTGTAAAACATAAGCGAATATTTTTGCACGTCCAATATATTGGAAAAACGTTGTAGAACTCAGGTGAATTGTTCCACTTCAACATTGGTCAGTACAACACATTTAGAAGTATCGGCATATTCATCAGGAATATCTGAAAATTTAGCATCGGACTAATTTGTATAATTGCTATATATTAAATTGAGTCCATTCCACCAAATATTACAATTTACGAGCCCAGACAGCATAAAACCGTGACTAGCAGGGTAAGTTGGGTTATCCGTGCTAGGGACATATCTTCAAGTAGCCATGGGTTATTTTTTGTGAATTCGAACAATCCTGTTGGAATAAAATATTTTTAATTTATAGGGAGGGCTGCGAATCCACGACAAAGTATTTGTAGAATTACTGAAACAAATAGGGTCTAATAAACGAAGCTTATCAATAGCGATAGATGTATGTTACATTAGTTTGGATAAAAGACAGGCAGCTCCTAACTCAAGATGTGGAATGTTTACGTTTTAAAGGAATCGACGCGTGTTTTCGAAGCTACTAAATGTATATACATTTTATCGTTAATTTCTATTCATGAATATACAACTGCGGCCATACTAAGTGCGCTGGCATTTAAAAATTGTGCGATGGGAGCTTGAACGTCGCATACTTTCCAAATATAACGAGGTATGACTATATTTTTAAGCAGGGGTAGTTCAGATTGTATTTGGTGCCACTTTTGAAGTATAACGTAAGGAAGATTGTGGTCGCAAACTATTTTCTATAGTCATAATTGTTGTATGATGGATTTCAGAATAAAGTGTAATGGACTAAAATAATCATTGATGTAGTACTAAATTCTAGTAATACAAGAAAGAATTCCCCTTTTTGTGGTCGTGTCCACAACATGTTGAATTTTGCATTTCAGAACATCTTTACGAACGTCCCAACAAAAATCCAAAATCTTTAAAATAGTATTATCAGTATTCTTATTGGGTAAAGCTAGAACATTATTACTGTAAGTGCTAACGACTGACGTATTAGAACTTGCCCAATTTATCAAGTTTAAATCCGCCCAACTTTTATAAATTTATTAATTCAGATTTGAGAAGTAGTGGTCCTTCTACAGTGTCGGCACCGGTCAAAATGTCGTCCATGTATGTGCACAAGAAAGGAATTAAAGACCAGCGCGTAGCGACCGCCGTCATTCTTCAACAATTGTTTTAAAACACAGAAGAGCAAGGAACGGGGTACAAGTAGAGCAAAAAATTACACGACTATGTTCACAGGGTTCGTTTGTGCCAAACCGCTAGAAAATACGTAAGAACTTTTTGTCTTGGGGTGAATTAATATCGAACGAAACATTTGTCTATCACACATGAGTTCAATCTGCAGAATACGATATCTGATGATAATTAAACTAATATCAGATTGTAATTTAGGTCCCATTAAAAGAATGCCGTCAAGGGTTAAATTGTTTGCCTCTTTACCAGCGAGATTAAGCACAACACGAACTTGTGTGCCAACTAGCGTGTTCTTTATAACTCCTTGGTGAGTCATAATATAGGAAGATGAAACTAAAGCAGGGGTCGGGTGATTCTGGGAAATGTAATTCGACATATTTTCTGAATACAAGTTATGAAATTATTTATTACGCTGAAACCTCATCTCCAGTTTCGAAAAGCGATTTTCAGCAAGAGTTTTAGTTGATACTAGTTTGCGAAAAATATTTTCTTTAAAGTGTAACGAACTACTAATCAAAGTCGGTGGGTTTAGTTATGGACTCGAAATATTGTTTGCACAAATTCTCTTACAATGAAAATATTTGAGGAAATATTATTTCTTCTGTTTCCCACAAGGAACGTATCGATTCGTTGAGCCAAGGTTTCTCCGATACGCTAAGTACAAAGAAATAGCATCGACTGCGGGTGTTAGGGTGGGTACTTCACCCATACAGGAGATTGTATATGTAACTCTGCGTAAGCTATCTGCAGCGACAAAATGATGTTTAAGCTGAAATGGTAACGTTGCGGTAGGTGACTCAGCGGTAATACAAGGTAGGACTATAGTTTGAAATTCAAGGTTAGCGCATGGCTGATAGACCACATTTTACAATCAACGAGCACCGCCTACATAGTCTATTACGGAATGTCCCACCCCGCGTACCTCAAGAGGACAGTTTTTACGTTTCAGGCTTAATTTTTTTGCTAAAGAAACAGTAATAAAATTACAGTGGAGCCTGTGTCTAACACTAGGCGACAACGATGCCAATTACTATCAGTAGATAAAATTCACACTTGAGCTCTGGCCAAAAATTCAACAGTTCCTTTTTCATTTGCACCAGAATTTACCAAAAAAATAGGGTTAGGGGGGATACCGTCCAAACAAATTAGTATGTTTTGAAACAAATCTTTGATCCTCAATAGGGCATGGTGAGGTATACACATTCTGTAATGATGTGATTTTATTAAAATGCATGATATTTAGACCGGCAAAAAGCAACATTGTGTGGTGTCAAGCACGCATAACAAATGCATAGTTACTTCACTATTTCGTGCCTATCTACAGGCGAGAAGGACAGTAATTTTTTGCATTTGATAAATTTATGCGATTCTTACAAGCGAGACAATAAGACAGGGTATTCGCATTAATTAATTTTTGTTTCCTTTGATTAAGTTATTTGTATTGTATGGATAGTTTATTTTTTAAGTATTTTATTTTTCTTAGTTTATAATAAATTTAGTTACAATAATCTTGTGTTTCCATTATTGATTTTACACATTTTGTTTGTTTGTAATATGTATCCACGGACTCCTTGATGTCCGCAAATAAAGAAATCGTTTTTTCTTTATTATGAAGAAACTACTGAAAATAAGTATATCAACCCTTACATCAGGGTAATCAGAAAAGAAAAACCTTTCCATTTGGGTTATATTGAACTATGGTTTCCATTTAAAAAAAGTGAGGTTATGTTTGTAGCTTGAAAACCCATTTCCAATTAAAATTGTCATATACGCTATTAATTCTACGTAAAAAGTTACCTTACAAGCAGTTTTTATTTTCTCTATAAGTTAAACCGTTAAGAAGTTAATAGCGTTTGAAGAAAATGGCAAATTTCAGTTTTTTCAAATATCTAAAAAAGTTGAGCATCTAGGTGAGTTTTCAAAAAAGCATCATACTACTCGTAAATTTCTCTTCAACTTTGCTAATTTAACCAATATTGTATCTTCTATAATAAAAAAGTTACCCATATACGGAGATAGATTGTGGGCACCCTGTATATATATGTCCCAATGAATCAAGCCATATCCAACGCAAAATTTTAGTAGCAGGTGCCACTTCTTTAATTTAATGTAATGCAACAGTCTTCAGGGTTATTTTCGAAAATTGGAAAAGAGAATAACCGGTTATTCACTATTTTTAATTCAGCTTTGTGACTATGCCAATTGTAGATTGTTAATGAGATATGACACCTTTAGCCCTGGAGGGTGGTCCGTAGACTACATCAATGAATATGCTTGAAATACCTCTTTGCAAGTACTGTTCATTGTACTTAAGCCTGATGATTCTTATAAGTAACAACAGGTGTTGGTTTTGCAATAGTCTCAAGTAATTCTAAAAGGATTTATTGGAAAACAGTTAATTCGGCAAATGTCTAAGTGTTGGGGATCTTGGTAGCCGCAGGTTACCTAATCCCCTTCACATATCATTGAATATCGCTAAAATAGGGTATATATTTAGAAAACAAAAGAAGGGGAAAAAGCTGTAATTAGGCTCTAGGAATTTCAGGAAAATGTGTAGGTTAGCTCAGAATAGGAAACAATGGAGATACGCGTCTAACTAGTTCTAGGACTGAACACCTAATAGTGATAGAAAAGAGAAAGTAATTGCTTACCACTGTCTTACTAAGAATATTTTGTAACTTTCTAAAATTGAATATCATTTGTAACGCTGAACTTGTATTAGCTTACAACCCAATAGCTTTAATTTTTAGTAATCAGTTAACTTTCATGAACGGTAATAAATGTCAAGTATACATACATTAGGGGAGTAGTGTTATTCATAATTCAATCGTCTATTGCGTGTGTAGTTAATTCGTGGTTCGACGAAACAGGTAACTTAGAACGCGTGACCTGCTTCATTTCGGTATTGTAGAATACTCTGTTGACTGACCAATTTAGTTTGTTATTTACCTGAAATAGCCGGGGATCAATATCGTTATGATACAATTGATTGCATACTGTATACACTCAAATTAGTCGAAAACTGAAACGAACTGTTCACTTTTTCAGACATAATTTTTTTTTAGGTAGTTCATTATATTTTCTACGCACATTACAAGGGATTCAATATTGGTAACAATCCAAAGATTGTGCAGATCAGTAAATAGACATATGTACGAATACCGTACGCATTAAATTGTTGATACAAAGATTTTACACCATTTTCGGAGCGTAAAAATTTTACATTTTGGGTCATCTATAAATAAAATCATCCTAAATTTAAAACGGCATCATTTTTTTACATTAAGAAAAATAAGTAATGTAGAACTCAAACTTTTTGTTGTTAGGGATTGCTACTGCAAACTCCTCGTTCAAGAAAAGTAGGTTTTCATAAAAGTTCTTTACCATATAAAATTCTTGATTATCTAATCATTAGACAGGAACACATTGGAAAAGTTACAAAAAGCTTATATTTGGCAGAATTCTAACATCATGCTTGATATTAAAGTTTGTGAGGATGCGACTTTGGAGGAGCAAAACATAATTTTTTTGAAATTATTTTGTTCTCACTGTGAAATACAGGCTATTGTTTTCAGGGACATCATTATAATCGTCATTTGCAATTGGTAAGAAGGCAATTTTATTGATTTCAGCTCTTTTGTTGTCTTTGTCGTCAGAACCGGGGATATTTCTGAAATTTTTACACGAAACTCCATTACAAGTGGCGTTTAGATATCGCTTTTCTAGTACTCGGCATCGTTTTAAACTTTTACATAAAATGCATTTTAATAGTACTTCCGATGCAGGATCTTTTATAATACCTACTATAAATCAGGCCACATTTCAACCAACTGAATTTTTTGATTTGTTGTATCACAATAGAAATTAAACTGTTAAGGTAGCTCCATAAAAGATACATAAATGTGGCATCGCTGGTAGGAGATAAGGTGGCAATTGGTTCTCTCTAATAGACTTATAAGATATCAATAGCGTATAGCATTCAGGGTAATATTACGAAAAATTTTTCTCGAAGAGACGACGTATTCGTCATTAAAATTTGATCTTTGAATAATCGAATCAAGCCGCTTAGAAATACCTCTACCGGATTAAAATAATAACCTAATCTGCAGAAATCGAATGCTGCATCTACAACATCTCTGTGCTTCAAATTTTGAAAATAGTAACATTTATCAATAAAATGTCCTTTGTCGGGTATTCGAAAAAACACATTTTAAGGATGTTTCGCTAAAGCGATAAAAGCGCAACGAGATATGTACCTTCACGCACATATAAACCGAATCATATAAAGCAAGCATTAAAATTGCCATTTCGATTTGTAAAATTTGTTAAATGATATATATTGCTCATATTACTGCTATGGTGGATTTCTGGAATTTTTTGGGAGCGTGACAATTAGACCTAGCTTATTTGTTGCTTTAGATAAAAATTTACCTTGGATATCAAATATCATTAGTTTCCATTGTATTATCGAAATTTATCTAAATGTGATTTTGTTTTTAGCAACCTGCTGCTCTGGGTACTCTTATCAGCTACTACTACTCTACGATAATTGTCGAATGGAACGATAGAATTTATGTCAGTCAGTCTTTATATATACCGAATATAATCGATGCAGATGGATGTAAATAATTGATTATTATTTAAAATAATCAGGAAAGTAATCCGAAGGTAAAACATTTACGCTGTTACTTCCTTTGATATCATAAAAACATGGGAACAACCATCAAATCAGAAGATTTAGAGCCTCTACAAATTGCTTTCTCTGAAATGTCTTTCACGCAGAAATTAGAATTGCATGTTTTTCTACCAGCTCCGTTAGTATAACCATGGGAATCCGGAGAAATAACGTCCGTTAAGACCAATAAATAAGTAATGCAGAATTCAAATTGTTCCTTTCTGTGTCAGACATTGCTACTTCAAACTCTTCCTTGAGTAAGAGTAGGGTTTCATAAAAGTTATCAACAATTAAAAATCTTGATATTGTCAATTATAGTATATTCGTACATTTGAAAAGTAAAATTATTTTTATCTTACTATTCGCAAGACTGCTAAGTCACACGTTGCTATAAACAAAAGTTGCATTGGCTACAGCCAATGACGTAAATTATACGGCCGTCTACCTACATTGTGCGAGGGGAGGTGTAGATATTAATTTTATTGAGGCGGCTCCGTGGCGTAGTGGTATGTGTGTGACTACTACGCCCAAGGTCCCGGGTTCGAATCCTGACACGGTCCGCTTGAAAAATGTTAGGCGAGCATTTTTCACAAAAATACACACTCGTTCGGATGAGAGGTAAAATGGAGGTCTCGTGTGTGAGTGTTGTCACGCACGTTAAAGATCCCTACCTTGCTTGGAACAGCAAGGGTTCGGCAAAATTCAAAATTTTCCAGGTAACAAAACTCGCTTCCTGGCCAATGTAGTACCTTCGGGTGGAGCATTGGAAAATCACATGTAATGTAGATATTAATTTTCAAAGGCGACAAATTTGTTAGTACTTAATATAATTAACTATACAAATTCTACTACCTTGTGTTAATAAAACAACGACGCCACAAATGAGGAGGTGCATTATTAGTTATCATCATACCTTCTATAGGTATCCGTCTTGTCAATTACACCAACAAGTATGATTTAATAACGTATTCGTCCAACACCTTTTAAAATACAAATAGAACCGTCAGAACGTACAATATACACAAATTTCAGCATAAAAGAAGCTCCAAACACAAGAACAAATCACTTCTTGTTGTTCTCATTTTGAGAAAGCCACCAAACTGGTTGGAGAATAATGTTAGACCAAAGTCAAGGGTTTTCCTTCAAAGTATTTCGTTGTGACTACCAAATCTAACGTGTTAAAATGAGGTAAATGCTTTTAATTTCCGGACAGACGATTCCGTCATAATGCAGCTTGGATCGAATCCACTTCTAAAGCCATGGCCAACAGGACCACTTCCTAGAATAAGCTGACGTATTGCTCGAGGTGGATTTGATTATCAATTTAAAAATAGAAGCAGAAGATATTTAATACTGGTAATTACGAACTGGAAACGCGCTTTCTGGATTTTGCAAGTATTACTCTTAGAATTTTTTTATTTGTAACTGATATTTGAGTATTTATCATTTTAATTTGAGGTAGAATAAATCTTAATCTTGTAATATATCTTGTAAGGATATTTACCAGGAAAATTTATGGTCATAAACAATGATTGTGGCGTATGGCTTCTCTCCTACAGTGAGTGGGAAGATCATAAATATTTCTTATCAATTTCTATTATATTTTTTGGGTTTTTACTGTTCTGGCCGCTCTTGGAACAAATGTTTCATTTATTAATTAGATATTTACTTAGTTCTAAATACATATGGCTAATATTCTAGAAAATTCTTTGTTTAAAATAAATTTCTGTAATTCACAGTGTAATTAATTTAAATTTTAATTGCTTTTTAATGCAAAAGGGTTGCATTTTATAGAAATATTTGATTTTATTGCAAAACGTGTTTCAGTAAATAAAATTAATATTAAAATTGAGGTTTTTAAATCACGTCGATTGTAGTTTTCATGCTAAATGCGCAAAACTAGTACTATTCTATGCAAATTACAGCAAATGAAAAGCATTTTAATCAAAAATGTATTGATAATTAATAAGTAAAATAAATGGCCTTGTATTTATCTTGAAATAATCGATTTGTGTTTGCATTTAACTACGTCTCACAATAAATTACAATTAACAATTTTTACAAATACAACTTACGTTACTTGCTATTTATCTACAATACGCTTATATCATACAGGGTGATTATTTATACACGGGGAATTTGATTTTCCGCTTGTACCTCAAGGAATAAAAGTACGCTTGTATTATACAGTAGGTGACCATAAATTTACGGAAATTTCCGTTTTTTCAGGTAATAAAACGTGGAATTCCCAGAAAATTGCGTCGGGTAGGTGTGTAGGTGTGTACAACTCGAAAGCTCTAAAATGGAGTTTTTTTAATATATAATTAGAAGCAATCGACAGTAGATGCATTCATAAACTTGCGTCAACCAAGCAATATGTAACAGGTTCGATACGGTAATTCGATTGCTTTCAATAAATCGATTCATATCGATTTACGTGTTCAACAATCTAATAATTTATTCATAATTTGACGTCAACTAAGTAAAAGTAATGTTGACTATGAAGCCAAAATAACATCTAGAGTTTACATATGAATATGGAAGTTGTTAAATGTAATTATTGTAGTACACAATGAAGAAGGAAAATTCTTCGATACAACGCTATTATAAATTAATTAATTGGAAAGAAGATTTAAACGAATGTGCATGAATTCGTAAACTGGGATTTGAACTTTACTCTAACACATATACGATTATTGTGGCGTATCGCTTTTCTGCAACAGTAAATGCGAAAGGTAATAAATAATTTTAATCAGTTATTCCAGGGGTTTTACGGGTTTTTCAATGATCGGGCCGATTTTTGGAATAAATGTTTTATTTTGTAGTTCTTAATACGAATGGCTCATCCTTTTATATTCCTAATATTTTAATAAATTTAATTTAAACCTTAATTGCTTTTTAATGCACAAGGGGTTGCATTTTATTGAAAATATTTGCTTCTAACATCAAAACGTATTTAGGTTAGAATTGGGGTTTCAAATACACGAAATTACTTATTTTTGTCCAAATGTTTTACTACGCTGCTTACGTTACTTCCTATGTATTTACAATATGCTTATATCATACAGGGTAACTATTTATACACACGCAATTGTATTTTTCGCTTGCTCATCAATGAATGAAAGTACGGTTGTATTATACAGGACATAGCCATAAATTTACGGAATTATATTAATTATATTATATCTTGGTGGGATTTATTTGTAGAATTTGAGCTTCAATGAACTCTGGTGACCTCTTATCACGTCAATATATATATATATATATATATATATATGGTATATATATATATATAGAGTGATTCACGAGGTTTCCCCTGGTTCATGGAGGCAATTGCTCATATTATTCTGAACAAAAAATGTAAATAAATTATTGGGATGACATTCATAATTAAAGAGCTACATCAGATTTTCGAAACATGCTGTGGTGTTTTGAGCGCTAGTGTTTGCTCAGGACACACGATCAAACAGTTTAGTAGTAGACAAGTGAAACAAGTGAGTGATACATTACCATAACAATACATTTGATTTTCCAATGCTCCACCCGAAGGTACTACATTGGCCAGGAAGCGAGCTTCTTTTACCTGAAAACTTGAATTTTGCCGAACCGTTGCTGTTTCAAGCAAGGTAGGAATCTTTAACGTGTATGACAACACCCACACATGGGACCTCCATTTTACCTCTCATCCGAACGAGGGTGTTTTTTTTTGTAAATAATACTCGCCTAACATTTTTCAAACGGACCGTGTCGGGATTCGAACCTGGGACCTTGGGCATAGTAGTCACACACATACCAACTACGCCACGGAGCCGCCTACGTTCCTATAACAACAGGCACGTCATTGATACTGCAGTCACTGTTTACTGTTATTATCTCCTGTGTATATTGCATTGCCATACAACTTTTATCTCAGAAGAATGAGAGATAGTGTTGATTTTGGGCTTCTGTGATGGTAATGCGAAGGCTGCTGTTGCTGAATATCGCCGTCGGTATCCTAATCGTAAGATTCCTAGTTCCAAAACATTTAGTGTGAACATATCGAACATTGGTACTAACTAGTACTCTTCCCAGTGTTCGTATTCACTCCGAAAGAAATCGAGACGTGCAAGAAGAGGAAAACATTTTAATTCTGTACAAGTACAAGTACAAGACGCCTAGCTACCCAATTCAACGTTTCACAGTCGAAGGTATGGAGAATTCTTCATGACAACGGACTGTATTCTTTTCTTGTGAAAAAAGTGCAACATTTACAACCACATGATATTGCCAACCGTTTGCAGTTTTTTAACTGATTAAATGAAAATCAGCAGCTCTAACGCTTAATAATGTTCAGTGATGAGGAACACTTTACAAGAGATGGAATTAACAACGCGCATAACATGCATGTCTGGGCAGACGAAATTCCACATGCCACGGTAGAATGTAATTTTCAACACAGATTAAGTGTCAGTATCTGGTGTGGTGTTGAGTGTGTCCAGTTACTGGGACCGTTCATTCTCCCAGGAAATTTAAATGGTGCGATGCACGTTAACTTTTTAAAAGAAGAGTTATCGCAGCTTCTCGAAGATGTTCTTCTGAATACAAGACACCAAATGTACGTCCAACATGACGGGACGCCTGCACACTTCCACCACATGGTAACAGCTCATATGAAAAAGCAATTCCTACATCGATGGATAGGTCGCGGGGCCTATCAACTGGCCTGCCAGATCAGCAGACTTAATACCCTAGACTACTGCATCTGGGGGTGGATGTAAGACCTTGTGTACCAAGTTAGGGTGCAAACACGAGAAGAGTTGATTCAACGCATTCTCGATGCCGCGACGTCAATAAGGAACGAGCATGTGAAGTTACAAAATGCTACACGCGCGGTTTACTCCCGTGCGAATCTTTGCCTTCAAATACAGGGAAGAAACTGTAATGATGTGATTTTATTAAAATGCATGATATTTAGACCGGCAAAAAGCAACATTGTGTGGTGTCAAGCACGCATAACAAATGCATAGTTACTTCACTATTTCGTGCCTATCTACAGGCGAGAAGGACAGTAATTTTTTGCATTTGATAAATTTATGCGATTCTTACAAGCGAGACAATAAGACAGGGTATTCGCATTAATTAATTTTTGTTTCCTTTGATTAAGTTATTTGTATTGTATGGATAGTTTATTTTTTAAGTATTTTATTTTTCTTAGTTTATAATAAATTTAGTTACAATAATCTTGTGTTTCCATTATTGATTTTTACACATTTTGTTTGTTTGTAATATGTATCCACGGACTCCTTGATGTCCGCAAATAAAGAAATCGTTTTTTCTTTATTATGAAGAAACTACTGAAAATAAGTATATCAACCCTTACATCAGGGTAATCAGAAAAGAAAAACCTTTCCATTTGGGTTATATTGAACTATGGTTTCCATTTAAAAAAAGTGAGGTTATGTTTGTAGCTTGAAAACCCATTTCCAATTAAAATTGTCATATACGCTATTAATTCTACGTAAAAAGTTACCTTACAAGCAGTTTTTATTTTCTCTATAAGTTAAACCGTTAAGAAGTTAATAGCGTTTGAAGAAAATGGCAAATTTCAGTTTTTTCAAATATCTAAAAAAGTTGAGCATCTAGGTGAGTTTTCAAAAAAGCATCATACTACTCGTAAATTTCTCTTCAACTTTGCTAATTTAACCAATATTGTATCTTCTATAATAAAAAAGTTACCCATATACGGAGATAGATTGTGGGCACCCTGTATATATATGTCCCAATGAATCAAGCCATATCCAACGCAAAATTTTAGTAGCAGGTGCCACTTCTTTAATTTAATGTAATGCAACAGTCTTCAGGGTTATTTTCGAAAATTGGAAAAGAGAATAACCGGTTATTCACTATTTTAATTCAGCTTTGTGACTATGCCAATTGTAGATTGTTAATGAGATATGACACCTTTAGCCCTGGAGGGTGGTCCGTAGACTACATCAATGAATATGCTTGAAATACCTCTTTGCAAGTACTGTTCATTGTACTTAAGCCTGATGATTCTTATAAGTAACAACAGGTGTTGGTTTTGCAATAGTCTCAAGTAATTCTAAAAGGATTTATTGGAAAACAGTTAATTCGGCAAATGTCTAAGTGTTGGGGATCTTGGTAGCCGCAGGTTACCTAATCCCCTTCACATATCATTGAATATCGCTAAAATAGGGTATATATTTAGAAAACAAAAGAAGGGAAAAAGCTGTAATTAGGCTCTAGGAATTTCAGGAAAATGTGAGGTTAGCTCAGAATAGGAAACAATGGAGATACGCGTCTAACTAGTTCTAGGACTGAACACCTAATAGTGATAGAAAAGAGAAAGTAATTGCTTACCACTGTCTTACTAAGAATATTTTGTAACTTTCTAAAATTGAATATCATTTGTAACGCTGAACTTGTATTAGCTTACAACCCAATAGCTTTAATTTTTAGTAATCAGTTAACTTTCATGAACGGTAATAAATGTCAAGTATACATACATTAGGGGAGTAGTGTTATTCATAATTCAATCGTCTATTGCGTGTGTAGTTAATTCGTGGTTCGACGAAACAGGTAACTTAGAACGCGTGACCTGCTTCATTTCGGTATTGTAGAATACTCTGTTGACTGACCAATTTAGTTTGTTATTTACCTGAAATAGCCGGGGATCAATATCGTTATGATACAATTGATTGCATACTGTATACACTCAAATTAGTCGAAAACTGAAACGAACTGTTCACTTTTTCAGACATAATTTTTTTTTAGGTAGTTCATTATATTTTCTACGCACATTACAAGGGATTCAATATTGGTAACAATCCAAAGATTGTGCAGATCAGTAAATAGACATATGTACGAATACCGTACGCATTAAATTGTTGATACAAAGATTTTACACCATTTTCGGAGCGTAAAATTTTACATTTTGGGTCATCTATAAATAAAATCATCCTAAATTTAAAACGGCATCATTTTTTTACATTAAGAAAAATAAGTAATGTAGAACTCAAACTTTTTGTTGTTAGGGATTGCTACTGCAAACTCCTCGTTCAAGAAAAGTAGGTTTTCATAAAAGTTCTTTACCATATAAAATTCTTGATTATCTAATCATTAGACAGGAACACATTGGAAAAGTTACAAAAAGCTTATATTTGGCAGAATTCTAACATCATGCTTGATATTAAAGTTTGTGAGGATGCGACTTTGGAGGAGCAAAACATAATTTTTTTGAAATTATTTTGTTCTCACTGTGAAATACGGCTATTGTTTTTCAGGGACATCATTATAATCGTCATTTGCAATTGGTAAGAAGGCAATTTTATTGATTTCAGCTCTTTTGTTGTCTTTGTCGTCAGAACCGGGGGATATTTCTGGAAATTTTTACACGAAACTCCATTACAAGTGGCGTTTAGATATCGCTTTTCTAGTACTCGGCATCGTTTTAAACTTTTACATAAAATGCATTTTAATAGTACTTCCGATGCAGGATCTTTTATAATACCTACTATAAATCAGGCCACATTTCAACCAACTGAATTTTTTGATTTGTTGTATCACAATAGAAATTAAACTGTTAAGGTAGCTCCATAAAAGATACATAAATGTGGCATCGCTGGTAGGAGATAAGGTGGCAATTGGTTCTCTCTAATAGACTTATAAGATATCAATAGCGTATAGCATTCAGGGTAATATTACGAAAAATTTTTCTCGAAGAGACGACGTATTCGTCATTAAAATTTGATCTTTGAATAATCGAATCAAGCCGCTTAGAGAAATACCTCTACCGGATTAAAATAATAACCTAATCTGCAGAAATCGAATGCTGCATCTACAACATCTCTGTGCTTCAAATTTTGAAAATAGTAACATTTATCAATAAAATGTCCTTTGTCGGGTATTCGAAAAAACACATTTTAAGGATGTTTCGCTAAAGCGATAAAAGCGCAACGAGATATGTACCTTCACGCACATATAAACCGAATCATATAAAGCAAGCATTAAAATTGCCATTTCGATTTGTAAAATTTGTTAAATGATATATATTGCTCATATTACTGCTATGGTGGATTTCTGGAATTTTTTGGGAGCGTGACAATTAGACCTAGCTTATTTGTTGCTTTAGATAAAAATTTACCTTGGATATCAAATATCATTAGTTTCCATTGTATTATCGAAATTTATCTAAATGTGATTTTGTTTTTAGCAACCTGCTGCTCTGGGTACTCTTATCAGCTACTACTACTCTACGATAATTGTCGAATGGAACGATAGAATTTATGTCAGTCAGTCTTTATATATACCGAATATAATCGATGCAGATGGATGTAAATAATTGATTATTATTTAAAATAATCAGGAAAGTAATCCGAAGGTAAAACATTTACGCTGTTACTTCCTTTGATATCATAAAAACATGGGAACAACCATCAAATCAGAAGATTTAGAGCCTCTACAAATTGCTTTCTCTGAAATGTCTTTCACGCAGAAATTAGAATTGCATGTTTTTCTACCAGCTCCGTTAGTATAACCATGGGAATCCGGAGAAATAACGTCCGTTAAGACCAATAAATAAGTAATGCAGAATTCAAATTGTTCCTTTCTGTGTCAGACATTGCTACTTCAAACTCTTCCTTGAGTAAGAGTAGGGTTTCATAAAAGTTATCAACAATTAAAAATCTTGATATTGTCAATTATAGTATATTCGTACATTTGAAAAGTAAAATTATTTTTATCTTACTATTCGCAAGACTGCTAAGTCACACGTTGCTATAAACAAAAGTTGCATTGGCTACAGCCAATGACGTAAATTATACGGCCGTCTACCTACATTGTGCGAGGAGGTGTAGATATTAATTTTATTGAGGCGGCTCCGTGGCGTAGTGGTATGTGTGACTACTACGCCCAAGGTCCCGGGTTCGAATCCTGACACGGTCCGCTTGAAAATGTTAGGCGAGCATTTTCACAAAAATACACACTCGTTCGGATGAGAGGTAAAATGGAGGTCTCGTGTGTGAGTGTTGTCACGCACGTTAAAGATCCCTACCTTGCTTGGAACAGCAAGGGTTCGGCAAAATTCAAAATTTTCCAGGTAACAAAAACTCGCTTCCTGGCCAATGTAGTACCTTCGGGTGGAGCATTGGAAAATCACATGTAATGTAGATATTAATTTTCAAAGGCGACAAATTTGTTAGTACTTAATATAATTAACTATACAAATTCTACTACCTTGTGTTAATAAAACAACGACGCCACAAATGAGGAGGTGCATTATTAGTTATCATCATACCTTCTATAGGTATCCGTCTTGTCAATTACACCAACAAGTATGATTTAATAACGTATTCGTCCAACACCTTTTAAAATACAAATAGAACCGTCCGAACGTACAATATACACAAATTTCAGCATAAAAGAAGCTCCAAACACAAGAACAAATCACTTCTTGTTGTTCTCATTTTGAGAAAGCCACCAAACTGGTTGGAGAATAATGTTAGACCAAAGTCAAGGGTTTTCCTTCAAAGTATTTCGTTGTGACTACCAAATCTAACGTGTTAAAATGAGGTAAATGCTTTTAATTTCCGGACAGACGATTCCGTCATAATGCAGCTTGGATCGAATCCACTTCTAAAGCCATGGCCAACAAGACCACTTCCTAGAATAAGCTGACGTATTGCTCGAGGTGGATTTGATTATCAATTTAAAAATAGAAGCAGAAGATATTTAATACTGTTAATTACGATTTGGAAGCACTTTCTGGATTTTGCAAGTATTACTCTTAGAATTTTTTTTATTTGTAACTGATATTTGAGTATTTATCATTTTAATTTGAGGTAGAATAAATCTTAATCTTGTAATATATCTTGTAAGGATATTTACCAGGAAAATTTATGGTCATAAACAATGATTGTGGCGTATGGCTTCTCTCCTACAGTGAGTGGGAAGATCATAAATATTTCTTATCAATTTCTATTATATTTTTTGGGTTTTTACTGTTCTGGCCGCTCTTGGAACAAATGTTTCATTTATTAATTAGATATTTACTTAGTTCTAAATACATATGGCTAATATTCTAGAAAATTCTTTGTTTAAAATAAATTTCTGTAATTCACAGTGTAATTAATTTAAATTTTAATTGCTTTTTTAATGCAAAAGGGGTTGCATTTTATAGAAATATTTGATTTTATTGCAAAACGTGTTTCAGTAAATAAAATTAATATTAAAATTGAGGTTTTTAAATCACGTCGATTGTAGTTTTCATGCTAAATGCGCAAAACTAGTACTATTCTATGCAAATTACAGCAAATGAAAAGCATTTTAATCAAAAATGTATTGATAATTAATAAGTAAAAATAAATGGCCTTGTATTTATCTTGAAATAATCGATTTGTGTTTGCATTTAACTACGTCTCACAATAAATTACAATTAACAATTTTTACAAATACAACTTACGTTACTTGCTATTTATCTACAATACGCTTATATCATACAGGGTGATTATTTATACACGGGGAATTTGATTTTCCGCTTGTACCTCAAGGAATAAAAGTACGCTTGTATTATACAGTAGGTGACCATAAATTTACGGAAATTTCCGTTTTTTCAGGTAATAAAACGTGGAATTCCCAGAAAATTGCGTCGGGTAGGTGTGTAGGTGTGTACAACTCGAAAGCTCTAAAATGGAGTTTTTTTAATATATAATTAGAAGCAATCGACAGTAGATGCATTCATAAACTTGCGTCAACCAAGCAATATGTAACAGGTTCGATACGGTAATTCGATTGCTTTCAATAAATCGATTCATATCGATTTACGTGTTCAACAATCTAATAATTTATTCATAATTTGACGTCAACTAAGTAAAAGTAATGTTGACTATGAAGCCAAAATAACATCTAGAGTTTACATATGAATATGGAAGTTGTTAAATGTAATTATTGTAGTACACAATGAAGAAGGAAAATTCTTCGATACAACGCTATTATAAATTAATTAATTGGAAAGAAGATTTAAACGAATGTGCATGAATTCGTAAACTGGGATTTGAACTTTACTCTAACACATATACGATTATTGTGGCGTATCGCTTTTCTGCAACAGTAAATGCGAAAGGTAATAAATAATTTTAATCAGTTATTCCAGGGGTTTTACGGGTTTTTCAATGATCGGGCCGATTTTTGGAATAAATGTTTTATTTTGTAGTTCTTAATACGAATGGCTCATCCTTTTATATTCCTAATATTTTAATAAATTTAATTTAAACCTTAATTGCTTTTTAATGCACAAGGGTTGCATTTTATTGAAAATATTTGCTTCTAACATCAAAACGTATTTAGGTTAGAATTGGGGTTTCAAATACACGAAATTACTTATTTTGTCCAAATGTTTTACTACGCTGCTTACGTTACTTCCTATGTATTTACAATATGCTTATATCATACAGGGTAACTATTTATACACACGCAATTGTATTTTTCGCTTGCTCATCAATGAATGAAAGTACGGTTGTATTATACAGGACATAGCCATAAATTTACGGAATTATATTAATTATATTATATCTTGGTGGGATTTATTTGTAGAATTTGAGCTTCAATGAACTCTGGTGACCTCTTATCACGTCAATATATATATATATATATATATATATGGTATATATATATATATAGAGTGATTCACGAGGTTTCCCCTGGTTCATGGAGGCAATTGCTCATATTATTCTGAACAAAAAATGTAAATAAATTATTGGGATGACATTCATAATTAAAGAGCTACATCAGATTTTCGAAACATGCTGTGGTGTTTTGAGCGCTAGTGTTTGCTCAGGACACACGATCAAACAGTTTAGTAGTAGACAAGTGAAACAAGTGAGTGATACATTACCATAACAATACATTTGATTTTCCAATGCTCCACCCGAAGGTACTACATTGGCCAGGAAGCGAGCTTCTTTTTACCTGAAAAACTTGGAATTTTGCCGAACCGTTGCTGTTTCAAGCAAGGTAGGAATCTTTAACGTGTATGACAACACCCACACATGGGACCTCCATTTTACCTCTCATCCGAACGAGGGTGTTTTTTTTTGTAAATAATACTCGCCTAACATTTTTCAAACGGACCGTGTCGGGATTCGAACCTGGGACCTTGGGCATAGTAGTCACACACATACCAACTACGCCACGGAGCCGCCTACGTTCCTATAACAACAGGCACGTCATTGATACTGCAGTCACTGTTTACTGTTATTATCTCCTGTGTATATTGCATTGCCATACAACTTTTTATCTCAGAAGAATGGAGAGATAGTGTTGATTTTGGGCTTCTGTGATGGTAATGCGAAAGCTGCTGTTGCTGAATATCGCCGTCGGTATCCTAATCGTAAGATTCCTAGTTCCAAAACATTTAGTGTGAACATATCGAACATTGGTACTAACTAGTACTCTTCCCAGTGTTCGTATTCACTCCGAAAGAAATCGAGACGTGCAAGAAGAGGAAAACATTTTTAATTCTGTACAAGTACAAGTACAAGACGCCTAGCTACCCAATTCAACGTTTCACAGTCGAAGGTATGGAGAATTCTTCATGACAACGGACTGTATTCTTTTCTTGTGAAAAAAGTGCAACATTTACAACCACATGATATTGCCAACCGTTTGCAGTTTTTTAACTGATTAAATGAAAATCAGCAGCTCTAACGCTTAATAATGTTCAGTGATGAGGAACACTTTACAAGAGATGGAATTAACAACGCGCATAACATGCATGTCTGGGCAGACGAAATTCCACATGCCACGGTAGAATGTAATTTTCAACACAGATTAAGTGTCAGTATCTGGTGTGGTGTTGAGTGTGTCCAGTTACTGGGACCGTTCATTCTCCCAGGAAATTTAAATGGTGCGATGCACGTTAACTTTTTAAAAGAAGAGTTATCGCAGCTTCTCGAAGATGTTCTTCTGAATACAAGACACCAAATGTACGTCCAACATGACGGGACGCCTGCACACTTCCACCACATGGTAACAGCTCATATGAAAAAGCAATTCCTACATCGATGGATAGGTCGCGGGGGCCTATCAACTGGCCTGCCAGATCAGCAGACTTAATACCCCTAGACTACTGCATCTGGGGGTGGATGTAAGACCTTGTGTACCAAGTTAGGGTGCAAACACGAGAAGAGTTGATTCAACGCATTCTCGATGCCGCGACGCCAATAAGGAACGAGCATGTGAAGTTACAAAATGCTACACGCGCGGTTTACTCCCGTGCGAATCTTTGCCTTCAAATACAGGGAAGAAACTTTGAACACTTGCTTTAAATCCATTTAAATCCACTTACATGCAAGAGAATGTTACAAAGTGAAACAATTGTTTGTTTTCTTCCATTTTTATTAGTGAAATCCTTAAATAAAAAGTTTTTTTTTTGCTTTTTCAAATTGCTGTAACTCTTTAATTCTGAATGCCATACCATTATTTTATTTACATTTCTTGTTCAGAATAATATCAGGAATCACCGCCATAAGCTGGGGGAAAACCTTGTGAATCACCCTGTATATGTACTCAATGGAAATTGCAACATCAAGAAGGGTTGAAAATTTTCTGACCAACCTTGGCAGAAATATTTAACTACTCAAAGGAAATAATTGATTAGAATTTTGAAGAAAATCCAAAAGATTAGCACAATTTTTATTAATAATGTGCCGCCTCCTATTTGTTACAAACTTCCTCACCCTTCGTGGCATCAAATTCAGTAAGTGGTCGATGTCCTGTTGGGCTATTGTGTCCCAAGCAACCAACACTTCATGCCGGAGAGCTTCCAGTGTATGCGGAGAATTTGCTAAGTTTCACAGACTTCTACCCATAGTGTCCCACACATGTTTAATTGGCGCAATATCAGGAGATTTGTGTGTCCATCGGTTGAGAAGAGTCCTCGCAGCGTGAGGGCGGGTACTATCCTGTTGGAAAGGTGGATTTTCGAGATGCTGGAGATAAGAAAGGAGGGTCTTCGAGATGCTGGAGATAAAGGAGGATATGGGGTTCCATAACCCCCTTAATATATCACTCGGCGTTCATATTGCCTCGGATGAACACTGAATGAGACTTCTATATGTTATAGCACCCCATACCATAACCCCCACGGTTCGGTGCACATAACTTTCAACAAAAAATTTAACATTGGCACGATCTCCACGTTTTCGTCTGACTCTCATGCGGCCACAATACATACCTAAACAGTATCAGGATTCATCACTGAATACTACCGCATGCCACTCTAGGTTCCAGTGTAGTCGCAAACAGGACCACTCTAAACAACGTGGTTGGTGTTGAGCTGTAAGCGGTTACACAATATGTGGTCGATAGGATTGCAAGCCGAAAGCCTTAATTCGGCGATAAACTGCTCAGAGGGTTATAGGACGACCTTCATTACCTAACCGGTGATCAGCTATTGACCTGGTGCTGGAGAATCGGTTTCGTAGAGCCATTAGCCGATGGCGTCTGGCACCTAATTTGTTTGTATTCGGCCAACCCTTCCTTTTTACGACATTCTTGGCTCTCGTTTGTCCATAATTAAAAACAACGCATAATTGTGGATTGATTCTGGTTAAGGCAATTTGCAATTTCCCTGAACGACAAATCACTTTCAAGCAACCCAACAATTCGAATTCGCTAATCTGGCGGTAATTTGCACGTTGCAGCACTCTAGGCATAATCACGTCCTCAAAATACAAAAATCAACTGTTTAACAGATACAGTACAAAATTCAACCAAACTTACAAGAAATACACCGGACAATAATAATAAAAAGAAGTGATAGATGTGTCACATAGACCAATACCACTTGAAATTTTAATCAATTATTACCTTCCAGTAGTTAAACATATCTGCCAAGTTTGCTCAAAAAATTCCCAACCCTTCTAAGCGTTGCAACTTCCATGTCACCGAGTATATATACGCACGTTTATACGTGCTTTCACGTATTAATTTTCTTTGAATATATACTTTTCTGGTGCTAATGTTTTTATAAATATTTCCAGCTACAAGAAGAAGTTTCTGAGAGATTATTGGAAATCAAGTAAAACTAAAAAATTTCTGTGTAATAAACCTAGTGTTTTTATCGGTCGCGTTTGCTTCATGCAACCAAAGCACGCATTAAATATGCTTTCAAGATAATAGAGGTTTTCCGTGTCGGAACAAATAACGGAAAAGTGACCACCTAGAGGAAGCTTCGAAAGACGATTCACTGATAAATGAATTGCTCTTAGTATTGTTGTAAAGGAAACGTTGTGTAGATTATCAGACTAAGAGCTTTGGCCTAATTGTTTCTATTAAAAATGTATGTCCAACGACACTTTTTGAATTAATTTATATAGCATAAGATAATTTAAAATTGTAATACCTGTACCGTTCGATTTCGTATTTATTACACCACAAAAACTCAAGCACAATAATCGTATCCGATACACGCTCAGAAGTTGCAGTTACAAAGCTACAACCTCCACTAAACGCTATAAAGTTGATATACCTCAATAAAAATTTTTTTTGTAGGTGTTGCTTGGTTTTAAACTAGTGATGTGGTCGATAAAAGCGTTTCCTTATGATTGGCTAATTTCGGCGGTTAGTTGTGCTTTTGCAGAACAGAAATATAATTTCAGTTTTTCATTGAACCACGCACTAAGTCTTTACTTGAAATCTTATCCTGTGTGATATGAAGAAACTTAGTCGTTTTCAACAGGATGTTAATGCTAGGAGAGAGGGATGATACTTATACGAAATTGAGAACTAATGTGGATGCAGATATTCCAATTATTATAACCGTTAACCACTGATTTCTAATGGCTAGGAAAAAAATGCATGAAAAATTAGGATTCTGGCACTGAACAGTGATATAGACGATGGCGCCGCGCCCTACGATTGCAGAGAAATTCGGAATATACAAATGCTGTAGTCACTGTAGTATTTCTTTAATGAAAGCATCCTCAAACCTAGTTTCAAAGTCTGTGTAAAGTATTTTAAATATCAACAGTAGATTGAAACATTATCCTGACAGTTCGCCTGTGACAAATTGAGAAACTGGGAACATCCTTGCCATCCAATATTTTGCTCCATTAGTTTAATTCTGACAAAAAATTCTGTTTTTTATCAAACTTAGACTGTCAGCTTGTAAGTGCAAGTTAATCTTATAAAATTTAGTTAACAAATCAATTACATAAGCAATGTCTGGTTTTTACTACTATAATTTTCTTTTAAATTAGAATTTTTATCATTCAAAAACTTTAAGGCCAACAAAAAATGTTTTACAAAATTAACTGTATTCGTGATTGTACAGACTTGCAAATTTGGACAATTTGTATTACTGGAAATAAATTTCCACTAAACATTGACAAACAAATGTCAAGTTATATCTTTTGCACCAGACAAAACTTCAATATTATTCAATTACACAATTGCCACTGATAGGGTTCACCGATTAGAAGGCACCAACAAACAAAACGATTTAGTGGCAAAGAAAACGTAGATGTAGACCTAGATGAGATAGTGATAGATGCAGACTGTGCAAATTTCAGGAAATATGTAAGTTAGTTCAGAATAGGAAACAATGATGGTACACGTCTAACCAGTTCCAGGACTGAAGACCTAATGATGATGATGATAGGGTTATTTTAAATAATGGACCCATTTTTAAAAATTCGTATTTATTAAAGTACAAATCCAAAATGTACAATCGTTATACCAATGAGAAGAGGAAGTTTCAAAGTTTTTTTTATACATTATAAATGTTCAATGTCTTCACCGCTACATGGCAAACATGTACGCGATAGGTAAACTCATCCCACACACGAAAAAGCGTATCTGCTGTTACTGAATGCACGGTAGCAGAGAGTTGGTTCCGTAGATCGTCAGAGTTGTTGGTAGAGGCGGGAGGTAAACGGCATCCTTAACATAGCCCCATAAGATGTAGTCACATGGGGTGAGATCAGGAGATCTTGGCGACCAAGAGTGAAGAACCAGCGCTGAGGAAAGGATTCATTCAAAAATCTTCGTACAACGAGGTGCTAATGGGGCGGAGCTCCATCCTGTTGGAAAATAAAGTCCTGTGACTCTTCCATAACTTGAGGGAACAGCCATTGTTCCAACATGTCCAGGTACGTAATTCCGCTTACAGTTCTTTCTACAAAGAAAGAAAGTCCACATATCTTTGTAAGGGATAAGGCACAGAACACGTTTGTCTTCGGTGAGTCTCTTTCGTGTTGTAATGTTGAATGTAGATTTTGCAAACACCATATGCGAACATTGTGTGTGTTTTGACTTTTCCACTAAGGTGGAAAGTCGCTTTATAACTAAAAATTATACGCTGTAGAAACACGCCCTCCTCCATCATTTGTAGCACATAACCACAAAATTCAAGACGATTTTCTTTGTCATTAGGCTTGAGAGCCTGCAGAAGTTGTAATCGGTAGGGTACAGCAAACGCCTCTCGGAACTTTCCAAACAGTTGGTTGGGGTATTCTAAGTTTTCTACTATCTCTATTGGTAGACTTACGTGGACTGGGAACAAAACTTGCTTCAATCCGTCTCACATCATCCTCTGACACACGCGGTTGGCCTGTGCTTTTTCCTATACACACACTTCCGGCTTTTTGAAATTGCTTAAACCATCGGCTAATGCTTTTTCTAGTTGGCGGTTCAATACCGAATTTGGTACGAAATGCCCGCTGCACTAGAGTTTGCGACTCACTTTTTGCGAACTCAACAACGTAGAAGATCATGTGCTTCACAGTAACCATGTCACTCACAACTGACAGTGAAACGAAATGACGCCCTATTGCCGCGCGAACTCTACCGGCCGCATAATTTTAAGATAAATACAAAGCCATTTATTTTCACTTATTGATTATCAATACATTTTCGATAAAAATAATTTTCATTTGCAGTAAATAACAAAGAATTCTACTGGCTTTACGCATTTGGCATAAAAATAAATACTTTCGTGTACTTAAAACCCAATTCTAGTCTTAATTTTGTGTACTGAAACACGAAAGCAAATATTTTCTATAAAATGCAACATCTTTTGCATTAAAAAGCAATTAAAGTTTAAATTAGTAGCCCTGTGGATTACAGAAATTTATTTTAAATAAAGAATTTTCTAGAATATTAGAAATATAAAAGGATGAGCCATCGGTATTTAGAACTACGTAAAAATCTAACTAGAGAATGAAACATTTTATTTAAAGAATCGGCCGGAACACGAAAAACCCAGAAAATCCATAAAATAACTGATAAAATCTTTTTTATTAATATGCGACGCCACAATAATAGTATATGTGTTAAACAAGAAAAGGCAGCGTGCATCACGAACAGGTGGAATGAGATTTCGAGGTATAAACGCCGCGATTTTAGACGCTAATGAGTTTTTCTGAGATCCTTGTACCATAATGTTCCATACTATTTTAGTAACATTCTAGAAAATAAATAATTTGTATATGAGGAAGCATTTAATAAAAACAGGATTCATTAGTAGGTTAGTAAGGCCGGTCTGACTTCAAAACAGCGCACGCGTATGTTTTTTAATGTAACATACGCGTGCACCGTTTTGAAGCCAGACCGGCCTTATATACTTTCAATGTAAAATGCGTGTCGACACGTTTTGAAGTCAGACCGGCTTTATGTTACTTTCAATGGAACATACGTGTGTGACTTCAAAACACACGTATGCTACGTTGAAAATGTAAGTGCGTGCAGAGAAAATGTGGAGCTGTTTTAAATTCGGTTTTCTAGCGAAAAGTTATAAAGTAGGTCAGATGCAAAATATCACATCCAAGTCAATTGTATTTAATTAATGTGCAGTCTGATTTACGTTTTTTACTTTTGTTTAGAGGCTGCAAATACACATGGGCCGGTTTGACTTCAAAACGTGTCCACGCGTATGCTACGTTGAAACAATGTAAGTGCATGCAAAAATGTTGAGCTGTTTTGAATTCAGTTCTCTAGCGAGACGTTATAAAATAGGTCAGATGCAAAATATTACATCTAACTCAATTGTATTTAATTAAAGTGGATTTTGATTTATGTTTTTTACTTTTGTTTAGAGGCTGCAAGTACACATAGGCCAGTTTGACTTCAAAACGTGTCCACACGTATGCTTAATTGAAAAAATGAAGGTGCATGCAAAAATGTGGAGCTGTTTTGAATTCAGTTCTCTAGCGAGACGTTATAAAGTAGGTCAGATGCAAAATATTGCAACTAAATCAATTGTATTTAATTAAAGTGGATTCTGATTTATGTTTTTTACTTTTGTTTAGAGGCTGTAAATACACATAGGCCATTTTGAATTTAAAACGTGTCCACACGTATGCTGCATTGAAAAAATGTAGGTGCATGCAAAAAATGTGGAGCTGTTTTGAATTCGGTTCTCTAGCAAGAAGTTATAAAGTAGGTCAGATTCATAATATCACATCTAAGTCAATTGTATAAAGAATGCTGTATTTAATTAAAGTGGATTCTGATTTATGTTTTTACTTTTATTTAGAGGCTGCAAATACACATAGGCCGGTTTGACTTCAAAACGTGTCCACACGTATGCTACCTTGAAAAAATGTAGATGCGTGCAGAAAAATGTGGAGCTCTTTTGAATTCTAGCAAAAAGTTATAAAGTAGGTCAAATGCAAAATATGCTAAGGCCGGTTTGAATTCAAAGTGCAACCACTCTGCAAATACACATAGGCCGGTTTCAATTCAAAAGGTGTTCACTCTTGTGATAGATTGAAAAGTAGGTTAGCAAAGTACGCAGATGATGGTAATCTGCTATATAAGGAGATTGCTCCTAATATTAATTTAATTAGTCGAAGTTTACTGCATATTTACATACCTACATATACAAACATGTATATAATTGATATTCAGAGATTTAAATACAAGAAAAACGAGTTTGTGTGCAAAGAAATTGCGGTTTTGGACTTGTTGGAAGGCGTTGTTTGGCAACAAATTTTTAAACTGCCAATGCAGTCTAGTTGTTTGAGCCAAGATCATATAAAACGTAGAGACTGGGTGACAAGGAATATTCATGGTCTTTCTTGGGATGAATCTTCAACAGCTGGAATGGTATCATCATATATAGCGCTTTATTTGAAGCAAATTATCAGGCCCGGTGAACAGGTTTGTGTGAAGGGTCTAGAAAAGAAGAAATAGATGGAAACCTATCTAATGCAAAACGTTGTAACTGATATGCTTACACTAGATTGTTCTAAGCTATCGGAGTTAAAAATCAACAATCGTTTACTATGTAACATCCATTGTTATAGACACAGCAATAATAATCTGCAATGTGCAAAACAAAAAATTTGGCTTCAGAAACATATCTATTATCTATCCTGCATTAAGGACTATCACGAAAAAGTTTTTGACAGCATTTCTATCTTCATGCCTAGTAAAAATTGGCTTTAGTGCGATTTCTAATCTTCTTATAAAAAGCAAACGGATCAGAAATCCCCAATAGAAGAAATTTAAGGCTAAACCTAATTGAGCTGAGATCTAATATTGAAAGTTGTCTATTAAAGTATCAGGCTTACCCGTCCCATTCAAAGGATTAACTGTTTTGTGTAGTTATTTCATGTTATAATTGTACTAGATTTGCATTTTGTGTAATTTTTATTAATAAATGTATAAAACTTAACGTGTTTTTTTAACTTTTTCATTCTACAGTTGTTAAACCTGCCAAAGTAAGTAGCACTGTGTCAGCTGTCAAAAACACATTTGAAGTTGATAAATTTGTAAAAATTCAATATTAGAAAGCGGGGTCTACTCAAAATAGAAATAATCGATACATAGTCTACGACACAAAAGATTTGATATAGAACAAATACAATTGTAAATATGGTTTGTTATTTTAAAACCGTACATGCAAATGTACACACTTTGAAAACATCAGCAAGCAAATCTCTCATATCTTGGCAATGATTTAGAAATTTATATTGATTTGGTTACACTTTTTTATAGTGGTTTTTACATAAGAAATGTTATTTAAAAACTTCATTACCGCGCAATTCCAGAGATAACTTTATAGGCGTGAAAAGCTGAAGCTTTGGGCATGCGGTTATGCAAGGTACAGCAGAATTGAAATAATTCAGAAATCTAAACAGCTAAATCTATTGCTAAGTAAGATTATCGAACCCACCTGGCGTCGGTTGGTTTGTACGTCACGTCGTATTTGTATACGTTGTCAACAGATGTGGACCAAGAAACTCTAACCGAAGTGGGGTTAAGGAAAGTCACGGTAATATTCTCAGGTACTCCAGGTCCACCAGGCATCGATCCTGAAACAAGCAACACATAATTTTAGTGAAGTTTCACGAACCGTTAATATCTTATGACACTACGCATTTATTTTTCAGTAAACATTATTATTACCTTAAATAAAATCACAGGTTCTATAATAAATAGGTTATTGTTAGTAAATTTCCCAAGCAATATCAAGTTACAGATTAACCTCTCTGCTTACTGCTTTCTTTGCTATTCCAGTTGGTGCGGTGGATGGTCGTCAATAACAATAGTCATTACGGTAAAATCGGAAGGAGAACGAAACTAAAGCTAGGGATATATATTTCATTGCAGTAAAGCATTAAATTTAGACAAAATCAATAACTGTTAAACCCAGTGCATTGCTTTAGACACAAGAAAGGGACTGTCAATAACATAACAAGCCAAACCGTGCGTGTCTTCGATAAACCTGCCAGCGCGCAGTAGCTAAATACGCACCCATACTGTAGCTTCAGCAGACATGTCATGGGCTTCCAAATTACACAATTGTGCTAATTAAAGTTTCTACATGTACAAACAGAAATTGTGAAACTATCGATTCCGAGTAAAAGTGTTTTGTTGGTTAAATAGTTTTCATATATAAAAAGCTGTTGCCAAGAGCGAATAAATTTAGGTTAGGTAAATACGGTTTGTAACAAATTGATGTAATTAGTATAAAAGTCAATTATCGGTCATGTGACATTAAAATAGGTAACCCTACGGTGTAGTTAGTCAAAAATTGAGCAAATTATTTGCAGAAATTTGGAAGTCGCTAATCAGTTTTACTAAAGGTTGAATGTCAACTAAAAATCTAATTTTATGTAAAAGCAAAGAATATGAAATACTGACTAATTTGCGGCTCAGAAGTTTACACCGATATCACGAATCACAAAATTTAGATATACCATTCCCACAGATACAATCCTTTCGAAACAAACAAGTTTTCGTAATGAACTTCTAGAAAAACAATATGATCGAAAAGTGCTGGTGTGTTAAATTGCCATTATGAAAAGGTGCAAATGTTAAAGGTAATTGGACTTTGTTCCTTCCAAAATAAAACCCAATAAGTCCTGAAAATAAACTGTTTAATAATAAACACATAATTTTATACAGAAATTCTATGTGTCGATAACAAAAAGTTGTTAGCAAGTTAAGGTAAACGACCTGAATTCAGACACCGTCCTAAATTCAGACATATTTCCATCAAATCTTGTAAAATAATAAACCTGTAACTTTTAAATTTATTTAGAGACATCTGTTAACATATTTCAACAATATATATTTTCCTGCGGAATAGGTACCTATATTTTCCACATTACAATGGTGTATACATAACTTGGAAACTATATAGTTCTTTAGGTGTGTGAAATTTTGTGCTAGGACGAAATTTTGTTATAAGGTATGTAATTTAGGACACTTTTAGCATTAGTGTTATATGTAGAATATTTCGTAATATTAGTACCACATTTATTTTGATCTAATGAAAAGGTATTAAGTTATCGTCTACATAAGCAAAGAGGCGTTTTTATCCGCACATCCTAAAAATTTTAGTGGTGTCGGAATTAAAGACATATCATTTTAAGTGTAACCTAAATCAGCCATCAATTGTCGGAATTTGGTGCATGTTAAAAAGAAATTAATTCAGTTTTCAGTCTTTCTTTTCATTTAGAATAATATTATTGTTATCTTTCCCAATACTAAAGTAGTATTTAAGCAATATACCCAAATTCTGACAAGATGTCTATAATCAGGACCGAAAATGTCTGAATTAGGTACAATTAAATCAATTTAAGTTTTACTATTTTCTATACTGTTTTTAAGTTATTTAGATACTTACTTAAATACTTAAAATTATTATACTATTGTTCCATCAATACTACACATAAATTGCATTAAGTAAAAATATGTAGCCTTTTCAACGAATACTTTTTTTACAGAATGTGTAGTAAAACAAAATATACTAAAAAAGACCTACGGCGTGCTTTAGAAGCCATTAAAGGTGGAGTCCCATGTTTAACTGCTGCGAAACAATACAACATTCACAGAACGACGCTTATTAGGAAAATTAAAGTCATCTACCCAGAGGAATGTGGAAGTGGAGCTCCTTCAGTATTAACATCTAGTGCAGAAGATTTATTAGTTCACTGGATAATTGATTTGGGACAAATGGGTTTTCCCGTCACGCTGGAACAACTGATAAATAGTGTGGCAGTTTTAGTAAAAAACCTAAAACGTTTTAATAATTTTAACGATGGTATACCAGGACGGTACTGGTGTGAGCTATTCTGTAAGAGGCATCCCGAAATTAGTGAAAGATTAACTCAAAACTTAAATGCATCACGAGCATCTCTAACCAAAAACAAAATTAAAAATTGGTTCCAGGAAATTAAAGATTACTTCTCTGGAAAAAAATCGACATTACTGATCCAAAACGTATATTTAATACAGATGAATCGGCTTTCTTTTTCCCCAAAAGGAAATAAAGTTCTCGCCAAAAAGGGGAGTAAGGCACTACACGATAGAACTGGAAACGACAAGGAACGTTTAACTGTCCTTATTACAGGAAACGCTGCTGGACAGCTAGCACCACCGATAGTTATGTATGCATATGAAAGAATCCCAAAGCACATAGTATCGCAAGTACCAAAGGATTGGGGAGTTGGAAAATCGCTAAGTGGCTGGATGACCTCCGAATCCTTTTATGAATATGTAACCAATATTTTTTATCCCTGGCTTGTTCGTGAAAATATTCCGTTCCCAGTTATTTTATATTTAGATGGACACAAATCACACGTTACTTTCCCGCTAACAGAATTTTGCAGAGAAAAACAGATTATAGTTATCAGTCTATTACCTAATTCAACACACATTCTGCAACCCTTAGATGTGGGGCTATTTAGATCTTTGAAACTACAGTGGAAAACGGAAATCCAAAACTTTAAAGTTAAAAATAATTACACACATTTAAGGAAGGACACGTTTGCCCAAGTTTTGGAAACTGCTTTAAAATCTATATCTAATTTAGAGAATATTTTCCGAAATTCTTTCAAAGCATGCGGTCTGTATCCATTTGATTCAGAAAATATAGACTACAGTAAGCTTATTGGTGATAGCAATACTCCTGTAGACCAAAAAAAACAGTCAATTCTCAAATAGTGAATCATCTGAGATACTTTGAATCTTATATCGAGGCACAAGTTCTTTATCAATTTTATAAAACGATAGGTTCATCATGAACTGGTAATCGTGAAGATAAAAGTTTGTATGATACTTGGTTTAAAATATACCAGAAAACTGGCTTATTGAATACAGGAGAGGGTAGAATTACTATCGACATGGATGAAGGTTTACTCTTACATGAGGATTGGGAAGATTAAGTTGTGTTTGAACATAGTAACATATCATATGAAAAACTATTTTATATAACCAACATGCAAATCGAAAAAATGCCTATCATAATGATAAATGAGAAAGACGAGACAGTTATGTCAGACATTACAAATACAGAATATATAGAAAGTGAAGCTGTTAATACTAACCGCGAAAACCAAGATGAAGAACGGCAAAAGGATGGCTTGACAGAACACCTGGATGAAAATACACCTAGAATAGTTATCCTGAAAAATCGAGTACTTAATGTGGCATCAACAGATCAATACCAAGATAAGCAACAACAAATAGATAACATGGCGGAACACCTAGGTGCTAGGTGCTTAGCTAATATAGAAAATAAAATAATTAATGCAGCATGCAGGTAGCGAAAGAAGCTGAGAAGTCTTGTAATACATCTAGCCATTCTACAGTGTTTCCAGCAGTGCTTATACCATCTTCTTTCAAAAAGTCATTATTTTGGCCTGAGCTAACTAAGAAAGCAAATGCAAGAAACAACAGTGTTAAAGTACCTGCGGTAGGAACATCGGACGCATGGAGAGAGTATTATTTGAAGAAAGAAGAAGAACAGAACAAAGCCCTTGATGAAAAAAAAACAGAAAAAGAATAAGGGACGAGAATAAGAAATTACGTGAAAAAAAGATCAAGAAACCTAAAAAAGCAGTTTCTCAAGATAAAGGCAAGTCAGTGATATTATAGACAAGAGAAGATCTACATCAAACTGAAACAGAAGATACACAGGTTCACATCTCTGATGTAAAAGACGCAGATGTTCAAAATTTGGTCAAGGATCTAAGGATTGCTGATTTTATGCACAAATAACTGATAAGAAAGGAGACAAATTTTTAGTCAACTCAATGGCTAAATCTGGACCTCAATATTGGAAGTGGCCAAATATGAAAGACGAAATTTGGTACAATAGCTTTGAGATTGTTAAAAAAATCATAGCTCCTGTACAAATAAATACACGAGAACTCTTTTGTGTAAAAGCAGCATAACTGTATTATCATTTGTTTTCATTTTTAATAAAAGTATTATTTAATACTATTTACTTAGTTTACAATATATACAGGGTGCCCTATTTCTTACATGGTGTATGGGTAACTCTGTTATTTGTGACATTAGAGAAAAGGTTAAATAGGGAAAGTAGTGCAGTTTTTAATGCCGAGTTTAGCCATGAAGAGATAATTAACATACAGGGTGCAGCAAAAGCGTTATACCAAAATAATAAAATTTTGATTTTTCTGCTTTGCTTCGTGGTTCATTTATTGTGATAGATACAGTAAAACATTGTAGATGTTTTTTACATTATTTTAAAAGGAGAATAAGTTAAACTTTGATCATGTTTGAGTAAATAAGTGAGTTTATGTTTTTTTAAATGTAAACCATAATTGGCCGTAGTTCTGATAGAAAGGCATTTTTTTCTCTTTTCGGTGATCTACTACAGTGTGCATGTTCAACATAAAAAATTTTGAAAAAAATTGTTTTTATGAAATACGAAACTCTGTATTAAATAATATGTGAATATTTGAGCAGATTTTAAGAATCAAGTAGCCATATGACACATAACAATAGATTTCACTTGTTTGAATAACAGAAATTAGATAGTACTGTTATTTTGTGTTTATACGTACATTATTTTCTTCTAATAGTTAGAATGTCCTATACAAATGAAGAAAAAAATGACATGCTCTTTTGTTACTTTTCTTCGAATCGTAACTCACGTGTAGCAGCGTATTTGTACTTTGAAAGATACATGGAACGTAAGCAACCACACTGTCGGGTATTTAGCAAACTTGAAAATAATCTTAAGGCATATGGTGCATTTACCAAACCTAAATTCCTACGAAAAAACATGAAGAAACTGTTGAAACGAATGTGTGTGCGTTGGTTAACTATAAACCAAAATCTTCTACTGCCAAAATTGCAAACCACTGTGCAACTTCTAAGGAAACTGTGAGGTGTATTCTGAAAAGTCGGATATATCATCCCCATCACTATTCTATTTTGAGTACATTGTATCCAGTGGATAATCAAACACGGATAACATTTTGTCGTTGGTACCTTAATAAATGCGAAGAGGATTCATATTTTTAGAGAACCATTATGTTTACTGTCGAGACTAAATTTACAAATAACGGAATATTTAATCGGCATAGCGAAGTATTTTATTATCAAGAAAATCCTAAACTTGTGCGTGAATCCAGAGATCAACATCAATTTGGTATTAATTGTTGGTGTGGAATATTTTGTGGAAAAATTATTGGACCTTTTTTTTATAACGAAAATTTGACCGCTGCAAATTACTTAAATTTCTTAAAACACCAACTGGAAGAATATTTGGATGAATTACCTCTAAACATCCATTACAGACTAAAGTATTTCTAACACGATGGTGCCCCTGCACACAGTGGTACATTAGTGAAGCAATATTTAACTGATCATTTTGAGCACGTGATTGGTAACAAAATGGAAATTGATTGGCCTGCTCGTTCACCACAACTTACGCCATTAGATTTTTATTTGTGGGATGATTTAAAAAATAAAACGTATTCTACTACTCCTCAAACGCTTGAGGATTTAATAGCTAAAATTCAAACAGCAATTGCAAGCATTGATGCACGAACAATAGAAAAAGCATTTCGAAATGTTAAAAAACGATGTGAGCTGTGCCTTCAGCAAAATGGTGGGCACTTTGAACACCTTATGAAGTGATATTATATTTAAAATTTTTAACATAATCTGTTTTTGATATTTTTGTTACGTCATGCATAAGTATTTTATTATTTAATACCAAGTTTCCTATATCATAAAAACAAAATTTTTCAAAAATTTTTATGTTAAACATGTACACTGTAGTAGATCACTGAAAAGAGAAAAAATGCCTTTCTATCAGAACTACCGCCAATTATGGTTTCCATTTAAAAAAACATAACCTCACTTATTTACTCAAACATGACCAAAGTCATGTAAAAACAAATAAGTTTATCTTATTCTCCTTTTAAAATAATCTAAAAAACATCTACAACGTTTTACTGTATCTATCACAATAAATGAACCACGAAGCAAAACACAAAAGATCAAAATTTTGTTATTTTGGTATAACGCTTTTGCTACACCCTGTATGTTAATTATCTTTTCATAGCTGAACTCGGCATTAAAAACTACACTACTTTCCCTATTTAACTAACCTTTTCTCTAATGCCACAAATAACAGAGTTACCCATACAACGTGTAGGAAATAGGACACCCTTATTGCCACTAAACATGCCCTCAGCTACCTAAATAATCAATACTAAGATAATGTTGTCAGTTTTTAAAATACCTTTGTACCATTTAATTGCTTCTTAAAGGCTCCATAATATGCATATTTACCATGACCATCATTAAGTCTACGAGCGCTAACAACTATATATTGGCACAAAATAAAATACATATATGTATAACTCAATTATTTAACAGTTTGTAACAGTTCGTTTTTCCTCTGCTAAATTAACGCATAACAATTATGTATTGTGTTATAAAATTTGTGGATTTGCTTTTATAGTTTAATATAAATCATACTTCAACAATTAATACAGAATTAAAAGCAAAGTATCATAATTTCGCAACATCCCATTTATTGTTCTTCTTTAATTTTAATCATATAGTAAATAAAGCGCATAGTTATGAATGTACAGTCTGTATTGTAAAATTTCTACAACGTATCTCTAAGGCGATAACAATAGCGTGTTTGCGCGCACCTGCTTGTTAAGGCTGTTGTCGACGTGCCGGCCAGTCGGCTTTTGATACTTGCAACGTCAATATGGTATAGTTCATATCTAAGGCTGACTTGCGAGTCGCAATTCAGTTTCCATAAATGCATCGATCTAATTGCTTGAAACTCATCATGGTTTGTATTTTCTATATTTAAATAATTTAAACTAAATGTATTTGGTATTCCTTACCGCAACACTAAAACTAACGTACAAAGAACTGATGTATAAATATAAATTAAAGCAACACGGAAGATATAACGTTTAACTACTGATGCAAAAATGGTCGAGTTAGGTTGTTAAATTTTTACTGCGTCTAAGATATATGCGTTCCTTAAATTTCAACATGGAAATTTTGTTATAATTGAGAAGCAATGGTTAGAGATAACCAATGGTTGTAGGCAGCTGATGTACTTGCGTATAAAGCGATTACGCATTAGAAACTTACATTATGGTTCCAGTTTAAGAGGCTATGTTATAACGATGAGGCAACTTTTTTACGTGTTTGTCAAATGCTGGAAGTCCACATGTGGTTCGAACCTGTTTGTTAAATGGCGCAAGCCGCCAAACCTGAGGTCAACGTGGTAAGTGATATCCCTCTGTGCAGCAATCATCTGTTTGGCGTATAACGTCATATATAAATCTAACCTTGGTGGTTTGAATCCATGGAATTTAACATCTTTGTGATAATGTTTAATTATAAATTTAAATTTTCAAACGTTACTTTTTATCAAAAATTTATGCTTTATAAAATTGTTTATGTAACAAAAGTTTTATGAATTTGAATTACGAATAATACAATCATACACTTCTTTATGCACGATAACTATTTATGAGGCTAACTTTACTAATTTGAAAGATCTTATTACCAACCTATTTTTAGTATATGTGAATCATTTTCTCAGTACTGAAAAGGTGACATTAAAAAATCCCTTAATTATGTTAATGACATTTATAATGCCTAATTGCTCTAGAGGCTTTTGCTATTTTGTAAAAATTGCCCAAGATTAACAATAGATATAAAAATTAATTGAATATTCACAAACTAACGATAATTATCAGTCAAAATAATTCAGAAATAATTTTCAGTTAATATGTATATACTTACTTAGCAGTCTTAATTTCTTTATTAATTTAAACAAGGTTAATTACATTCATGGAAGCTCTTAAGCAAAAGTATTACCAGATGTGCATAAAATTTAATAAGTAGAGTGTCCATGTACTATAACACAAAAGAAAGAAATCATAGATGTATAAAACCTGTCTGATTTATTTGATTTTATTTTGAAGCGCAAATTGCTGTCTTTAATATTATTTTATGTATTTTATTTCATTTCAGGATTAACGTAGTACCATCTAAAAATACAAAATTTTGTATTTCTACAACAGAATATACTCGTTGAGGTTCCTGTATCTTTCTTAGCGATATTTCTTGTTTTACACATTATCTAAGTACAGTGGCGCCCTACCCATCCGTATTTAATTAACGACCCCCCTGATAGTCTCTCTAAACCGCTGAAGATAGAGTTCAGAGCTAGTGCGGAAGTCTTCAAAAGTCAATTGTGTCAATACGGATAACACAACATCTTCTGCGCGACTTTTGTAAGAAAAAATGAACATCCTTTTAAGTGAGTTTCACTAACGTCCAGCGTAGTGAACCAAGAAAAGTTGCAAGTTTATTTGTTTTTATAGTAATTTTTTTAATTTGCTACCAATTAACTAACTAATTAACAACAATTGAGGCCATTCAGCAACACAAAAACAAAAATGTTCAAGTTGTGTAGCAACTAAATATTGGGACAGTGTAAAATAACTGTTTCAAATAAAACATTATGAAAACAGTAGGCTGTGAAAACAATGGAGAGCAAAACGCCAAATAAATTCGCAATACTTTTCTTACCGTATTGAGCAGATCGTTGTGTTCATTGAACAAAATGGTGCGTGGTATCTCTACAGATTCAAAAATGCGTGAATTAGTGCTTAAAAAGTATTGCCACCATAAAAAAATACGTGAAGTTGCAGATGAACTCAATATTTCTAAAACTACAGTGTGGAATATAATAAAGTATTACGGAGAAACGGGAAATATCCTAGATAAAAAGCGTAAAAGTCCGGGTCGACCAACAATAGTTTGTGATAGAAATAAGAGACTCTTAGTAGAACTATGCAAAAAAGACAGAAGAAATATTTTAAGGCAAATTACGGCTGAATGGAATTATGAAACTGGATTAAATCTGTCAAGGGAATGCTATTGCCAGCGGATTCATAAAAGTGGACTCAAGTTTTATAAGGTCGAATTACAAGTAACAATTTAAAAGTACAATTTTAAACAAAATTGTTTTGTTATAGGCAAAGGAAAAGCCACTGTTGACGGAAAAACAAAAGAAAACCAGGCTCGATAGTAGTACATTATCAGGGAAATCAGAACCACATTTCCACCAGCATCCACATTTCCACACACATCTGGACCAAATTTACATGTAAAAACCCACTATAAAGTCTTATTTTTTAGGAATCTCCGCCTGGCTGCGCCTTGCTCTCCGCCTTGCTCGGACACCCCCCCAACCATTTTGATTACGTCACACCCGCATTCTTTCCACCCGCGAGATAAATCTTTCTCCACATTTCTACCCACGAGATAAACCTATCTTGTTTGGTATCAATTAATATTAGAATTTTCTCAGCTACCCGAATCTCTAAGAATTTTTTAGATTGCATCACGCCCCAGAGAGCTACCCTGATTTTAAGATTTCTTATCTGTAGCGACTTTTGAGCGTTCTTATCAATTTTTTTATGCATGCGATACATTAAATTAGCTTAGAATTTTATGCACATCCCGAATCTGTAAACAGATTTGAAATCGGACCCCGCCCTGCAAAGTTATACCCATTTAAAGTCCTGATCTTCTAAATTTTGCTCTTTGCTCTATAAGCAAACCTAGCAAATAGTTTTCTTCGTCTATCCATTGCATCTTTCGAGATAAACCTATCTTGTTTGGTATTAATTAACAATAGATTTTTCTCGGCTACCCAAATCTCTAGGAATTTTTTAGAATGCACCATCCCCAAGGGAGCTACCCTAATTTTAAGATTTCTTACCTGTAGCGACTTTTGAGCGTTCTTATAATTTTTTTTAGTCATGCAATACATTAAATTAGCTTAGAATTTTACGCAGATTTCGAATCTGCAAACAGATTTAAAATCGGACTACTCCTTACAAAGTTACACACATACCTTCTAGCGAGCATACCGCGACCGTACCACTACTCGCTTTTAATGTTACACCATACTTTCTATCTTGTTTAGCTCATCTTTCGAGATAAATGTACTTTGTTTGGTATCAATCAACATTAGAATTTTCTCAGCTACCCAAATCTCTTTAAATTTTTTAGATAGCTCCATCCCCCAGAGAGCTACCCCAATTTAAGACTTCTTACCTGTAGCGACTTTTGAATGTTCTTATAAAATTTTTTATACATGCAATACATCTTGTTAGTATAGAATTTTATGTAGAATCCGAATCTGTAAACAGATTTAAAATAGGGCCACCCCTTACCATTTTACACACATCCTTTAAATTATAAATTGCCTGCAGCTCATACCTAAAAGAAAATCTAAAAACAATTCTTAAAACTTTTTATTACAAACAATTTTTACTAATACAGTTTAAATTTGTAAACCACATTTCTAAATACATATTTACAATTTTTTATTCTTAACCTAGAACTTCTCATATCGACTTGTACTTATTAATATTTATTTCTAAATAGAGCACCTTTTCCAAAGACCAACCGGACCCGCATGTTTCAAATTCCTCTGATTTTGTTGTTATGGTTTCGCTTAAGACCTCGTACATATTTTCCAGATTACTAGAAGACGTTATAACAACATTTTTTGTGTTAAAGGATTTCCCATCGGTAGTCTCTTCCCCCATTTTGGTGTAAACGCCGTAGAGTTCGCAATAGACTTTTATTGCTGTATGTTGTATTCTTTTTTCATTTATTAATCGAATAAATCGCTCTTTCTGCTTCCAAAGAAACTCGGACACTCCATCGTCGACACTGGCGTTCTTTATGCGATAGCTAGCCATACGGTTGTTAAACGCTGTACTAACCATTTCTACACCATCGTCGTTAGTAGCGGTAACTGATGCATTTTTATGTCTGTTGCTTCTCAAGTGTGCGGCATAGGTAGTCTTTTCCATTTCGAAATCGCATACTTTACACATAATTCGTGGTTGTTTCGTACAAGGCCCTTTAACAGCTGGCGGAGCTGAACGTTTACGGCTTAATGACATACCGTGCTGTTTTTCCTTGTGTCGCTGTAAGCTGTCCATTCTCGTAAAAGCGATACCGCAAGACCCACAGTTTAAGTACTTTGCTGCGGACGGATGTATAAGCTTAACCGTAGACGATGTTACACCACGACATTTGTTCTGGTGCCGTTTGAGAGCATTTTTCCAGGTATAGGAAGCACCGCAAGTGTTGCACTTAAAAACGTTTGCAGATACCATTTTAGTACAAAACAAAATCCGCACTATAGCACTTTGGTTAAACTTGTAAGCGAACTAACTTATAACTAAAGAGTTTACTCTTGCGCACCTGCTTTATGTACCCTATAGAATTCAAACCGAAGGTTTCCGAAGACACCCGAACGAAGTTGAGGATTTAGCGCGGAACTAAATGACGTCATAATCTTTGCTGCTCGTCCAATATATTTAGCGCCAATGCATGCACCCGGTTCGCATCGTCAATGGTGCGAATGCCGTTAGTAGAAACATCGGAAACGTCTTCCATGTTATACGGATCGCGTGCATATTAAAAATCCAAAAGGGTGATAGCACACGCACACAAATTGTGTGCAAGTCGTGCTGTAGAAGATGCAGTGCTACTATAACCAAAATATAGTGGGAAAGCTGCGATTAAAAGATTGTCACAAGCTGCAAGAATTACACGAAGGAATGGATCTGGTTGTCGGCGGAATCAACGACTTTAAATATAGAGGCAAACTTTGGTACATTTTACAATTCCAAAACCTAGACGGTCTTTATGTATCAAACTATTGGTTAGAAAAGGAGATAGAAGACTTGGGTGTCGATTTAAATTTTAAGCTGCGAATAAAATTAGATAAAATTAAAACCACTGCAAACAAACATAAAGAAAGGACTGTCTTCTGTGTATAATTTTGTATTAAAATTAAGTTTAAATGACTCCATGCTTGGCATTAAATATTTTTAAATTTGTTATGTATAATGTCAGAATAAACATTTTATAATAGTATATAACATTGTTCTTTATTTATAAAAGGCTGTGACGTTACCCCGAAATAGCACTCGCACAGAGAGGGTGCGCATGGGCAGCGAGCATGGGCAGGGGTGCGTACGCGCAGGGGTGCGTATGGGCAGGGGTGTGCATGCGCAGGGGTGCTCATGGGCTGGGATGTGTCTGGGCGTACACGAGGGAAACGGATGTTAACAGTCACCAAGCATCCAATTCTTTATTTGGATGGTATCGAGTACTTGCCTGCGTATGTATCCGGAGTAAAAAATACGATTTGTACACGTAGCTTATTAATAAAATTAGTTTATCGAGGGAAGATGACAAAAGGTACATCATGCCTAATAGTACAACAATCTACGCATGGGGGTGTAAAGATATAAGATAGTTGTTTATATTTGTATGGATTTTGTAAATCTATTGTATATATTAGTTTTAAAATTCCATAATTTTTAAGTTCTTCTACCACCTTTCAAATCCTTCCGGCTTCCTGGTTGACAGAGTATACGTGTTATCTCCACGTGGTATTCGCGGGACACGGCGGTTTTAGATTTCTCGGGAGATGGTTGGCTAAGGCATATGTCTTGGGTAGCGAAAAGGTTTTAAAATGGTGTTAAATAAAGATGAGCAAAATTAGTGATTTGGGGTGGTCCTATTTAAAATCTATTTACAGATTTGGGGTCCCTAGAAAAATTTAATATTAGTTGATACCTAGCAAAATATATTTATCTTAAAAGAGTGACTACCCTGCGTATAATAAATACAATATAACACTTGTCAACAAAAAAGTTGTAGGAAAATTAAAGACGTATTTAATGGGGGTCCAGTATTAGAATTTGTTGGTAGTAATGTTAAGTCCTACTGTATTGTAGGCGAGAAAGATACGATTAAAAAGATTAAAGGGGTCTCACGAATTGTAGTTAAGTAAAACCGAGGGTCTTACAACCTATAACGAGCATATACCTCTAAAAGGGGTAGGCATGCAACTACGCAGCAGTGCGCGGGAGAATAAGAATTCTCTCTAATAAGAAATTAAAGTTTCCATGTACGTAGCACCAGTCATTGGGTAACGGTAGAAATGTGGAACCTATAGAGACGATTATTAATTATGGTTTAGAAAAATAGTAGTTTTCGTGGACTAAATAAAATAGCTTAGACTGGTTAATGTATATGGTTACATACTCTCGTACACATCCACAAACATCTGCTTACGTCCACAATAGCGATACCGGTAGTTTTTGTTTAACAAATAGTAGGAGAGATACGTCAGGTATTAGTGCGTGGAAGCCCATAGGATCGTTGGATTCAAAAAGAACGGTGCGGCGGGATGTATGGTGGTCTCCGTTAGAATAATCGAAAGTGGTTAATCAATTGTATTAGATGTTTAAATAAGCGAAAGTGTAAAGGCCTACATAAACAAAAATTTAATTATCCGACAAAAGTGCGCGATGTGCTACACTTATAAAGAAAGTATGGAATGGTGCTTTTAGCGGCCCTAGCCGTAAAAAGGGCGACTGACTTTTTCAAGCAACTACAAGAATAGCAGTAGCGCAGAGAAGGGGTATGCATGTATTATACAGTGCACAGTTGCTGCAAAATATGTTAGATTACGCGTAGCTCGGATATGTAATTGATCACGACTTAAAGATCCCCCGGAGGTTTAAAAATTCTCGGCCCATTGTCGTTTGAAAAATGTTTGTAAATTATCAGAACAGGAGCGGGTCGATGTTTAAGTTAGATGGATGATTGACTGAGTTTTTTCTACCTTTTACGAGGGAATTGGAAGTTGACAGACATCGAGCATCTAATTCTCTATTTGGACCATATCAAGTACTTACCGGTTCTAGAAATCATTACGTGCGGTCGACCGCTATGCGAAAGTGTAAAAGCCTACAGAAGCAAAATTTAATCATCAGACGAAAAAGTGCGCGATGTGCTATAGAAAGTATAAAAAAATGGTGCTTTGCATCGGTCCTAACAGTAAAAAGGAGAGTGACTTTTTCTAGCAATTACAAGAATAGCAGTAGCGCGGCGAAGGGGTATGCATGTATTATACAGCGCATTGTTGCTATAAAATATGTTATTTTACGAGAAGCTCGAACGTGCACAAATTAAATTTTAATCTATAATTAACCATGGTCGTAAAAATGGGAAATTAATGGTTAATTTTAATACTGCTAAGCATATACTTTCGCTCGGTGATTCATTTAGAAAATATTCAAGCCCACCATTTCCTAAAATATGACGTAGAAGTTATTTAAAATTAAATTGTTTTATTAGTAAGTATCCTGTAGACAACAAGTTGGTATTTCCTTAGTAATGGTTTAAAGTGTTTTTATTAAGTTTTTGGTTATAGTAGCACTGCATCTTCTACAGCACGACTTGCACACAATTTGTGTGCGTGTGCTATCACCCTTTTGGATTTTTAATATGCACGCGATCCGTATAACATGGAAGACGTTTCCGATGTTTCTACTAACGGCATTCGCACCATCGACGATGCGAACCGGGTGCATGCATTGGCGCTAAATATATTGGACGAGCAGCAAGGATTATGACGTCATTTAGTTCCCCGCTGAATCCTCAACTTCGTTCGCGTGTCTTCGGAAACCTTCGGTTTGCATTCTATAGGGTACATAAAGCAGGTGCGCAAGAGTAAACTCTTTAGTTATAAGTTAGTTCGCTTACAAGTTTAACCAAAGTGCTATAGTGCGGATTTTGTTTTGTACTAAAATGGTATCTGCAAACGTTTTTAAGTGCAACACTTGCGGTGCTTCCTATCACTGGAAAAATGCTCTCAAACGGCACCAGAACAAATGTCGTGGTGTAACATCGTCTACGGTTAAGCTTATACATCCGTCCGCAGCAAAGTACTTAAACTGTGGGTCTTGCGGTATCGCTTTTACGAGAATGGACAGCTTACAGCGACATAAGGAAAAACAGCACGGTATGTCATTAAGCCGTAAACGTTCAGCTCCGCCAGCTGTTAAAGGGCCTTGTACGAAACAACCACGAATTATGTGTAAAGTATGCGATTTCGAAATGGAAAAGACTATTTATGCCGCACACTTGAGAAGCAACAGACATAAAAATGCATCAGTTACCGATACTAACGACGATGGTGTAGAAATGGTTAGTACAGCGTTTAACAACCGTATGGCTAGCTATCGCATAAAGAACGCCAGTGTCGACGATGGAGTGTCCGAGTTTCTTTGGAAGCAGAAAGAGCGATTTATTCGATTAATAAATGAAAAAAGAATACAACATACAGCAATAAAAGTCTATTGCGAACTCTACGGCGTTTACACCAAAATGGGGGAAGAGACTACCGATGTGAAATCCTTTAACACAAAAAATGTTGTTATAACGTCTTCTAGTAATCTGGAAAATATGTACGAGGTCTTAAGCGAAACCATAAGAACAAAATCAGAGGAATTTGAAACATGCGGGTCCGGTTGGTCTTTGGAAAAGGTGCTCTATTTAGAAATAAATATTAATAAGTACAAGTCGATATGAGAAGTTCTAGGATAAGAATAAAAAATTGTAAATATGTATTTAGAAATGTGGTTTACAAATTTAAACTGTATTAGTAAAAATTGTTTGTAATAAAAAGTTTTAAGAATTGTTTTTAGATTTTCTTTTAGGTATGAGCTGCAGGCAATTTATAATTTAAAGGGTTTGTGTAAAATGGTAAGGGGTGGCCCTATTTTAAATTTGTTTACAGATTCGGATTCTACATAAAATTCTAGACTAACAAGATGTATTGCATGTATAAAAAATTTTATAAGAACATTCAAAAGTCGCTACAGGTAAGAAATCTTAAAATTGGGGTAGCTCTCTGGGGGATGGAGCTATCTAAAAAATTTAAAGAGATTTGGGTAGCTGAGAAAATTCTAATATTGATTGATACCAAACAAAGTACATTTATCTCGAAAGATGAGCTAAACAAGATAGAAAGTATGGTGTAACATTAAAAGCGAGTAGTGGTACGGTCGCGGTATGCTCGCTAGAAGGTATGTGTGTAACTTTGTAAGGAGTAGTCCGATTTTAAATCTGTTTGCAGATTCGAAATCTGCGTAAAATTCTAAGCTAATTTAATGTATTGCATGACTAAAAAAATTTATAAGAACGCTCAAAAGTCGCTACAGGTAAGAAATCTTAAAATTAGGGTAGCTCCCTTGGGGATGGTGCATTCTAAAAAATTCCTAGAGATTTGGGTAGCCGAGAAAAATCTATTGTTAATTAATACCAAACAAGATAGGTTTATCTCGAAAGATGCAATGGATAGACGAAGAAAACTATTTGCTAGGTTTGCTTATAGAGCAAAGAGCAAAATTTAGAAGATCAGAACTTTAAAGGGGTATAACTTTGCAGGGCGGGGTCCGATTTCAAATCTGTTTACAGATTCTGGATGTGCATAAAATTCTAAGCTAATTTATTGTATCGCATGTATAAAAAAATTGATAAGAACGCTCAAAAGTCGCTACAGGTAAGAAATCTTAAAATCAGGGTAACTCTCTGGGGGGTGATGCAATCTAAAAAATTCTTAGAGATTCGGGTAGCTGAGAAAATTCTAATATTAATTGATACCAAACAAGATAGGTTTATCTTGTGGGTGGAAATGTGGAGAAAGATTTATCTCGCGGGTGGAAAGAATGCGGGTGTGACGTAATCAAAATGGTTGGGAGGTGTCCGAGCAAGGCGGAGAGCAAGGCGGAGCCAGGCGAAAATTCCTAAAAAATAAGACTTTATAGTGGGTTTTTAATGTAAATTTGGTCCAGATGTGTGTGGAAATGTGGATGCTGGTGGAAATGTGGTTCTGATTTCCCTGATAATGTACTACTCTCGCTTGGGCAAAATCTAAACTATCATGGTCGGTAGAAGGTTGGTCCAGAGTAATTTCTAGTGACGAATCATAATTTGGCGTATGTGTAGGTGATCACCGCAAACGCGTGATTCGCACTAAACATGAGGCTTTCCCCAAGGCTTGTCTAAAACATAAGGTAAAATTTCCTACAGAGGTAACGATTTGGGGCCGCATGGCAGTTTCAGGATTAGGATGCTTTGAATTTATTGATGGTATCGTGAATGCTGCGAAATATCAACAAATATTACAAAACAGTTTGTTACCAAGTATCGCGAAGTTAAATGTTTGCGAAAATTATATTTTTCAGCAGAATGGGGCGTACTGTCATACGGCCAAAACCACAAATAAGTGGATAGACGACCACAACGTCAGTGTTCTTTCTTGGCCTTTTAACAGTCCTGACCTCAATGTCATTGAAACAGTGTGGCTTAAGTTGAAACAAATATTGAGGAATAACCCACAACGGACATTACCGGAACTTAGAACCAAAATAGAGCAAATTTGAAATGGATTTATTCCTGAAAAGTGCAGAACCATAGTTGAGTCAATGCCCAACCGAATTCAAGCGGTCATAAAATCTAAGGGCGATATTACTTCATATTAGACATAAAAATTCTTGATATGCCCCAATATTTAGTTGCCACACTATTTAAACATTTTTCTTGTTAATTAGAGTTTGAAAAATAAGCATCTTGTTTTTTGTGATGCTGAATGGCCCCAATTGTTGTTAATTAATTAGTTAATTAGTATCAAATTAAAAAAATTACTATAAAATCAAATAAACTGTTAAATAGGTGAGTTATATATGTATTTTATTTTGTCCCAATATATAGTTGTTAGGGCTCGTGTGATCAAAACCATTTAAACTGATCTATCACTCACCGCGGTACATTAGAAATGATACTGAAAACTGCACTGTCATTGTCAGTATATGTAACTTACTCTGCGCAATAACAGGATGGATATAAAAATGTAAGTCTTTGAAAGATAAGTATGGCAGTTTAAAATCGTATGCTGTTGTAAGTAAAATTTATGTTTTATTATAACCTTAAAATAATTTTAGTTTCCTGTCACTTTTTGGTGTCATTTCACGTAGTTCTTGCTTTTTTGTTGTGTTTAAGTTTTTACAATTAGCTCAAATCGCAAATATAAAAGTTTTTCAAAACTAAAAGGATTTCTTACACATTATAAAAGGTAAATACAACCATCCTATAAATTGTTCAAAATGCTTCGAAACAAACATCTCAAGCCCCAAACACACCAGGTGATTTTGAACGTCTTGGATTATTTTGAAAGAGAGCGTGATAATGAAGGTGCTTTAGTTACGTTTAGAAGTGTTATGTAGGAACAAAAATAAATACATTTAATCCTCCAAATCAATTAATTATTTCTTCAGCGAATCTCTGAAGCAAGTGGTGTTAGCCTTAGTACTTTAACTAGGATTAAAAGAGGAGGCTCACAAGCAGCAAAGAAAAATTTTCCAATTCATTTGACGTGCAGGAAACGCTACCGAACAAAAAGCAAATCTTGCGATGTTGAAGATTTTATAAAAGATGCAGTTAAACGTAAAATTTATGAGACGCACTCGAAAAGTAAAAAGAAAATTAATTGTAATTAGTAACTAATTTTTATATTTTTAGGACTTCATGTATCTGCAAAAACACTCCAAAAAGAGCGTGTTACTGCCGGCATATATAATTTCAAATTAAGTAGGTTATGAAGACTTTTAGCTACCATAGGATTTTTTCATAAAGTAGATGATGGACGGCGAGGATTGTTTGAGAAACAACACATAGCTGCTGCACGAATAAAATTCTTAAGTGACTACCATTCCAATAAGGAAACCCAACTATATGAACCTGTTTTTCTTGACGAGACTTGGCTTTTTAGTATGGGATCTGCCAAATAGAATTGGCATGATAATTCTCACAAAAGCATCAAGAAGAAGACATTTCGAACAGAAAAACGTTTAGTTGTTAATTTGATGCCGCCACTGTGCATTATATACTTACCAATTGTTATTTAGATTTATTGTGATACATGCTGGTAATAAAAATGATTTTATACAAGATGCAACTCTTTTTTTTCAAAATCACAATATGCAGATTATCATGGTGATATGAACACAGAGATGTTCACAAAATGTTTCCAAGAAAGTTGGTTACCAAATTTAAGCGGTCCAAGTTTAATCGTGCTAGATAATGCTTTATATCATTCGCAATTAATCAAAAAGGTTCCTAACACTTCTTCAAATAAAGAGGGATTAATTAATTATTTGCTTCGACATAACATATTTGCCGACACTTCAATGTTAAAAGGAGAATTACTTGCATTAGTAAAAGAAAATTTTCAACCAAAAATGTACATACTTGATGAACTTGCAGCACAAAGTGGCCATAAAGTATTAAGGCTCCTTCTATACGCTTGTCAATTTAATCCAATAGGATTACTTTGGGGTAATTGCAAAGGCTATTACGACAAAAATATTGGAAGATGTAATGAACAGTTCAATGACGAGCATGTAGATTTAATATGGCCTGAAGCACTTGGAAGAATAGATGACAAATATTGGCAATAATGCTTTCACAATTCAGAAAAATGTATGATGGAATGGTGGCAAATTGAAAAAACTTTGATGTGGTATCGTCCCTTATTATCAAAAAGGATTCAAGCAGCAATGACTCTTATGAAGATGATTCAGTTTCAGAATAATTGATTAATATAAAATGAAGTGGTGCCCAAGATTTATACTTTCTTAATGTAGTAGAGCAATAGTATAATAAAATAATACAATACCGTTTTGTTTGTGTAATACTAAATTTGATTAAATAAAAATTAAATATTTACAAACACACTTTTATATGTACAACCATGCTTGTTAACCATTTAAAACAGGAATAATATAAAATCCCGAAACTACAATTTCCCTGATAATCGTGTAAATAACAGTCTCAATTCCAACAGTAATAATTAGTCTTCAGATATTATCGAGTCAATTAGAACACACGCGTCTTTATACTTAATGACAATATAGTATCTTGAAAATTTACTTTAAGTTTTCAAAAACCAACAATTTTTGCGACACCAAGCTCCAAACCTAAATATCCAGTATCTGTGGTACATTTCTATACCAAGATTTTATCTACATTCCTGAAAATAACTTGTCTATTTCCATATTATATATTATTAATATCTTCATTTAAACACAATTCATCTAAATAAAATGTTAATTTATTTTCGTTCCAAACTTCCAATTTACCTTAAATTTTTTGGTTTAATTTTTATAAAAGAAAAATGTTTTTTATACTTATGTTAACGCCATTGTCAACTGCATATCCAACAAACATTTCACCAATATTCAATTGTAGGCGAAGGGGGTTAAGCAATCTGACGGCTGCCAAGATACTCACCACCTAAACAATTTCCAAATTAATAGTTTTTCAATTACTCCTTTCGCACAATCAACATTTATTGAGAATATTGCCAAACCAAAACCTGTAATTGTTTACGATAATCATAAGGTTTAAATACAATTAATTTTTTCAACCGTAAGTTTCCGTCCTGGAACTGGTTGGATGCGTACCCGCATTAATTTCTATTCTGAGGTAATCTACACATTTCCCTGAAATTGCCACAAACTACATCTTTCGCTATCTGTGAACAATAGTTTGATCTAGGTCTACCTCTACCTCTTTTTTCATTTTTCTGACTATAAATATTCCGCACAATTCCCTCATGTTTTAGTATGTGTCCTATCATCCCATCTTTCCTATTTTTATTGTTTACCACATATTTCTTCCTTTTCATGCCTTTTCTAGAACCCCTTTGTTCTTAACTTTGTCTATTCATGATATTTTCATCATATGTCTGCACCACCACATTTCAAAGCATTAAGGCGTCAGCCTATTGCTAAATAAAAGATAAGTTCTTCAGTAATCAATGCGCACGATATCTTACGTCGATTGACCAAAGAGAAACTTTGTTATCGCAACAATAAAGGTCGTCGTAATTAGTATGAATTTGATAGTCCATTTTAGAAACTTTCACGCGTCGGTTTAACAACTTTGTTAACATCGGATACTACCACTATTTCCTTCCACTTAACCCTCCTTCAACCTTCTGTCTAAACAGGTGCGTTATAGTGTTGTAATAGTTTTATAAACGGTAGGTTTTTCACCACATTTATTATTTATCATATACAATTTTATTTTATTGTTGCGAACTGCGTCTCTCGTTCAGCCAAGGCTTAAACACAAAGGTTTCTATCTTTTCCTGCCCGCTTCTCCTACAGACTACGTTTCACAGTCGTACAGTGCTGTGCTCTACACATATGCTTTCAGAAATCCTTTGCGTTGTTTCGATGTTTCTTGTCTTTAAACACAGTAGTTGCTTTTTCTTGTTAAATGCTGCAGGGCCTTGCGGTAGCCTCTGTTTAATATCTTTTGTACTTTTCCCATCTTGTGTTATTTGGCGTCCTAGGTAGCAGAAATACTTAGTCTCTTGTTAGTTCTCGTTTCCGATTTGTATTCTGGTTTTTGATTTATTTTCCCCTCTTTTACATACTGCTACTTTAGTTTTAGTTATCTTAATTTTCATACAGTATCTTTCTGTTAGAACTGTTTCCATTTCTATAAGAGCTCATCCTTGCTAGATGCTAATACCGCTATATCATCTGAAAATCTAAGCATATCAATTTTTTGTCCCTGCATAATAACTCGAAATATCTTCCTATATTTGACAGTATTAATTGCCTTTTCCATGTAAAAGTTAAAATTTTACGGGAATAGGGTATATCCCTGTCTCGCCATTTTCATGATATTTACTTCTCTACGTTCGCTGTTTGCATAAGCTATGTACTAAATCCGTCTATCCTTATAACTAATTCCAATTTATTTGTGTATATCGAACACTTTTTTCCCAATTTACATTGTCAAACGCTTTTTCCAGATCTACAAACCCTATATACACGCCTTTGTCTTTTTCTATTGTTTTCTCGAATAACACTCTTAAAGCTAAAATGGCCTCCGTGTTTCACTGGTTTGCCGAAACCCAAATTGATTTTCTCCTAGTATATTTACTGCCCGTTCTTCTATTCGTCTTTGTACAATCCTTGTTAATATTTTTGACACGTGTGCTGTCAATATTATTCGAAAATTTTTACATCTCTCCGCACCTTCTTTTCTGGCATAGTGACTTTGGAGATACGCTTAAAATCTTTAGGTGTATCGTCTGTCGTAAACATATAACTTTCAAAATGAAAGAAACGTTCTGTTACTCCTTATCGAACGGCTTTTAGAGTTCTGCTTGTACCTTATCTATACTCGGTGCCTTATTATTTTTTAAACCTTTCAATGCTAAATGAAACTCATCCCTAAGTTACAGGAAGTCTCAAGCCATACTTTTTTATGTCTGATTTCTGTTCTAGTGCTTCTAGTTCCGATAATACTTATAAATTCCCTATATATTCTGGCCATCTAACCACTTCCCCTCCAATTTCTATAATGATGTCTGCTTCCGCGACCCTTATATTTTTGCTATAATTTTTAATATCCCTAAATTCATTCTAATTAGTTTGTATGCTTCGTCTGTCTTTCCTATTTCTATCTTAATTTGTACGTATTTGCACTCTTCATTAATCTATTGTTCTTTGGCTTTCTTGCGTTTGCGAATAATTTCCTAATACATGGCTTTGTATTATTGATTACTTGCTTCATCTGGTCTGTTTTGAATTTTCGCCATTTTCTGTTAAATTCAGAATATCCGTTATTACCCATGGTTTCTTATTTTCTTTTTGTTTATACCCCAGAATATCTCTTGCCGCTATGTCTAAGCTGGATTTAACGTTATTCTACTCTCATTCTACTTTCTTAGTATAAGAAGTACTTTTGACTTTTTCTCAAATACTCGTGTGGGTATTTTTATCCTTTAGAAAGTCAAAGTGCCCTCTTCAGTTTCCTATTTTTAATTTTTTTAATTTAAACGTGGTTTATATAATTACTGTGTTGTGGTCAGTGTCTATATCTGTTTCTGGTGGGTAGCTTCTAAATTCTTTAACTGGATTCCTAAACCACTGTCTAGCGAAAATGTAATGTATTTAATATCCACATATGTCTCCTGGCATCTTCCACGCATATCATCTTCTAGCATGATGTTAAAATAATATACTTGTGGTGGTTAAATTGTTTTTGCCGCAAAGTTCTACCAGCCTACTTCTCCTCTCGTTTTTCTTGCCTACATGCTTACATTGCCATAATATGCTATGTAAATTTAAATATATATTGTCAAAAAACAGACTTAGGGATAATTTAATTTATTCTATGCAGATATTTCTTCTTAATTACACTTGCCTTAAAAATATTAAATTTACTTAGTATCTATCAAAGTGATACTTTTCAATGCTTTAGACATCACCCAGTGGCGTCGGAAGCGTGGCAGGGCAGCGGGGGCAGCTGCCACCCCAATCGTTTTAGAGTGCAGACAGGGTATTTTATATTGCACTTCCACCCTATGCAGATAACTTATACAATGCCAGTTTAAGAAAAATGATTACGAAGGCCAAGTAACGAAGCAAATATTTAAGTATAATATAATTTTAGGAATAAATTTGATTTGGCCTACAAGGCCAAACTGGTTAAGTAAGCAAATCAATTGGTTAAGTGCCGATATACAAAATTAAGTTTTGCAAATAACGGCCCATTCCGTATTACGCGAAATAATGAGTATAGTTAATGGTTCCTTATTTTATGATTTAATTGCTGACTCTATAACAGACATTTCTGAATGTGAACAATTTACTTTGCTTATTCGTTATTTTATTTACAGTTACATTAAAGATTGCAGAAGAATTCATAGGTATGTACAGTAGTCTCTCATCAACAGCTGAGGTTTTACACAACACCATTATGGACGTTTTTGTCAGAATGAATTTCAATATAATGAGGTTAAGAGGTCATTGTTTCGATTTGGCAGCAAACATGGCTGGTCGTTTAAATGGCGTACGAAAAAGAATTGTGGTTAAATATCCTAAAAGTTTATTTCTGCATTGTAGTAATCATTTCCTTGATTTGGTTTTGCAGGAAATAGCAAGAGATTCGGCTGGTACAAGGGATACCATTTCCATAGTCAAAGATGTTTCTAATGCAATTTTAGAGTTATCTAAACGACAAGCTATTTAAGCTGATGTTGTTTTGCGACCATGCCATTCCCAATTGGAAGCAAATGTAAAACCTTTACTTCCATTGTGTCTCACTTGATGGATGGTTCGAGTAAATTCATTACGACGATTTAAGGAGAACTATAGCCGCGCACAGTCTACTTTAGATGAAATTTTATCTAATTCAAGCCAACATGCTATTGCACATGACAGACGAGCGATGTTAAGAAGTTATTCTAAGAAGCTTGAAAAATTTGAAACACTTTTTACCTAAACTTATTTATTGCTATATTTGCTTTATGTGAAGAAGTTGCACGGACTTTGCAAAGTAAGAGCAGTACTGCTATAGATGCGTTAAAAAAATCTTTATCGGTAATGAGATCGGAAAGGTATTTGATAATCTATATCAGTCTTCGACTTTGGAAAGTGACAGATTTATGTTAAAACAACCTTATAGTAAAAGAATGGTTTCGACTCCCAAGGGGTTTGAGTTTAAAGCTGACGCGGCAGCAAGTGTAGCACTCTCATCTAAGGAAAGACTACACAAAAAATATTTTGCAGTGCTAGATCAACTTTTTATTAAAGACGACAGAAGATTTGACCAGCAAGGTTTTCACAGTTCGATAAAATCCTATTAGATGGTTCCGACGCTGCTGACAACACCTAAAATATTGTTTGTATCTGTGCACTATGCAAAAAATTATTATTTCTGTATAGCGTGTGTAGCAAATATTATGTAAATTACATAATCAAAATAACACTGTAATGCAAAACGTAGTATTCAAAATAGTTATTCTAAATTTAAGAATATTCAGACACACATTTGTAGACTCTGTCAGAGAATATCGCACATCAATTTACAAAGTCATTTACTCAGTAGGTAGAACAAGTTGTATGCGTACGGAATGTGCTTTCAACGTTTCATAAATACGAACTACCTAAATAGAACGAAAAACCGCAAATAGTGAACTCATTGAAATGCAGTTTTTCGCAGTATACTTTATATCCTGAAGCATTTTTAAAATACAAACGCTTTCATTCGTACAATAATCAAAGCATTCATTGATTTACATGTAAGAATAGGTATAGCATGTGGGTTGTGGGTGGAATATTATATGCGGCTTTTGTAGTGTATTTTTCGCGTTCTAAAGATAACAGTTGACGGTTCGTTATCTTTTGTTTAAAATCTATGCTGTGGACCCTTTCCCGACCCTCCCATGTACTCGACCAGGGTTAGAAAGAGCTTCAGAATCATGAACGCGAAATGTGATTGGGGTATCAACCTGCAAACTAACTCAGTTAGGACAGAATGTATTTTTCGATCTTTTTTAACAATGATTAGTGATATCAAATTTATATACTTTTATTAATACGATTGTTTACAGGATACCTCTGAAGTATTAATAATTTATGCGTAAATTGCAGGGTATTAAAGTTTATGGCATAACTATGAATATAAAAATTAGTAAACTAAATCTAAAGGAACATAAAAATTTACAACAGGATCTGCTCTAATGTTTTTTGCTTTCGCCATTTTAATCAGCAGCAAAAACGCCACTCCTTTGCTAATTTAACCGACTTTGTATCTATAGTAATGGCGTTAGCAATAATGCGCACTTAATTTGGTACAGGCTCTATAGTGTTGAATTAATTTAGTACATATAAATTTAAACAAGAGAATATTATATGATTTAATATGATACTATCTTTATTTGCATAGTACTGATGTTATGCTAATTAATTCATTGGGACATAAGCAGTGCTCCCATTTAACTAAATTTGAGATCTAAAAATTCAAAAACATTTATTTCAGGTTGAAGTTGGATTGTTCCTGTTAAAATAGCCTTTAAGTTTGATTAGAAGTATAACATAATTGTTTTGGTTAAAGGGTTTTTTTGCGTTATTCCTTAAAATTTATTTTAAATGGGGTGGCGCCTATTGGTAAAGTTACAAGAGTTTTGATATAGACCCACCCCTGCAATCTCATGCCACTGCAGGAATAGACCCCTGGTTAGACCGAAAGAAAGCCTTTTCACTTTTACATTCTGCTACGGGAATTCGACGGTGCCTTTCGTCAAACATTTTAGAGAAAAAAAAAAGGAGAATTCAGCCTTCTATTTCTTAAATGACTAATTTTGAATCTATTTCGTATAGGACGTCTTGGTAAGGGTTGAGAGGTTAGCTGTAACGCTCGGTCCTGAGTTATCGTTTTTGTGTTTTCAGGAGTAGTTCAAAATTGTACTCCAGATATCTAGAAAAGCACGACTTTGTCTTTAACATATTCTTTACAATATACTGATAACAATCAATATATGGGCTCCATTCAATCCTAAAAACAACTAAAACAATAAACGCCGTCATGTACAATACATTATCTAGACACACACACCTTTAATTATAGTGCGAAGCTCTCCCTAGGGTGATATAGTATGAAATTATTCCAATATTTAGCAGGAAACTGTCCAGTACGGTTAGTTATTGAGCTAATTTATACCACCGTATACTTTCGAATTGCTACAATCCTGAAAATATTTGACAAATGTATAAAATATCTTAGTTCTAGACAAAAAATAAAAATTCGATTTAAATTCCGAGGAAGTTACATTTAAAATGCACAACTTTTGGTTCTTTGCATTACTGAATAAACAAACCACGTAAAATTGGTGAGTTTTGTTTTTAGGTAAGATGCTATAAGCAAGATAACAATTAGTTGACGCCACATTAAAACCACAAAAACATATCTATTTCGGGTTTTCTCTCATTCTGCACCTATATAATATTGTGTATGCCATAAACAAGATAAATGTTAACAATATCTTATTTAAATAATTTTGAGAAATTTTATGTAATTTTTTTCAATTTTATCCAAATTTGGCTAACCGCTCATTTTTACAGAAAATAAAATGTATCAAAACATATACCATACATTTACCTCTCTTTGTTTTTTTAATGCTGTACACTAAAACAAATTAATTTTTATAAAGCAATGTGCATTTGTCGATACCAAATACATATTCTGTACCTAACTAATGCTCAATATGTGAGTTCTAAACGAATAATTTAACATATAAACAAAAAATAAAAGAAACTTTTTTGTGTTTTACTTCGAAGATCTACATCAACTATCAAATCACTTTCACACAAATGTAACTAAACAAATAATTGTAGTATCTTAAATTGTTATCCGTGGTGGTTGAACTACAATTCTAAAACAACAACCAATAAAAAGGCGAGGTAGCAAAGGAGTATTAATACAATTTCAAAATCACGATAAATGGGGTAGTTTTGAAGATTATTAGTCAGTTTGGTGTAGAACTTTGTTAATGGTACCTGATCAAAGTTGAAGTTAAGGTTTTTAAAAAGAGTTTTAATAGAGATAAGTAGAATATTTTTCGTATTTTACACTTGCTACCGAAAATATTATTGCCATTAGCTAAGGAACAAATAAATTAAATAGGAGCTATATGAAGCAATGTTGGCAATAAAATCCATAAATAAATTAATATAGATTTTGTAAGAAAATGTAAAAGTGTTAATATCTTAAAAACCTATAAGGCCTTTAGTAGGTTATAATTATTTTTCCGATAAATGCTGGTCCATCTCCGATGTCAGTGTGACATTAGGAAAATGTTGGTATACATTAATGAACTAGATTTAGCTACACAATTTCCTCGATAGAATAAAGAAAAGTATACAAGTTAAAAGATTACAGCCTCACTATACTGAGCGTTAGTAAAACTGTCTAAAAGGATGTTCCTTTTTCTTACAAAAGTCGTGCAGAAGATGTTGTTTTATCCGTATTCAGACAATTGACTTTTGAAGACTTCCGTACTAGCTCTGAACTCTATCTTCAGCGGTTTAGAGAGACTATCAGGGGGGTCGTTAATTAAATACGAGCGCCACTGTACTTAGATAATGTGTAGAAACAAGAAATATCGCTAAGAAAAATACAGGAACCTCAACGAGATTCTGTTGTAAAAGATACAAGATTTTATATTTTTAGATAGTACTAATTTTATCCTGAAATAAAATAAAATACACAAAATAATATTAGAGACAGCAATTTGAGCCTTAAAATAAAATCAATAAATCAGACAGGTCTTGTACATCTGTGATTTCTTTCTTTTGTGTAATAGTGCATAAACACTTTACTTATTAATTTTATGCACATCTGGTTTATATGTAATTCATAGAATTCAGTATCAAGCATGGACAAAATAAATACTATTGTTTAAGTGCTTCCATGAATGTAAATAACCTTGTTTAAATATTATAAAGAAATTAAGTCTGTTAAGTAAGTGCACATATATTAACTGAAAAGTATTTCTCATGTATTTTGACAGATAATTATTGTTAGTTTCTGAATATTCAATTAATTTTTATATCTATTATTAATCTTGGGTAATTTAAATAAAAAAGAAAAAACCTCTAAAGCAAATAGGCACTAAAAATGTCATTAACATGATTATGAGGTTTTTTAATGTCACCTTTTCAGTACTGACAAAACGACTCACATACATACAAAATAAGTTGGTAATAAGATCGTTCAAATTAGTAATGTTAAACTTCGTAAATAGTATAAACAAGTGCATGATTGTATTATTCGTAATGCAAATTCAACTTTTGTTACATAGACAATTTCATAAAGTATAAATTTTGATAAAAAGCAACGTTTGAAAATTTAAATTCATAATTAAACATTATCACAAAGATGTTAAGTTCCATGGGTTCAAACTACCAAGGTTAGATTTATACATGACGTTAAACGCCAAACAGATGATTGCCTTATAAATGCATATCCCTTACAACCTTGACCTCAGGCTTGGCGGCTTGCACCATCTAACAAACAAGTTCAACCCACACGTGGACTTCCAGCATTGAACAAACACATAAAAAGGCAGTTGTCTCATCGTTATAATAACGCCTCGTAAAATTAGGACCACATTGAAAGTTTCCGATGCGTAATCTTTATACGCAATTACATTAACTTTTTACAACCATTGGTCAGCTCTAACTATTGCTTCTGAATTATAACAAAATTTCCATGTTAAAATTTAAGGAACGTATATATCTTAGACGCAGTAAAAATTTAACAGCCTAGTTTGACCATTTTTGTTTCAGTTATTGAACGTTATCTCTTCCGTATTTTAGTGTTGCTTTAATTTATTTTAGTACATCAGTTCTTTTGTGTTGCGCTAAGAAAAACCAAATAAAAATTAGTTTAAATTATTTAGACATAGAAATTACAAACCATGATGAGTTTCAAGCATTCGGATCAATGGATTTATCAAAACTAAATTGCGACTCGCAAGTCAGCTTTAGATATGAACTTCACTATATTGACGTTGTAAGGATCAAAAGCCGATTGATCGACTCGTCGAGATCAGCCTTAGCAAGCAGGTGCGCAAAAACACGCTATACGATCTCACCTTGCAGATACGTTGTAGAAACTTTACAATACAAACTGGACATTTATAACTATGCGTTTTATTTACTATATGATTAAAAAGAAAGAAGGACAATAATTGGGGTGTTTCGAAATTATGATACTCTGTTCTTAACTTTGTATTAATTGTAGAAGTACGATTTATATTCAATTATGAAAATAAATTTAAAAATTTTATAACGCAACACATAATTTTTATGCGTTAATTTAGCAGAGGAAAAACGAACTGTTACAAAGTAATATAACCAAAACTCACATACATTTTAACAATAAGGCAATTCTCTCTCAAAGAATAACTTTCCTCTGAGATCTTGTCAATTATTTTGTAATTATTTAAGCTACTTAACAAGTCTTTTTCAACTGCAATTAACCAAAATGCGTATAGATTCGTATCACTAAGTGTACTCCTTAGCTTGGTTTTAACAAATCTTAAAGTCGAAAAACACCTTTCACACGCTACTTGTGTTGTAAATAATGTCAACAGATACTGGTAAACCAATGTTGATACAGTACGCTTCACTATATAAGTTGTACTTTATTAACACACTGCAACAGCATACCGCGCAGTTCTTATAAGTTTTGGAAATTTTTCAGATATCTAATTTTCCAACAAGTTTTTCCGCTTGTTCAACATCATATTGTTTGTATTCATCAGCAATAGTCTTCTTTACATTGTCCCAACTATTCGTAAAATTTACTAACTCTTCACATAGCCTTTCTTATGTTGCATCTTTATTGAATGCTGTTAATTTTAAACTTAACATTTCCAGGTACATGTAAAGGCAAATCATCTTATATAAAATTAGTAAAATTTGAGAGCAACATAAAAATTAAATTTTGGTACAACATCCTGTTTTATGAAAAACAATTCATGACGCTCTCAATAACAGCTTCTAAAATAACATTATGAACATCTGTGGAAAATTTTTGAACACTATCATTAACTGGATTGTCATTCAAATTTTTTCCAGGCGTTTTTTTCACTTTTTTTAACCTTCTTATTAGGAAATGTGTGGTCAATACAAATTGTTTCATCTGCATTTCTCACAATATGTTCCCCTGTTGCCCAGTTTACAAATGAATCTAATGCTGATTTTACCCCTTCCAGGTCTCTTTGTATTCGTTTTAATTGAAGAAGTGTCGGGTCCACAAGTTGATGTTCTTTTAGAAGATCAAATCCGCTGATTTTTAAATATTTTGATAATGGATTAGTTATATTAAATATTCTTAAATAAATTTGGGGTAACATAATTATTTCAAAATTTTTAAATATTCTCTCAAATTTGTAGCCTTTGCTCTTACATCTATATTAAACTTTTCAGTGTTTTCAAATTCAAAAAGGGACAAATCAACTTCCATACAAAGTGGTGCTTATTGGGATTTAAAAAAACAGGATTATTGACCGTATGTTTTACCCAACAACGAGTTTCAGCTATTATCTGAAGACTTCATAAATTCTTTTTTTGTTTACATCTCGTCAAATATTTATTAGCAGATAGGACTCCTCAGAAGATACTGCCAAAGACCTGATTGTACAAAAACAAAATGCTGAAATAACAGGAGATTTTGTGACATCAGCCGATACAAAATTTAAAATATGAGCATAGCACCACTTGGTTTGGAGATTTTTCTGTTAGTCATGAAATAATGCCATTATATACCTCTTTCATGTTAGCAGCACCATCGGTAGAATTGCCAATGCTTTTACTTATGTCTAAATTATTGTCCATCAGAACTTTTGTTAACAAATTAGTTAATCATTTTCCTGCAGAGTCGCTAACTGTGATCACTCCTAAGAATCATTACTTAGTTTCATCGTGCAAAACGTATCGGATGATATTGAACACTGGTCTTTTACCGAAATGCTTGTGTAGTATTTATTTAAATCGCAAACAATCCTGCTTCTCTTACTTCACTGACTAATAATAGGTTGATACAAAAAGATATTGTTGTTATAATGAGGTTAGCAGCAGTCTTTGGAAGGAAAGCTAACTGATTTCCGTTGCCTTAACGTTTTCTAATTCTCTTTTTTCAATATTTTAAGCTACCGCAAAGTACTTTGTTCAGGTTTGTCATGGGCTGCTTTGCTGGCACGAATTACTTCATGTAAATGCTCCCGCAATTTAACGTTGTACTTGCTGATTAGTAATATCAATTATAAAAAATTTCTGTGGTCTAGGCATGAATCTTTTAAAATATAGGCTGCTTCAAATTAAAACATAAACTTCTCTTCTATTGCCAATATACCTTCAACATTATTAAGTCTTTAGTCCTGGAACTGTCTTGACGCGTACCTCCATTGTTTCCTATTCTAAGCTAACCTACACTTTTCCAATTACAGTTCTTTTCCTCTTCTATTGTTTTCAAAATACACTATTTCACGAATATTTAGTGGTATGTGAAAAGGGTTAGGCAACCTGTACCTACGAAGGTCCCAACACTTAGACATTTGCTGAACTAACCGTTTTCAAATAAATCCTTTTGCACAATCAACGTTACTTGAGAATATTGCAAAAAAACCACCTGTAGTTGCTTATAACAATCATAAGGTTTAAGTACAATGAACAGTACTAGCCAAGTAGTATTTTAAGTATATCCATGGATGTACCTGTCGGAGCATCTTCCAAGGCTAAAGTCTGTATCTTTCACTATCTGCGTGCAATAGTCTGATGTAGATCTACATCTACCTATCTCTTTCCCTATATCTGCTTGTAATATAGCCCGTACTATTTCCCAAAAATGCCTTAGAACGTATCTCGCGCTTTCTATTTCTCTCTTTCTTTTTTCTCTCCATAGATATCTTTATTTCCCTAGTATTTCTATAACCTCCTTGTTAATAACTTTATCTGTCCATACTGTCATCATTATACATATGAAGCACACCATTCCAAAAAGCTTTTTCTGTCTGCGTTTCCCATTGTCCCTATTTGATCGCCGTACTGTGCTGTGCTCTACCCAGATGCGTTCTCGTTAAATACAGTTCGGTTTCCCGTCTACTGTTTAATAACTATATACCTTATTTTACCGATATTCAGTGGTGCGTGAAAGTGTACGCGACTTCGTGGCGTAGTAGTGTGTGTGTGACTACTACGCCCAAGGCCCCGGGTTCGAATCCCGACACGGTTCGCTTGAAAAATGTTAGGCGAGCATTTTTCACAAAAATACACCCTCGTTCGGATGAGAGGTAAAATGGAGGTCCCGTGTGTGAGTGTTGTCACGGACGTTAAAGATCCCTACCTTGCTTGGAACACCAAGGGTTCGGCAAAATTCCAAATTTTCCAAGTGAAAAATACCCGCTTCCTGGCCAATGTAGTACCTTCAGGTGGAGCATTGGAAAATCACATATAAGGTTTCTTTCAGCAATTCATTTGACTTTTGAAATCTTTCGTGGATATTTTCATCTTTCAGTTTTTCAAAGTCGAAGTGTGAATTTCCGTTCCTTTTTCTAAAATTTTTAAATTTAAGAGCGGCCTTCATAATTACAATGTTGGGGTTAGTGTCTACATCTGCTTCTGGGCAGCTTCTGCAGTCCTTTACTCGATTCCTAAACCGTTCTCTAACAAGAATGTAATTTATTTGATATCTTTCTGTATCTCCTGGCATTTTCCACGTATATCGTCTTCTAGCATGATGTTGAAATAATGTGTTTGTAATGATTAAATTGTTCTTGTCGCAAAATTCTACCAGCCTATTTCCTCTGTCGTTTCTCGTGCCTAAACCAAATAAACCTACTACCGCTCCTTCCCTACCCTCACCTACCACTGCGTTAAAAGTTCATGTATTCATTAAATTTTCGTGACCTTTTACATATCTTAGTATGTCTTCAATATCTTTGTAGATCGCTTCTACTTCATTCTCGCTGTAGCTTAATTGTTTTGAGAGGCAATCTTTCAAAAGGTTTCCTTATTTTTACGTTATATACTGTGATGTATGACAAGTCAAGCGCACCTTATCTTGCAATTAGATGTATAATGCAGCTAGCGTTAAAGAATCAAGTGATATTTCTAAGGTGTCTGAGATTATTAATACATATTTTGATGTAGATGATTTGATTTATAGATTTGTAGATGAAAATTAAGTGAGTTTGATTTGTAAAGAAATAACTAATATCTAAGAGTTGGTCTCCGTTCACTTGAAAAAATGGGCTTCAAATAGTACGATTATACTGAATTCGTTTCCAGACGACTCTGATTACTTTAGTGTTCCCACTTTGGGACATGATGCTAGCATAAAAACCTTAGGTGTTGAATGATTCAGTAAAACAGATCTATTGTCCTATGGAGTCACTTCTAATAGAGAATTCTCGGTTGTTCTATTCTGTCATCAATGGCTAATAATTATGATCTCCTTGAATTGATTAGTCCATGCACAATTTTGGCTAAATTAATGATTCAAACTTTATGATTCTTCAAGGTTGGTTGGAACAGTGAAGCGCCACTACATGTACGATTGAAATCGCAAAAGTTTCAGCGGATTTTAAGTGCGTTAAATGATTGGAAGATTACTTTATTTATAGACCGTGAAAGCCCAAGTATTGAGGTACTTTATGGCTTTAGTGATTCCTCAAAAATTGCTTGTAGTGCTGCAATTTCTGAACGCATTAACAATTTAAAGAATGGAATTGATACGTGTTCAATTGTTATGTGCAAAAAACAAAGTCGCATTTTTAAAGTGATTGCAATTACAAGGCTGGAACTTTGTGGAACTAAACTAATAAATGCTATTAAAGCCTCTTTAACTGGCACTTTTAATTATCTTTTTTTGGCGTGATTCACAAATCGTGTTAATTTGGTTAAATATATGCCCAAGCAAGCTTAAGGTATTGTAGCAAATCGAGTCGCTCAGATTAGAGACTTGATGGATGTCAAAAAACTTAATTACGTAGGTACTAAGCAAAATTCTCCCGATGTGGCTTCAAGAACATTATATGCTAATGAGTTTTTGCGTTGTGATTTAGGAATAGTCTCTTATTTTTGAAGAACGATTCAAATAGTCTTCTTTTTAATATTACAGGATTAAACAAAATTCCTGAATTAGCAATAGAAGCTAGCGTTTTGACTGCTTCAGAAAAGGAGATTTTTGATTTATTTATTAGATTCTCTAATTTTCTAAACTTAATTGGAGCGATTGTCTATTGTCAATTTATTTACAATTTGAATAATAGATTGAAAATATTGGTCCTTAACTGCTTCTAAGTTATATAGAATCGGACATAAATTGATTCAATTAGTCTAAAGCGAGTCATTCTCACAAGAGATACCATGATTGCGTTCTGAAAAGAATGTTAAGGAAAAAATAGATTATCATCTTTAACATCTTTTCTTGAAAAAAACGGTTTATTACGTGTAGTAGGGCGCTTGAAGTATTTTTCTCTAAGTTATGAAGAAAAACATCACCTTTTAGTAGATGAGAATTACTCATTTGATTTTTGACTTTGAACACGTAAAATTGCAACATGCAGGTCCTCAGCTTCTATTACATAATGCGTCAAAATGATCGGTTCACTGACGGTATTTCACTTGCTATGTCTCTAGTGAAGAATTGTTTAAAATGTTTAAGATTTAAATCGTAAACAGCTACGTCAACAGCGGCCGATTTACCAGAAAATAGTCTCTCTCCTATTTACAATTTACCGCAAAGGTCTAGTCTCCAAACAACTTAAGCAAACATTTGTCTATGTACTTGTTTCACTTAGAAATGGTGACTCGTTTAACAAGGGGAGTATTTTTAGCAGCAGTCAGACGATTTTTATCCGACTAGAAAAGTCATTTCCATTTATACTCTGACAATGCATCCAATTTTGTGTGTGTTAATAAAGAAGTAACAATAATGTTTATTTTTTAGGAAATTCTTAGAATGAATTTGTACGTGTCTGTGCTAATGATAGAATAGTATCCCATTTTATTCTTCTTACTACTTCGAATTTTGGGGAACTGTAAGAAAATAATATTAAAAGTGTTAAATCTCGTTTATACCGTGTAATTGACGATACTATTTCAACAAATTAAAAGTATTTTACACTACTCGTGCAATTCTGAACTTTTATTTGCAATGTCGTCCGACCCCAACAATTTTGAGTACGTGACTCCTCACTTTTTAATTGGCAAGAGTATAACCACGGTGCCTGATGCAATTGTAGCAGAGCTAAACCAGTTATCCACATTTCAACTTCTGCAACAATTAGACCAAGGTTCTTGGTAATGATAGTTTCAATTTTATTTGATATAACTGCAATTTTGTCATAACTGGTAAAGTAGTTCCACTCTTTTGCGCATAGGTGTAACGGTGTAAGTCAAATATGGCAATTTATCTCGTTATAAATGGTTACTTGGAAGAATTATAGACATATATCCAGGGATAGACGGTGTTGTGCACGTGATAACAGTTAAAGTTGCCAACGAATTTTTAAAATGTGGAATCTCGAAAGTATGTCCCTACCACGTGCTGGTAATTGCAGTTATCCAATTATGCATTTGTATGGAATGCACCATGTAAATATTGCCTGCTTATGTGACAGTGTTATTTGCAGTTAATTCTTCATAGATCTTTAAGTGCCGCTGACCGTTTTAAAAACGTTCAAGATGGGGGCGATGGGTGTTAATAATTAGAAGCTGGCATAACTAAAAGAAAGCTTAACTAGACGCTTATATAATGTAAGTTGCATCAAGCACCCTAATGGAAGATTCAGTTGATGTTACAAGCAACTGTTTTAGTTAACTTACATATTCTATTAAAAATTCTACAATCGTAAGATATTGTGCGCGTTGATCAACGTATCAGACCAAATAATAGGTCAAGTTTGTCTGCATTCTTGTGCTATCAGAGTAAATACGTTCATACTGATAACTTCTACTTCGTTTTGGAGAAACGAAGCATTTTCTGAAACATTCTCGAACGGTTTCAGGTAAAATTCAGTTCTACCCCCAGTATGAATAAATAGTTGCAAAAGATAAATTTCTCTTTCCAGCTCTCCAGACTGTCATAAGCATTTGCCGTTCCTTAAGTAGTTGTGTAATGTTGTTGTTGCTAGTGTTATTTTATCTACATTTTTTGTAGAAGTTTGTATTTTGTGGACGACCACTTAAACTTCTTTCTTAGAAGGTCAAAAACGTCCTCTTCTACCTGTCGTGCTCTACAGCGACGATAATTATAAACTTTTAGGTTCATTGTTCTATATATCAGTTTCAGGATATGGTCTCATTATGTGCTGCTTCAATGGTAAAGCAGCATTGGCGACAATAGCATATAAAAGAACAATGCTTGTCTTTGAAAGGGCTTAATCAGGAGGGATATTAGTTTGTTATTTAGTAATTCTTTTCCATAGTTAAAGATCTGAATATTCTACCATCTGTTTCTTCCGTTAGCTCCTACATCAAACTAAATAAATCTATAGTTGACGTCGACTAGTGCCATCAACACTACATTGTGATGGTGTATGTAGTTATAAAATCACTTTTAGTAGGTTTCTCAATGATTACGTGTTTACCATGTAAAGCACCACAATAATTAGGGAAACTTCAGAATTCATATAATTTCTGTTCGATTTTTTCCAGTGTGTAGTAGCTGGAGTTAGCATGAAAAGTTGCAAAAGTTTTTTACGAATCGTGTCAATAGTTTTATAAACGAGGTTCGATCCGTTTTATATCCTAGTTAGTAGATAAATTACAACGTTGTAGAAGAGTTGACAAAGCTAAGATATCTGAAAAATGTAAATACATGTACAATTTTCAATATAATTTAAAGCTTTGCATGATTAATGTGCTTGTCCTGTGGGTAATGCATTGACATTGTTTTTCAAAGCCATGGAGGATATTGTGCACAAATTTTCTATGTTGAATCAAGTTGCTATCAAGAATAGAATGACGACATGCAACAGTTAATGATTATGAAATTCTAAATTATAGTGAGCAACAAAGACTCACCTTCTCAACATCTCTGCATGCTTAGGCACAAAAGCGGTTACTTCACTTCTCTCCAGGAACATCATGAACTAGTTCTTGTCAATTCTTCTATAACCAGGGAAACACTATGCAAATTTTTAAACGGCAGTATGTAATACCGCTCATAGTTACTACACCGAAATATACAACGAAATTCCTGAGATGTTTACTCATAGTAATACACAATTCAGCGATCAATGTTACTAGTTGTGTTAAGATAAAGTTCAATAAAGTTGCGTGAAAACTCATTTGGTATTAACCTTAACTTATGTCTTTTTGTATAAAACATAGAAACGTACTAAATTATTTGAACCTTTAACAGTTGAAATTTTTAATAATAGGTACTAGAAACAATTCCAGTTACTCGGGAATACTGCTTTTATTAAAAAAAAAAAAGGTATAGGTATGTACGTCCTTCAGAATTACCACCAGTCACTCTTCAGCACCAATTGCACTCCGACGGATTATACTTAGTTGTCGCTTTTACAAGGTTCAGAATATGGAAGAGTTTTGGTGGAGAAAGATTTCATGTAATCTTGAATGAGATCTGAAACAACATAATGAAATTCCCCGTACTCCTCTCTTCTTTTAAATATTGGGTGAACCAAATATCGTTTTATTCGCTGAATGCATTCTTCTGCTGTGCACACTGCAGCAACAATCAGTACTTCATCCTCTGACCACCTCTCCATTATAATTGACCAACTTAGCACAGATTTTGGAACAGACTATTTCGTGCCGTGCTGTGCCGTTTGATACAAATGCACTACGTACAGTTCTGATGTGTGCTCTCCTGTGCCGTGTTAGTCCGCTCTGAGCGGTGCCGTGTCATGTCTACCGTTCATAAAGGACTTCGTGCTTAGCAAAGCGAGCAGCTCAGGATCGAAGCACGATGGCCAGCTATTCACAAATACCATTATGAAATATAAATGACAGAAACTAATTTAAGTACATAACTCGGAAATACAATAAGTTGTAGTAGCTTAAATAAATTTGTATTTGATTATGTCTACTTAATACACATAACGTACAATTTATGATTGGTAAAATGTGTTTGTGCCTCTTGCATGCGGATCCTCAAAAAGCGGGCTAGCGCAATATAGCTTTCTTTTTACCTCTTCAGAGCGTCCAGACACCAATATTCTCGATACACGGTAAACGCATTCATTTGCACACATCACTACATACACTTATTCCAGCGTTTTAGACTAAACTAAATACAATTATTTATATATAACATGGGCATGTCACATTACCCCCTTTGAGATTGGTTTTGAAGAAGAGTACCTCGCACTCGAAAGAGAATCTCAACTCAAACATAAGTAAAACTAGAGGAGTCTATTCTATTAGTAGACCTCCCAAGTAGCAACATATTTTTTTAAAATATCGATATTATGAATACCTAATGTTTGTTACTAATCTCGTACGAATTTGGCCTCAGCAATCAGAAAAATAATATATGGGTATTCATTCCATAAAAAGAACTTCTTTGATTGTGCGTCTTCACCAAATGCCTGAAAATACGTTCTAACATAAGCCAGATTCCCTTCTATGAATCGCGTCTGCATTTGATTGTTACGATCAATTTTCAATTTTCGTTGATCAGCTTTAATTAAAAGCTTTTCCTCGACAAAACAGTTATTTGATTATGATCAAGAACTTTTGGCCAGGTCAATTTAGTTCCTACTAAAATGTACTTCGAACGGACTTAATTCTGCACTATCGTGTACTGTGTAATTTCGCTAACTTTTTACTCTTCCCAAAACTGGAACCCATTTAGTGTGATTTAAAACATAATGTTCGTGATAAACGTATGATTGCTATTTCCCCTGTGGGTAATACGAACTCTTTAATATTATCCTCCGCTAATAGTTTTTCCAAATTATTAAATTGCATTCTGTTATCTGTAAGGATTGATGTCGACCCCAAATGTTTATAAAATTGTTGCTTTAATTTTATATGTATTGCTCGACTTGTAGCACGTCACATTGAATAGAATGGAACTAACTTAGAAAACGCGTATATTATGACAACCAGTTGTGTAACTATCCCTCTTGAACGTGGTAATGTCCAACAGCAATGCATAATAATTTTCTTGGTTTGCTAGTACACTATACAGTGGTGTAAAGTACACTCCCGCAGACTTCGCGTGGCGGGGGGATCCGCTCAATCTTAGGGGCCGCCCATGATAATAAATTGTTTTAAAGTTTTAAACGTAAAATACCATATTAATATTAATGAAGTTCTATCATGAATTAATAATCTAACTCTTTCATTTGTTAAATAGGTCATGCTTATAGATCAAATATGTACACCCGTATATATATATATATATATATATATATATATATATATATATATATATATGTATTGTTGTGAAGTGCGCCTCTGGTCTACGGAACTGGTACTTTCTACTGATCATTCGAGCCCCACAGATTGGGCGTCATAAATGTTGTGATTCCCACAAAAAGCCTCACCCGAGTAAAAAAAAAACATTCGAGCCCCAACGTTGGGCCGTTAAAAATGCAGTGAAACCTTATGAGAATCAAGCCTCACGAATTGGGCGTCAAGATTTGCTGTGATTCTCTTGTCCGTGGACTTTCTTCTGATAATCGCCTCTTGACTCTTTCCGCCTCGGCAGCTCACCTAGATAAAACTTTCATCCTCATTCATAAAAAAAACACATTCCTACCACAAACATCAACGTTAACTCTATTTACACCAATATTCACAATACATTAAAATTTCGAAATTAAATTTCAGCATAAATTGCAGCATCATAAAATTTCAAGTTCAAATTTTGTCATCATTTTAATTTGCATCCAGAATTAGAGTCTTTGTAGGATGCATACTAATTAAATAAACAATATTTGCAGACCTGAGTCTGAATAAAAGGGAGCATCTCCCACCCCTTTACGTTAATTTAACAGGTTAGTCTAATTGAGCTCAAAGACAGACCCAAATTTTCATCATAATCAAAAACATAAACCTGATAAATACTCCTTTCTACTTATACAATAAAATTTTACCTTAAAATTCAAAATCTGTTGTTTATACAAATTTACTACTGTCCATTTTTATCAAACAAATGATAAAGACGTTCAACACACACCAAAACATCTAAGATCTGTCAAAATGCATAATTTATCTGAAGGTTAATGCACTCGTGGCTTCAAAGTACATCGGACTTGCTAATCCCACCATTCCAGCTGGTTTATGTTTACTTCTTCGGATTTCTGGCCGCCTTTAAAATTTTTCTCCACCACCATTCGTCTAAAAGGTTTCAGGGTTTCTCAGGAACTCATCTCAGTATATCGAAATCTTGTTTTGTGGATCCAATCACGTTTACGAATAACATTTGATTACTAACACTCCCGATAAATAGCAATGAAATTCATAATTCTTTCACGCTATACGAAAACTGCATACTTCTATTCATTTATTTATCGTTATTAATTTGGATAATTGGTACAGTAATACCCGCAAATATAACTAGACTTTGTTACCTTTATTTATCTTCTCAAGTGTATTAATAACTTTTATTGTAGCACGTAATCACCACGTATTCTACTTAAAGTATCGAATAATCAAAAATAAAGAGCAAAACTGGTTAAAGTATCTAATAAAATCAAAAATATAAAAGCTACCGCTTGAAGTATGGTATAAGATCAAAAATAAAAGAGAGCGAAACTCCTATTAGTCCGGGTTTATATAATGGCTCGCTTGCAAGTCGAATTTGTCCCGCAACGGACGATTTTCCGAAATTCGCATTCTATTTTCCCTTCCGATGTCTCGGCACACTGATTCTACTGAAATTTGCACTCGTCCTAGTTGAAAATCTAAGAATTTTCCACACGGCTCGCAACACGTCCGAGAACAACTAATTAATTTTACACACCAACTGATATGCTTTCCTCTCTCATGTTTGCATCTTATTTTAACCTTAATCGCCAATCTAGTCTGTTCGTTCTATCTAAAACCTGTGCGCTTGCTACATATTTTTCCCCTCATTTAACTGCTAATGCATTCCATCTCGCTTGTCTTTATACCACAAACTCGCTTTCTTACTTGCACTCATATAGCTTGAAGTTTATCGACTAACATATACATCGTTATTCTTGCAGGTGTTCTGCGTTCTAATACGCCGAAGGCTCTTACGTGACTTTTCCCATGTCTTTTATAATTTCTCGATAGTTTGAGTACTTGGAACGATTAAATTATCTACAAATTGAACAATTTCACTGTGCTTCTTTTTATAGAAAGCGTCCAGTGAATAATCTCAACCCTTTATTTTTAGTGAAACGAATAAATTTTTATGCTCCACGGTTTTAATAACGCGTATTATCTAATGAAATTCTATATTACTTTCTTCTACACGTTGATTATGATTATATACAAACCCTACACTCTAATTGAATAATTTAAATTTATCCAATATGCCTTTAAATGAAGCGTATTATTACCCAAAGCTTTCTTATACACGGTGATTAAAATTATTTGATGTCGTTTATTAATTTTTCTACCCTGGTCTAAATTTGAGTAATATATATATATATATATATATATATATATATATATATATATAAATTAATTATGCTGAATGGGAATGATAACATAAATGTAAGCCGTCGTTACACATTTAAAGACAAGGATGTACCGGCGTCTCTTATACGACTTATGTTTACACTGACCATAATTTTTTAAAGTAAAAACGGAACTTTTTTTAGGGATAATTGTATTTTTATATTTTTCCTTAAGAAACTGTGCTTTTTGTTGATATAGATGCCAAAGCATCTGCTCGCGTCGTTATTTCAAGGGATAGCTACCCTAAGCTAAGATAACGAAATTTGTGTTCAAAATACACATTACATTTCTATTGAATTTAAAAAGTAGTCAGAATTTTATCTGTAAACTTGCTTGAGTGGTTTCTTTCTTGAGTTGAAAGGCAAACAATTTCCTATTCACTCATTCCATGAAAAAAAGTATATTGTAATAGTGTTATGCATCGATAATAAAGAAAATGGTTTGTGATTATTGTGCGGAATACGGTACCTGTAGATTTCTTAAACACAACAGATTGAAAGTTTGTAAAAAGTGATTTTATTAACGCGTCACTACCAAACAGCGTCATTTTTTACTCATTTACCTCATTGAAAGGTAAGGTTTTTACTTTTACATGCGAGGTCGCGAGTAATGAAGACAAAACAATATACCTATTTGCTAGATAGGACAAAAAATGTTTTCATTGACAAAAACGTCAAATGGTTACCGTAAGCTGTATGAACAATGTAAATTTTAAGATTGTATTTTTTTAAATCAAGAAAACTAACGCTGGATCCACAAACACAATTTAAAAAACTGAACTTTCAGTTTTTAATTTTTGCTAACTATAGACTTAAAATAATAATACCCAGCGGGATGCTACATTTAAATTTACTATATTTTATAGCAATTACAAAACATTTTTGGTGCAATTAACAATTTAACTTTAAAAGATCGGGGAAGAAACAGAAAACTTATGCCCTTCGGTTGTGGTGAATAATCCATACGGTACGCTAACCGAATATTACTCATCTCACCCATTTCTGAAATTTCGTCTTTTATTAAGACCCCGAAATGTTTGCAGAAGATAAAGTGAGAGAATTTGAACAGCGTAAGTGCTTTTGTAGACTATTTATCCCCCTCTATCCCTTATGTGGGTAAAAGGAAGATGAAAATCTTTAGTTACTAAAACTAAATGTTCGTCCGTTACATTAGTCAAATTGTTTGATTTCGTGTTTGGTGTCTAATTATTAATAATCTACATCGAGAAATTTTATTTTCCGTATATAATTGCATAGAAATCAAAGGTATAAGTGGATTAAAATCGCATGTATTGAGCGGTGCTCAAAAATGAAAAATTCGTAAGGAGAAAGAAAGTAACATTAATACTAAATATTCGAAGCTTGATACTTTTCTTTTACCAAGTGCAAGTTCATATTTTTATTGTGTACCTGTACCTGAAGCGTCTTCAAAGAGTGATTTGCACGAACAAAATGTAGATGTACCCACCATTCATGACGACAAATGTGAGGAACGTGATTTTGTGCCTGACCAGACTATCGGAAATTGTAAAAGAAAGATGGAAACGTACAGAAGGTTGATCTGGTTAGCAGTGATTTAGCATTTTATGCAGATACAAACATAGATAACGAGTTAAGGGAGAAGATTTTACACCTGGGTTTATGTCAGCCTGAAGGGATTTTCAAAAAAGATGCAAAGAGACGTAGTTTTTCGTCGGCGTACTACAATTTTACAACCAAGACAGGACAGACACTCAAGAGAAAATGGCTGTGTTATTCATCACGATTAGATTCTGCTTATTGTCAGGTATGTTGGCTTTTTGCAAACAGAAACAATGTTAATTTTAAAGATGCATGGTGTAAAGGTATAAATGTCTGGCAAGGAATATCAAAAAAGATTAAAGTACATCAACATTCTATAATTCACATACAAGCATGTCGCGCATATGATGTTTGGAAACAAAATAAAATAGTTAATGCATTATTAGAGTTTAAATATAAAGTAGAAATCAACAAATGGCGTTTAGTTTTACGAAGAAATATAGATGTCATAATGAACTTGGCGACCCGTAATCTTCCTTTTCGAGGGTATCAGGAAAATCCAGATTCCTTGCATAAAGGAAACTTTCTGAACATAATTGATCTTTTGTCAAGCTATGATCCCGTTCTGAAAGTTCGTTTATCAGAAACAGGATCTGAAAAATACCTAAGCCCTGCAATTCAAAATGAGTTAATTCATATCATCAGGTCTAAAGTTAGACAAAATATTGTTAAGAATATTAACGATTGTCCCTTTTTTTCAATAATTGTGGAAACAACTCAAGATATTTCAAAGAAAGACCAGCTAAGTATAGTAATCAGATATGTGATCATTGAAATGGACGATAATAATTAAGCAAGTAATGTCAAAATTAACGAATCATTTTTAGGTTTTACCGAAGTGTCAAATTAGACAGCAAAGCAATTAAAAAGTGATGTGTTAATTTTTCTCAGTACATTAGACTTATGCTTGGAAAAGTGCCGAGGACAGGGGTACGAAGGCGCTGCTAATATAAGTGGAGCTAACGGAGGATTACAAAAACTTATTAAAGACAATCAACCCATGGAAAATTACATACATTGTGCCGCCCATAATTTAAATTTGGTTTTAAATGATGCATGCCTTAATGTTCTTGTGTTCTTTGGATCCATTTCAAAATTAGATGACAATTCAAAAAACTTTATTAGAAACGCGTGCAAAATTCAACTTTCGAACAACTTACGCACTTGCGCAAGGAATGTCTCAGAACAAACAAGGAAAGATCATCTGATTATTAAAGATTTACGACAAAATAATTGTTATTATTTAAAGGCTGATAAGGGGAATAAGTTGGTTATTCTGGATAAACAAGACTATGTTGATAGAGTAGAGACTTTGCTGTCTGAGGGTCCTTACAGACCAATAGTCAAAAAACGTAAAAATGAAGTTCCTATAAATAAAATGATTAAATCAACACAGTCTGTTTTGAAAGAATGTCCAAACCTAATTTCGCCCACACTAAAATTAAAATTAACAATTTCAAATCCTGAAATGCCAAAACTTTACTGTTTACCAAAGATTCACAAAATAATAAATCGACGAGACCAATAGTTTCAGGTATCAACTCACCGGCTTACTATTTATCACGATGGCTGTCAAATGAATTTAAGAATTTAAAGTTTAATAGTTTGTCTGTACAAAACTCTTTAGAGTTCATTAATAAAATTAAAATATCACATTAGAAGAGAACGAAATCTTAATTTCATTTGATGTCAGTTCATTATTCCTAGTGTTCCAATACCACGTACTTTAACATATTTAAAGGATGTTCTTATAGATAGTGATATTGATGATGATAAAGTTGAGGACTATATCAAGCTTGTTTCGCATTGCATGTCCCAGAACTGTTTTCAATTCAACAACAAGTTGTACGAACAACATGAAGGCACAGCAATGGGAAATAGCTTATCACCTTTCATAGCAAATTTATTTATGTCTCGTTTTGAAACCGAGTTAAAAGAAAACTCCAAATACTTCCCAAGAATATGGTTAAGGTACGTGGATGATATTTTTGCAGTTTTTGACACTTCTAAATCAAATGTTGATGATTTTCTTAAAGAAATGAATTCAAAATTTCAAAGCATAAAATTTACGTATGAACTAGAGAATAATGGACAATTACCCTTTTAGATACATTAGTAATTAGAAATGGTAATAAATTAGAATTTGACATTTATAGAAAAGAAACCAATGTAAATCGCTTTATTTTGTCTTCCTCTAATCATAGCATACAACATAAGTTGGCTTCATTTAACTTTTAATTAATAGATTATTGAATTTCCTTTAAATAAAAACAGATTTAATAAAGAATTTGCTCTTATTAAACAAATAGCGAATTACAATGGTTTCTCTTCTGATATTATAGATAATATTTTTAGAAAGTGTAAAAATAGGATCAACATCCGTAAATCAACGACTTTGCAATCAACCACCTCTAACGATAATGTTAAATATGTTAAACTTCCGTTTCACAAAACCACAAAGGGTCTTGATAAAATATTCAAACAGTGTAATTTCAAAATTGCTTTCACTAATACTAATAAAATTAAAGATTTGCTAGGTAATCCAAAAGACAAGGGGGAAAAATTGCAAAAGTCGGGGATTTATGAAATTAGTTGTGCAGGGCCAGGGTGTTTTCAAAAATATATTGGTCAGATCAAGAGGAATATAACAACAAGATTTAAAGAACACATTGCTCACTTCAAATATGGTAAATATGAAAGGTCTCAGGTCGCCAAACATATATTTGAAACCAGCCACCCCGTTAAACTAGAAAATCTTAAATTGTTAAAAGCGGTACCAACGTTTTCCTCCTTAAATGCCTATGAATCAATTAAAATTGTTAAACATAAAGGACCCTCTTAAACACCGATAAAGGGCCAATAGAGTCATTTGCTTTGCTTTCCTATTGGTCAACAACCAATGAGAAAGCAAGATTAAATTGGTTCCGCTTCAGTAGGTTTAGAATTAGTATAAATTAAGTAGATTTAAGTTATAATGTCACAATTCACTTGTTTGTTGTTGAGAACACCAGCCTGCGGGTGAGGAGAATATCCTCGATAGTGTTTAAAGCAACAATATAGTAAATTATAGGTTGGGAAGGTTCACTTCAGCCTAAGTGGTGAGGAGAATATCCTCTGAAGTGTTCCAGAACAACAGTTTTTTTTTTTTTTAATTACAGCAAGAGGCAAAAAAACTTGAGCTTGATGACTTAATAAATGATTTTGCTAACAGATGTGCTAGACGTCAATCGCGTTTTATGTAAGATTTTACACAAACATGAAGTGCGAGGTTTGTAGACTTTTTAAAGGTATTCATTTAACTACTAAGTAACGAATTTAGAATAGTGTTTATAGTGGAGCTTGCCAATGTAATTTAAGTCGTTAACTTGTAGATATTTATATTAAACGTAAAAATGGTTTTGTGCAAGTGGAAACAAGTATAATCATTCCTTGGTTACTTGATCCATTCTTCAAAAAACTATTTTTTGTTAACAATGACTGTTACCTGAAAGACCTAACGATTATTTAGTTTATTGTGTTTCTTTGTCGAGAATCAAAAACGTGGTTGTAAAGTGCGTCGTCGATGAGCTTCGAAAACGGATATACACGTGGACGTGGCAGTCCGTTATGCGGTGGCGGTAGTAATAAAATGACAATTAACTATAGTGCATAAATTAAATTGACTATTGTGTCTTATGGATGTCGTTATACAGTCCACTCAACGTACATAAATCGTTACACCACAGACCGGTGGAAAGTTCTGTAAAGTTTTCTTAATAATTCCCTAATTATATTGATCACGTACCCCATGCCTAACAGTCGTTATCAGTATTTTCTGCTATATTTAATAGGTAAGGTAATTAATATAATCGATGTTTTTGAAAGTGTGTGCAAAAGGTTTCTTTTATAAGGGCCCAATGCCTAATTTTGCTGGGGGGCCTTAAGATTTTGCGTTACGCCACCCACTATAATGCATTTCTCCATAAAGATGTTATGCATTTTTCGCATTTTGACAAAGTTCACACCCCGTTATGGCACGTGGGAATATCTTTCTGCATTTTTTCCAAAAAGAATTATACTCTAAAGGTAAAATCACATTTCATATCTCCGAAATGTCCTCTATTCTCATGTTCCAGTTTTATTAAATTTCCCATTTTCGAGGCATAAATTTTTATTCAACCCTTCATCCCTGATCCCTGACGATAAATTGTACCATAATTTATAAAATTCATTTTGAGATGTCATTCACATTATCCCCCTTTTTCCGATTCGATATCATTTTATTACAAAACGAATCCTTCACAGTTGTTTCAAACGCTGCGCCCTTTTGGATTTTAAAATGGTTATAATTTTATCATCATTTGAAATTTCAACCACTTTATATGAATTTACCTGATAACGAGAAAAACATTCCTCAATTATATTGCCCTACCAGCACAATGAACAATATTGAAGAAGTATTCAGAAATAGTCCAGTACGTTAATCTTGAAGTTAATAAACGACACACACAAGAAAAGTGATAGTGCTTTATGGTCTGTAATAATGATTAATGTTCGACCTAACACTAAACTTCACAACTGCTTTAAGCTATAACTACTGCCATGCCTTTTTCTCGCTAACCGTGTTGAACTCACTTCTTTTCAGTTTAGATCACTTTTCAAATAGGCGGACTCCCACCTCATAACCGGATCCTTTCACATTTAATATAAAATCGTGCTTCCAGTATTGTATACCTAAGGAAATTAATAGTTTTTCCAGACAAATTCACACTTTTAAAGTTTTACTGTATTACGAACTTGGTAAAAGATATAAAGAGCAAAACTAGGCATTTAAAATATCCATGCTCCGTAGCAGACATTATCAGAATATCACCACGTATAAAGTTGCAAATTGTAATATTTCATGTCCTAAAATAATAGACAATCCTCCTATAAAACATGCAATTGATGTGCTTAACAGAAAAGGTAACCCCCGAAACTAATTAGTATTACCCTCAAGTTGAATCCCACTGTATTTTACACATTCTTCACATACGTACTGCCAAAAAGCTCCCGACTAATCAAACCGTGCTCATAACTTTGATTTTATCTTGTTCAAAATTAAGCTCACAGGATTAGACGGCATTAATCTACATCCCAATATTCTTCAATTTAAATATTGCGCATCGAGTCATGCTCTTTTATAACAAGAACTAAGGGATTAGTGTATTCAGTGAGCGCATATTCAATATACCACAGTCCAATATTTCTTTAATATGGGATCTCGCCCTTCTTTGTATGCGAACGGAATCGGATACGATTCTAAACAAAGAGAAGTATCGTTCTTTAATTCTATAACGTGCATAGTCTCGCATCAAACCTGGTTGATCAGAAAAAATATTTTAATAGAATATTTGCAATAAAAGCTCTGTTTGATAATTATTAAAAAACATTGTTTTGCTATCGCATCATCTCTATCTAGTAAACTATACATTTTCTTAACTTTCCCGGGTCCATGCTCCTCATACATCGAACAAGTCCGAAGTCTCCGAGGTTTATGCTATTAAAGTATTATAATCCGATTGATTTTATTATATAATACGAATTCCTCTGTAATGAGAAGTTTGTTATGCAGAAAACAAACACTGTTTTATTAGAAATAAATATAATTACGTTAAATGCTAATACTAATACGTTTAAAATATGGTAAAGACCTAGAAAAAGGATTACTAAAATCATATAGACTGTGGATAGTATGGGGGTAAATTAATACAAAAGGGTTAAATTTTTTGTTAAGAAAGACAGATGTGTAGAATCTGTTATAGGGGGGGTGTCGCAACCCACAACACGGTTGTGGTTGTCGGCAAATTTTTGGCTCTAGCAGGCATCTTTTGGATATTTACTTTCGTGATCGTTTACTATATGCGCTGTTGCTTCGTCGGCAAATTTTCACCACAGCACCCATCCAAATAACGTGGTCTACTTACGGCCCTGGTTGTTTTGCACCGAGTTGTATGGCGCATTGCTACTAACAAATTTAACAATAAAATTACTCTTGATTTATAGAGATAAATTAAATATTTCTATCATAAATTTGTGGAACGGTTTGCAAATTGTAATGTGCTGGCTATAGGCAGATCCTTCTAGATGGTCAATTTTCGTTTCTCATAAAGTTTCAGAAAATCAAAGAATAAGGTCAAATTATCGGTGGCGTCATGTCAAGAGCGAGACTAATCCTTCTGATTTTCTCTCAAGGAGAATGACCCCGCAAGAAATAATAAAATCTATTCTATGGTGACGGGCCACATTTCTAAAAAATTCAGAATTAAACTTAGATGAGTTTGTTTTTAAAGAAGTCCGTGTGTGCAACATCCCAGAAGAAAAAAACATTAAAACTGTTTTATATAACACTAAACAAAACACTTGGTCGAATTTTTAGAATATTACTCTCTTTAAATTTTCAATTATTTAACTAAAAAGAGTGATGGAGTATTGTTTAAGATTTGTAAATAACCTACAAAACAAATCGAAAACTTACCTGGGTACGTTAAAAGTAGATGAACTCCAAAGTGCTGAAGGTTATACAACAACAGTATTTTTCTAGAGAGATTTCAGAACTGCAATTCAATAAAATAATTGCATATAAGGCATTATTACGTTTGCCATCGTTTCGTGATAATAATGTGATTCATCGTATAGGAGGTAGGTTGTCTTATTCAGACTTACTATTGTTAAGTACACTTTGAATGATTGTTAATTGTGCTTACGCGTGATGGCGTAGCTATGGTAATGTGATGGTAGAGGTTGTTATAGATAGTAAGTTGCGAGAGGTGGTACTTATCTCAGGTCTTACGGACCTAGGGATCTATTGAGAAGTGTTAGTGGAAGTAACAATTACCTGAATAGGAGTAATGCAACGATGAAATCAAACAACAGTATTTAATAATGAATAAACTTAAAGCTAAACAACATGTTAATAAAACACGAAGCAGTAAAAGAGTTAAACAGTTATAATAATGAAGAGTTAACTTACGGTTGAGATTCTAAGTGACCATCTTGATTAGGGTTTCTTCAGCATCTATAAAGGGTTAAGTCACCATTTCGATGAGAGCCAACTTGCTCTACAGCAAACGACCAATGAATTGGCTAGCTGTTTAGCAGCACACAAACTACCGATGAGTGGAAGGGCGTCTTGGCCTTTTTACATGCTGACTCAAGGATACTGGTTTCTACGGAAGGTTTTGGCATGTGATAATCAGTAGAGAGGTTAGCCAAAACTTCCTAGTTTGTAATAATTTTACAGGAAAACTGATTATGAAAAATACGAAGTAACTAACCAATGTGGTACAGATTAAGAGGAAATAACATGAAACATTAAGGTTTGGTTTGAACAAGATAATGACAAAGTAGATTGCAAAGTACCCTAAAATATAGGATATTAAATGTATTGACTGTTATAATGTTGCACTTCTAAAAGTAATCTAAAATAATGGCTTCGCTATATACAACACTATACAATCAAAGACTTCGTAACTAACATGATAATTAATTATGAATATTTAAGGTTAGGACACAATAGTGCGCAGATCACCGTCAAACGTTCGCTTAAAATATTCGCCCCTAAACGGTTTTACAGAAATAAAAAGAATAGGCCGAAACTGTTTAGTTTGTTATCGATTTAAAGCTAAAACTTGTGAACAAATAATGTCCAATTTACCGCGCGACAGATTACAATCGTACACGCTGTTTTCCAAAGCTGGCGTAGATTTTGGCGGTCTATTTTTTGTAAAAAATTCACACTTAGCGAAGGCTCCTTTGACAAAATGCTATATTGCAATGTTTGTAGGTTGTAGGTATCTAGCCTGTCCACGGAAGCTTTCACTTTAATCTTTAAAACATACATTTCTAGAAGAGACAATCCCTTAATTATTGATAGCTATAATAATACTAATTTCTTAGGTACAAAAAACCAATTGAAAGAGGTTTGTGATTTTTCGTAAGAAAGGCAGACGTTTATTCCGTAGAAAATTTCTTAACGGCTAGGGAAATAAAATGAAAATTCGCTCCTCCTAAAATTGTGCACTGGGGAGATCTGTCGTAGGCACCTATAAAAGGTATAAAATTTTATTTAATTCGCATTCTAGAAGAGTCGTAGTTCACGTTCAAGGAACTTAGTGCAGAAATGCATGAGTCATACGTTACTGTTTGCTAACAAAAGGGTTTATAGAATTTTTGAGACAGGTAGTGGGTTTATAATGAATCGGATAAAGGTATATTTTTCCTTAGTGTAATGAAAGAGTCAGTTTATGTTTATATCCGAGTTCGAAGGTGAACCTTTAAGAAGCACTTTTCTACATAGATATTTCATATACATGTTACCTAAAAAAATGTAATGTTCTTAACCAACTGTTATATGTATGTAATTGATGTTTCGAGAGTTAACTAATTAGTAATTATGAATAAAGGCAAAACTAAATTTACGCATTATTTTTAACCGGAAAACGACCTATGGTGTAACGTTTCATTATGTACTTCTGCTACAGTCGAAATAAATACAGAAACACTAGCCGATATTTGAACGTCGAAGAAATAGAGCATGCTAAAATATATTGAATGAAAGTTATACAGCAAGAGGATAAAAATAAGCTAAGATTAACGCGTAAGTCAGTGAGAGTCTTGCAAGAGTTCTAACAAAAGGCATGGAAAAATAAGTGCGTCTGTAGTATTAACCAGCAACAGAACTAAACCTAGATTATCTATACTATGCCTTTACCTCATGAAGGTGCGCTCTTGTGCGGTCGGGGAGAATGTTGAGATTATAGACGCGAAAGCAGGAACCAAAGCAACAGTGATAATTCCTTAGCACTGTGGACTTCAGTTATAGAAAAAAGAACGGGACTGTGGAATATATGTCAAAGTAAAATGTCGGTTGTGCATATAATTTTGTAATACGAACGTAGTTTATTTAATAAAGATAGTTGTATTAACAAAGTGTTCTTAAAATTAGCCTTAAAGTTATTCTGAGTAATGCACTGTTACGTTCACCTATTGCAAACCGAAAATTTCCTGCTTCTGTCTTTTCATATATCCCTTTTTCCCATTACAGAGACGTCTATCGCTTATTAGCTCAATAATTATTCAAATTACTATCTTTTGACTTTTAAATTTATACCTGCATAGTAGATAACATATTCTAATCTGTGCTCATTCATTATCATATATCTGGTTTTCTCATTCATATTTCTAATCCTGGCTTTACTTTAACAAAACAGCTGTGTAAAACTTGAGTTTGAAAGAATGATATTGTTTGCAATAGTGGAACATTTTGATAAGGTTCATTGTCGAGTTGTTTGTCACTTTCAATCTGTCCTAAAGAGCAAGTACACGTGTTTCTTTTGATTTTCTGTACTTTGGTAAGGGTGTAAACTATTTGCTGTTTGGTTACATTATTGTTACTTCTAGCCCTTTTCCACCTGCGGCTTTGCCTTAAAGTAGTCAATGCATTTGGTTTCTGACACAAGGTGGCCAGAAAACAGTTTGTAAAACCTAACTTTTAGATTTCGACGTTTTAATATTGCTTAACTTAAATATGTAAAATATTATTATTAACACATACCTATTAAGTTTGCTCCGTTTAGCAGTAGAACAGCAGCCAATAAGATCATTATTAGCCACACACAGTTTTCGATGTCGCCCCTAACATGGCGCCTCTTGAATATTCAATGCGCCAGGCGGAGACTAAATCCTTTCTCATTCGAATAAAACCTTTAGGCGATGGTCCTGTAATTAAAATGGTAAGTATTAATAAAAAGTTTTTAAAACCGAAATGCATAAATTTTTTTCCCAAAAAATATTCCGTAGTTTAATATTTAATATGCAATGAAATTTTCTTACAGCTCTTAAATACTACAAACCGAAATTCATCAATAGTTTTAACGGGTTCTATCCCTTGATTACATCAAACGCTATTTTATGTAATTTGAAGTTTTGATAACAAGGATTTAATGAAAAGGCATGCACTATGGTTAACAAGAATGCAGCAAGTATGATGAAAATTCCTCGAAAATAATTTTATGATGGTCTGTTCTGAACGCCAATGGTCAATGAAACACAAGTGTAATAAAGTGTTGGAATACATGTGGCTTAGGATGTAGCACAGCGCTGAATTCTTAGTTACCGAAACTATGGGATTCAGGCATTTTCAACAAGCAAAACAAATGCGAGCTATGTAGGCAGCGAATGAGGTGTTACTCAAGCTCTCTGAAACTAATGAAATAATTAATATCTTTAATTAAACAAACTCTAAGAATGTTGCAAGCTTCTTGGTAATAACGCCAATTATTGCTTCTAATATCGCGGTGTAATGCTTAATTTTCGGTTCATAGTATGGAAACACACGTTGAAGTTTCCTGGATGTATTTCATTAGTTCATAGCGTAAAATGTGCAAATCTTTATTATCACAAGCTTACAATTATTTTTTTCATCTAATAGTTGTTCCGTCACATACCTAAATATTATCAACTAAAACAATATGTTAGTTAATATTTTTGAGCAAACTAACGTTTCTGAAACGTATGTATACAGCCTTTTAATCCTGCTCTTTTTGAGGCGTAAATAATCTGCCTGTTGCAAAGCCTACGGGCAGTTCTCTGTGCTCAAACATTCTATATTTCGTTCTATATAATTACCAAGATAACTCTACTGGAAGGTTATTCATATCTCTGGAATCTCCTAAAGTTAGTAGTCTGAAGGCTTATTGAAACTCTGATAATAATATTTTGCGTCTTGTTTCTTATTCCTTCAACCGTATATAGGGTTTCCATATTAGTTAAACTGAAGCTGGTAGTATATGAGTTTCACGTTGATACTTATTGTACCTGTCGGCTGTATTTTGTTGTTTACTAATCTTATGTCCTATATGTGATTTTCTAATGCTCCACTCGAAGGTACAACATTGGCCAGGAAGCAAGTGTTTTTTACCTGAAAAACCTAGCTGTTCCAAGCAAGATGGGGATTTTTAATGTGCGTGACAATACTCAGACACGGGACCTTCATTTTACCTCTCATCCGAACGAGGGCGTATTTCTGTGAAAAATGCTCGCCTAACAATTTTCAAGCGGACCGTGTCGGAATTCGAACCCGGAACCTTGGGTGTAGTAGTCACACGCATACCAATTACTCCACGGAGCCGCCACTAATCTTATGCTCTACATGAAAATTTTCCAATGCTCCACCAGAAGGTACTACACTGGTTAGGAAGCGATTTTTTTTTACCTGAAAAATATAGAATTTTGCCGAGTCCTTGCTGTTCCAAGCAAGATAGGATCTTTAACGTGCGTGACAACACTCACACATGGAACCTCCATTTTACCTCTCATCCGAACGAGGGCGTATTTTTGTGAAAATTGCTGGCCTAACATTTTCAAGCGGACCGTGTAGGGATTCGAATCCGGGACCTTGGGCGTAGTAGGCACACGCATACTAACTACGCTACGGAGCCGCCTACTCTAATTTTATGCCGCTGATCTCTTGTTATTCTTCTTCTAACAAATTTTTATACAAGGATCCTCTATTGCTAGACTACGTCTAATCAACCATCATCTAGGGTTGCTTCCATCTAATTATAAATGCATCATACCCAGTTTTCTTAAGTATTCTTACGCAGGTCTCATCTTAATCTTCATAGATCACTAAATTTTTGACTACCTTCTTTAGATGGCCCCTTCATATATATATTTCTTATGTTAAACATCAAACATGAGATCTTCCGATTCATTAATTTTTAGCTACATGATTTTCTAGAAGTACTTTTTTTAAAATTTCAACCAGAATTCGTTTGTTATCACACTGAGAAAAGAATCATTGGAGAATTGCTAGATATACGGGATTCTTACCATTAAATAATGGGGAACAACGCACAGTCGTACAACATGATGGGCACAAATGCAAAGAATGAGATCGCATTCCGTACGGAAACAATGAATGTGCATGCGAAGGTTTCTACTTAATAGAATTAATGACGTAATAAAGGAAGACTCGGAACAAACGAAATACTCGCGTATCCTACGCCCATGCAATGTGATTTGCCATTGCCACCAATTAAAATAAGGTTGTGATAGGTATCTCATGCATGAATTAACACCAATATACAATGCGACAAGACACTGGCCGTACGTGTAATTCCAAAACATAGAAGATTTGCCCAGTATGACTATAAAAATTACGAAAGATGCAATTGGCGTTTTGTACGCGCGGTACCAACTGTAGAAAGCTTGTAATAGAATGTCCATTAGGACCTAGTAGACGTTTTCAAAGAATATTAACAAAGCATAGAACGCAGCTTCAGCGCGCGTAACAAAATGCAACAAACCTTTAGCAGGATTGAATAGGCGTGTTGTAGGTAAGTTATTAAAATATAGAATGTGACACCTCCACTACTAGTAAAACGTACTACATGTCTTGTTCGTGTGTAACCAAAGTATAGAACATGGCCCCACATTACTTGTAGGACCACAGGTCTTGTACGTGCGTTACCAAAGTATAGGAGGTACAACCGAAGTATAGAACTTCTAATCACATTTTGCAATTTGCATATCAGCGTCTTGCCACCAGCAGAACACTTTGGAATTCCAGATATTTCACTTCTTATCATATAAAAACTAACAAACCCTAATGGCTGCTGAGAGAAAATCGTTTCACAAAAACTGTTGATATTCCCCGGTCTAAAATGTAAGTAACTGCTAATTCGTAATTTATTTATTATATTTATTTAGTTGCAATATTTTACAGGTTTGACAACCCAATTACAAACTCAAATATACAAAAATAATAAAATAGCTATAAAAGATGGATAATAAATATATACAATAGTAGTAAATTAAAAATGAGAAATTGAAATAAAAGAAAAAGCATAATTTGAAAGAAAATACTAGTTAAAAGTTATATTACAAATATTTTTAAGGTTCACCAATGGAGTCATGATATTTACCAACGGTTTGCGACGTTCTGTACGTAGAATACAAGTGATAAACTTAAACACCTTCATTCTGGGCTTACTTAAATAGAACAATGTGGCCGTTAGTAGAGGAAGATACTTGGAGATTTAAGGCAGATAAAGAATTAGAAGAACCAATTACATTATGAAATATTTTGTATAAAAAACCCACAACACTTAGATTATGCCGAGATTTTAAGGGTCCAAGAGAATCTGCATAAGAGAATATTACTGCTGTACCTCACGACTGGAGGAGTCCTCCCTGAACGCAATGTATTTAAAAAAGTAACGTTGCACCATCTCTATCATGTCTATGTAGATAGCAGACAAAGAATTACATACTATAATACAATACTCTAGTTTCGTCCTAACATTTGCTAAAAATATTATTTTTATAGTATTAATAGTTAAGTGTTTACCCTTCCTGATAACAAAACAAAATGACTTATGCACAGCCTTAATAGTGTTGAGGATCTGCAAATTAGCAGCAAAAGGTACACCAATATCAAAAGCACGCTCAATAATTTGAAGTAATTAACCTTCAATACTGTAAGGAAATTCAAATAAATTGTTCCTAGGAAAATTTGTAACAGAACATTTATCGGGATTAAGAGGGAGATTGTTTATGGTGCACCAGACGCGTAGTCTATACAGAGTTTGCTCTAGTTTTCAACAGTGCTGAACAGTTTTATGTCGTGCATATACTAGTAGTACTAACTTGTGCACTACAGAGAACGAGCGCAAACCTCTTTGTCGAATCTGAACTTGGGTTAATTAATTTAGAGAGCCTACGTCAAAAGTTTTGGTAAGTAGCAGTATTTGCAATGATCCTGTCCCTCTGAAGTAGCTGCTGAGTATATTTTTAAAGACATTTCTCAGATTGTTTTCACTGGAAGGTTTCAAATAAATTTAACTCTAATCACACCTGATACAAACAAAAAATTAGGCGACCCCCTCTTACAAATGAGAAAAAAGTTCATCAATCTAGAAAGTAAACTCTTAAAAAATGTTGAACTATTTATGCAATATAAAGAGTTAATAAACGAATATGTTGCTCTAGATCATGCTAGATATGTTGTACCAAATTTTATTACGCCCACATATATTTGTATTAGTTTTTGCAATAATTTTCTATATAAATCATTTGAATCATCCTCTTTAACATCTTTGTAGATATGATTACATAAGGCGATTATATTTAATATCTGATCTTATATCAACACTTTCCTAATTGAACTAATAGACATATGTTGGTGAACGAAAAGAGTGAATTGGACCTGTATGTAGACAACAATAGTTACTCATGTGTGGTAATTCCTTTTGCAAATATTTCCTTCTTCCCACTTGAAGTCATTTCGCGCAGCTTTCGTTTAGAATTAACCTAAAGGGTAAAAGGTTGTAGGGGGTTAACTTTTAACTTTACCATGGAAGGAACTTTGATGCCTGGTCTTGAGGCTGGCAATTGAATTGAGAGTCTGGCAGGCGAGTGGACCTGACAAATGTAATTTAATTCGTACTCGACGAGTACTAATTAGTAGAACGCGATGATGGTTGTTAGTATGATTTAGAATTTTTAGTTATGTACCAGCAAGGAATTAATTACATGAATGCAAATTACCCTTGCTTTGGTTCCAAAAATAATGTTAGTTGGTGCAAGTTACAGTAGTAATCACTTTCGTTTTTGTTTGGTTGAAGTAGATGACAATGACCATCACAATTGTTTTCTATAGCAGATGATTTGTGTAAAGATTGGTCTCTGCATGGATTTGTTTATGCTGCAGCTCTTATTCTGTAAAAGATGGTGAACTATGGAAGTATGGTTGTCTGACAATTGTAGCGCATGCCGTTTATAATATATATAAAAAACCGAAATATATTTTGTTATTGTACATGCAAGAGAGGTTAGAATTCATATTTCAATTCATGGTGTGAAAATTTATTTGTTGTTTAAATAAATTCTATGTCTTGTAAAATTGCGACACGCAATTAAACAAACTATGTCACACATACATCTGTTGCTGAATAAACTCATATATTAAATTTGAATGGCTTCATTCAAAACAACTTGGTTAAAAGCTTTTTTGTAGTGATTGAAATAGAGAAAACAATTTCTATTGAAGTCAAGGTAATTCTTGGACTTGTTTTAAATGGTAAAGGAGAAGGCCTGATAAATTTAAAGTGAAACTAAATAACACTAAATACGGTTTGTTCTCTTTCAGATAATTTGTGAATTCTATTATTTTCCTTGTTGCATTACAAATATGCACAATTAACAATTACTAAAATATTTATGCTTGTTATGGCTATTAATAATATGCAATGTTCAAGTCATAATATTCCTCATATTAGAAGTGTGTTTCGTTCCATCCACGGTTATTTGCGTGTATTAGCGAATTCGGCAACCTTTATCAATCGAAACGGTCGCCGATTTATCATCCTGTAGAATTTGTGTTAAATATTCAGTTATAAAATTTAGGGTACTTCGAATCTGCGATTAGCAATTGCAAAGGTTAGGTATATGTATTTCTTCAGTAGGTTTTACTAGTACATGTAACTATAATTTAAATCTAGTAAATTGCTTCTTCAATACAACATTAAAAGCTGGTATTTATTTTATCAAAACACTTGTTTAAGAAAAGATAATAGCACCTCCAAGAACGAGGTATTTGTTTGTTAAAGCATTTTGTTTAGGAAACATTACGTGCATTTTAGCAACGTATATTAACATATGGGTTTCTCGATCTAATAATATAACGATCCGAAATTAAAAACTATTGCTATAATACCGCACTGATGGATGTATAGCTGGGAACTCTGAAATTAGTTTATACGAAGCTGAATTTGAGAGATAGAGTTTTCTCGCAACTAAATTATTTACTGCAATAGGGGCTAATTTACTTTTGATTGATTTTTTAGCTGAAGTTGTTCTTTGAGATATGGAGTTTTCCCGCAACTAAATTAGCTAAAACAACTTGTGCTGATTTAATCTGTCGCTGCGTGGTATGTATGGACATATGTCCAAGGTTAGATAATAGTGTGCTGCTGGCTAGCGGACAGTGGGAGTGACGAGTTGCTATGCGCATTGTTGCTTCTACTGAATTTGTATATATAAATTTAAAAGTACGCCATTGTTTAGGTCATCATCATAATTAGGTTTCAATCCTGGAACTGGTTAGACGCGTACCTACATTGTTTCCTATTCTGAGCTAACCTACGCATTTTCTTAAAATTCCCACAGCCTACATCTTTCACTATCCGCGTGCAATAGTCTGATCTAGGTATACCTCTACTTCTTTCTTCCTATCTCTGCTTGGTTTTCCACAGATATCTTTCTTCCCCTACTAGTTTTAGAACCACCATGCTATATCATCATACATATGAAGCACAACACTCCAAAAGGCTTTTCCTTTTTTCTTGTCTGCTTCTCCTACTTGTCCCTATTACATAGCCATACGGTGTCGTGTTCCACACATATACTTCCAACAATTTTTTCCTTGTTTTTATGTTTGTTGTCTTCGAACATTAGTGCTGCTCTTTCTTGTTAGATACAGCTTGGTTTCCCTTCTATTATTTTCTAAATATATACCCCATTGCACTGCGGTTACCAAGATCTTCCAACATTTAAACATTTGCCGAATTAACAGTTTTTCAGTAAATCCTTTTGCATAATTAACGTTAGTCGAGAATATTGCAAAATCAACACATCAGGTTTAAGTACAATTTATCGTTAGGTTTCCGTCATAGAACTGGTTGGACGCGTACCTCCATTGATTTATATTCAGAACTAGCCTGCACATTTCCCTAAAATTTCGACATCCTACATCTTGGACTATTTGTTTGCAATAGTCTAACCTAGGTATACATCTACCTCTCTTTATTCCTATTTTTGTTTCTAATGTATTTTGCACTATTTCCCCATGCCTTAACATGTGACCTATCATCATATCTCTCCTATTTTTTACTGTTCTACACATATTTTTTCCTTCCTCTGCCATTTCTAAAACCTCTTTCTGTTAACTTTTTCTGTCCATGATATCTTCATCATAGGTTTATAGCACCACATTTTAAAGGCTTTTCTATCTTTTTCCTGTCCGCTTCCCTTATTGTCCAAGTTTCACAGCCGTACAGTGCTGTGCTCTACACATATGCTTTCAGCAATCTTTTCCTTGTTTCTGTGTTTGTTGTATTTTAACACAGTAATTGCTTTTTCTTATTAAATGTAGTGCGACCTTATGCAAATCATTGTTTTATATCTATTGCGCTGTTCCCATCTTGCGTTATTTGGCTTTCTATTTGTGGGGATAGAGCACACTCCTGTCTCAACCCTTTCCTAATGTTTACTTCTCTACGTTTCTGCTCTAATTCTAATACCGCTTTTTACTCTTTGTATAAGCTGTGTACTAGCCATTTTACATTGTCGAGTGCTTTTGCCGATCTATTACAAACTCTATATACGCGCTTTCTCCTTGTTCTATTGTTTTCTCCATTATCACCCTGATAACTATAATATCCTTCTGTGTTCCCTTGTTCCGCCTAAACCCAAATTGTTCTTCTCCTAGTATTTCTTCAGTCCGATTTTCCATCCGTTTTTGTACAATTCTTGTTAATATTTTCGAGCGTACGCTGTTAAACTTATTGCTTGAAAATTTTCACATTTATCGTCACCTGTTTTGTTTGGTATAGTGACTATGATGTTACGTATCGGTTTTTTTCTTCTAATAATATGTTTCAGCGGCGGAGAGGGTAGCGTTTTTACCTGTCGCCCACTCTTATTGATTGCTGTAATTATGTAAGTAGTAAGATTGAAGGTAACGAAAGCAACTCACTATATAATATCTTTTATCTTCTGTTTTATCTAAATATCATTATTGAGAGGAAAAATTATTTTAAGGTAAGTCAAGAATGTATTAAATATTTTGTTTTGATTTTGGTGCTATGTAAATCCTTTGAGATATTCTAAAAACAATATATTGTTCTATACGGGTTGGTTTTCCTTTTATAACATGTTTTTCCAATTAGAGGGTTTGTGAATATTCTTTTTGTATTATGGTTTTAACTAGTGATTTGTAAACAAAATTCATTTCTTGAGATTGCCAATTTTTCCTGTGTGATCAGACCCACTACTCTACGATGCATTTAGTTAGCACGGCATTAATTCTTTCGATTCTTCTTGTTGCGGTACTCGGTGTAGGCTACTGCTATTTTGCTTTCCTGTACTTTACTTTTCTCTTGTTCGTTACCGTAACAAGTGATAAAGTAAATTTAAATGAGGTCGTGAAGTCCTACCTTTCAATTAAGTGGTGACCAAAGTTGCTAAATTGGTTATTATCAGGATTCAGATATTCTGTGAAAACTTATACTTTTTATGCTGAAAGCACAAAAGTGCCCTCAAATTAAGTGGTGTTGTGTTGTGATGTTGTGTTTTAAGATATAATCTATAAATGCTGTTTTATAAGAGAGGTTCCAGTTCCAAAGTAACGAAAGTTAGGTAAATTAACTTAGTGTGTGGCTTGAGATAATTTCCTATATTCAGATATTTAAAATTAGATGCGGTGGCGACATCCACTGTTTGACTCACAATTATTTCCTCCTCCCGCGGAGTTTAATCACTCAGTTGACTGTCAGAGTTTTCCTTCTTTCAAGAGCCGTTTGTCGTCATACTCTTACTCTGAACTCGTTTTTATTCACAGGAAATCCTCAATAAACTTTTAAATATTATATTAACTTACTAGATATTCTATCAACCTTTCGCTAAACTTTTCTTACTTTTCACCCAATCATAGGAGTTTTGTGCTCTATAAAATAATCACATTACAGTGAGATTAGAAAACATAATAATGAACGCTTAACTTGTTCAATGACTGTGATGAAAATAAACATTTTCTGCCCCACTATGGTGTGGTCACAGAAGATAGTCCCACTGAAAGGTTCAGAGTTGTTTTTAATGCACTCATCTCCCGTAATTTCACTAAATGATATTTTATTAGAACGTTATACTACTTAACTAGAGTTGTTACATATTTTCATTCACTTTAGGTTGTTTTTTGCAACAGATATTCAAAAAATGTTTAGACGAATACCTGAAAACCCTAAGCAGACGTATCTGTTAAATATCTTATGGCGCGATTTTTTTGAAGAAAAGTCAAAGTGTATTGAATTATAGACCGTAACAAAGAGCACTAGTGTAGTGCTCCGTTTTGAGTACTCGCTTGATTGAATTAGCTAATGCTTACGAAAATTAGTATACTTTGATTAGTGGCGCGGTATTGCATGTATCCTACGTTGACGATATAGTTTCCTGGTGCAAATGGTATCAAAACTCGGTTAACCGCAAGTAGATAAGCTACCTTACTTCAGGCTCAAAAAATCGGGTTTCTTATGCGATTTAACATGGGAAATTCTATGGTGCATTCTGGGCATTTTTGTATCCTTCAACACCACTTATTCAAGAATCACGTGCCATCATCATGGATATGTGATTTTTTTTCCATTGCTCCACCCGAAGGTACTTCATTGACCAGAAACCGAGTTTTTTTTACCTGGAAAATTTGAAATTTTGCCAAACCCTTGCTGTTCCAAGCAAGGTAGGGATCTTTAACGTGCGTGACAACACTCACACACGGGACCCCCATTTTACCTCTCATCCGAACGAGGGTGTATTTTTGTGAAAAATACTCGCTTAACATTTTTCAAGCGGACCGTGTCGGGATTTGAACCCGGGACCTTGGGCGTAGTAGTCACACACATACCACTACGCCACGGAGCCGCCCCACCATCATGGATAGCCTTTCATCTTCACTTTTCAAATTCAAAGTTCAAACCTATACGACCTCCGCTTTGCTTAAACATTTTTATGAAAGGTACAACTGGAGGAACCGTCTGTGAGTGCTAGCTCGCTTAGGATCTTCAGTCTGCATAAAGGATTTGATAAAATTTAAAATTTTCTGTTCTTTGGTATTGATGATTAGGCAATTGAAAAATGTAATAAATAAATACATAAAGGTCCCCTAGTTCCAACGTATTGTGGTTGTATATCGTTCTATATATTATGCTCTTATACAGTTATGGGTATAGCTTTTGCTATTGATTCAAGAACATACGTTATTATGTACATATCCATAATGCAAACTTAATAATGATTGCATTTGCTATTTTTAAATTGTTAATATTCTTTAACATATGCATTGATCTTAAAGGCATCTCTAAATTGCAATTATATTTACTGTAAATTCGATGCTCTTTGCAATCGTATTATATATTCTTACGTTTGCGATAATATAAATGTTGAAACTGCTTGTCGCTTTGGTATTGTGTGACCGTTCTGTAGAAATTAATTGCTGAAAAGTATGCCATGTAAATATGGAGAATGTATACGAATATAGGCAATAAATAGAACGTATTTGGTGTATGTTAAATAGTACATACTTATAGGAGGAAAATACATTAAACAGAGATCAAGAGTATGTAGTGTAAAACAAGAAGCTGACGTGACCAAAAAGTATTTGATAATTATGAATCTTACAATCATCCTTGGAAAAATACTTATTTAAAACGCAATTTATAAACGAGTAAAAAAATCTAGTCAAATGATTATTTTAACATAGCGAATTATATTTTACCTAAATAGTACAATTAATATGCTTTCCAGTTTATCTTAAAACGAGTATATAAATTCAGATCAATGTATTTTGCTCTATAACTAACAAATATGTGCGTAATTTAAACAAATCTGGCGAAATGGAGATACGTATGATTTGCAGAATGCTATTATCAATAAATTGCGAAATATTTTGTACCCACTATACCTATAAGTAATATCTAATGCTAATAGATGTGCAAATATTTGCTAACAAGGCACACATGTCTAGCGAAAGGGGAAAATACTTAAATTGGGAAATACACTGAACCCATTTCTATAAAAGTTAAATGTTAGCAAGCATATCATATAAAGTAACAGAACTTAAAACCTATAGACAGCACATTCCAGGTCTAAATTGCAAAATTTTGTGCAAATGCTGTGTAACATGGCTTACTCTAGGGTTAATTAAATAAATATAGAAACAAATGTCTTGAAGTCAAGAAAGCAGTGATGGAGTGTAACTTTTGTGGTGTTTCTTTATAACAGATAATACTAAATTATCATCTATCAACAATCAACGGTTACTTTCAAGTATGACAAGCAACACTAAAAGTAGACTTTTAATTACAAGAAGTAGTAACGAGTCGTCAGCAGCAAGTCTCGAACATCCTAAAGAAGAATATAATTCACTTGTTTCAGAACTGAAAGTGCTGGAAAGTAGCAGTTGACCCTCAAACAAACTTGTGTGATTCAGTAAGCTTTAAATTGAAAAACTTAGTGTCAGATTCGAGTTAGATATAAATAATATTAAAAGCAACTACATAAATCATCTAGAAAGCAACTTTCTGTTTCCAAAGCATATAGACCTACTGCTGAATTTCTCCAGGCGTATTCCAGGCCGTTTATCAGAATGCGAGTGAAAAATCAGTCATTTGAATATAATAATAGGTCCCACAAAAACACGACTGTCCATTTCGCACGCTTCAGCCTTAACGTTCATTAAGCTCAATGGTCCAAATACTAGGACATGGAATCCTAAATCTTACGTGTGAGGAAATGGATACCAAATACCGTACAGGTGATAATCAAGGAACATGACGAGCTAGGCCCGATGACTTTAACATGAATGAAGAAAACACTTTTGCTGAACTTTTATAAATACATTTTCAAAGAAACAATTCAAGTAAATAGTAGTAGATTTTGTGTTTATCGTATGGCTAATAACGTCAATCACTATAATAATTTAGAAACCTAGGTTAGGTTACATACCGAATAATTCTTTTATCGTTGACTACACAATTATTTTTATTGTATTTTCAGATTTTCGATGTAAAGTAGATAATTATAATGGTATGTAACGCCTTCGTATTACTATACAGACTAATCACATATGAATGAAAAGAATAAATTTTGAAGAAACAGAATAAATAGAGGTACATTCTGTTATTAAGATTTTACAAACAATATACGTTGGTCAAGTATGACACATCAAAATTTTTGTTCTCATAAAGGTAATCTAGATAATAAGATATAACATTATATTCGTTCAATACATTATGAACGCAATCATCTTGGACTATGATTTATTTTAAATTCGTAAATGAACACAGATCCTAATATAACTGGACGCTACGTATGCGCTTGAGATGAAAATATAGTTTAAAATATGACAGTTATCATCCGTTCTGACCATCAAGAGCGTTAAAATAATACTATAATAAAACAATAATACAAATTACGTACAAAGTGACTTTCACATACATAACGTGTTAATAACTTTTTATTCGGCATAAAATTTTGTACGAACCGAAGTATAACCACCCTTAGCATGCATTACAAGAAAAAAGAAGTGTTATATACAGAAAGCCTGAATGTGGGAAGAAAATTGAATGTAGAAGGTAGCACAGCTTCAAGATGTGAATATAGATTTTACTGAAGAGGAAAAACACGCGGAGCGCGTCATATTTTTCTTAAGTTACGCTCGCAAGAGAAAATAGTGTTTATCAATCACGCGTTCGTGAAATTAACGTCATGACGACGGAGAAATAGAAATAAAACATGGGAGTTTACCCCACCAATATTTTGAACGTTTTGTTTGGTTATGTAAGCTACCGGTAGCTAGAAAAAACAAAAAATTGTAGGCTTGAATTTCTGGGTATTCTAGCGTTGTAAATTATACAGTGAGTGAAATCTGAGCTTTTATGTTTATAATCTATAATTCTGTATACGTGCATTTTAAATGTAAATGAGTTCGTAATCTTATAGCATGAAATTAACAGAAGATGAATGTAGTTATTTTGTTTGACAATGAATTAGCGACACAACTAGATTTGGTTAAATTTAAGCATGATATTATTGTGAAGGTTTAGAACATTTTAAAATATTAAGAAATATTTTGATTTTAATTGTAAGCTTTAAATGTAAGCTTTATTGGTGGGATTCAGTGTTAGTTATTTGGTAAAAATTTAGTATTTTAAATGGACGATGAAATGTTAAACGGAAAAGTTGGTATCTAATTTTTCTATGTATTGTTATTACGGCATTTCCAAAAATGACATTTAGAACATCATGTATATCAATATTGGAAAGGAAACTAATGGTGTGATAGTACTATTGTTAATTTAATTAAAGCTTTTCTCTTTAAGATTCTTTAAGTAGTACCTGGCCAGTTTGATGTTAGGAAATTAGATTTTTTAAAGTGAAATATATCTGCATTCATTCATATTGCATTCATATAATCTTAATAGAAATTAAATTTAGGTTGAATTTTATTTGCATTTATTTATGAACTAGGTAAAAATATATAATTGTGAAAGGATATATAGCTATTCCAGTGATGTAGTCATATTTGGGAGAAGCACATATTCTAAAAATTTCTCTGATATGACAAAATATAGAGTGTTGTAGAAAAAATTAAAGTATAATGTGACGAGATTTAAAAAACTAGAAGTAAAGAAATCTATTCGGAATAAGGCTTCCGTATAGATAAAATAACGTAGGGATACTGAGACAAGACTGTTTTGAATCCCTTAATTATGACAATAGAAAAGCCAATTAAGGTAAGTGGATATTGTAACGTAGATTTTGTATTTTAGTTATTTCAGATGTTTATTTCTGTTATGATTATTATGTTTGTTCTTTTTCTAGAGAAATTATCTACCACAGCACTGTAGTTAACCTGTGAATTCCTAAAACTGTTACAGGGTCCGCGTGCCTTCAGGGTATATAAGAATTTCTAATGTTACGTCACTTTTCTATTCGTAAGAGGTGCTTTTACTGTTACTTAGTTTGTTCACTTAGTTCGACTATAATATAAGGGTATCGTATGAAACTCTGTAACGGTAATACTTGACCTTCGTATTATCTGTGACGGTTTCTAAGTCCAATAAGACTCGTAAGATTGGGATTGTACTTTTGTACTGTATGTGGACTTTAACCTGCAACACAAATTTAATCGTGCTTATTAAATATCATATTACCAACTTGTTTGCGTTCCCACACTGGAAAATTTTGAACTACACCACTGCATATCAAGTGCCTCAACCCTTCTTTAACTTGGCTATTATTAAACAAGTCCTTTTCCTACCGTGCCGTACTTAACCCTTGCGAATTTAATTTTAACTTCAAAGCATACATATTCATTCAAGTTGGGCTTGATTAAGTGCATAACTTTGTATACTATTAAACCAAGCAACTTATATTATTAATTCTACAAAGCACTCGGCAGTGTCTCCAAAGTTTCAGAATAAACAGATATAGGTTTTCACATCTTTGTAGGACACCAGTGACTAGAGCTCCATATACTTCATAATTACTACATAAGCGCAATAAGCACGAAATACGCAACCATCCAATATGGAAATTTTTCCGATAAACGTAAATGAAATTGCTTTCATTGCTTGAAATAACCAACTACCGCTTCAAATGTATTTTCACGCTACATATACCAAACGAAAATTTTATGCAGTTGCCTATATCACATTAAACGTGTCGTTGACGTTTCCGATAAGTGTTAGATTACCGAACTCACGCGTGGTCAGTGCTTGTATTTTGTCAAAACTCTGCAAAGTCAAATGATTTACATGGAAAATCCATTTAAACTTGTTTTCAAATAATGTGCCATTAAATTTTGATCTTGCTAATCTCAAATATTTACATGGCGATTTGAATATTTTGCATTTTAAATTACAATACCTACATAAAATAGTAAATTCAGTATTTTTTACGGTTATACTGAAAGTTCTTTACCAATAGAAATTATCGTACTTTCAGTTGTATTGAAAATCTTGATTTAGTCATCTCTCGCAATTCATTCAAACGTTTTGAGTCCTATACTTACAAGTTTTGGAATAACTTTTCTTTTTTACCAAAGTAATAATAAATAAATAAATAAAAGAAGAATATCTTAGTACTTTTATCTTCACAATAATAAAATATTATAATGTCAATTTAATTAAAATACGACGAGCGCTTTCGACTGTTAAGTCATTATCAAGTCTAACAGAAAACTAAAATTGACGATCAAAACATAAGATTATTAAAGACGAAAAATGAACGCTTATCGGACAAAATAATGTTTCAACATCCCGAAAATTTAAAAGACGCAATGAACATGATTGTAGAGGAAGTAAACGTTATGTACTACCGAAATAGACTGTATAACCCTAACTTAAATAAATTACGCACCAATGAAAACTATACAAGTCGCGAGACAAATAACCACACAACCGAAATTTACACCATTTAACGCACAAACGAATCATCCCCGAATTAATTAGTAACCCAAACTTTAATAACACAAGTTTCCACAACCAATTTAGACAATTTCCAAGACCAAATTCAAATTTTACAAAACCCGCATTTACACCAAGATTTAATCAAAACGCGAAACGACCAAGATGCAGAACGATATGACAACGCCATACAACACTTAACTGAAAACCAAAATGACATATAAACCATTGTTAAAGATCAAATATCTTTAACTCAATCAACCATAATAAAATTTAATGATACAATAAGAAAGCTAGTAAAAACCAAGACAGTATAACCAATAGAATACTAACACTTGAAAGTAACATTCCAACCACACTGTTAGGAATGCGAGATTTAATCAGATTTAACACGATATTTAACCAAATGATGTCCAACCTGACTGTAATCCAACAAATTTTAGCCACATTAGAAAACGTCGTAACATTTGCTAAATTAAATCATTACACGCTAGTATTATAGAACCAATTGATTTATTAAGGATTAAGGATTAAGAATTAAGGATTAGATCACTTATAACTAATGGTAGATTACCCTTTGAAGTAACAGAATCCAATATACTCATATTTGAAAAAATAGTCATAGTAAAAGGTTATGTAAAGAATCTTGAAATTAAGTTTCTAATAGAAATCCCCATTGTAGAAAGTAACACTTATAATTATTATCATTTATTTGCTTTCCCCATGAAAGTTACTAGCAAGTATCAAATTATTATTCCTAAAACCAAGTTTCTTTCCCTAAATGAACTTAGGTATGGCTTCACGAATGAAAAATGCAACAAAGTAGCACCCAGTCATTACTTATGCAAAATCATTAACGACAACAGCTATTCAAGCAGATAGCCCTGTGAAGTACAATTGTTAAGATTCTCTAATCACTATGAGAATTTTGATTCAAAACCAGTACAAATTACAAGTATGAAAATTCAAAAGATTACGGACAACAAATGGATTGCTGTATTTCCACAAGAAGTAATAGCAACGGCCCATTGCAACCAATACGAAAACAATTTAGCATTAACTGGAAGTAAAGTAATCACCATAAAAGAAGATTGCTATTTAAAATTGAAAAACGAAATTATTCGAGTATACCAAAATCCAACAGTAACGAAGAAATTCGCAAATTTACCGGAACTACAGTTCAAGATTACACAACCAGAAGACGACTAAATCAGCACGAAACAAATGCAACTAGAGCAGCTAGACCTAGACGATTCCCACCCAGCCGTAAAGTTAATGGACAGCTACAAAGAACACTTAAGTGAATTAAGAGTGCCAAAAGTACATTACGACAATATCAGTGTTTGGACAATTTTATTAACTATTGTAGTCATTTTATCAACTATGTATGTATTGTACAAAATGTATCTTAGATATAGAAACTAAGCAACAAATTTTAGTTTTAAGAAACAAGAAACAAAGGTAATTAAAGAAATAATAAATGAACTCTTAGGGACAATGAATTTCAAAAATTAAGAAAACCCTTAATTTTCATTTACGTCGGGAGGAGTTACACATCCTACAAATTAGGATATATATGTAATTGAATAAAACTATTAAAACTATTATAATGTGTAATTGAAGGACATATTAAAAGGTAAATGAAACAGACATTGTATTTCAGACGCAACGGGATTCTGCAAGTGCAGGTCACAGTAGGTTAGAAGACAGCAATTATTAGAATTAAGATAATTAAAATGTGGCACTTTGTATTAAATACAGAAATAAGCAGACATGAGCTCTGCAGTTCCCATAAGCAATGTGAGGGGCAGACAGGGATAGCATAAATTCCCTCGAAAGCCTAAGATGGCCAGTCAGTCTAGAGCTTCACAACTTTAATATTGTTGGTGGTTCAGGTACTAACCGTAATTTTAATTTATTTAATTAGTGAAAGTCAACTTAGAATTATTTCGATCGCCACACGTTACTGCATATAACGTACTTGTAAATTAAAATTACCTTGTAAATCTATATAAAATGAATTTGATAGGGGAGTTTTTTGAAGAAGCTTTTTTAAAAAGTCGCTCCAAGAGGCCCAAAGCCTATCTCACGTAGTATTATAATAAACAGTATTGTATTTATTGTATTCTATATTGAATCACTTACAAATATTATTAAATATATGGTTATTACGTGTACAATAATTTATTACTATATGTCAAAACCATTTCGAATGGACCTGCACCTTGACGAAGTTCTAAATTAATAGAACAGGTGAAATGGCTTGCGTGTTCTAATGAGCTAAAGAGCCAAACTACACAGGTCCAACCAAAGTAGTAGGGTCGTTAGTGAGGAACCAGACTAAGACAGGTCCCCGAAAGAGGGCAGCGACTCTTTCGGTACTCAGATTGGCAGAGACCATAGGGGTCGGTATGGCAGTCTAAGACACACTACCGCGATGTGGAAGGCAACGGGAAACCACCACATTATCTCCCAAGTACACAACGTACTTAAATTGTAATAAACATGATGGCATTCTCTGGGGTAAAAAATTCCGGAGTTAAAATAATCCCCCATTCGGATCTCCGGGAGGGGACTACTTCGGAGGATGCGATCGGAAAGAGAGTCGGAAACATTCTGCGAGTCGGAGCGTGGAATGTTAGAAGTATGAAGCAAGTAGGTAAGCTAGAGAACTTAAAAATCGAAATGAATAGGTTATCACTAGACATAGTAGGGATTAGCGAAGTTCGGTGGCCAGAGGCGGGGAATTTTTGGAGTGGAGACTTCAGGGTAATTCATACAGGAGCAGAGGAAGGAAATTTGGGTGTGGGGATAGTTATGCCGAAAAAGATAGGATACTGCGTAGAAAATTACTTACAAAAGAACGAAAGAGTACTCATGGTTAGATTAGAATCTAAACCGGTAAACACAGTAATAATACAAGTATACATGCCCACCTCTAACTACAGTGACGAAGAGGTAGAAGCCATCTACAAAGATATCGAAGACATATTAAGATACGTAAAAGGACATGAAAATTTAATAATTACGGGTGAGGGTAGGGAAGGAGCGGTAGTGGGTTTATTTGGTTTAGGCACGAGAAATGACAGGGGAAATAGGCTGGTAGAATTTGGTGACAAGAACAATTTAATTATCACAAACACATTATTTCAACATCATGCTAGAAGACGATATACGTGGAGGATGCCAGGAGATATAGGAAGATATCAAATAGATTACATTCTTGTTAGACAACGGTTTAGGAACCAAGTAAAAGACTATAGAAGCTATCCAGAAGCAGATATAGATACTGACCACAACATCGTAATTATGAAGGCCGCACTTAAATTTAAGAATATGAAAAAAAGGAGCGGAAAAAGGCACTTGGACTTAGAGAAACTAAAAGATAAAGATATTCAAGAAAGATTCGAAAAAAAGTCAAATGAATTGCTCAAAGATATGGGGAAAATATCTTATACTTATGAAGTAGAAACAGAATGGAATAACATTATATCTAGCCTAGAGATGGCGGCCAGAGATATTCTGGGCTATACACAAATAGAACATAAGAAACCATGGATAACAAAGAATATCCTGAATTTAATAGAAGAAAGACGAAAATACAAAAATAAATCAGACGAAACAGGAAAACAGAGATACAAAGCCATAAAATGGGAAATTCTTCGAAAATGCAGAAAAGCTAAAGAACAGTGGATTGATGAAAAGTGCAAAGAGGTTCAAACGAAGATGGAAATAGGAAAGACAGACGAAGCATACAAATTAATTAGAATGAATTTTGGGGATATAAAACCGTACAGCAAAAATATAAGGGACGCACAAGGAAACGTCATTATAGAAAACGTAGAGAAAGTGGGTAGATGGCAAGAATATATAGGAATTTATATGCAGGAGAGGAACTAAACTGCATTAGAACAGGAATCAGACATTGAAAATAAGGACTTGGGATATCCTACACTTAGAGATGAGTTTGAATAAGCATTAAAGTGTTTGAAAAATGGTAAGGCGCCGGGTACAGATATCGTGCAAGCAGAAACTCCAAAAGCCGCTGGACAAGTAGTAACAGAACGTCTCTTCCAACTTGTAAGCTATATGTATGAGACAGGAAAGATACCCAAAGATTTCAAACGTAGCATCATAGTAACTATACCAAAAAAGAAAGGCGCGGATAGATGTGAAAATTTTCGAACAATAAGCTTGACAGCACACGTTTTAAAAATATTAACTAGAATTGTGCAAAGACCAATGGAAAAACGGGCGTAAGAAATACTAGGAGAAGACCATTTTGGGTTTAGGCGGAACAGGGGAACACGGGAGGCTATTTTAGCTCTGAGAGTGATAATGGAGAAAACAATAGAAAAAGGGAAAAACGTGTATATAGGGTTTGTAGATTTGGAAAAAGCTTTCGACAGTGTAAAATGGAAAAAAATGTTTGAAATACTCAAAAAGATTGGAATGAGTTATAGGGATAGACGAATAGTACATAGCTTATACAAAGAGCAAACAGCAGTAATAGAATTAGAGCAGGAACGTAGAGAAGTAAACATTAGGAAAGGGGTGAGACAAGGATGTGCCCTATCCCCATTGATTTTTAACTTGTACATAGAAGAGGCAATGAATACTGTCAAATGCAGGAAGACATTTGGAATTACTATGCAAGGACAAAAAATTGATATGCTTAGATTTGCAGATGATATAGCAGTATTAGCGTCTAGCAAAGAAGAGTTAGAATCTGCTCTTAATGAAATGGAAATTGTTCTAACAGAGAGATACGGTATGAAAATTAACAAAACTAAAACTAAAGTTCTAGTATGCAAAGGTGGGGAAAATAAATCAAAAACAAGAATACAAGTATGTAACACGAACTTACAAGAGGTTAACGATTTCTGCTACCTAGGAAGCCAAATAACGCAAGATGGGAAAAGCACAAAAGATATAAAACAAAGATTAGCACAAGGTCGTGCTACATTTAACAAGAAAAAGCAACTACTGTGCTCAAAGACCACAAACATAGAAACAAGGAAGTGATTGCTTAAAACATATGTGTGGAGCACAGCACTGTACGGATGTGAAGCCTGGACAGTAGGAGAAGCGGACAAGAAAAAGGTAGAAGCCTTTGAAATGTGGTGCTACAGACGTATGATGAAGATATCATGGACAGACAAAGTTAAGAACGAAGAGGTACTAAAAATGGTAGGGGAAGAAAGAAATATGTGGAAAACGGTAAAAAATAGGAGAGATAGGATGCCAGGCCACATACTACGGCATGAGGGAATAGTGCGGAATATATTAGAAGCAGAGATCGGAAAAAAGAGAAGAAGAGGCAGACCTAGGTTAGACTACAGCACACAGATAGTAAAAGATGTAGGCTGTAGGGGTTTCAGGGAGATGTGTAGGCTAGCCCAGAATAGAAATCAATGGAGGTACGCATCCAACCAATCCCAAGATGGATAAACTAATGACGAAAAAAATAACTGTACTTAAACATGATGATTAATATAAGTAACTACAAGAATTGGTTGGGCAATATTCTAGAATAATGTTAAGTGTGAAAGGATTTACTGGAAAACCGTTATTTCGGCAAACGTCTAAGTGTTGGGGGATCTTGGTAGTCACAGGTTGCTTAACCCCCTTCACTGAATCTCGGTGAAATAGGGCATAAAATTAGAAAACAATAGAAGGGGAACGAGCTGTATACACATGCTGTGTGAGAATTTCAGGGAACTATGTAGGCTAGCTCAGAATATAAATAAGTGCAGGTACGTGTCCAACCAGGAAAACCATTAATTCGGCAAACGTCTAAGTGTTGGGAGATCTTGGTAGCCACAGGTTGCTTAACCCCCTTCACTGAATCTCGGTGAAATAGGGCATAAAATTAGAAAACAATAGAAGGGGAACGATCTGTATACACATGCTGTGTGAGAATTTCAGGGAACTATGTAGGCTAGCTCAGAATATAAATAAGTGCAGGTACGTGTCCAACCAGTTTTGAGACGGAAAACCTAATGACGAAAAAATAAGCGCAGATAAATCTGATGATTAGTATAAACAACTATTGTTGGTTGCGAAATATCTGCAACTAATGTTGACTGTGCGAAAAGATATATTGGAAAATATATTAAATCGGTAAATGGTTAAGTGTTGGGGGAACTTGGCAGCCACAGGCTGCTTACCTCCCTTCACAACCACTGAAGGTAGAAAAAATAGGGTATATAACTGTAAAACAATAGGTGACCGAACTGTATCTAACAAGAAAGAACATCACCTATGAGGAAAGACAACAAACATAGAACAAGAAGAAAATTGTTGAAAGCATATGTGTGGAGCACAGCACAGTATGCCTATGAAATACGGGCAGTCTGAAACGCAGACAGAAAAGCGGTAGCAGCCTTTTGAAATACTGTGCTTCAGATGTATGAGGACGATAGCATGGACAAACAAAGATAATAACAAACAGGTTATAGAAATAGTAGGGGACCAAGGATATCTGGGGAAAAAGAGACATAGAAGGGCGGAATACGTTCTAAAGCATTTTGGGAAATAGTATGGAATATATTACAAGCAGAGATAGGAAAAAAGAGGTAGATGTAGACCTAGATCAGATAGTGATAGATGCAGACTGCGCAAATTTCAGGGAAATCTGTAGGTTAGTTTAAAATAGGAAACAATGATGGTACGCGTCTAACCAGTTCTAGGACTGAAGACCTAATGATGATGATGATATGTCAAAAATTAGGAAACGGACAAGATGCAAAAGACAAGAAGGAAGCGTCTCTGGCCGCTGGCATGATGCACAATTAGTGTACTGAACAATGATATGTACGGATACTACGTCTCCTCATCTTTAAGGCGAAAAAAAAGGAATAGAAAAATTTCTCATAAATTTAGTCGTCGAGGTTGTCGAAGAATGCGACGTTCTCGACGTAATGCCAATGGTACAAGCTCTACATGAGGTGAAACTGAGCAGTTTTCTGGAAAATGTTCAGTTGTGCTGGTTTTTGGGAACTTTTTGGAGTAGTCGTTACTTCAATATTATTTGCGTTAATATTACACTCTTAAGATTTGCTGTCTGCTGCTATAGGTTCTGATGCGGGTAATTTATGTTATTTTATATTTATAAGTAATTCGTTTTGTTGTATGATGGGCATTTCCATGCCAATTTCCCGAATTTGTGATGCATGGCGTCTCCACAACTCATCCTCAACTTCTACTGTGTACTGGAGTTGACCATCTTGTGCAATTATGTTCCCGACTACCCACTTCTTACTTGGATTAGTTAAATATAAGATTGCTTTTTCTTAATTTGCAATAAACCTTTACTGGTAGTTTAAGTGGCAGTAATGATAAATTTGAATGTAATTCCCTTTTTAGAAATATTTCTGCATGGCTTTCACCTGTCAATGTATACGGTGCACGTCGATATGAGAGTAGGGATGTTTGTAAATTTATGAATACATTCCCTTCGTATGACAAACATCCAAGTACTTGTTTCATGGTAAAAGTATAACGTTCGACCTGTCCATTAGTTGCTGCATTGTACTGTGGAGATGTAATATGTTTTATTCCTTTTTCTTTTAAACACTGTTGAAATTGTATACCAATGAATGCAGATTGATTATCAAAGACAATTACGTGTGGGTAGCCAAATCGTGCAAATAAAGATATTCTAAAACATCAATAGTACATAATGTAGTTATTAAGTTTACGACAAAAATTTCAGGCCATTTTGAATATGCGTCAACGACTAGAAGAAATGTTTTTCCTGCATACATAACAAAGTCCGTGTATATTCCTTCCCATGGAGTAGTTAGATATTCTCAATAACGAGTTTTTTGCGTATGGTTTCAATGTTGACATTTATGCCTGGCCAACACTTATGAGCGAGCTAATGCTTTCATTTTGAACATACCAAGATGTCCCGTATGTAATTCATTAAGGATACATTTACGATATTTCTGTGGAATATAAACATGTAAATCAATTAAAATACATCCTGATTGTAAGCAGTAATGTCCAGCATTTGTATTGTAAGATTGTCCGGTCCGTAGTTTTTGTAATAACGGCAATAATTCAGAATCTTTTTCAGTGGCACTAGCAATATTTGGAACAGATATGGGCAAACTGGTAAACGAGATAGTAAATCTATTTTTATATGTTCAGTGGACGGTGTGTAACGAATGTCGAAAGAGAATTGTTGCAAAAATAATGTATAATGAATTAATCTTACTGCAATTAAAGTTAGGAGTTGATTTTTCCCAAAAATGGTGAGTAATGGTTTGTGATCTGTATATAAAATGAATCGTTTTCCATATAAATAATAGAAGAGTTTGTGAACCCCCCATTTTATTATCAGTGATTCCTTATGAATCTGCGAGTAATTTTTCTCACTTGCGCTCAGAGTTCGCGAAGCAGATGCTATGGGTAATTGTCGACCGTTTGGCTGAACATGGGCTTTGACTGCCCCAATACCAACCGAGCTCGCATCTATTGATAGTACAATTTGTAGATCAGGATTATAATGAGCTAGTATACGATCCAATGTAATTGATTCCTTGAGCTTTCTAAAACTTTCATCGCAATGAAGAGTTCACCTAAACATTGAATACTTTTTTTTCAAATCGTACAAGGATTTAGCTACACTTGCTAGTTGTGCGAAAAAACGTGAGTAAAACATAACCATTCCTAAATATGCTCTTACTTGTTGCACATTTTTAGGTGGTGGAACTTCTAAAATTGCCTGGACTTTTTCCGCAGATTTATGCAAACCGTGAGCTGAAATCCGATGTCCCAGATAGTGTACATCCGTATCATTGAAACAGCATTTTGAATAATTTAAATGTAAGCCTGTTGTTTGTAATTTTTGGAAAACTTCTTGCATTCCTAGTGGCAATTGATTTCCATTTGCACCAGATGTTAGAATCTCATCAAAAAAGACATATAACCGTCTAACCGACCAACACCAGATTATATGTACCGTTGCCAGATAGCAGTAGCTGCATTGATACCAAACATTAACCCTTGTGGTTTGAAAAGGCCTTTATGTGTATTTAAAGTCATTAACTTTGCAGTGTCAGGTGAAACAGGTAAGCTTAAATAACTCGCACATCAAAGGTTGAGAATATCTTACCCCTAGCTAATTTAGCAAAAAGGAGCAACATGGTATTACGCTATCTAAATTTGTTGATTTAATGTTTGAGACTAGTCTGCACAAATACGCATGGATTGGTCAGACTTCACAACTGGAACTATTGGTGTAGCAAATCCCGAATACTCCACCTTCCATAATACTCCATTATAAACTAAACGTTTAAGTTCTATTACTAGCCAGGCTGATAGAGCGTACGGTACTGGACGTGGCTTCCTGTAAACTACTTATGCAATGTGTAGTCGCTTTAAAGAACATTCAAAATTTTTTGCAATACCCGTAGTGGGTTCAAATATTTCTTTAAATTGATTTAATGAGGTGGCAAGTTGTAATTTATTTTCACAAGTAATATGATGAATTGCTTGCTTATCCAATTGTAATATTTGCATCCATTCACGACCTATTAATGATGGTAAATTTTTGGCACAATGTAAATTGGAAATCTAACTGTTTTGTTATTAAAATTAACATTAACATCTGCCACGCTTAAACGTATAATTGATGCGCCTCTATAACTACAAAAGGATTTATTTGTAGGACCTAACGTAGCATTGGAGATCTTTTTAAAAGGACTGTGATTAATTACAGAAACAGCGCTTTCGATATCAACTTCCATTTTTACTGGTTGACTATTAATTTGAATTTCAACAAAAATGGACTATCTGTATGCTTGTATAATGTACTCGTACATATGGGTTATTCATTTACAGAGCTTTCTGCTGAATTACAATTAACTGTTAAATCATGAATGTTGTTTCGTAATTTGCACACTTCTTGAACATGCCCATTGCGTTTACAGATTGTACAATGTAAATGAGCTTTACGGCAGTCCGGAGCTTTGTAGTTATGCAATCCACAACGAAAACACTGTATAATATTGGACTTTGTATGCCTCTTGTCCCCTATACTCTTACTGCCTTTTTGTGTCGGTGAATTAGTAACTTTATAATTGTAAAAATGTTCTCCCTTCTATACAGTAGTAAGAGAAATCTTATGCACAGTTGCAGCAGCTGTATTTAAAACGACATTAGTGCTTGCAGTAGCACTTTCGAAACTTTCAGTAATATCTACTACCCGATTAAAATCGACACGTTCTTCAAATATCCTATACTCTTACTGCCTTTTATGCAGGTGAATTAGTAACTTTATAATTGTAAAAATGGTCCCTCTTCTGTACAGTTGTAGGAGAAATCTTAGGTACAGTTGCAACAGCTGTATATAAAATTACAGTAGTGCTTGCAGTAGCACGTTCGAAACTTTCAGCAATATCTACTACCCGATTAAAATTGGCACCTTCATCAAATATTCACTGTAAAGTTTTTTCACAATGAAGACCGCTAACAAACACGTCACGCATAATTTCTTTTATTACGTCCGATACATAATTGCAGTGAACTGAAAGCTTGCTTAGGTCTGAGATTTTCTCACCTTCAAATGGTCTCGGTTAAGAAATCTACGACGACTTGAAATTTCTAGTATTTATGGATTTATAAACGACTTTAAACATTCAGTGATTTTTTTAAACGTTATTTCTGTAAAAACTTTAGGGTGGAAGAAGTCCTTCAATGTACTAAAGATAGGAGCAGGAAGTAAAGTGACAAATGTTGCACTTTTCCTTTTATGATTGTAATTCTATACATATGACAGAAGTAACAGGTTGAGCATGTGGCAATAAATTGCGTATTGCATCTGTTAGATCTGACTGTAATTTTAAGCTTTGTTGCACTAAATTAGTAAATCTATTTGTAGAAGTTTCTTAAACATTTGGCATATTGATGTAGAAGAAAAAAACCCAAATAAAACACGGGTATCTATGACTAACCGTTGCGCCAGATGTTGTGTACTATGCCAGGCTGTTGTATATACTGTAATATATTTAGTGGTGTTGTGCTAATTTTTTTTTACCGGAACGCGTATATATAATTATATAGACAGGGCCGATCCTGGGTAGGCGGCCGCTCTGTGCGGTCTCATGTCCCAAATTTAACGACGGGGGGGGAGATTTTCCATGATAGTCCTGGCGGCGACGTTTTTTTTAGGTCTCATGTCCCAAATTTGACGACGGGGGGAGGGATTTCCCCCAATTTTCGCCCGTCGCCAGGATCGACCCTGTATATAGCATAAAAAGGAAAGGAAACGAAAATCATTACGAAACCCATTTTGTGTATATGTATATGTATATGTATATGCATATTAGATAGTCTAACAATATTGCATAAATATTTTTAACAATACATGAAAACACTGATGGTTTTATAAAATATTCCAAATAGAAATATGTTCAGGATCTTGTGGTTGAATTTTCCTTGTTTTGTTGTCATCCGCTGAACGATGAGACCTTAACCAAGTTTTTACATAATCATCTGGTTTAAATAATTGTTGTGGTGGGCCATTCATTTTTATAAATAAAAGATTTGCTAGATTTTCAATTAATATTCTATTTCTTTGTTCATTTAAAATAATATTCATATTACTGAATCCGCGCTCACACTCTGCCGAACTGCAAGGTACAATATTTATGTATCGAATTAAGATTTCTACATCTTCAGGAATTACTTTGTCTCCAGTATCAATATAATCTCTAAACGCATTGATACATCGCATCGGTGATGTTAAATTAAATCTGGTGCATAATGACTGGATTTCATTTTCTCCATAGCCAATTTCAATATCTGCTGGCCACTCCGTTGGATCTAGTACTCTAAATTCACTTATCAAATCATTTTCTGTATGTAGTCTTCTAGTCATATTATTAATGAGACTTACAAGGAATTGATTTCTGTTAATAATAGTAATTTTTTTATTATCTGTAAAGTTAATGTTCCTAATTTCATCACTTGAACAGCCTCTGATGCTTCTATGAGTATGTTTCCTTTTTTAACGTCTTTTAGTGATTCCAAATAGCGAATAGTTCGACGGATTAGTTTGTCCGCATATACTATCGTTACACTTCTGTTCTGTAACGCTTCAGACAAGATGGAAAGTTCATACAAAACGTCATACATTATTGCCAAGTTAATTATAAACTGTTTAGACATGATATATCTTTTTAGACCAATGTATACACTCTGATCAGTTTTTGAACGAGTTTCATCTGTTGTGGCTTGATGAAAATGTTCAGCAAGAGATTTTAAATTTTGCCAAACTGCATTAACAGTTCTGAATGTACTAGCTATCCACCTTATTCCTAAAACACGTCCTATTTTTTAAATTTCTTTTCCAAAATTTTCCGCACATGATTCTAGTTCGCGTTGATTTTTAGGAGATTGATGATAAATGGTATATAATTTATCCATAAATATGTGAAAATGGTTAATACCATTTACTTCCGCGACAGCATCGTTAACAGAGAGCTCCAGACGATGATTTAAACAGTGCCACGTGATTATTTTTAGAAATTTATTCAATAATTTTGTAGCCACTCCTGACCTTTTTCCTAACATTACACTTGCTCCGTCACTGGTAAATGCAATTAAATTTTGTTTCAAATAATTCTCGTCGAAGTCATATTTTTCCAAATTATTTAAAAGGTATTCTGTAATGGTGGATGCTGTTTGATCGGACAATTCTATTAAATCGAAAAAAAGGAATCGTGGTTCGCTGATTTTATTTATTTCGAATTTTAAAAATATAATTAGGGTAGATTTTTTACTTAATGTTGTAGATTCATCAATGAGAATCGAAAACCGAGCGAAAATATTAAAGCTTCTCTTCTCTTTTACTTCCATCAAGTGTTGAATACGAATAAAGCTTTTGGTTAGTATTTTGTGTGTATAGTAAAGTTACATTTAATATCTCATTTGAAAGTATGAAATTGTAGTAGCGGACCGTAAGCTATTAACGTGATGCACGAGTTAGTGCTTATTTAAATAAAAGGTCCGGCTATTACGACAAAAATTATTAAATGGATGCATGATATATGGGGGTAAGCAGAAGTGGAAATCAATTTTGTATGGGTGATATATTTAGTATGGAATGGTACTGTGATACGAAGTGAATATTTTGCGAAGATATCAGATGGTAGAAGCATGTGGATCCGGCAATCAGCGTAGTAAATGGAAACAACGCCGAGTGGTTTCTGGTAACCATCTCCGACGGTAATGAAGAATGAAGGTGTCTCCAGGTAATTAATTTGACATTTCTGTTGTTACATAAACATTTGTGGAATTTTTGTGTTGTGTGGTTGACTTTTTGGTGGCATATTTATTGTTTTAAAAACTTGTTTTAAAAGATACATGTACAGGACAATTTAATAATTTTGAGTATTGAGAAAGGGTTTATTTAGAATATATTAAAAATTTATTCAGGCTATAAATTGTGTTGTAAAGGGTAAACGGGTCTGTAAATTTGTTTTCATTAATGCACGGTTTAAAAAGCGTATACAAACAAAACTGGGTTATAATGAACTCACAATACACCAGTGTAAAGTCAATTTAGGGTTACAAGTGGGGCCTATCTACTCATATCTACTAGAATTTGTTTAAAATTATTTTAAAAATCAAGGACTTTAAAACTTGCAATAAATTGAGCTGGTAATTATTGTATCAAACTGCTTGGACACATCTGTAAATATATTTTATCTGTTAATATGTGTAAATAAAAGGTTGTATGATTGTCATATTATTTGGTAATTTTATTTGATGGTGTGTGAGTGTGAAAAAGGCAAGTACGTAAAACTAGGTATCCAAGTAGAGGCCGATTGCTGAGCTAGCCAGGGAAGCAGAGGAATTCGAAGGCGTCTTAATAAAAGAAGGGCAAGGCATTTTTTTAAATTTTTTGAAAATTTTATGTTGGGCTAAGGAGGGGCACGAATTTTACCGACTTCCATGGCACTTTTATGACGCCCAATTCGTGGGGTTCGAATGATATTTAGGAGGAGGCTTGAGTGTTCCAGAGATTATCCCAGCGTGCCATGGCAATATATATAATAAAAAGGATTCATAACTTAGATTTTATGCAACTGGTTCGAATCCCGACCAGATCCGCTTGAAGATATTAGGTGAGCATTTTTCACAAAAACACGCCCTCGTTCGAATGAGAGATATAATAGACATCCTGTGTGAGTGCTATCACGCACGTTAAAAACCACTACCTTACTTAAAGCAACAAGTTGACAAAATAAAAAATTTTCCAGGTAAAAGAAATTTACTTCCTGGCCAATGTAGTACCTTCGGGTGGAGCACTGGAAAATCAAATGTAGTGTCACGATGCCAATCACTGACGTGTAAAGTTCAACTCGAGATAGGAATTACTGACTGTGTAATGAGAGAATTATTGTGTCAGGATTTAAAGCACTGCTTGTGTAATGTGGGATTCAATTAAAGTAACGTGTACATAGCGTAACACCATACGATTCTTGGATATCAATCACAAGTGTTAATGGTTTTGGTTTTTGGATATTTATCACAAAGACTGGACTTCCTGATCGATTCGTAGCTGCTTTTACATGTTATACTTTTTATATAGTGAGCATGGCTATAGTGATCAAGACAAACCTAGGAAAGTTTGAGCTATTTTTACAAGTGCTGGAGACAGAACAGAAGCAATAGAGCTTTGAGTCGCGCATACAAGACATAATGAATTTACTCTTATTTGAGAGTTATCTTGTAACACTAATCATCAAGTTACTATCTAGCATTTAAGATTTAACCATTATAGTTGCAGTGCACCGTTTAACAAATTTAAATAATTATTCTAGCAACTTGCCAGAACAAACATTATGCAAAACTTTTAAAAATTCCAGATGCGGCTATTATTGAAAAAAGTGTTTGCTTTGTGTGAAAGTAATTCAATAATACATATACGGTAAAAATAAATCACTTAATAACTATCGAAGCCATGCATTGTATTGCCATTTAGTACAGCGAACGTACCACCAGAATTAGCAAAAGCTTTTACAACGCAGGAGTTTTGTCGATAACGTTAGTGAAATAAATACTAATAATGTGTGCTAAATAAAATTTGCACGCAGGCCTTTTCAGGGAATGCGAAAATAGCTATTTCAAAGCAGTTTATATTTTACCAGGTCATTTTTAATAATTGATAGACTTACATTGGGCCTTTCCATCGTTTTTCATTTTTAATTAATGCCATTTTCAAGATCGCTTTTCTATCTTCACAAATTGATTACAGCATTATAAAACGTTTTTGAATTGCTATAGTTGCATTGACAAAATACTTTTCTATCAAATTACCTTTTATTCAATTAAGAACTCGTCTTTGTATTTTCTTCTGGAGTTCAGTTTTAAAATACTGTAGGAAGCGTATTAGCTTGTTTTTAAAGTATTTTTTAAATCAGCGCAAATCAATTGCGCCACCCGAACGAGTGAATACAACTGGGGCGATACATAAACCTAAATCATGTACGCAACTATAGATCGACCTAACTTTCAATTTGGTTAGCACTTTTGTCAAACATGTCTGACAGTGTCAGTTTTTGATTTATGTCAGGTAACATGAAGAAATTCTCAAAACCACGGCTGTAAGCTAGCTATGGAATACAGATATTTGGTAATTGTAAAAGGCAAGTTGCTTATAATTAGTTAATAAAATGAAATCAAATCAATCTCATAATTGAAAGATTGAAAATATATGGTCCAGCTCAGGATTCGAACCTGTATAAACGTTTAATTTACAATTTCATTTTAATAATTAGTTATAATATTACAAACAGCTGCCTTATACAATTACCCATAATCTCTGTATGTGTATATATTGCCGTGACCCGCCTATTTGTTGTTGCTGTGATTTGAGTACAACGAATTGTATTAATGAGGATGCAATAGAAAATCTGGAACTACAGTCTTATCGCGTTTTTTTCCTTGTCTGGCAAGCTTAACAAAAATTATGTTGTGGAATTTAGAAAAATGAAACGAAGCACAGAAATCTCAAGAAAGATATATAAACATACTTTGTGCATTTGAAAGAATATTTTTCTTTGATGCACATACTCTAAAGAATCTCTTACATTCCACAAATATATATAATGCTTATAAAAGCAATTTACAGCTTGTTCTGAGACAAAAAATTCTACCTAATGGTTACTTACTTATTAAAATAACCCTCAAATAATCCTTGTTAACAATTACAGAAACCCAAAATATTTTGTATAAGTCACAAAAATTCTCCTTAAAATTCTGTATATAATTTACCTATCCTTGTATTATCCCGTTTGTCAGTGTAGTTGGCCAACGACGCCGCCACGCCCGGAAGAAATTTTATAAAAGTCAATTTCTTTGAGCTCTGCCCTCAAAATTACTGGAAAAATAATCTATTAAAAAATAATTTTTATAAAATGAAGAACTTATTCTAGCTTAAGTTCCTAATACGTAAATATCCTGTTAGGCTACAAAAAAAGAAACAAAATTATACTTGCAGGTTGGTATTGTCCAACTCTCCGTATAGCGCTTATAAAAATATCATTTCCATTAAACACTTTCTGTTTCCATTTTAAATCTCCAGTTATAACCAATCTCGACGTTGAAATAGGGGTTTGCAAAATATATTTATTTTTCATAGAATAAAATCACGAATCGTGATCTTGTACCAAGATTATTTATATTTTTGCAATAAATCTTCATTACACTTTGTCAAATAATTACGTTTGATATACTTGTTGAGCGTCGATGAAATAAAATACAAATTACTCGAAACGTATATGTTTCATATTTTCATGTTTCATCAATTAAAGAATGAAACGTTTGATTTTAGAAAAAATAATTTCAATTTTCGACCTTCCTCATTATATACTAAAATTCTAAATACGTCATTTTTTCCAATCCATTCTAAATTTACCTCAAAGCATCAGTAACTGGATGAATTAATAATTATACAAATTTCGCGTTTTATTGAACTAATTAAGTGTAAAGTTATCGCGGTTGTTATATTTTAGGTCTATCGTGAAAAGTCTGCCATTCTTTGTTGATGCTTTAAAGCATAACCGTTGTCATCTGTCCCTTACAGCTATTAAGCGCGTTATGTATTTGATTTTATAGCTTTTTCCAATAGTAGCGTTTCTTTGAATTGAAGTGTTTATTCCTTGATACAAATTAATTAGCGTATTAGTGGCTTTTAGAGTATTTCAAGTAAACCACGTATGCCTTTATTAAATATTCGAAAACATGGGAATTAATCCGAAACTAACTTCTTTGAAAGAAAGATACGTTTTATTTAAAGCTCATAAAGTGGTATTTTTAACGAGAATGAATGCATTGTTTTTGTTTTACATGATATATCTACTCACGGAAAATATGCTTTGCTTTAACGAGGATGTATTAGAGTTGGCAATTGGTTATGCTTATTGTAATATTTTTAAGGATTGATTTTTATTCTAGCAAAGTATAAATTTTAGCTTCGCATATCTTAAAAAAGGTAGCTTAAATCGAAGTTATTTTTTTGTATTTACACAATAATTATTTATACACGAATGAAAATAAATGCGTTGTTTTTATGCTTTAAAATAAAAACTTGTTTTAAGGTATCTCTCAAGAGTAATTATTTTTACACACGGTTGAAATGAATTAATTTCAAAATTAGGAATCTAAATTTATGCAGGGTGGAAAAATTAAATATAGAGAAATTTTACTTTTCTACACTTTTCTTCTCTTTCTACACTTTTTTAAATAAATTGCACTTTTTGTTAAAATAAAATATGGAATCTGTGATATCATTGAAGTCGTGATTTTTCGGGCTAACCAATGGTAGAAAATTTCATATATCGGCCATAAAAAGAACAAAAGTTGACTTCGGACGCGCGCAACGGTGTGTTACTAGAAACTCTTTAATAACTTTGGTTATTATTTATTACTATTTATTAAGTTCCGCTGGAAATTAAAGAAGTTATTAAACATAAAGAAAAATGCAGTATTTTAGTTTTTTTTCAGTATTCTAAAAGCCACCTAAAAAATTCATAATTTCTTTGCAGATTCTAAAAGGCCTCTAAATAGCGCAACTTTTGTTTAATCTAACCCCATGATGAGCATTGAATTAGTAGTAACCCTGTTTGCTGTGATTTAAGGTCATATTATGGCGTAGAATAAAAGTTGTATTTTATAAATTCTGAAAAGTTCGAGAAGGGGTCAAGTTGTTAGATATTTAGGCGTATAGAAAACGTATTTGTGAAATGCCCTGTATAAATGTTTCAGTTACGTTTGACGCATAAAACCGTGACTATTAGAGGAGTTTAATAAAAAAGAATCGTGTTTTAGATAAAAGAAAAGAGGTATTAGTTAAGCTTGATGCATAAATAAAAGCTCTTTAAAAGAATATCATAAATATTAAATGTTTGAAGTATCGGATTCGTGTAAATGCTACTAAATGAGTTTTATCTATATTTTATAATAAAAGATTACATTTTCTTTAAAATTTTAGTCCAGAAGCATATGAATTCGAATGAATGAATACCCTAAAAAATTTTCATCTGTAATTTAATAACACGAGAATGTGTTTTCAATTGAAAAGACTATAATTAAGGTTTTATACCATAAATCAACAAGATATCTGATAGTAAAATGCACAAAAAGCATGTTTCATATGAAAAGTATTGATAAATTACCGTGAATACTCGGAAACACGAGAAATACGACGCGTTCACTTGCCTGCATTCTAGAACCGGTTGGACGCGTCTAGAACGTATTACGTCAAAGGAGATTTATTTTATTTAAATGCCAATCCTTGCTTAGTGGAGATTAGTGTTGTTTGAAGCTCCGGAAGTGAGAATGTTATTTGACGTACTTACAATACGGTACGTAATCAATTGCCTACACGAAATGTATATTGTTGGAAGCGTTAGTTATTTAAATATATTAAAATGGAAATAGACGACTAAAAACAATTAAAACTGCTACAAGATTTTTTTTAGATATTGAAGATAATTGGACTAGACGTATATGATTTTAATGGTTTATTATTGATGAAGAGGTAGATCTGCATAAAAATTGGACATCTAAAACGATTTAAAAGAAGATGGAGCATCGAATGGTAATTACTGTGGTTTGAAAAAGAGAACAACAAGAACACCTGCAACGGTAAAATTAATACATCTTGTTTACATTTCTAAAATGACTCGTATTTATAGATTAATTAGTTAAACTGCGTAATAAGGCTTTTCTGTGTGCAAGTCACTTTAATTAAATGGAGAATGATATTATATTAGATGAATTTTAAAAGTAATTGCTGTACATATAAATTATAAGGGACGTTTAATTAAGAGGTTATTGGTGAGTGACAATCCTATGTTTAAGATATGTTTAAAGAGATTAAAGTAGGGGATTACAGAATATGTCTTGTACAATGAATTATTAGAATTGTTTTTTTAAGTAATGTATAATTATCACACGTGTAAGATTTGTTTGTTAAACAACTTATAGTATGTGTTGTGGAAAAGCTATTTCGATCAGTGTATTTGCCTTTAAAGTATTGTTTGTAGAGAATGTTGTGGATTCATTGCTTTGTTGTACGAGAATTATTTTGAATTATTACACCTTTATGATCAAAGTGGTTTAATTAATTTTATAAGATGAAAATCCAGAAAATGAATCGGAGAACTAGCAAAATTCAGGCGTGGGCTATAAGATACATTTATCCATAGCATCTTTTATCTTATATCGACGCCTAACCTGGGGCGATTAGGTAGTGCACATAGCAATATATATATATATATATATATATATATATATATATTGCTGTGAATCCTCCAAAATCCGGGAACTACGCTTTTCGAATCGAGCCCCACAGATTGGGCGTCAAGAATGCTGTGAAACCTACAAAAAGCTATTAATTTAACTGGTCCGTTGACTTTCTTCTGTTACTCGCCTCTTTACTCTTTTCCGCCTCGGCTGCTCACCTAGTTAAACCTTTATCCTCATTCATAAAAAAAACAAACACATTCCTACCACAAACATCAACGTTAACTCTATTTACATCAATATTCACAATACATTAAAATTTCAAAATTAAAATTCAGCATAAATTTTAATATCAGAAAATTTCAAGATTAAATTTGTTATCATTTTAATGTGCATCCAGAATTAAAGTCCTTGTAGGATGCCTACTAATTAATATAACAATATATGCAGACCTGAGTCTGAGTACAAAGGGAGCATCTACCACCCCTTTACGTTAATTAACCAGGTTCGTCTAATTGAGCTCAAAGACATACCCAAATTTTCATCATAATCCAAAACATAAATACTAAATACCCCTTTCTACTTAAACAAGAAAATCTCACCTTAAAATTAAAAATTTGCTGTTAGTACAATTTCACTACTGTCCATTTTAAGTAAATCAATTATAAAGTTATTCAACACACACCAACACATCAAAAATCGAACAACAAAGCATAAGTTACCTGAAGGTTACTGCACTAGTGGCTTCAATGTACATCGTCCTTGCTAATTTCACCATCCCAACTGGGTTATGTTTACGTCCTCGGATTACTGGTCGCTTTTAAACATTTTCTCTACACCACCATTCATCTAAAGTTGTTTCAGTGCTTTTCTGGAACTCATTTGTGTATATCTGAAGTTTGTTTTGTGGATCCAGACACGTTTACAAATCATTTACTTATTACCACCCCCGAAAAATAGCAAAGAAATTCATACTTCTTTCACAAATATACGCCAAAACTGCCAACTTTTGTGTATTCATTTGTCGTTGCAAATTTGACTAATTGGTACAGTGACACTAGACTTTATTACCTTGTATCATCTTTTCTAAGTGCACTAAATTTCATTCATTGTAGCACGTAAAGATCAAACTGTTTTAAATCACCAAAATATACGAGCAAACTGTTTAAATTATTTAATCAAAATCGGAAAACTAAAAAAAACTGTTTAACGCATTGAATCAAGTCGAAGATCTAAGAGAGCCCCACTCCTATCAACACGGGTTTAAATAGTGGTTAGCCTGTCTGTCGGTCTTGTCCCCAAAACGGCCAGTTTCTAGAATTTCGTCATTCTATGTTCCCATCTCGACCGCCTGTGCGTCGGTTCTTATTAAATTTGCACTCGCACCAGTTAAATCTCAGAAATTTCGACACGGCTCGCAACGTCTGGAAATAACTAATTAATTTTTATACAGAAATGTTATTTTTACCTCTCAAGTTTGCCTTTTATTTTCAACCAATCGCAACCCAGTGACGTTGCTCCACTCACGCCTTTTACTATATGTGTCTCGGTCTTGCGCATATTATCTGTCTCTATTTAACCTGTTCTTATTGGTGCAAATTGATATTCTTTATTATCGATTATTTCAGTCCACGTGTGTTCTTATCTGGGTTAAATAATCCCGTATCTAGCCTTCCCGTGAATATTAAACGACGGTTTCTCCAAGATTCTCTGTAACCATTCGTTATCTGCAAAATTTACGCAGAACGAGCTTTTTAAATAAACCCTGTTTTGTATTTCGTGCTAAAGCATCCGACCGTTTCCAATATCCGTAGAATCGACATGTTTATCTAAACAAATTAAACTGAAATTGCCTTTTAAAAATACGCAGGTGTGTTCAAACGTAACATTTTAAATAACCCTTCTACGATTTGACTATTATTGGGTTTTCACAAGCTTTTATGCTTATTATATTATTAATAATGGTTCCATTAACTCCAATTAAAATAATACCCTTTAATTTTTAGTGACTCCTAATCAAATATTAATTATTTTCTGTACATTTTGTTTAATACCGGTTACTTAAAATTGAGTTAATTACTATAAATTTTGCACGTAATTTCCATTTGTTTCTTTACTCGGAATAATTAAATTACACGTAGAGCATTTTAATACTGCTTCCTTTTTTATAGCAAGCGTCTTGTAAATGATTTAAATCTCTTATTTTTAATGAAACGAATGAATTTTTATTCTCCACGGTTTTTTAATAACGCGTACCTTTCCCAAAGCTTCTACACGGTGATTAAAATTATTTGATGTGATTATTTAATTTTCTACCCTGGTCTAAATATGAGTATATATATATATATATATATATATATATATATATATATATATATACATATTACCCATATTATATATATATATATATATATATATATATATATATATATATATAGCATTACAAAGATATTTGGTACATTTTGTTTAGTGTTAAAAATTCATAGGTCTGAAAGTACAGACGTATTGTTTTTGTAGGATAGCCCAAAAAATTCATCTGTAAGATGTTTGATTGTTTCTGATTAATTTCATTTTACCGTTATAAACGACTTTATTTACTCTATTTAAGTAACTTTGTATCTTTAAAATGTAAAAATATTTAAATTTAATTTCATGGCTGTTTTATATAAAATTGATTTTGTTATGTGACACCTATTTGCGCGTGTAATCTTTCAAATCTCGATACGCAAAAAATTTCACTTAGTATGCATGAACCTATCTGAAAAAGCTATTAACGTAACAAGCACTTTGCATCATAAAATTCAAATAGAATGAGAGCCAATCTTCTAGACTGTAAATTCCTTAAGCTCATATGAATGCTTTTCATTTCGTATTCAAGTCAAAAGCAAACGTGTTCATTTTAAACCTGTAACACTACGTTCCGCAATGTGTTGACAGGTTTGAGAGATTGGTTCACTACCAGCAACTGGATGAAGGCAACATACACACACTTCATCATAAGATTAAGATTAGTTGGTATGGTAACGCACTAGTCCGCATAGAATATCGAAATCTAAGCAAAATTTTTGACATGATAGAGTATATGAGCGCTTAGTATAAGGTAGAGACCTCAAAGTTAAATAGTTTGATTCGGAATTATATTAACTTTCTAGAATTATATCGTGATAACGCACATTGCATATATGTAAAGAATTTTTTGGGATATAGTCTAATAATAAAACAATTAACTAAAAAGTTTTGATCAGAACTTGACGTTTCGGTAGTTTTTCCTACCATTTTCAAAATCTAAAATAGAAAGAAACCTCATTAGTAAAAATACATAATAAGACGATAATAACTTGCTCTGATCACACTAAATTTACACAAATATATAAAAATTCTAAAAAATTTACATAATAAAAGTAGGTCTATGATTATAAAAATTAACAAATGCCAGAAGGGCACGTATTGTACCGGTGACGGTCAAAAACGGAAAGAACGAAACTAAAAAAATTATTTGAAATTGACAAGGAGAACGTCCCGAAAAATGACAGCAGTTACACTTCAAAGAGTATTAATTCCTTTAACGATGTTTGAAAAGATCATTATGTACTTCATCGACATCCATTTTGTCATTAATAGGATTGATTTCCCTATTAATATAAAACGAATCTATTTTATCAACCTGATCTTAGAATTGGGTTTGCTGTCCAAAATGATGGTATCATCGAATTATGTTGTAGGTTCAATTGAAAGACATGTGAAGACAATGCACATTTAGCAGAGTTTTTTTCGTCAGTCACTCCTGTGTTGGGTTAAACGACTTTTTAATCACTGACTCGCCTGCACAATGTAACTATTATTGCAGCTATATGTGACCTTGTAGACGATGTTGCTCGTTAATAATTTTGTATAACATTTCAAGAATTTTCACCTTCCCAATGATCATATTCTTATTTCATTGGATGTAGCTACTTTGTTAACTAATATTTCTTTACCTTTAGTCATCAATACTAGCGAAAAAAAACTGGAATAAAATTAAACCTTTTTGGAAGCTGTCAGAAGATTTATTTTTGGCTTCGATTAACCTGGTATTTAACAATACTTATTTTGTTTTTCAAGATAAGTTCTATCTATAACTATTTGGAACTCCAATGGGGTCATCGTTGTCGCCTATAGTCTCTCAAATTATTATGGATAACCTACTTTCCATCGTTTAACATAGACTACCTTATGAGATGTCATTTCTAGTCAAGTATGTCGATGACATCATTTGCTCGTTGTTATGTAAATATGTTGACCAAACTGTCGCAACATTTAATGACTTTAACGAACACCCTAAGTTTACTTATGAAATAGAAGTTGATGGCAAATTATCTTTTCTTGATGTTCTTGTTTAGAGGCTTAGACAATCGTATAAACGAGACGCTTCACTGAAGAGATTGACTTTCACCACAGCAGTATTAAACTAGTTTACTTTATATGAGCATAAATATTTTGAAATGTGAACTATACAAATTGTAATTATGTTACTAAGCCAATGAATAAAAATGACTATTGTTTATTTAAAGCTTAATAATAAAAAGCAATCTCTTTTGAGTAAAAATACTATTTAAACATTTTTGTTACTTTAAAAATTTATGTTACAATATTTATATGGCGAAAGTTGTAACATAGAACAGAGGATTTGAAGAACTCAAAAATTAAAAGGATCTTATCAGTGAAAAAATGTTTATAGAAATAATTACTGTAGAATAGGACACACATTTTATAATACTCAACGTGAAACGATCATAAGGCAATTAGCATTTAAGGAAGAACTTTGCAAATAAAAATGCATGAAAGTTTATTAGACGATTTTAAAATTGTTCTTACTAATATTAGAAAAACGAGAATAAAGAATCATACGGAACGTAAACACCAAGTTTTGAAGTCCCTCCTGAAAAATTAAAAATACTTTTGCTAAATGAAGGTAGCAAACTGTACTAAACTACTGTATTTTCGGAGATGCAGTAATGAAATAGCGGTAACATTGTTTAGATGAAAGCTATTCAAAGATTAAATACGCAATACTAATAAATAAAAACTGCTAAGTATATAAATAGTAAATTAACAGCTGTAAAAGAAGTTGAAAACTTTTTATAAAACTAAATTTCTGTCTCGGTGTTAAATTTAAATATAAATGTTTAAATATACAAAGCTTAAATGCAACCAAAACTAACTAGTAAATAAAGTAGTGTATTATTCCACTATATATATATATATATATATATATATATATATATATATATATATATGTATATACTGTTCACAAGTCTAATTAACACTATATGCCTTATTTATAGATGTTTTCAGTCCAATTAACAACGAAGCACTATCACACTAATGAATTTACAACATTAGACACATCATATAACATATATGTATACTCTTAGACTTCCAAAAGCTCAACTACTTTTACTATACACGATATAAATTTATATTCGACATTCTGGTATAGACTAACTCTGTACTTCATCATCGGTCTTATTTATACCGTGAATTAAAAAGGATAACTCATCCTCCAGTAATTGCCAGAAGCTTCTCCGTCGATGGAGAATATACAGTGCCTGCGGTGGTTGTGTGTTTGACGGGTTGCCTAATAGTAGCTTGCAACAATATATATAATATTGAAGATGTTGGATTTACTTGAACAATTACGCGTTAGTAAGGTGTGATTCAGGAAGTGAATATACTAACGGCAGTATAATGTACATTTCTAAAAACCTTGAATTCAAAACTTTCAAAGAATAAGTATAAAAGCACAATAATAAGCGCATTCGTTTAAAAGCAGTACTATTTAATACACTTTGGAAACTGGACTATTATAGTATTGTGAAACTCATTGTCCAAGATTAGAATTCAAAGCATGGGATTTTTGGTAATGGCAACCGATGGAAAGTTGGTTAATTGGAGAAAAAATTTCGGAAAATCAGTAGTATTTATTTGATCTTTACATATCTACGTTCCTATTTCCTTTTTAGTTATAGGCAAAAAATAATTTTCCAACTTCAAAAAATATTTTTCTCTCGTATTATAAATTAAAATAGAAAAAGACAAATGATACTTTTTTATAGCATTATTATATGGGCTACAACTTGTCCCTATCAATTTTTTCTAGGGCATTTCCTATTATGGGACGATCGTCAACTTAATTTTTAAACTACCTGATTGATTGATTAAATTGGGAAGGGTGACTTAAAACCACGCGCACTTAGGCCTCCTGGTGGGCCCATTGTGCTGCCTTCCTTGCCCTAGGTTGGTCCTTCATAGCTCAGCCACCCGACCTTGCAGGTGAATTTGAGGATGTCGGACCAAGGGGTGTCCGGCCTTCTCGGGCCAGAAGTCCCCCAGCATGGATCCTCGAAGTCGGGCGAGTACCGGACAGGTGCACAAAATGTGCCACGCCGTCTCATCCTCCTGTTGACAGCCGCGACAGGTGCGGTTGTCTGACAGACCCATCCTGTGCAGGTGCTTCCTTAAAGTGCAATGCCCGGACAGAATACCTACTAGTAGCCGTAGTTTCTGTCTCGGCAAGTGTATGACAAATTTTTCTATTTTGGTCATGGGAGACCTTATGAACATTTTTGCTTGCCGGCAGCTTAATGTACAAGCCCACCTATCTTTGTGACGGCGGTGAGTTATTTGTCTTATCATGGAGAACACCACCGATGGCGTAATAGCAACCGATGTCTCAGGGCCGACAAAACCCCGAGCCGCTCCCTGCCTCGCCAAAGAATCGGCCTGTTCGTTACCATGTACTCCTGAATGCCCTTTGATCCAAACCAGCTCAAGGGCGTTTGTATTAGAAGAGAACACGATGGCATTGGTATACCACCCCCGAGAGAAGCTTTTGCTTGTTTAAGCTCAGAGGAGCTGCTATCCATGTTCCAGTATGGCATTAGCGCCATGCATGATGGCTATGACTTCCGCTTGGAAAACAGTTACCAGCCTGCCCAGCGCAACACTTTTATGAAGGTCTAGGTCATAGGAGAAAGTGCCTGCCCCGGTACCTTCATTTGTTTTGGAACCATCTGTGTAGATGGAGATCTCCGTTAAGGAGGCGTCCGCAGTGTTTAGGCAAACCCCAAACCGCTTCCTGGAAATCATTATAGGTGCGATCGAATCAACCACTCCTCCCAAGATAGGGGTGTTCTGCACCGCCTCTCTTAGTATGTTGTGGTGTCTACCACCGCCTCTCTTATCGATCCATAGACCTTTGAACCGCAGCCTTGTTGCCGCTCTCAAAGCCATCTCCTCCACATGTAGGTCCAGCGGAGTGAGGCCTAGGATGGCTTCTAAGGCTGCAGTAGGTGTAGAACGCAATGCACCTGTAATGTTTAGACAGGCCACTCTTTGGATATGAGTAAGATCTTTGACTGTATGGGCCAGTCTGGTCCTGGGCCACCAGACTACAGCGTCATAGCAGAGCATCAGCCTTACTACCATGATGTATAGCCACAGGCCAGCCTTTGGTGGAAGACCCCAAAGTTTGCCTATGGCACGTTTGCATTGCCAGAACACTTGGTTGGCTTTGCTAGTTTTCATTTGTAGGTGTTTGGCCCAGTTCAGCTTCTTATCAAGTATAATGCCCAGATACTTGACTTCTTCTGATAAGGGAAGAGAAGTTTGGAAGAGCATTGGCAATTTGGTTACCGTCAGCTTCCTTTTATTGGAAAACAACACCAGCGACGTTTTGTTGGGGTTTGTTACGTTAATTCGTGGCAGTCCCTGTTCGGGCGCCAAAGTTATGCTACGTTGGCTAGTAGCCGTGCGTAACACAAAGAAAATTAAAGAAATGACCGGGCCCAATCGGAGATTAGGGGGGGTTGTAGAAAGCAGACCAACATATAATGTATACGGCGGTAAGGAGTTAGTGACAATACCTGCAAGCAAAATAGTTAACCAAACCTGAAAAAAAAGAATAAGCATAGCAGCAATGATAAGTCTAAAATTATTCAGTACTTTGTAGAATGTAAATAAAACTGTTTGGATAATCTATATACTATAATCACGATAAAAGCATTACAAAAATTTTTAGTACAAAGTGAGGTAATATTGGGGAGTAGCAGAAACGTTTCCTCACACACCAATTAAACATAAATCAGACAAAATGTTAACAAAAGATAAATAGGTAAGACACAATAGATATAAGTAATTCAGTAGTATTGATTTTTTTCTTTCTTTTTTTTTTTCTTAATTGCAGGCAAGTCTATTGTAAAAGGTATCAACACGACAAAGAATATTGCAAAACCAACGAATAGATATTTAAAGTAATAACAAGTATGAAATAGTTCAATTTACACAACCAGGAGCACCGGAAGAGTGTCTATAGAGTTGGACTAATTCGGCTACTGATAGCCTTGCAGTTGGAGTTGGTGGAGTGTGGGGTGTCCATGGTTCCATCCCATTATCAACTTGAAACTTGACACTACTAGCAACTGCAGATTGTTCTTTTACTTCTGTAACTGATCGAAAGCCTCCTGATAGCTTGGTAAGCCGGATGCACTGGTGTAGCTTGGCAAAGATTCACAGTCTATTCGCGGGGGTGGAATTTGTGGTACAACAGACAGGAACACATGCAACACACGCAACTAAGAACAATTAAAGTTAGTATAATTCCGATCCAAACATCCGTCAAGAAGTTTTCGTATTGCGGATCTGCTTCAGCAGAAAGAACTTCGTCAACTTCTGAAGCTAATTTCAGTTGGTAAAGGCATTGTTTGAATACGGGGAAACATTTAAAAAAAACACGGTCACTCTGACAATCTCGTCTTTAAAAAAATGTACGTTCATATTTTATTTACTTATTATTAAATGCAAGGTAAATTTAACGTATCATTAATACGGCATGAGTTAAAAAAAACGAGTTTAAAACCTGACTAAAGTGGCTCCTTTAAAAATTCTGTACAAGTTTATTGCACTTACTCTGATAAAAAAAGACCACGAAACTAGATCGCACACACACAGTATTCCTAAAAGAATCGGTCAAGTTTAGCAAGCAAGTTCTACAACTTTTATTTCAAAAGAAACTCAACTAAAAACACAATTAGGAAAGCACGCGTAATCACTAAGTAAGTCCGTCAATGTTCCGCACAAACACGTTACATATAAAGCATACTTCCTTCAAAAAGGAATTAGAACTACACACTGCTACAGTTAATATACGATTTCCAATTGACAAGAAAAACAACTAAAATCGTGCCGTGCTGGTTCATGATACCGCATTAATTCTCGCTATTGTCAAAGCAAAAAGCAACAGTCTTTTCAACGTATTTAATATATAGGAACCAAGAACGAACTACAACTGCTCATCTGTTTATATAAACTAGTTGTTACCATAAACTCTTGTCGACTTTTATCTCGACTTCGATAATACATTAAGGAACATCCAAAACGTGAATGCAGCAATCATCTAATAACTATAATTACAGTTGTTTATCATTTTCGATACGTTGGAAAGTAATTAAATGAAAATCAATCTTCAAATTATCTACTTTTAAAGTAATACCCACGAGTTAAATTGCATACAAATCTGAATTATTCTGAAGTATTTCCTTTATACAAACAGCGATCCCAAAGAAACGATGTATTTTTAAGTACGCTAACAGAAAGGGAGCGTAAAATGTTAAACTACAAAAATGCCCGTTACAGGTTGATGTTAAAAAGTTATCGGAGCACCAGAGCTCCGTGATCTTTAGTGCTGCTTGCATCAAACTACACAGCACTTGTTCGAATTTGCCGACTACTAGGATAGCTATGTCGTCGGCGTAATTTATCGTGTAGAAACCTGCCTCATAAAGACGTTGGAGAAGGCTGTCCACTAGTAAATTTCATAGTAGCGCTGACAGCACGCCCCCCTGGAGACAGCCTTTACCTACCGCCCTAATTACTAAGGTTTCCCCCACATTGATGTGTACCCGTCGACATCGCAGAATCTGCATGGTAAACTGCCGAAGGGTGTACTCAGCTCCATGCGTCCGTAGAGCTTTATTGATGCTTGCAAAAGTGGTTTCGCTGAACGCACCCTCGATATCAATAAATGCGCCTAAGGCGGACATGTTATTATCTAGGGTTTTTTCAATCCGTCCTACAACAGCGTGGAGGGCAGATACCGTTGATTTTCCTAGTATGAAGGCGTGTTGATTTGGGTGAAGTGGATAAGAAAGCATTATCCTCTCTCTCATATCATTGTCGCACAGTCTCTCCAAGGTCTTTAGCAAAAAAGACGTGAGACTGATCGATCTGTAGGATTTAGCCTGGGAGTAGTCCTTCTGGCCTGGTTTAGGAATGAAGACAACTCTAACCTCTCCAACTGCTGGAGATGTATCTAAAAGCAATACAGCCCCTAAAAAGTACCACAAGGAATGGTGTCAGCCTCTCCACTCCCCACTGTAGTAGGGCGGGGAAGATGTCATCCCTTCCAGGGGACTTAAACGGTTTGAGAGTTAGGATAGCCCATTTAATTTTTCTTTCATTCACTATCCGGTTTGAAACCTCCCAGTCGGCCCCGTTAGGTGTCGAGCTGGGTTGATCCACCCCGTATGAGGAAGGTTGTGTTACACTACCTGGAAAGTGAGTGTCCGCGAGTAACTCCGCTGTTTCTGCCTCGTTAGTGGTGTATGTACCATCCACACGTTTCAGACAGCATGGTTGATGACGAGGGTCTGTGGACAAAATCCTGTTAATGCGAGAGATTGCATTGGTTGACTCGACTGAGTTACAGAAGGTCTTCCATGAGTCTCTCTGTCGTCTTCTAGTTGTCGTTTTGTATAGTCGCTGGTGGCTTTTATACGCCTCCCAGTCAGCCATACTTCTGGTGTTCTTTGCCTTATTAAACAGTTTGCCCAGGGTCTTTTTCAGCTTCTGTAGCTCCGCGCCCCACCATGGGGTAATGGAGCGAGTAGAATCTGTCCTGACCGGGCATGCCTGTTCAAAGGACTCTACGATGGAGTTTTGTAGAGAGACCTAGTATCTCTGTAGCTCTTCTATTGTTTTTGGGTTGTCAGTACCTTGTGATGTCAAAAGGCGTTGCTCCAAGCTGTCTAGGTAGACAGACCTGTTGGTCGCTTTTGGGTTCCTATATTCTTTACAGACAGCTAATGCTGCCTTTAAATTAAAACTTAACAATCTGTGATCTGACAGTGTCGCTTTAGGCGTCACCTGCCAGTTCAAGATATGTCTTGAAATGCCTGACGATGTCAGGGTTAAGTCGATGACTGTCTGGAAGCGAGATGTCACAAACGTGGGTTTGCTGCCCCAGATTCTTACTCGATATATACTCGAGTAGTACTTTTCCACGGGGGTTTGTATCTGCGCTACCCCATACCACATGGTGCGCTTTAGAATTGCATCCGATAATCAGATGCTTTTTGTGCCTATTACAATGATCAATGACTGCCGTCAACTCGGGAGGAGGTGGGTCATGGTCAATTGGAAAATAGGCTGAGACCAAGATTATGTCAATAATTCCTCTCATCCTGCGACTGATCTGTACGGCTGCGACGTCACGGCCACTCAGTTGTGGCAGGAGGAGAGCATTTAAGTGTATTTAAATGATTCAGGAAGTGAATATACTAACGGCAGTATAATGTACATTTCTAAAAACCTTGAATGCAAAACTTTCAAAGAATAAGTATAAAAGCACAATAATAAGCGCATTCGTTTAAAAGCAGTAGTATTTAATACACTTTGGAAACTGGACTATTACAGTATTGTGAAACTCATTGTCCAAGATTAGAATTCAAAGCATGGGATTTTTGGTAATGGCAACCGATGGAAAGTTGGTTAATTGGAGAACAAATTCCGGAAGATCAGTAGTATTCATTTGATCTTTACATATCTACATTCCTATTTGCTTTTTAGTTATAGGCAAAAAATAATTTTCCTACTTCGAAAAATATTTTTCTCTCGTATTATAAATTAAAATAGAAAAAGACAAATGATACTTTTTATAGCATTATTATATGGGCTACAACTTGTCACTATATATTTCTTTCTGAGGCATTTTGTATTATGGGACGATCGTCAACTTAATTTTTAAACTGCCTATGCTACCTACAAAGTAAATTTGTTTATTGCAAATATGTAAATTCGTTTATAAACTTACTATTCCAATTCACGAAAACCTGTGCGAGTATAAAATTTTTTATGACAATAATGTGGTATTAAAAGTGTAATTCGCACATATGTGCAGATCTTAAAGTGATAGTTACTGCACTAGGACGGTTTATTATGCGATGGGGTAGTAGAACAAGATAAACTACTATACAGAAAAGACGGGCGGAGGTGAGAAGCACTTATACCTTGTTACGTTCATTTACGGTCGATGAATTAGAAACCACATCGATTCCGTTTCTACTCTTCCATACGTCAATTACATCCTATATATTTTACCTGTTTATAATAAAATACGTTTGCGAATAATTTTCAGTTTGATTCTGCACTTCGTCCTCATATGTATTTTTCGAAACTACTCGTTCTATTACTCCAAGAATGCACGTTTTTTCTTTATGAAAAGTGTAGATTTTGGGTGTATCGCTCTTAGCTGGATGCCAAATTGTTGTACGTAGGCCGATTATTCTTCTTATGTAGAACCAACTGCGCTGGTATGTGTTCCGCTGTTACAAGAAGTGTCGCAGCACTCAACTAACTCTCTCTAGCACTCTCTCTAGCACTCCTAACCCTATCCTTTTGCTAGTCTTCTTTGCTGTCGGTTCCTATACCGATTGTGTTTCGTCCATCCGCTCCTGTGGTAGGTGCTTTCTAGTCCATTTCCTGGTTACCACAGTTTGTAGTACATTACTACTTTCTACGTTTCTTGTATTCTGTTTCGTCATCGTGATTCGTGCTGGTCCGCACTTTAAATATCCTTTCTATTTCTATTTGACCCGTACGCTGCATAACGTAGCAACCTAGTCCAATTTCTTGTTTGCCCAAAGAATGTTTTCTCCAACATTACATAAAATTTGAATTGTTAAAAAATTTCAGAAAAACAATGGATCGCAGCAAATTTTCCAGGATCGGCAAAGCAATATCAAAAAAAGAATATTTGCTGGGTCAGGTACGTCAGTTAATGAGAATGGGTAAGAGACTCCTAGTCAGTTAAATGAGAAAAAAGGTTGTCTACTTCGGCGTATATATAATGGCTTCAAAAAATTAACACTATATTATGCCAATCTCAAGTAATACCAGAAAATCTAAAACTGTAGTTTTTTGTTTGTGGAGCTTATCAATTTTATTTCAAAAAATTTTTAAAAATGGAAAACCAAAAGTTTATTGATATAAAATTTTGAATAACATGATGTCACCAAAGCTTCACTGCCACGTTTCGTTTCTTCAGGTGTCTCGCCAAATTAATTTCTTTAAATACGGAGCTGAATCTTTTTATTATAATAATTGATAAATTGCCTGTATAATTTCAGAATCTCCGAAGATAATATCAATTGTTTAAAACCGTTTGATCATACTTCTTAGTAAATAACCTTTTTTTCCATATAACTGACTCTGTGGCTCTTACCGTTTCTGATATCCCTTGGTATATGGGATATTCTGTATAAACAATAAAAACAGGCTGCTTGGATATTGAAAATTGACAATTCAGAAACTGAATGTACGAAAAATCAACGAGAAAAAGATATTAATTGAGTTACTGGACAAAATCATGCTATATGCTACATAATGCATAAAAAACAATTTATAATAAATCCACATTTTCGTTAAATCGATGTTACAAGATAAAGCCGTGTACAACACAATTGTATAGTCCACGGTTAAGACAATCTCATTCTACCTTTAAATTTAAGAGCTAGAAGATTTCTGTAAAGTCTACTCTGCAATGTTTGTTAATAAACTCCAGGACATATTGTAAAGTGGGCTTAGTGGAACACTATTCATTATTTGTTCGGTCTTATGTGGCCTCCTCTAAAGATTCCTCTAGTCAGCCTGGTAAAACGGAATGTAAACATAAGTACCCCTTTGCTGTTTACCATAATGTAGTATATCATTACTCTGTAGTTACTCTTTATATATCTAAATTCGTACATTCATTTGTTATACAGGCAATATTAAAACTTCAACACAATAAAGTTCCAGGCAATATTTGTTATTTACAACTAATTTAGGGTTATCAATGTATCTGGAAATAAAACAAATCACCAATTATCCATTACAGCATCAGTGGTCGTTCTAAGAAAGTACTACGCCTAATTTAAATCGGGAAGTTAGTTGTCAGACTAATGCGTTTATATTTTGTCTGATTTGGAAAAGTAATTCAAAGCATAGTGAATGAGAATTGAATTGTTGGCTATTTTACCAAGAAAAAACCTATGACTGGTTTCGCTGTAGCTGCAGCTCTCCAGATTGGTGCATTTCTCTTTCCAAAACAACCGGCAAAGTTCTTGAATTATACATTAAATATGCTGCATTAATAAATTCAAAAGATTGCCATCTGCTTTCTATATTTGAATGTAAGTAACTAACTATCGGTGACTTCTTCAGGTTTCCGATATGATAGTGAAGATGGCATTGCCAAACAAAATTTCTTAACTAGTCTAAAGACAACTAAAGTGGAAATATAGCAAATGCCCATTATAACACCAGTGGACTTTCTAAGAAAGCACTACACCCAATTTTCATCGGGAAGTTGGTCGCCAGAAGCACCATAATTCGAGTATAATTAAAAAACGTTTTTGGTTGCTTTGCAAAGAGAAATGCGCCAATTTGACGAGCTGCAACTACAGCAAACCGGTCAATGGTTTTCTCTTTGTAAAATAACCAACAATTAAATTCTCGTTCACTATGCTTTGAATTAGTTTTCTAAATCTGACAAAATTACTGTTAAAGTAGAAACACAAGGTTTTGACGACCAACTTTCCGATTAACATTAGGCGTAGTACTTTCTTAGAAATTCTGCTGATACTATAATGGGTAATTTGCCATTTGTTTTATTTCCACCTTATTTGTAGTTAGACCAGTTATAAAATTTTGTCTAGAAATACCATTTTCACTATCATGTCGGAGACTTTAAGAAATTAGCAATAGTTTATTGTTTACATTCAAGTATAGAGGACAGATGGAAATCTTTTCTATTTATTAATACACCATAATTTATGTATAATTCAGGAACTTTGTTGGTTGCTTTGCAAGGACAAATCCGCCAATATAACGAGCTACAACTACAGCGAAACCGGTCATTAGCTCTACTTCTTGTAGAATTTCCAACAATTTCATTTTCGTTCACTAAGCTTTGAATTACTTTTCTAAATCAAACAAAATTAATATTAGGGTAAAAACGCATTAGTTTCTGACAACCAACTTCCGGATTAACAGTAGGTGTAGTACTTTCTTAGAAAGACCATTGATGTTATAATGGGTAATCGCTTATTTGTTTTATTTCCACCTTAGTTTGCAATTAAAATAAAATTTTTGTAAATTTATCCTGGTGACTATCAGCTATATACTAAAGCTCTCTATTTTAATCTGATATCACTAGGTCGAGTATTTCTTCTTTAAACTCCAAGCCCAGGGTAATGTCGGATGGAAAACGGCTATAGACAAAGAAAACTCTTAAGGGTTAAACGGCTAGTAGAGTGTTAGCTCTGGGTAGATCATGAGCATGGGTCATGGGTGGATAACTGACCAAAAATAGTTTTAATAGGCGCCACCGTATTTTTTAATACAAGTGCCAACAAAATTTAACTGTGTTTGTATAAGGAAATGCGGAAACCTTATGTTAACACCACTATCTTAGCCATAAAACTTGAATTTCACTCTTTATCACACACTTACCAAAACATCAACCACCAGTTGTTAAACAGTTGTCTCAGCTGTACCTGTGAACAAACAAAAACACCACATGGACACCATTTGTGTCCTTAAAAGCATATGCCCAAAATATAATAAGAGAATTTAAACATCTATGAAATACTAAAGGCATTTATTTTCTTCTCTCTATCTGTTTTTCTTAAGGAGGATTTGCTCTAGTTTACTTTTTCATATTTTAAATATTGAATAATAAAAACGACTTTATGAAAAACAAAAGGAATTCTATTCATATGGAAATCTGACTATATACATGCGACTGCAATACATATGTTTACTATTTTGTCATTAATTTTATAAAAAAGAATTTTGTATAATTTAACCTTCAGAATAAATACGTATAAATTAATCGTTTCTATAAAATTTAGTTTAAGCAAATATGTCATAATTTATTAGTTCCTAACACAGGATTTTATTTTTACTATAATCATAGAAGCGCTTCCTTGACCATTCACAAAAAAATTCGATCGTCAGGACAATAACGACCTTAAAATGTAACTACTCAATTTTAACGGTAATCTACTAAAAGAATATACGTGAATTTCAGTATCAATAAAAGATTTTTACATGACGTGCATGTTTTCAATTAAACAAAATATAAAATTAAATCAAGACTGCGTCTGGCGTTTAGATTCTGAATATCTCAACACATTGTGTGCTTGTACAAGTGACTGACAACCTAGATATTTATACGTTGTTTTACAAACTTTAAGAAAGTACTTTATATTTTCTGTTACTCTAATAATTAACGTAGAAAATTTCATAATAATTTACTATAGCTTCAAACACTCACGTGTAGACAAAAGAACTGCAGGTGGAAAATCACGACCTCAGCTGTTGTATTTATTTCATCGTATTAGTCATCAGTTAGATTGAAGTGTCAAGGTTCTTTGTAACATCAACCATTTCCATACTGCGTAGTTAGATAAAAGGACGAAACCATAGCTGTTTACCATTAATTACTGTGACGGAAAATTATTATAATTTACATTGAAAACCGTTGCTGTAAACCTGTCCATATGATATTGCACTAAAGTGAGTAAGTGTTAGTCTAATATATTTTATTATTCTATACCAACTGTATTAAAATGATGTATATTATCAATCCATTTTCTCAGCTCAAGTTTTCTTCTTCACTCGATTAGATGCCTCGTGTTTCTGACGGGTCATCATCTTGACTTTATCTCTCGTCTACAAAAGCGGCTTCACTCTAGGACGTTGGAGACCAAAGTGCCGGTTATCAACTTGACAGCGCTTGGTAACAAGCTTTAGAATATATATCTTCTAGAATCCATGTGTTATTATGAACATTATACTTTAATTTTTATTGGCTGAATATTTACGAATTAAATACTTTAAAATTTATTTGTTTTATTATTAATTTATTAGGCTAGGTGTAACTAGAAAAAATACGTTACACAGCCTCTTCCCAAGAGAAAAATTGAGGTATGGGAGAATTTTTCTAAAAAATTTTGCAACTGAAACTTCAAACTTATTCTTCTTAACTGTACCAACCTCTTACACCTCACAACAAGACGACACAAATTTTAACTATACCTAATGATGAGTTTAACAAAAAAATATCAGGATCATTTGCTAATTGATACGGGGGGTATAAATGCATGGGATTGAGTGATTAGTAACTGCGCGTACTACACGCCTATAAAGGGACAAATCCGGGAAGTCATAGCCAGTATATACGTCAATCGGTTAAGTATATTTAGGGTATCTAACACTCAGTGGATGCATGTCATCTATAGTTACAAACGCAACAACCATATCAAAAAAATTTTTTTTTTTTAAAATGAAAAATATTTTACTACAAATCAGAACTGTAATAAACAAAATGGATTGGACATTATAATCACTACTAAACAAAAATCTGTACAACGAATATTTTCTCTAATTTAATATATCTATCTTAAAGATTTATGGGCATAAAATTGATGAATTTAGTAAGTACCAAAAGCTGTTAGATACAAAGTCTATTCACGAAACGAATCTCTAACACTCGAGAAACAGACAAAGTATTAACAATACATATTCATCAACAAGACACTTTTAGTCTTTGAGTGAGCATCTCACAATATTTTCTGTAAGATCTCTATTCTACATACTCAACTATCTCTCTCAAAATTATATAACCTCAATGACTCATCACTAAAGAACTCTAAAACCACTAACGAATCATATATTGAGCCTATTGGGTGACCACCACCAACTACTCACAAAAACTCTTCATGAACTATCCTAGCTCATGTACGCTCTCAATAAGAATAAGCACATTAGGCCTAGTCTCAAACTATTAAACCAAAACTCAAGCATTCCTTTAATGCTTAACATTCTATCACACTCTAACTATATGACTACATACTCAATACTCTACTAAACACCCTCTATACTCTCTATCATATATTCCATTACTGAATACATATTACTTCACTGAATACATATCCATCTCTATATACCTGCAACATCTCTATGCATATGCTGCATTCTCAAACACCTCAAAAAAAATATCATCATTCAAAATCCATAAACATATCCTTGTCGTCATCAAAATTATCATTTAACACTTCTTTATCGTCATCAGAAATTTTCATTTAACACTCCTTTATCGTCATCAAAAATTTTCATTTAACACATGCAATATCTAAATCAACAAACATATTAAGCTCTATTACTACTAAAACATAAATTACTTTATAAAAATTTTCCCAACTTTAAACTTGTCTAACTTAAGGATTCAAAACACGGACTAAAGAGAATTACAACTGACATCAACTATACTCGGAAGTACTTAAGGATCAGAAACATTGTTAATAACTTCAACTTCATCATCATCAATCGCAGAATATGGCTTTAAGTCTTTGATATGCCATCGACCCGCCTTAGAACCATCCATGTTACTCAACTCATAAACTAAATTAGTAATCTTTCTCCTAACCACACATAAAACAAACTTTGGTGCGAGTTTAGCAGTGAATTTATCGCCTGCACTTGATAAAACCTTGTTCACTCTCCACACCTTATCACCAACCTCAAAGCACACATTTCTTCTTCTCAAATTATATTGGCGACTAGCTCGCTCATAGGCTACATGTAAATTGCCATCGACGATATGGTGAATAAAAGGAATTCAAATACGAAATTATTTTCCACTTTACTTCACGATAACTATTAATAACTGTACTCGTACACTCTCACTCTACCAATAGTCAAACTGTCGACCTAAACTAAAGTGCTTCACAACGCATAAACTTGCTAGAATGACAAGCTCTTCTATGAGCCTCACCTAGACTTATAAACAATATTGCTAGAACGGCAGACTCTCCTCTGAGTTTCATCTAGACTGACAAACTAAATAAGCAAAACAAATCACATCATAACTGACCTCAAATAATTTCAAGTGACGATGTCGAAACTGCTAAAGCGACAACTTACCACGACCCTCGTATAGACTGACATAACGCTGAGCGACCAACCCTTCCTGAGTTTCGTCTAGACTAACATAACGCTACACGATGAACCACAACAAGTCTCGCTTAGTTGTAACTCAACTCAATATACTACGTTGCAACGCGACCATAAAATTGCTACTCTAAATAAATCAAACCAAACTAAAACGTGCTCATGCACAAGAGCAATCTCAAACTATATTTCAACAGTAAAGACTAGTGTACCATTATTCGACCAACTATTATAGCTAATAAGGCTAAAAGATGAACCCACGATCGATGCAATACATCCAAAAATCAAACAAACTCGTAATATCCATATCAAATAACTTTACCATTTTATCTAGAAATAGGAATTTCGCTACTCAACTTCTGTTCTTTTACTCTTTGAATTGGACACGACGGACAAGTGATACTAGTCACCCTTTACGACCACAACCATAACAAAATAATCTCTTGAAAGATCTACAAACATTGAAAGTATGACCATCACGTGAACAATTCCAACAAATCAATTTACGCTTAATAAATGAGTTACCTACTCCACTCATTTCTGTCATTGGGGTGGCAGAATTAAGAACTTGTACTGGGGAATGTGAAGACGGAGGGTATAAACACGACTTGAAGCATTCTGAAATGAACTAGGGTTTTGTTTCTAAAATGTGGATTAAAATGATTAAAAGGCTGTTTGTGACTATATGACGTAACTGAAACAGACTTATGTTTACTCAACGAAGCTTCTTCTAACCTCTTACATAATTTAACTAACGTACTAATATTCTCGATCTCTGTAAGAGCAAGATGCTGAATGAAATATGGCAATAAATTTTCTTGACTATTCTAACTTTAGTGTGTTCTGCAGGAATAATAGGTAATCGGTTAAATAAACTTTCCATGTTAGCAATGAACAATACAACAGATTCACCGTTCTTCTGTAATCTATTCTTGATTTTTTCCCAAATATCGTCTTCAGGATGTGCTGGCAGGAAATCCTCCTTTAGTCTACTAACTAACGAACTCCAATCTGTTAACGAACCACGAACGCAACGATACCATAGCAAGGCATCACCGGTAAACAATTCAACTGCAGAATTAAACAATTCCATCTCAGATACCTTTCGAGACTGTGCAATGTCACTGATGTTTTCTAAAAATTGATATAAGAGAGATGGGTTTCCTGAATATTTTATCGACCAAGATGCTATAGGAACTGACTGTGTGACATATGTAACTGTTGGAACGGGCACATTAGATGCAGCAACAGAATTTACGTTAATATCTTTACTATTTGAACTTGTATCTTTATTTAATTTCTCATGCAGATCTGCTTCCACAACAAGAATAGTAGCCAAACTTTCATTTTAAATAACACCATTTCCTCAAAATTTTCTTTAGGGAGCTTTAACCGTTGTATTCTACCTGTAAGATGCACTAATCTTGACCTTATCCTTTTAAAATTGACTCTGCGGGATCATCTATAAATTCTAACAAAACATTTTTAACGGACTCTATACTAGACTCAATCTCTGCTTTCTCTACTTCGAAATCTACTTTATAATAAGAAGGATCTATCAAACAACCTGGTTTATCTGCTTCTTTAGCCAACAACCTTGCTAAAATTTTCCTTTTATCTGAAACTGGTCTTGAATTTTCAATGCCTCTAATGTTCAATTCATATTCTAACTCATTTTTAAGTAAGTGTACGATGCTATAAGTTTCTGCCATAATTAAATATCTGAATATCTCTAATGTAACTCAATTATAAAATTGTTGAAGATGAAATCTCAAACGAACGAATGTCCTAACTATATAGAAAACCCACTGTAAACTGTAACAAACTTTAACAAAATGAAACAAAAACTATTTACTAGAATCAATGCAAACCTCAGTCGGTAGATATAAGTGTGATGAAGATAACTACTAAATATTCCAGCCTATAAGTGAAGTTATTCAAGCCTCTAAATGAAATTCCAGCCCTAAATGAATTTCCAGCCCCACGTTGCGAGCGCAAGTGCAATTAAAATAAAATTTTGTAAATTTATCCTGGTGACTATCAGCTATATACTAAAGCTCTCTATTTTAATCTGATATCACTAGGTCGAGTATTTCTTCTTTAAACCCAAGCCCAGGGTAATGTCGGATGGAAAACGGCTATAGACAAAGAAAACTCTTAAGGGTTAAACGGCTAGTAGAGTGTTAGCTCTGGGTAGATCATGAGCATGGGTCATGGGTGGATAACTGACCAAAAATAGTTTTAATAGGCGCCACCGTATTTTTAATACAAGTGCCAACAAAATTTAACTGTGTTTGTATAAGGAAATGCGGAAACCTTATGTTAACACCACTATCTTAGCCATAAAACTTGAATTTCACTCTTTATCACACACTTACCAAAACATCAACCACCAGTTGTTAAACAGTTGTCTCAGCTGTACCTGTGAACAAACAAAAACACCACATGGACACCATTTGTGTCCTTAAAAGCATATGCCCAAAAATATAATAAGAGAATTTAAACATCTATGAAATACTAAAGGCATTTATTTTATTCTCTCTATCTGTTTTTCTTAAGGAGGATTTGCTCATGGAACATTTTGTGGGAGAAATAGGCTGGTAAAATTTTGCGACAAGAACAATTTAACCATCACAAACACATTATTTCAACATCAAGCTAGGAGATGATTCACGTGGAAACTGCCAGGAGACATAAGAAGATATCATATAGATTACATTCTTGTTCGACAGCGGTTTAGAAATGAAGTAAAAGACTGTAGAAGTTACCCAGAAGAAGATATATACACTGACCGCAACATAGTAATTATGAAAGCCGTACTTAAATTAAAAAATTTGAAAAAAAAGTAACGGAAGAAGGTATTACGACTTGGAGAAACCCAAAGATAAAGCTATCCCCAAAAGATTTGAGAAAAAGTTAAACGAAGTTCTGAAAGACAATACATTTGATTTTCCAGTGCTCCAGCCGCAGGTACTACATTGGCCAGGAAGCGAGTTTTTTTACCTGTAAAATTTTGAATTTTGCCGAATCCTTGCTGTTCCAAGCAAGACAAGGATCTTTAACGTGCATGACAACACTCACACACGGGACCTCCATTTTACCTCTCATCCGAACGAGGGTGTATTTTTGTGAAGAATGCTCGTCTCACATTTTTGAAGCGGACGGTGTCGCAATTCGAACCCGGAACCTTGGACATAGCAGTAACTCACATACCAACTATGCCACGGAGCCGCTAGATCTGAAAGACATCAAGAATACTTCTTATACTAAGGAAGTAAAAACAGAATAGAAGAAAATTAAATGCAGCTTAGAAATGGCGGACAGAGATATTCTGGAGTATAAACAAAAAGAAAATAAGAAGTCTTGGGTAGCAGAGAATATTATAGATTTAACAGAAAATGGCGAAAGTAGAGAGACAGATCAGACGAATCAGGAAAAAAGAGATACAAAGTCATAAAATGGGAAATTATTCGCAAATGCAGGAGAGCCAACGAACAAGGGATTGACAAAAAGTGCAAAGAGATACAAACTAAGATGGAAATTGGGAAGACAGACCAAGCATACAAACTAATTAGAATAAATTTTAGGGAGCTAAACCGTATATAAGTGGCGGAGGAGAACACATTATGGAAAATGTAGAGAAAGTGGTCAAATGGCAAGAACATATAGGGAATTTATTTGCAGGATGGCAACTAGAAGCACTAGAACAGGAATCAGACATTGAAAAGGATGACTTGGATTATCCTATACTTAGAGATAAGTTTGGATTAGTATTAAAGGGTTTGAAAATTATTAAGATACCAGGTATAGATAAAGTGGATGCAGAAACTCGAACAGCCGCTGGAAAAACAACAACAGAATGTCTCTTCCTTTTTGTAAGTTATATGCACGAAACAGGCAAGATACGCAAAGAATTTCACAAGTAATACCATAGTCACTGTACCAAAAACAAAAGTGCAGATAGATGTGAACATTTTTGAATAATAAGTTTGACGGCACACGTATCAAAAATATTAACTAGAATTGTACAAAGGGGGACGGACAAATGGACTGAAGAAGTACTAGGAGAAACTAGGCGAAACATGGGAATACGCGTGGTCATTTTAGGTTTAAGGGTGTTAGTAGAAAAAGCAATAAAAAAGTAGATAGCGAGTATAGGGTTTGTAGATCTGGAAAAAAATTGCACAATGTAAAATGGAAGAAAATGTTCCAAATATTCCAAAAGATTGGAATGAGTTATATGGATAGACGAATAGTACATAGTTTATACAAGCAAACGGTCGTAATACAATTAGAGCACAGATGTAGAAAAGTACATATTAGGAAAGGGGTGAGACAGGGATTCGCTTTATGCTATTAACAAAAATAAAACTAAAGTATTAGTATATAAAGGAGGGGTAAACTAGTCAGATCTTAAAATGCAAATAGAAAACCAGAACTTGCAAGAGGTGAAAGATTTCTGCTACTTAGGAAGTCAAATAACACAAGATGGGAAGAGTGCAAAAGATATAAAACAACGATTAGCACAAAGTTGTACTGCATTTAACAAGAAAAAGCAACTACTATGTTCAAAGACAACAAACATAGAAACAAGGAAAAGATTGTTAAAAACATATGTGTGGAGAACTGTACTATACGGCTGTAAAACTGGACAGTGGGAGAAGCGAACAGGAAAAAGTTAGAAGTCTTTGAAATGTGGTGCTACATTCGTATGATGAAAATATCATGGACAAACAAAGTTAAGAACAAAGAGGTTTTCGAAATGGTAGGCGAAGGAAGAAATATGTGGAAAACAGTAAAAATATGAGACAAAGGCTGATAGGACACATACTAAGGCATGAGGGAATAGTGCGTAAAATATAAGAAGCAGAAATAGAAAAAATGAGAGGTATAGGTAGACTTACGAGGGTAAGGTGAAAAATTCTCGGCCTGACACAGAGATGGCGTTCCAATCAGCAAAAATTTGTGCTTTCCGCCTGCATGCACATGTCATTAGTTCGTATGACAAGTTTGAACTTGCTATCTCAAGTAGTTCGTTTACACGAATTTTTTCAAGCAGACGTCTTATGCGTGTTTCCTTAAGATAGATAAACTTAAATATCGTGCGGTCATAAAATTCTTCATTTTGGACGGATTAACCCCTCAGGAAATTTATCCGAAGTTGACAAAAGTTTACGGAGACTCTGCCCCTTCCCTGTTAACTGTTAAAAAGTGGGCAGCTGAATTTAAACGTGGTCGCACGTCTCTCGAAGATGACCCAGGTGAAGGATGACCAAAAACCGCAACCACACCGGAAACGATCAAAAAAGTACATGATATCGTGTTTGACAATAGGCGAGTGAAATTGAAGGAGATTGCTGAGGCTGCAGGGGTATCGGACGAAAAGGCAAATGCGAAAACGAGTTTCGCAGCAATGTTTGGCCCCGCGCCAAAGAAAGCGAAGTCGATCGCATCTGCCAGAACAGGGATAGTCAGCGTGTTTTGGGATGCAAAAGGGATCCTGTTGATAGATTACCTTGAGAAAGGCAGAACAATTACAGGCCAATATTACTCCACCCTTCTTGACCAGCTGGAGCCAAAATTCGCGAGAAGAGGCTTGTCTTGAAGAAGAAAAAACGCACCTGCACACAAAAGTGTGTTGGCGATGGGAAAATTGACGGATTTGGGATACGACTACCTCGGCCATCCCTCCTATTCCCCTGATTTAGCGCCCTCAGACTTCTATCTGTTCCCAAACTTGAAGAAATTTGTTTCTGGAAAGCGCTTCATGTTCAATGAAAAAGTCGATAGGGCCGCAGACGAATATTTTCACAGCCTTCCAGACTCTCACTTCCGGGAAGGAATACTGATGTTGGGGAAACGCTGGACCAAGTGTGTTGACGTTAAGGAGGATTATGTCGAAAATTAGAAATTTTTTTTACTGAAAATTGCAGTCTTTCATTGTTGGCCGAGAACTTTTCACCTTACCCTCGTAGATTAAAATATTCCACACAGATAGTGAAAGGTGTAGGCTGTAGGAATTTCAGGGAAATGTCTAAGTTAGCTCACAATAGAAAACAATGGTGGTACGCTTCCAACCAGTTCTAGGACTTATAATGATGATATATGAAACGAGTTCCGACGTATAATACTGTGTATGTTTGATTTCTGTACAGTACCAAGCAAATTAGGTTGTGGGAATTTCAGGGAGCTGTGTAGGTTAGCTTAGAATAGAAATAAATGGAGGTACGCATCCATTTCTAGATGGAAAATTATATTTCCAATTAAAGTAGATTGTGCGAAACAATATACTGGAAACTATTAATTCGGCAAATGTTCAAGTGTTGGGGGACCTTGGTAGCCACAGACTGCTTAACCCCCTTAGCATACCTTACATGTGATTTTTCAATGCTCCACCCGAAGGTACTACATTGGCCAGGAAGAGAGTTTTTTTTTTACCTGGAAAATTTGGAATTTTGTCGAACTCTTGCTGTTCCAAGCAAGGTAGGGATCCTTAACGTGCGTGACAACACACACACACACACACACACACACACACACACACACCCGGGACCTACATTTTACCTCTCATTCGAACGAGGGTGTATTTTTGTGAAAAATGCTCGCCTAACATTTTTAAGCGGACCGTATCGGGATCCTCCTTCGCATACCACTGATTATCGGTGAAATAGGGTATATAATTGTAAAACAATTGTAGGGGAATTGAACTGCGTCTAACAAGAAAGAGCAGCGACCGTGTTCGAAGACAACAAACATAGAAACAAGAATGCAGACTATGTACATTTCAGGGAAATGTGTAGGTTAGCACAGAATGGGAAACAATGAGGATACGCATCTAATTAATTCCAGGACTGAAGACCTACTGATGATCAAGCAAATATGTATGGGTAGTATTACAGTAACACGCATCATTTACTTCTACCTTTGTTATTGAAATCGGTACATCTTTGAATGAATATACGTGTATCTTGATTCGAGTAATAGTCACCCGATGGTCTTCTTTCGTGTTACCGAGTATATTAACTTACATTCTACAAATAGTCAAAATCTGTTGACACATCTACGTACGAGTAATTTTGAAATATCAAGAACTTTTCGCAAATTCTGAAGCTCTTTAGCGGTTATATGAAACAATTCGAATAAAAGTTGATTGGCACCTTTCGGTCTATATTGAGCAAAAAAATCTCTGTTCCTCAGCTTGTGTATCTCCATTGTTGCGCTGATTTGTTTAGACTATATTAATAATTCAAGGTTACGAAGTTATACATAACAGCTAGTTGCTAATAAATAATCGTAAGCTTAACACGCATCCTTCTTAATCTTCTTTGGGATTTAAACCACTCATAGTTTTTAAAATCATCTTTATTTACGTTTTGATCCATGACCAAGGATCGTTGTCAAAATGATAAAAACTTCAAGTTTGACATTTATCACATAAATTGAAGGTGACTTTGATTTATTGATGTTCGAAATATTTCGTTTGAGTACACTAAGCAAAAATTTTTAAAGTTTAAAAGAATGATTGCCTTCAATTTGTGTTGCGGCCTGGGGCCGACTTTTATCTAGGTAGCATTGCAAGTTTTTCCTGGGTTTTCCTTCCGATATTAACATGAAATACAGCCTACATACATGATTTCTATTTATACATACAATAACTAATTACATAACAATAAGCATATTAACAACCCCTGTAAAACAGCATTGGTATTTGACAAGTGTAAACCCGCAATAGGATTACCTCAAAACCATATACAATCGCCGTTGAACAGTATTGGTATCTGACAAGTGTAAACCCGTCTTAGGGTCGCCTCAGAACCATATACAATCTTCATAGAACAACATTGGTATCTGACAAGTGTAAACCCGCCACAGGGTCGCCTCAGAACCATGTTAAAATCTACCAAAAAGGTAGCCTATATCATAATGATTTTCCCCCTCAAAATAAATATAACAGAATTACTGCTTAAGCCTTACGGAAACGCAATCGCACACTTCTTTAATAACCATCCTCTCAATTGTATAAATAGAAACATGTTAAAAAATATTTTCCAAGTTATTGAATTTATATAAAATTCACTAATAAAAATTAATCAGCTGATTTCACGTTAAGCGTATTGGCTACCTAAAAAAAGTCGGTCCCAGGCCGCAACACAAATTGGAGGCAATCATTTTTTTAAACTTTAAAAATTTTTGCTTAGTGTACTCAAACGAAATATTTCGAACATCAATAAATCAAAGTCACCTTCAATTTATGTCATAAATGTCAAACTTGAAGTTTTAATTATTTTGACAAAGATCCTAGGTCATGGATCGAAACGTAAATAAAGATTATTTTAAAAACTAGGAATGGTTTAATTCCCAAAGAAGATTAGAAGAATACTAAACAAACCACAACAAACATTCAGGGAGTATTAACGCGTATCCTACTCAATATTGTTCGTTAATTCAATATCTAAATAATAGTTTAATAACCAGTTTAATCATTTTAATTGTGTATACAATTACATTTCCATCGAAAAATTGATAATATTTTATTAAACTGTATTAAATTAAGAAATAATTACTAACAATGCATAAGTCAAAATATTTACCGTCAACTGATGCATACCATCTGCATTTTTAGTAGGAATGTGCAATAAAGAATGATGTAGTAGCTTTAAATCATAAGATTGCAATTTACGTTGTACTGAAATACGTACCACATAAAATGCAATTTTAAATTGTTTCTTTTTCCTTGCTGTTTAAGCTGCAAAACGTTTGATAAACTTTCTTCTTAAACTGAGTTAGGGATCCAATACATAAAGACGACCAGTTGTGCATAGCAATGTGCATTGCTCAGATGTAAGAATAAATCGAAACTTAAACATCACAAAGTTCTAAAAATATAAGTAACGCTTTTATAGATCATGTACAAATCTATTTGTATAAATGGGTACTTTGAACGGTTGTTGTTCAGGATTTATTAATGAAATAAAACATCAAGTAAAATCAAGTTGGCAAAATAAAGAATTGCAGTTTACTGTAGCTGTATCGCTGTATATTAGTAACCTTTCAAGGGAATTTTTAGAGATTGCCAAATGCATGTTGTTGAGTATTGTTAGGTATATTATAAATAAGTATTTGTATTTAAGTTTTGACGCTTGCGCTGCTAGGGGAAATGGTAGTTTAAGAATGTGAATACTACAATAGGGCATTCGCGAGCCAGCCAGCATGCAGGCAACAATGTTAGTACCATTAAGAGTTCAATTCCTTTGTCTTGTATACTTACATTTATATAAATAAAAGATTAGTGTAATAATTATTTGTGTGGTGCTAATCAATCCATCACAAGTATTTTATGGATTAATTTTAAACTGAAACATCATTTAGTTAACGTACAGATTTTAGATACCGTTGCATTCGGAAAACATTAGAATAGCGTAGACAATAGTGTATTTAACTGACTTCACTAAATTATAACAGAGTTCATTTGTATTAATAAACAGCTACGACGCAAATCTAAATTAGGCTGCCTTTGCCAACCACCGTAACGTTGCGAACGGAAACGTTTTGAATAATTGATGAAGATTTTACTGACTCAGGCGTTGAAGTAAGACTGATATAACTACCGCAACCGTGATCACCTGTCTTATTAGGAAATCAAAAATTCAGGTGTACAGGAAACTAACTCTTGTCACCAAGAAACAAACAATGATAGGATACGTAACGGATAAAACGTTTTGCATACGCGTTGGAGTATGTTCTAACATATAGACATCAATAATGAACAACGTACCGCTATGTGAACATAAAAAAGCAATTCTAATAGCTAAACAACTATAGCTTTCAAACTTCAGTACTTTGATAGTTCTGTTGGCCTGAAGCTAATTGTTCGCAAACACAACACGAAATGGGGTCCGTCAAGTTGCCCCCCCCAGTTGACCGATTTGCTCCAAAACCTAGCACCCGTTTGCTTATAGCTAGCACTAGCTAGCACCAAAGTTGTAGAGCTAGCACCAAAGCTGTAGAGCTAGTACAATAGCCGTTTCAGAAATGTGGCCAATTATATGCGGTTTAGTGATGGAGCGTCGCCGTGGATCAATGTAGTCACATTCCAAATTTCTGACATATTTTCGGATAACATTTCAGTAAATATTGCAAACAAAGCCTAACAGTCTAACAAAACAAAATTCCATACACGCACAACGTCAGCAATTTTTTAATACTGCAGTAATCACAGCTTATCGACGCACTAGATTAAATTAAGAGCACCTTACTTGTGAAACTTTAGAAGATACTGCAGTTCTTCGGGTTCTGCGTACTATGGTCCTGAAGATCATATTAGTATGATTATCAGGGGCGCGTCACATTCCAAATTTCTGACATATTTTCGAATAACATTTAAACAAATATATTTATAGAGTAGTACTTATATCGTTAGGGAATTTTAGAATATTATCTGTCGTTTCAGAAAATATAATTAAATTTTATGGCATTTAGACACCTTCATCTAAAATATCAATTATTTCTTATAATCAACGTTTTAACGGGACATTCAGAATCCATTAAAATGTTTTCGCATTGATGAATATCTAAATGATGGTATAATCCCAAATGCATTGTAACAATGATTACTGAAGATATCCGGCGTGTTTCATGTTCGTCTACAAGAATATCGAAGCCAGTGGCACTCATTAAAAAACAACCATGAATAAGTCGATTTGTTTAGTGACGTAGAAAAGGGTTGAGTGAAACCCTTACAATTGCAAACCTTTTTAAACTACATGGTGATAGGTTTTGGAGCAACCGGTGCACGGGGGGTGCTAGCGTCAAGTTGCCCCTCCCCCCGGATATAATTGGCCATATTTCTGAAATGGCTTTGGTGCTAGCTCTACAACTTTGGTGCTAGCTAGTGCTAGCTATAAGCAAACGGGTGCTAGGTTTTGGAGCAAATCGGTCAACTGGGGGGGGGGCAACTTGACGGACCCCACGAAATGGTAGTAAATTAAAATTAGTAGCTATAAAATCTATCTAACCGTTATTAGCTCATTTCCGCTTAGTAAAAAGACATATTTTTATATTTTTTCTTATACCTTACTATTCATCACAATTTGTATTATAAAAACTATAGTAAAAACAAGAGGCTATCGACTAGTGTGTGCTCGGACGCGGTTCACTTGGTTAGCAGGTGAGGGGGGGGCTACATTAGAGGTTACTCGGTTTAAATTTAACACCAAAATGAATAGCAGAAACTAAATTAATGACTACATAAGCTGCGGGATTAATTTCAAAACTTAATAATAATTATTGAATATTGACATATAATTTTGTAGGCATCTAACTTACATTTGGGCAAGTCGAAATGAATATAACTGCCTTGCAACGAGCTAAAAATGTTTGAATAGAAATAAGCAAGAGTTATTTTTATGGTAATGCTGGAAGCTTTTACGGTACGAGACATAATTAATAATACCTACATGTATTGACTTGGGATGTGCCAAATTAAAATCTAATAACATTTACCTTTTTGACCCAGTTTGTAAAGATCATCATAAGGACACACGCAGATCCACGCGAGTAATTTAAGTTGTTTAGAAGTGTTATATATAATATCGCGCTTTTGGTTTCGTGCCGCTATATTTTAGTACAACCACATCTGCGATCTATCGGAGGTCAAGTTTCTAACTATTCGTGCTATATATGATGTTACTTCGTATTTTTATGCTGACACATTTAGGACTTATTAATAGTATCTTTCAACAGTTTGGAGCATTTCAAGGGATAGTTGCGTTCTTGGTTCCTAAGCTTACTTCACTCTATACTGCCTACGTTCGTTAGTTTTGCGCTTTATCATTTCCAGTTAGTTATAAGCAGCCTATAAAATATTTTCGTATCGTAATTTACGTGCTGTGTAATTTATATACTCGTGTTGATGTGCGATACAGAAAATTAACGAAATATGAAATATACTAAACTCTCCATTTTTAAGCTTGTACTATGAACAGAAGGAACAATTAAAAGAATAAAAACGTATTTAAGATAATCAATGTCAGAAGAAAAAATAAGTGCATTACCTGTTTTCTTGTGAAAAAGTTGTTATTAATAGTATTCAGAATTTTAATAACCGAATGATAGCCATGTTTGATACAAACAAGAACCATCAATTGTAATTTTTACCTAAGTCATTATAAGCTACACATTTCTATGTTTTGGTTAAATGTTTTGTAAATTTAACTCTTGTGCTCTACCTAGTATTGAATCAACACCTATGAGGAGCTGATACTCAGCTAGAATGTCTTTAAGAGAAGTAAGTTATTATCAACGAACTTACGCAACTTAAAGCACCCACTATGAAAAAGATCAATGGGTTGATGTACTAGTTCTTGCGCTGTCTCTGAAGTAAAGGTTCTACATAGGATATAGACTAGTTTTAAATGCTAGTGAGTTGGATGGGGCTAGACCAAATGAGGTCTAAATTGTCAAGAATGACGTAGCTGTGATACTGTACAAGACAGTGTTTAATCGATATGTTTGGGTTGGCGCAGTAAAACTCCAACAGCACTGAATTAATCGGTAACAATAATATGATTCTGTAATTAAGATTTTTACAAACATTTGCTTTATATTACAAATCAACACAAATTGTGGCAAACGGAATTATAACAATGTTTTGACAATATCATCTGAAGCTTGGGATCCAGTCAAAAAAACATCATTAACAGAAGGACAGTTAGTCGATCGAGTTGTTATATAAAAAACAACTTCAATCTTAGGCTTGCTTTTTTACAACTTTGAAGACAGCAGGATGTGGGATATAATAAGTATCAGGACCAATAGTAGATTATTGTAGAATCAACATCTGATTAGATGATTTATAATTACGCATAAATTCAATTTACCGTATGCGCAAATCAGTATTCAAAGCCAGATGACGATCTAAAGTGAGTAGAAGTTTATTGGCAATGGTCTTTGCATCTGGAAAATGAGGGTTGGTTCCTCTGAAGGGCAGTATTACTCAAAATCGACTACTGAGCAAGCGATAAAGCAACTTTTCGAATAATTTTATTGCTATTTCATCGCAGGGGACGACACTTTTTTATGAAAGAGTTCTTTGAATTCTCAAAACAGCTTTAAATTGTTATCCACGCATGGATTAACAGTAACACAAACGGAATTATGCGATGTAGCTGAAACGATATCAAGAGAACGGAAAACCATATATTCAAATATTACATTAAGTACAATGGGTACATTATCTTGATCTATAACTCGACCTTCAATAGATTACGAGAAATTATATTGGAAATCAACCACATTTGAACCGAAATAGGGATGATAGAGGGCTGCATATAGTTTCCAACATTGTCCACAACAGTCGCTTATGAAACTCAATCGAGGTTCAGTATCAACAACGGAACCAACTAAATTTTTGTTTAGAACTTTGAATAATACCGTGGGCAACAACTCAAATTAGAGTGCTGCTGATGACGGCTAAAGTACACCGGTACATATAGCATTTCCAAAGTCCAACGGCGTGTAATCATGAGGTTTCAAACGACTATCAGCATCAATATTTGATACGATGTTTAAAGGTACACAATGCAAAAGCTTGCAGATACGACATGCAGAAGTGCCATGTGTATGCCGATATGAAGACAGTTCAGGCATAGACGATGTTGTCTATTTTGTTCATGACAACTGTTAGGCCATAATTGTAAAAATCTCCCACGCGTTTAGATAGTTACCAGTTTGATTACAAATTACACGAGGCACATTGTAGTTATGTGTAATTCTAGTATATGAACATGCACGTCAATGTACAGGGTGTCAACTAATTAATAGTACACAACAAAACAGCATTGGGTAAAAATATTGAAATTTGGCCAAACTCACCTAGTCCAGAGGTTAATAATAACCGAGGTACAGGGTGCCGAAGTATTAATTTGCATTTTATTGTTTCATAACAACTTATCAACTGGCTACAACAATAACAACGAAAGAATGACAACACAAAAACAGAAATACACAAGTTGTTGGTCCCGTCATTCAAAATGACCTATTTTCTATATTTATACGTTTCCGTCAACATAAAATTGCGTTAACTGGTGACATCGACAAAATGTATCGCCAGGTGCTGGTGCAGCCTGCTGAGCGTAAGTTTCAACGTATACTTTGGCGTGATGATCCTATTTTAAATCTAGAAGCCAACGAACTTAATACCGTGACTTATAGCACGGCTAGTGCTAGCTACCTAGCTACAAAATACCTACTTCGTCTCTCTGATCTCTGTAGTAAAACGCATCTTAAGGTTTCAGCTATCCTAAGATCTGATTTCTATATGGTTGATCTAATTACTGACGTCAATACTATACAGGAAATGCAATCTTTGCAGGCAGACCTAACTACTGTTTCAGCTAGTGGGGCTAGACTAGAATATCATACTAAAAAGTAATTTGGTGACCCGAGCGCTAGAGTAGAATATCATACTAAAAAGTAATTTGGCGACCCGAACGCCAGACTAGAATATCATACTAAAAGAAAACTGGCAACCCAATCGTAGGGACTCGAAATTCCAGAAAAAGAAATCTGTCGCATGAAAGTAATGCTAGAAAATCACACTAAAAGAGAGATAAATTATTGCATCGACGTAGCACAGGAAAAGAAATTAAAGGCAACCAAATTAGAATTGAAAAATAATTGTAAAGTAATAAAAAATGGACAAAAGAATGAGGGAAGCAAGAGAGGCATTAAGGAATGAAGGAGTGGAGATATATTCACAGAAAAGTGCGATCTTGCACAACACATCAATGGAAGCTGCAAGAAGAATGTTTGATAGGAGTCACAGCGAGAAACACCGATCCACACAAGACTCAAGATAATGGAAATTTTGATGGCACTAAATGACAAGATGGAAAAGTATGAACAGGCCATGAAAAGTATGATAGACAAGGCTATGCAAGAATTTGTGAAAAATTTGGATAAATTGGGGGAAAATTTAAACTCCAGAATAGAAAAGTTAGGTGATGATCTAAGGGAGACAAATCAGAAAATGGAAGAGATGCGATTCCAAACGCAAACTAAAGTTATAAATACGACCGGATTTGTAAACAAATCAGTTTAACTTGAATCAATGCAAGGTTCACATCACCCGAAAGAAAATATTTACGTGAAAGAATTAGAAGTGATTTAGTTAATAAATTATATAATGATGATCGTGAATATTAAATGTGGTTCGTCGTTTTAATCCTTAAAAACGTAAGTCGCAAAAGGTTGTTTTTAAATCAGATTCTAAGTTTTACAGTAACATTGGAATTATTTTGAGAAAATTATAGTAGTTGTGCTTAATGGTGTTTTGACTTAAAGGCATCGGAAGTAGAGGTAAAAGGAAAACTAAAACTCTTTGTTGCCGTATTGTCGCAAGCTCAGTGCGTGGTTAAAATTGAGCTAGTCGAGGTATTAAAAATTAAAAATTAAAATTAAAAATTAAAATTGACAAAAAGAAAAATTCTAACCTTTTTATTTCACAAAAAGGGGGCACCTTATTGCAACGATATCACAGCATAAATATATATATATATATATATATATTACTCATATTTAGACCAGGGTAGAAAATTAAATAATCACATCAAATAATTTTAATCACCGTGTATAAGGAATTTCATTAAATAATACGCGTTATTAAAACCATGAAGCATAAATAAACTCGGTTGTTTCAGTAAAAATAAGAAATTTAAATTATTTATAAGACGCTTTATATCAAAAGAAGCAGTATTGAAAAGCTCTGCGTGTAATGTAATTATTTCTAAACAAAGAGAAATTACGTGCAAAATTTATCTTAATTAACTCTATTTAAGTAACCGGTAGTAAAACAAAGTGTACCTATAATAATTAATATTTAAGTTGTATTCGCTAAAATGAAAAGGATAGAAATCAATTTTAATTGGAGTTAATTAAACCGTTAATAACATATAATACCTATAGAAACTTGTAAAAACCCAAGATTAAAATACCACGGAATAAAGCTCTGAGAATTAATATTATATTGTGAACACCTGCGTAGTTTAAATAACACATTCGGCGTAAATTTTGCAGATAATTAATAGTTACAAAGAATCTTGGAGAAACCGGGGCTTAGTATTCACGAGAATGTGCGATACGGGTTTATTAAACCCAGATAACAGTCCGCGTGGACTGAAATAATCGATAATGAAGAGTGTCAAGTTGCACCAATACGAACAGGTTAGAAAAGGAAAGAGAAAATGCGTCAAGCTAAGACACATATAGTAAAAGGCGTGATTTAAACAACGTCACGAGGGTCACAATTGGTTAAAAATAGGATGCAAATATCAGAGGTAGAACAACAATTTCTGTACAAAATCAATTAGTTTTTCTCGGACATGCTTGCGTACCGTGTGGAAATTTTCTGAGATTTAAATGGGGCGAGTGAAAATTCGTAAAAATCGACGCGTGAGCGGCAGACTGGGAACATGGCATGAGAAATTCTTTAGAATTACCCGTTTTGGGGAACCGACCGACAGACAGGCTTTTGGCTATATATACCGAGATGAAGATAAACAAGCTCTCTTAGACTCTTAGACTTTTGACGATTCGATGCGTTAAAAGCTTGTACATACGCGACTTGATTGAAGATATTAAACCGTGCATTTTAGTTTGATTAAATAATTTAAAGTTTGCTAGTATATTTTAGTGATTCAAAATAGCTTGTTATTTACGTGCTAACATAAATGTACTTCAGTGCACTTAGATGCAAGGTAATAAAATTTAGTTTCACTGTACCAATTAGCAAAATTTACAACGACGAATGTATACACAAAAGTAGGCAGTTTTGGCGTATATATTGGTGACAGAAGCATGAATTTCTTTGCTATTTTTCGGGGGTGTTAATAATTAAATGGTTCAAATACGTGTCTGGATCCATGAATCAAGGGTCAGATAAACACAGATGAGTTCCGGAAAGGCCCAGAAACGACTTTGAATGGATGGTGATGGAGCAAATTTTAAAAGCGTAGAGAATCAGAAGCCGTAAATATAATCCTGTTGAATGGTGTGATTAACTAAAGAAACGATACTTTGAAGCTACGAGGACAGTAACCTTCAGGTAAATTATACTATTTTGTTTGACATTTTGTGTGTATTGAATGACTTTATAATTGATTTACTTTAAATGGACATTAGTGAAATTGTTCTAACCATAAAAGTTTAATTTTAAGATGAAATTTGCTTGTTTAAGTAAAAGGGTATTTTGTTTTGATGTTCGGGAATATGATGAAAATTTGGGTATGTCTTTGAGCTCAATTAGACGAACCTGGTTAATTAACGTAAAGGGTGGTAGATGCTCCCTTTATACTCAGACTCCGGTCTGCTTATATTGTTATATTAATTAGTAGGCATCCAACAAGGACTTTAATTGTGGATGCACAGTAAAATGATAATAAAATTAATCTTGAAATTCTTTTTAAAACTGAAATTTATGCTGAGTTTTAAATTTGAAATTTTAATGTATTCTGAATATTGATGTAAATAGAGTTAACGTTGATGTTTTTGGTAGGAATGTGTTTGTTTTTTTTATGAATGAGGAGGTTTATAACATTAGGTGAGCAGCCGAGGCGAAAAGCGTAGTTCACGGATTTTAAAGGTATCACAGCATTTCTTGACGCCCAAACTGTGGGGCTCGAATGTTTTTTTGAAAGGGCCAGTACCTGCAGATATGAGAAGATTCACAGCAATATATATATATATATATATATATATATATATATATATATATATATTAGTAAAAGATTGAAGATTCTTTAATTTTCTTGGGTATATAGTCCAAAATGATTAAAATATATAACTAATTTGAAATATTTTTATTTCAACTTGACGTTTCGGCACATACTTTGTACCTTTTTCAAAAGCTATAAAAGAATGGAAATAGCAGAAAATATATAAATATATAGATGTAACTTACTTCAAGCATTAAAACAAGTAATTGGAATTAAAATAAAAAAATGATTGACAGTTAAACTTAAATACAAAAATTATACAGTACTGATATTAAAGAGGTAGCGTTGGTAACGAAGATTCGTAGAAATGCGGTTTCAAAAATTGCAGCAGTATGTTACAGCATGGACAGTAATTATAAAAATACAGAAAGATATTGAATTAATGTAGCTGATGTTGATGTTGTTTGAATTGACTCATGTTATACAATGCAGAGTACATCTTATGAATATTGTCTACATCTAGTCTATAATTAATTGGATTTTGTTCTTTATTAATATGATACGATTCTAAAATTTTGTAATCCGGTTCATTATCCAAAATGACAGCATCTTCAATGAGAGGTTTGTGCTTGGTGGTAAATACGTGGGTAGCTAAAGCACATTTATTGGAATCCTTACCACAATCACTTTTGTGCTGGGTCAAACGATTTCGCAACCACGGACAAGTGGTTATATATATATATATATATATATATATTGCTGTGATATAGTTGCAATAACCCGGTTCCCCCTTTTTGTGAAATAAAAAGGTTAGAATTTTTCTTTTTGTTAATTTTTGTTTTTAATTTTTGATACCTCGGCTAGCTCTGTATATACAAAAAATTAATACTTATTTTAGTTACGATAACATAATAATTCTAAAGAATGTTGTATTTTATTTACTAATGCTACATTTTAATTGTTCAAATCGAAATTTATGGTATTGAGCTTCTGTTTTTGTTGCCACCAAATGCACATTATGAAGCGCCCGCTGTTGGTTAATGGCCTCTTTAAGCATCATTATACGAAGATGCTTTTCTTCATCAATTTTGTTAATTTTCTCAAAATTATTTATATGGTGCATAGTTTTTATAGCTGTTGCTGGCGAAAATGGTCCTATAATAAATTGAATAATTACATAAATTAAACCTTCAATCAATAGTACCTGATGGATTCGAAACTATAGGGTCCTGATCATTTTCCACAGGACATGTGGCATAATCGTGCAGCTATTCCATGGTGCTTAAACTATGTTGAAAGTCTCTAATTCAGTATTCATTGATGTTGAAACTTAACAATAATTAAAAAGTATAGCAATTGTAATAAAATTATTACAAACCATTGTTAAAATATCCATTACTGTCCCATGCCATCCGACTTTCAATTTCCGTATCTAAGTGTTGGACAGCGGTTTCTACTAACTCCATTACTTCATCTTTCGGAAACCTTTTAGAAGGACCTCCCCAAGTCTTTCAAAAACGACGTTTTTATCCGTATTCAGTTTTTGCTAAATGTAATTAACACATCTCTTAAGTAAAATATACACTTCCCATTGTTGGATATGTACCGTTGTTTGAAGTTATCCCAAAATGTTTTTAGTTGCTTATTGGTTCTCCGAACAGAGATTTCTGGCTGGGAGTTATAGAATGAAGTTATTTCCCTCCAACAATCTTGTTTTTCTTTGACAAATTGTGCCATCAGTGTTTTTATTTTTCAAAACTTTTCCAAATTGTTGTACACATAAAACTAACAACCACTTCTCTTTTTCTGTGTAGGTATCTCCACTGTAAGTTTAAAATATGTATTTGACTCAATATAAAATAACGAAAAAAAAACTAACCAGTTTTTGACTTCTATGATAGCAGGCCTGTTGAAAAGATTAATTTCAATATCTGACAAGGCTCAAAACAACAAAGTTAGAAAAAAAACAGTTAGGTTAGGTATCACTACGGAACTGCGATTTTTAGCATAAAATTCCCTAGAACCTTTACTTAAACTCCACTTTACTCGAGGAAACACGAAGGTATGTTTATGAAAGGAGAATGTGGCTGAGTACTAGATTAACCAACCTTGAGGATAACTTGACTAAGGACTACCTTGAGATTTGACTATGAATACCGCTCTTAGACTCGCATTCCAACTTATGTAACTACAGTCTCATATCTTGTTTAGCAGCATCTTTTTAATAAAGGTCGCTTTGGTTAACATTAATTTTTTGTAATATCATTTTTATTTCATTACTAAATGTTATTATTGCAATTATCAGTTTCTTTATTTTACATTTAAAATTAAGGCTACATTTTAAATAAAGTTTTTCGAATATGACACTATTTTAAAACCCAATAAGATTATCAATAATTAAGGTTCTAAATTAGTATACAGAGTATACAGTAAAATAGGCTAACATGAGCTTAAAATTCTAATTTTTAAAATTCTATGGTCACACAGAAAAATGTGCTGAATTCAAATTTTCTCGTCTCTCGCTATCTCTGAGTTTTAATCCGTGCTTACAAATTTATGGAAGCTAATCAAATATTCTGCTTGACACGCAGAGAATGACCGCTGCAGTGGCAGCACACGTATTTTATATGTAAACATAATAAAGTGTAATTAAACACGTGTTCAAAGGACTTCCAAACAATTAGGTGAATACGGAGATAAGAAATAGAGCTTCAGGAAGCATATAAATGCGTACAAATAGTTAACCATTTTTGATAAGAAAGAAGATTAAAAATTGCGTGAATAACATGCAGATATTAAAATTAAAAGTCGAATTGCATCAGTTGTTTATGGAAAAGCAATTAGATTCATCAAAACACCGCATGTTTGATAACAAGCAGCTGCAACCAGGCCACAATTATTGGAAAGCATAGAAAATTACATCAGAAACTACTTTAAATTAATTATTTGATTGGTTAAAATGAGCGACGAGTTTGTAGACCATACCCACTGACGGAGTGGGAACTCAATGATATATTAGCAGGTACAGTGATAACGAAGTCAGTTTACAACTCAACAAAGGCCGAAGTGCGCCACTATAAAATAAAGTGATACGTAATAGTAATTCGAAGTGAAAAATTGTAGAAGTGCGAAAATGAAAATTACGATTGCCGATTAAACGGTTTCTAAGTCCGGGGAAAATAAACTACGATTTCCGAGTCCGTGGAGAATAAATTTAATTTCGAGTCAGGGGACAATGATAATAAGAATTCTATTCTGAAGCAGGGGAAAATAAATGATGATAATCCAATTCTAAGTTGGGGGAATTGATAAGAAGTAATTCTAAGTCTGAAATAAAACGACAATAAATTGGGGTGCATAAGTATAAACTAATGGTAGTCCAGAGGGTGATGGCAATAATTTAAATGCAATGGTTCAAGTGTGTGGATAAACAATATTTCGAATGGGCATGTAATAATCCTGAATTGGGGGAAGATAATTTTTATTCAAATGGATGGCTTAGTGCATGGGAAATATTAGCTGATTATGGAAGCGTCAATGCGAAGAAAATAGACCAGGTCAGATTTTTAGTTATAAGACACATTTTTTTTATTTTTTTTACTAAAATATTGAATTTGCTTAATATAAATGAATGTGACGAAGTTCACCAAAACAAAGGATTTGAATACGTATAAAGTGGGTGATACGATAAGAGGTTTAGAACGCTCTACACTTCGTTTATAAAAATAATAGGTTTTTTTGGTGACTTTGGGTTTTGAGTAAAAAGTATATGATTTTTTATAAATGAGCTTTACAACATTAATTAATTGAAAAGTGTCTTTTAAATAATTTACAAAAACTGTACATAATATTTGTTTCATTATATAGAATCGAATTAACTGAATTTATAATTCCAAATAAATGCTAGCGGAGGTCATAAGATAAAGTTAATGGGAGTGATTTGATAATTTAATGCAATCAAGGAGGAGCTATAAGTTGAATACAAAATTGATAACAAGTAAGGCGGTAACGTATCAAATTTTATTATTGGTCGACAAGGTAGGTTCAAGATAAAATCCAGTTAAGTTTCTGGAGGAATTTATAGCAATATTAATATAACAGCCCAACGTCGGAGAACGATAATTTCAGTAGTTTATAGCATAAATAATATGGCTACCCAAGCTTGGGGCACGAATTAAAACACGATTTTATTACAATAAAATATAACCTGAGATTAAGAGGCTCGATTTTATCACAGTAAAATATAACCTGAGATTAAGAGACACTAATTAAATTAAAAATAAATTTTAAAATACGATCGCGAAATTTAAAACAGAATAATTAAATTAAACCGGACATTTAATAAGTTTCGATTAGCGGAAAATAAAGAAATTTGTACAGTAATTAAAGTTAGGTAGATTTATTTAGTATTTAAAAGTTTAGAGTAAATATAATAATTTCAAAATGGAGAAAGGATCCCAAGAAAACATAACGTTTGAGAGAAGTTTGAGCGAAGAACCGAGAATTTCACAAGAAACCAAAATGAAGGAGATCTTAATGGCATTAAACAATAAGATGGATAGGAGTGAGGAAGCCATAAAAATAATTACAACAAAAATGGATGAAAACAGCGAGAAATTGGGGAATGAAATCAAAATTCTTAGTAATGGGCTGAACGAAACAAACCACACGGTCGCTGAAATAAGGGCACAGATGCAAGAAAGAATTGGGAGAGTTTCTGAGGAAATAGACGGTCTATGGGACCATATTGCATTCGTTAAAGCAAAACAAGAAAAATACGAAAGCGAGTCCAACAATAAAATTACGGATTTAAATACTAAATTAGGTAAAATTCAAGCAAATTGCAAAACGGAGTTCAGATCGATAAATCAAAAAATAAATAATTTAAAAAGTAATCCAATAAATTTTAATAGAGAACCAATTAGGCTAGTTCAAACAAACCTTTCAATTGAACAGTTTACGAAATTTTACGGGGACGGAAAATTAAATCCAAGATATTTATGAAAAATTTTAAAATGTTGATACAGGGATCCACAGATGAATTATACAAATGAAATTTAATCAAGGTAATGCTAAGGGAAATGCTGAAAAATGGTACAATTTAGTTGAGAGTGAAATAGAGACATTTGAACAGTTTGAAAGCAAATTTTTACGTCAATTCTGGAATGACAATCAGCAAGATCGAATTCAAAGTAACTTGAGTATGGGAAGATACGATTTGGAGAAAGGAATAACGCTAGAATTATATGCGATTGAGAAATTTACTGTAGCGAAGCAATTGGATCCTCCTTTAGAAGATAAAAATATTATAAGATATTTAGCAGGTCATTTTAACGCTGACGTAAAGCGATACATAACGACGCAGAATATAGTAGATAGAGATACGTTTATTGATTATTTGCAGAGATATGATGATTTGGAAATTGATTATAAAATAGAAAATAATGTTAGGGATCGATGCATGAATTGAACGGACCCAGATTCAAGAATGATAAAGAGGTAGTTAGAAATAAATTTGATTTAATTGACCCATGCGAAGGAACATAAATAAAGGAATAAAATGTAAAATAAATTGATGAATAGGTATATATAGGATAATAGAATAGGATTTGAATATAAGAATAGGTATAGGTATGAATAGTGTAGAATAATAGGACATAGGTATGAGGTTAGATGAATGTAAATATGGGTTTAATATAGCAAAAGTTAGATTTTCAAAATGGAAATAAAAATATAACAATTTTATACCAATGTGAGTTTAAGTTCACGTTGGGCGTTGATACCTCGGCTAGCTCAGTATATACATAAAATTAAAACATATTTTGGTTACGATAAAATAATAATTCTAAAGAATGTTGTATTTTATTTACTAATGCTACATTTTAATTGTTCAAATCGAAACTTATGGTATTGAGCTTCTGTTTTTGTTGCCTCCAAACGCACATTATGGAGTATCCGCTGTTGTTCAATGGCCTCTTTAAGCTTCATTATACGAAGAAGCTTTTCTTCATCCATTTTGTTAATTTTCTTAAAATTATTTATATGGTGCATAGTTTTTATAGCTGTTGCTGACGAAGATAGTCCTATAATAAATTGAATAATTACATAAATTAAACCTTCAATCAATAGTACCTGATGGATTTGAAACTATAGGGTCTTGATCATTTTCCACAGGACATTTGGCATAATCGTGCAGCTTTTCCATGGTGCTTCAACTATGTTGAAAGTCAGTCTCCTCTAATTCAGTATTTACAGACTAAAAACATAGCAATTGTAATAAAATTATTACAAACCATTGTAAAAATATCCATTACTGTCCCATGCCACCGGACTTTCAATTTCCGTATCTAAGTGTTGGACAGCGGTTTCTACTAACTCCATTACTTCATCTTTTGGAAACCTTTTAGAAGGATCTCCCCAAGTCTTTCAAAAACGACGTTTTTATCCGTATTCAGTTTTTGCTAAATGTAATTCACACATCTCTTAAGTAAAATATACACTTCCCATTGTTGGATATGTACCGTTGTTTGAAGTTATCCCAAAATGTTTTTAGTTGCTTATTGGTTCTCCGAACAGAGATTTCTGGCTGGGAGTTATAGAATGAAGTTATTTCCCTCCAACAATCTTGTTTTTCTTTGACAAATTGTGCCATCAGTGTTTTTATTTTCCAAAACTTTTCCAAATTGTTGTACACATAAAACTAACAACCACTTCTCTTTTTCTGTGTAGGTATCTCCACTGTAAGTTTAAAATATGTATTTGACTCAATATAAAATAACGAAAAAAAAACTAACCAGTTTTTTGACTTCTATGATAACAGGTCTGTTGAAAAGATTAATTTCAATATCTGACAAGGCTCAAAACAACAAAGTTAGAAAAAAAACAGTTAGGTTAGGTATCACTACGGAACTGCGATATTTAGCACAAAATTCCCTAGAACCTTTATTTAAACTCCACTTTACTCGAGGAAACACGAAAGGTATGTTTATAAAAGGAGAATGTGGCTGAGTACTAGATTAACCAACCTTGAGGATAACTTGACTAAGGACAACCTTGAGATTTGACTATGAATACCGCCCTTAGACTCGCATTCCAACTTATGTAGCAACAGTCATCTCATATTTTGTTTACCGTCATCTTTTTAATAAAGGCCGCTTTGATTAACATTAATTTTTTGTAATATCATTTTTATTTCATTACTAAATGTCATTATTGCAATTATCAGTTTCTTTATTTTCACATTTAAAATTAAGACTACATTTTAAATAAAGTTTATCGAAAATGACACTATTTTAAAACCCAATAAGAATGTCAATAATTAAGGCTCTAAATTAGTATACAGAGTATACAATAAAATAGGCTAACATGAGCTTGAAATTCTAATATTTAAAATTCTATGGTCACACAAAAAAATGTGCTGAATTCAAATTTTCTTGTCTCTCGCTACCTCTGAGTTTTAATCCGTGCTTACAAATTTATGGAAGCTAATCAAATCTTCTGCTTGACTCGCAAAGAATGACCGTTGAATATTGTATCACAAAACATGGGTTAATTTTTTGTTTGATTTGCGGTTAAGGTATTGCACCCGTGGGATAAATACGTTTTTTGTCGGTGTATATTGGCCGTAATTAAAATACGAATTGCAAAGATTTGAAAACTAATTAAATTAACCTCTGAAATTGAACATTGTTGTTAGTTGAAAAATTATTCATAAACCCAGCGGCTTTTGTTTCAGAACTTAACGAAATTATCCGTGCGAGATGTAAATCCATTTTTACAGTTTGGTAGCATAAATGCAGCCATATAATTTTGTTTTAAGGGATAAAATGAGGTCAATTTTTAAGTACAAAGCTAGCAAAATCTAAGCGTTTGTCTATAATTTTCTGACAGTATGGACCTTAGTTCAAAACTTTTTAGCAAATTAGTGGAATTTAGCGTTCTAACTGGTCTAAATATAAACAGCTTGCAGGTTGTACGGTTAACTCGGTTATCAATAACATTAGATATAAGGTTAAATATGTAAAATAGTGCAGCCTTTAATGGCGACTACATCAATGAAGGACTAATTAACATACAGGATGTAACTAAAGTTTTATACCAAAATAACGAAATTTTTTATTTTTCCGTTTTCCCTTTTGGTTCATTTATTGTGACAAATAGAGCAAAAGTTGGAGATGGTTTTTACATCGTTTCATAAGTAAAATAAGATAATCTTGGTTGTTATTAAATGGCTTTGCTCATCTGCGAGTATATAAGTGAGTTGTGTTTTTATAATGGGAACCATAACTGGTAGTATGTCAGATAGACAGGAATTTCCTTCTCTTTCCAATGATGTACTATAGTGGAGATGTTTAACACAGAAATTTTTTTGAAAAAAATTTATTTTTATGATAGAATGATAATAAGTTAACATTTGAACTGATTTTAAGAATCAAGTAGCTATGATTAAACAATGGATTCTACTTGTTTAAAACACTGAAATGAAACAGCACCATCAATTTGTGTTTTTACATTATAGTCGAAATCAGGAAAGAATGAATGCACGTCATTAATTTCTGATTCAATCCAAGATATACTTCCGCATATACAATAGGAGTAGAGTAATGGCAGGTCTTCCACCGCCTCATTTGCACCAGCATCCTCATTTGCACCCACATCTGGACCAAAAAGCTTTCTTCGACTAACCATTTTTCATCTTTCGAGATAAATGAGCATCCTCATTTCCACACACGAGATAAACCTATTTTTAAGATTTTTTTACCGCTGACATTCTGAACCAAAATAGTTTTATTCGTATAACCAATGCATCTTTCGAGATAAACCTATCTTGTTTGGTATCAATTAATATTAGAATTTTCTCAGCTACCCTAAATCTCTAGGAATTTTTCAGATAGCATCACCCCCCAGGGAGCTACCCTCATTTTAAGATTTCTTACCTGTAGCGACTTTTGAGCGTTCTTATAAATTTTTTTATACATGCGATGCATTAAATTAGCTTAGAATTTTACGCACACCCCGAATCTGCAAACAGATTTGAAATCGGACTACTCCTTACAAAGTTACCCCTTTAAAGCTCTCAAACCTCTACATTTTGCTCTTTGCTTTATAAGCAAAACTAACAAATAGTTTTCTTCGTCTAACCAATGCATCTTTTGAGATAAACATATCTTGTTTGGTATTAATTAATATTAGAATTTTCTCAGCTACCCAAATCTCTAGGAATTTTTCAGATAGCATCATCCCCCAGGGAGCTACCCTCATTTTAAGATTTCTTACCTGTAGCGACTTTTGAGCGTTCTTATAAATTTTTTTTATACATGCGATGCATTAAATTAGCTTAGAATTTTACGCACAACCCGAATCTGCAAACAGATTTGAAATCGGACTACTCCTTACAAAGTTACCCCTTTAAAGCTCTCAAACCTCTACATTTTGCTCTTTGCTTTATAAGCAAAACTAACAAATAGTTTTCTTCGTCTAACCAATGCATCTTTTGAGATAAACATATCTTGTTTGGTATTAATTAATATTAGAATTTTTTCAGCTACCCGAATCTTTAGGAATTTTTAAGATATCATCACCCCCCAGGGAGCTACCCCCATTTTAAGATTTCTTACCTTAGTGACTTTTGAGCGTTCTTATAAATTTTTTTTAGTCATCCGATACATTAAATTAGTCTACAATTTTACACACAACCCGAATCTGCAAACAGATTTAAAATCGGACTACTCCTTACAAAGTTACCCCTTTAAAGCCCCCAAACCTCTTTAAATTGTTTTGCTCATCAATAACATATGCTTTAACCAACTATTTTCCTAGAAATCTAAAACCGCAAGGATTTTAGAAACGAGTTCTTTATAAGCCATAAGTGTTTAATATTTAAAATCATTTTTTCAAACAGTAATGTGCTTTTTTCAGAATATCGCAAAAACCCATGACTTAAAATTTTTCTGTTTTTAACATAATTACATGCACAATGCTAAATAGTTGGAAAATACATAGACAAGGACAAACTAATTGCTTTACAATTATGTGACGTATAGTGAAAGTAGCGTAGAGGACAAACTAATTGCTTTACAATTATGTGACGTAAAGTGAAAGTAGCCTTTCTTTTTTATTAATTAGCGGGTATATGATTTGAGAAATACAATAGATATGCTCGATGCTAAATGCTTGGAAAATACAAGTCGTTTCAAATCAATTTCTTAACGAGCATGTGAATCACATGTGAAAACTGTATATAATTTCTTTTCTTGGACTTTCTATTAATTATGTTTGTGTATTAGAAATTGATTAATAATTGCAGGATACAAATTTTAAATAAACACTTTGCTAAGGGAACACCGAACTTGTTGTATACAGAATACTTACTAATAAAGCAATTTAATTTTAAATAACTTCTACGCCATATTTTTCGAAAATGGCATGCTTTGGAAACAATCGAAGATTGCCGAAGACACTCGAAGAGTGCACAAACGCGGTCAGTAAACCACAATTAATAATTGCCTTTATAGGTTTAACATTTCTACCATTACCCAATGACTTTAATTTCTTATTGGTGAGAATCCTTATTCTCCCACGCACTGTTGCGTAGCTGGATGCCCACCCCTTTTAGGAATATATGCTCGTTATAGGTTGTAGCACCCGCGGTTTTACTTAACTACACTTCGTGAGATCCCTTTAATCTTTTTTTTAATCGTGTCCTTCTCGCGTACAATACAGTAGGACTTAGCCTTACTACCTACAAATTCTAACACCAAGTCACCGTTAAACTCGTCTTTAAATTTCCTCACAACTTTTTGTTAACATGCGGTATATCGTGTTTATTATTTTAAACTTTAAACCTAAAAATAAAAACAGGATAGTTTAATACGTCTATTAATAATTTATGGTAATGTTGGCGGTACAAATATGTAAAAACAAACTTTATCAAGAAAAATATAATGTTTTTAATAGAATACATACATGTATTGATAACATCTATAAACCGCTGTGGTAACCAGAGTCTGACGAATCTGGGATAGCCAAATCTCTAAACATTTGCGCAAGCGATTGCCTTGCAGTTGCATCTTTTAAGTACTGAATGGAGAAACATTTAATAAGTTCCAACACTGTCAAGTAATTTAAATTGCTGCAATCATTAGACAGAGAAATAATGGCACTGCTCTCTCCCTCTAATAACGTTTGAACCCTTTCTTCCTCCGTTGTATTTCCACATACTTTTTTTATATCACCAACAAATTTTTCGTAAAATTCTGGAAAGTTTCTACACCTTAACTCAGCCATTTTAAAACAGATCAATTCTCGCAAATTTAATAGCTTGATGCACTCGTACGCAGGTAGCACAATAACATTCCCATCTTTCGTAATCTCCATATTATATAAATTCTCTTTTTCAAAATTGTTCAAAAACCATACACTTCTATTAAAGGCTGTGCTCAGCTGCAATTTGAAATCTTGATCCAATTGTATCTCAACAACATTGTTTCCAGTAGTCAAACCATTTAATCTGACTAGTTTTGAGTCTTGAGCAAATTGGCGAATTTGAAATTCCACTTGAAAAGTACACAATTTCTTCCAATCGAAGTAAGAGAATGTTACCGTAGAATCAGCACACATACCACTACAGCAAATAACTTGGATAGCAGGTTGAAGACCACCATATAAATCAGAACCAACTTCTAATATATGGTGGTGATAATTTGGAGGAAATTCGCCTAACCTATAGGTTGACTTACCAACTAGTTGGTTGATATTTAATTGTGGTACTCGCACATCACTTGTAACGTCAACACAAGAAAAATTCATCTTTAATTTATAATTTTAATCAAACTCGACGATACTTTGACGACTAATGCACTGGAACATGGCTCTCGCCTTTTATGCCGATGGTCGAGCGTGCGCAGCTCCTTATTATATTAGTTGGCGTTATATGCAAGTCTTGACTGGAAAAGTGACGTCTATAATTGTTTTATAGTGGGTTTTACCTGTATGTATTTAACCACCAACGCCATTTTAGAATTATTAAACAAAATTACTCTTAGCAGTATTTTTAATATACCATCGTGTAAGATTTCAATTATTATTGTGTTTTCCTCAGGTTTTCAAATCCTCAAAATTTTTTCAAATCGAATGACACCTTACTGATTTGCAGAATAACCTTTGCAAGCACCGTATATAATTCATCTTTAATCTATTTCTAAACCGTATCGCTCTGTCTTTTGAGATAAACCCTGGTGTAACCTATAAATTAGTATAGAATTTTCCTGGGGAATTGAAATTAATTATCACGTCTTTTAAAATTAGTTCCAACAAAGACCTGTATATATTGTATTAATATTCAAAACCTATCAGCAAAACACCTTTGCATTTTTATTTAGATTTAGCTCGATAATAGAGTTAAACTCAAAAATATTTATTAGTGGCTAGAATTGTTAAAATTTTCAATTAGTGAATCCACATACAAATGATTAAACCAAAAGGTATAATACATATATTAATTCTGTACGGTGACCTAGAAAGTGGTTCGATAATCTATTTTAAATGTAGTTCAACATAAGACGTATATTCTAAATAAATTTAGTGAAATATATGATCATTAGCCTTGCATTGTTTGTCGATGACGTCTGACTATTAATTTAATAAAAGCACTTTCCACAATTCTAGTTAATATACGGGAATACACATTCTATAATTTGATTTAAATTGGGTTAATGTAAGGATAAATTATACTTATACTTTCTCTATGTACATAAATACGGGGGAAATGATACCAAAAGTTCATTTTAAGTTTATTTTGTAAAACGTAAAGTCGTTTATAGTGTAATTAATAGTAATACTGAATTTTCAGTCTTTGGTTTAAAATTTCGTGTGAGGACTATCGACAAAGAAGAGTAAGTTTTAGTTTGAATTTTGCAAACGTAGAAGAAATTAATATTTACATGTATAATTCAAAACTGTTAATCAATAATGAACATCTTAAGTATTGCGTGCAGTGTGTGCGAAAATGTTTTTACTGGATGTGATGGCATAAAAAAACACAACGAAAGGCACATCGAGATGGTTTATTTCAGGAGTAACTAAAATTACAGCCAATGAGTGGGAACAAATTAAGGATTTGGAAAACCAATCGACCGCAACACATAAAGAACGTATAAACGCCGCAATTCAGTTAGAACGAACCAAGTTACTATTTGAAAACCATACACCATAACAAAATCTTCTTCCAAAATCATAATTGTAGGCCTGAACCCGTTCGACGATTACAAAATAATTTTTAGATTTGTTAACACCATTTCGCAGAGCGTACTTGATGTATCCTCAACGTATTTAGGAAGTTTATATCAAATCTTCGCACATTATACGCACTATGGAAGTTGGCATGCAAAATCAGATATGCAAATTCGACAACTTGCGTTTTTATTTAAATAAGAATTGTTTAGTGAAGATGATGACATTTGATGGGAATTATATGATATTTACCAAAGGAACTTTAGAGCACTTTTAGGGTATCTCAGATCGTTCTCGACCATGCTAATACTTTAAAAGAACTAACGGAAAAGGGTACTCTAATATAGATCTGTTTCTGTTAGATGTCGCAATGGAAAGATATAATAGGAATGATATCCCACAGAATCTCCACATGATGTAATTAAAAGCAAATACAGTAATAGTGATATTGGGGTCATATTATACGAATTTATAAGAACCTACCCAAGATTGTTTGAAAACAGTATTTGTAAACAAGTTGAGTATATGGAAGAATACAACAGGTTTCCATTCCACGCATTTACGAGCGATGTTTAAATTTTAAGCCAAAGACTGAAAATTTTGTAACACTATTAATTACACTTTTGTTTTCTTATAAGTTTCTAAATTGTTGTATTTCAACTACAGATATTAATAGATGTCAATAAAATTATGTTATAGTTTTAAATAAAACGATTCTGATTAATAATTTTGTAAAACGTTTATAACACCCTTTTAAAAAATAATACACATCTTTGTTATAATTCTTTTCATAATTACTTAGATACCCATTTCAGTTACGTGGACATTTGAAAAATTAAACAATACCAATGTATGCTTTATATTTTAAAACATAAACAAGCTAATATATACAAAAATAATTTCTAAATTCACATCATTCATTTCTTATGATAACAGTTGTTGTGGTTAAATTTTATTTTAAAACTTACAATTTAGTATATATTCCATTTGAATATCTCCAACAGTTTTATAAACCCCATCTCCTCGATTATTTCCATAAAATCATCCAGATCCTCGGGCATTGATAACACTGCAGTACAGTGCTGTATTGCTTCCTCGTATGACTGACACATAAGACATTTTCTCCTTCTATCGAAAAGCGTTGCCCACATTCTGCTTTTTTTACTCGTAGAGCATTGCGAAATCTTCGAATAACCTCTCCAAAGTCTTTATACATATTTGTTATATTGTCTCTTTAAACCGTACAATCAACAAATAATAACTTCTACGCGAACAGTCCTTTTATATGAGCTACTCCTATTCGGATATGTACCGATTGCACCCGATTTGTGTGCACGCACGAAGCAACAGGTAGGGAATGTATTCTATGAACAAAATCATTACATTTCTTAAGAAAAATGCTAAGAACTTTAAAAATAATTATAACTCTTGTTAGACCTCTAGCCTCCGGATAAACGTTATTATTTTAGGTTGTGTCACTGTTTTCTGAATCAACTTCCTACACACTTTTCCTAAACTATGCGTATCAATTGGGGGTTATACTTTACTCCATAACCGACTTGTATATATTTTCGTATTTGTCTCTAGCTAACACGTCCGTATAATAAAGATGTACAGGCTCGTCGTCAACTGGTAACTTAATCTTTTTTTAAAAAACTAGCCTTTGTTTTCAAGTTTAACCCTTGTTGTACGTGTAAGGATTCTTTCCGCTATTCCTTGTGACTAGGAATCGGTAATTTTGCAAGGATCAATCATTTGTTTGTGCACCTCTTCGATTTGTAGAGATGTAGCGTCTCCTTTTGTATACCGCAAAGTTCTTTCGTACAGAATCCTGCATAAAATGAAGCTTACGTTTATTTACAATAAAATTGTTAACGTTCGTCATCATCGGACTCAGGATGGGAACTAACTTTTTTTGAATAATGTTAAATATTTATATACTCGTCGAAATTCTTCCTATATCGACCATTATCCAAATCAAAATCTTTCACAACAGTTATAAAATTATGTTTTGAGTCACCCCAACACTGTAAGCACATTTCTTTAAATTTCGGATATGTCATGTCACCACTTATATGATCCGAAAAGATATGTCTGAGATTGGTTTCATCCTGTTTCCATAATGCGATTACATTGGCGTTATCTCTGAGTCTATGTTTTAAGGCACTAGCGTAAGTTTGACATAGATAGAACGAATCTATTGCTTTATGTCGACCGAACGAGAAAAACTGAGTGATTTTACTTTGCTCGTTTGCAGGTATATCATTGAAAACCATAATTGAATCTTCTTTGGTATCTCCGGGTTCGATCAAATCATCGTAATTTTCAAACTCATGGTACCCAATTTCTTCTTTTAATGGAGTTATGTGTTTACAGTGTTGGGGTGACTCAAAACATAATTTTATAACTGTTGTGAAAGATTTTGATTTGGATAATGGTCGATATAGGAAGAATTTCGACGAGTATATAAATATCTTAACATTATTCAAAAAGTTAGTTCCATCCTGAGTCCGATGATGACGAACGTTAACAATTTTATTGTAAATAAACGTAAGCTTCATTTTATGCAGGATTCTGTACGAAAGAACTTTGCGGTATACAAAAGGAGACGCTACATCTCTACAAATCGAAGAGGTGCACAAACAAATGATTGATCCTTGCAAAATTACCGATTCCTAGTCACAAGGAATAGCGGAAAGAATCTTACACGTACAACAAGGGTTAAACTTGAAAACAAAGGCTAGTTTTTAAAAAGATTAAGTTACCAGTTGACGACGAGCCTGTACATCTTTATTATACGGAGGTGTTAGCTAGAGACGAATACGAAAATATATACAAGTGGTTATGGAGTAAAGTATAACCCCAATTGATACGCATAGTTTAGGAAAAGTGTGTGAAGTTGATTCAGAAAACAGTGACACAACCTAAAATAATAACGTTTATCCGGAGGCTAGAGGTCTAACAAGAGTTATAATTATTTTAAAGTTCTTAGCATTTTCTTAAGAAATGTAATGATTTTGTTCATAGAATACATTCCCTACCTGTTGCTTCGTGCGTGCACACAAATCGGTGCAATCGGTACATATCCGAATAGGAGTAGCTCATATAAAGGACTGTTCGCGTAGAAGTTATTATTTGTTGATTGTACGGTTTAAAGAGACAATATAACAAATATGTATAAAGACTTTGGAGAGGTTATTCGAAGATTTCGCAATGCTCTACGAGTAAAAAGCAGAATGTGGTGCAACGCTCGATTAGAAGCGAGAAGATGTCTTATGGTCAGTACATACGAGGAAGCAATACAGCATGTACTGCAGGTGTTATCAATGCCGAGATCTGGACTGATTGTTATGGTAGAATAATTCGAGGAGATGGGAAGTATTATAAAACTGTTGGTAGATATTCAAATGGAATAATATAAATTGAATTTTAAATAAATTTACCACAACAACTGTTATCATAAGAAATGAATGATGCGAATTTTGAGGAAACGTTCTACAAAGTATGTAGAAATTTTTATGGTTTGTAAATTAAGTCCGATGATGCATTGGAATGGTACTGTTGAAACTTTCGTTCAAGATTTACACACAGTAGAACATCTAAGTCTAGTATTGGAATTTGGTTGGTCCAGTTTGTGCGTATAACAAAAACGCATAGAAGTTATATAATCCTACCTTATGAGTAGATGAAACTTGTATTATCTTTTCTTAAACATGAATTATTATTTACAATTTTTATGAAAGAACAATTTTAATTAAAAAAGCAACATTTAATTTTTTTAATTAATTGTTTTATTCTGAACAGGTACGTTCAGAAGTAGGGTAACAAGGTATAAGATCAAATAGAGTAAAATAGCAAACCCAATTTAACAAGAATTTTTAATAGCCTTTTCAGTATTTGAAGCATAAAATCTGTGTTCATATTATTGTTGCCTGATTAATCTTTGTTTTTTTATATGAGGTAGCAAGAGAATACCTCTTGTGACCTCATTTTTGTATATTTAATTAAATTTTTTTTACAGCTCCTGCGTTAGCAGTTAATACGGTATTCCTCCCTAAAGACGCCCAAGTCCCCCTTAGGGAAACCCTGTGTTTAAAGTTAATGACTTGGTGGCGCCCTATTCAAACCCCTGTTTTGTTGAGAATCTAGCCCTAGTAATAAAATAATGCTTTGTAAAAAGAACCACGACCAATCCTCATAAGCTCTGCCCAAGGAATAGACCCCTAGCATAGTCGGAAGATATTTGCGTTCCATCATTTTAAGGAAATCCTTCCTTAAAGGTTACTGGTCACATTTGGGGATATATAAATAACCCCTAACTAGTTACCCCAACCAGCAATTGATTAATTTACGTTATACTAACGCCCGGAACGTGGGGCTAGATTATTTTGTTACACCTAAATTAAAGCTGGATTATTTCGTTACATCTAAATTGAGTCTGGATTATTTTGTTACATCTAAATTAAGTCTCGATTATTTTTCTAAATTAGGGTCGATTATTTTTCTAAATTGAGGTTCGATTATTTTGCTTACGCTTAAGACATAGCCTTTTTTTGTTTTGCTGGCACCCACCAAAAAGGGGCTTTGCTTTTTTCTCACACAAGGCACGAGTATAAAAAAAAGCATTGTGTTAGAGGTTTCGATTGTTAACAGCTATGTGGATACAGCGTTGAGAATATCAATTTTTTTGAACCTACCAAGAGGTAGTAATTAGATTTCTGTCGTTGTGGAGAATATTGCCACGCAATGTCGCATACATTTTTTTTTATTAAAGACTTAATTAATTAATTGGAAGCAAGATATTGGTTGCTGTAGTAATTTAGTGATTAGTAGGGAGAAGTTGTGAATTCTAGATCTAATTTTAGTTCCCCTATTGAAAATATTTTGTCAATTGCGAATAGTTGAGATAGATTTGGATTTGAAATTTTGTTTAGATTTCAAGATTTTAGTTAGTTTTTTTTTGACATTGACTTCATATGAGAGTAAAAATGGCTGATACTTTTCAGGTTGTGTACTTACTCAAAGAAGAGTTAGATTATGAACTCCGAATAAGAGGAATTGAGAGTTCTAGACCAGTTGTAGACAAGCGGAAGATATTAGGTCGTCTATTGGCGAAAGAATCAAATAAACCAGGTTGTCTAATAGATCTTACAGATTATAATGTAGAGTTTTCAGTAGAGTGTGTGAAAATCAACAATACCGTTGTGTCGATTAAAAGTGTTTTGTCAGAATTTGAAGGTGATCCTTCTGATTCTATTTTTAAAAGGGTACAGTCAAGATTAGAACACCTAACTGGTCGAGTTAAGAGGATGAAGTTGCCATCACAGAATCATGAGGAAGCAGTAGTATTTGCGCTAGAGACGTTAGCTACGATCCTTATTATCGAAGCAGAATTGTTCGACAAGGCGAAAGATAAGCCTAGTAGTTTGGATGAGCCAGTAAAATTATCTGTCCCTGTTGGTAATGAGCCCCTTAATACAGTCACGTTTGTAACACCACCCTTACCCATAGGAACTTGGTCTGTTAAATTTTCTGGAGATTCTATACAGCTTTTTCATTCCTAGAAAAGATCGAAGAGTTAGCACAGTCACGCAAAGTAACTGAGGACGACTTGTATAACGCCTCTGCAGAGTTTTTCGTGAATGATGCCCTCGTTTGGTTTAGACAAATTAGGAATTCCGTGAAGGATTGGAGATCTTTAGCAAGTCGATTGAAGGAGGATTTTCTTCCTGCTCATGTTGAGGATGAATTATGGGAAAAGATTAAATCACGTCATCAAAAGAAAGATGAATCTGTAGTTTTGTTCGTGGCCCAAATAGAGAGTTTATTTAGTAGGTTACCCAAGATGCCTGCAGAAATTACGAAGGTTCGTATTATGAGGAAAAATTTATTGCCAACTTATGTTACCCAACTTGCTCTGTCTTAGATTAATGATGTTTCCACATTAGTAAAATTAGGTAAAAAGATTGAAGAGACAGTTAAGTCAAAACAAACTATGGTAGCTACCCCGTCAAAAGATAATTTTTGGTTTCGTAAAAATGTTAGGTCGCAGTCAGAAAATAAATGTCAAGAAGAAGTTAAAAATACTTCAGTTCGTAGTAGGGTTTATAGAAACAAATCTTCATCTCCTCAAGTCCATGTAGTAAATAAAAAAAAACCTTTAGATGTGCAATCATCAGGCGTTGAAAAAGTCAAGAAATTCGTGTGTTGGAATTGTACACGTCCAGGTCATACGTTTAATTATTGTAGAGCCTCTCTGAAAAGATTTTGTTTTAAATGTGGAAGTAAAGGTGTGACGTCAATTTCGTGTCAATCATGTTCGAAAATTAGAGACTTACATGAATAATTATTAACATATCATTTCATTTTATACAGTTCTATCTAGAGAGTACTAAAAATAATGTTTCAGTAAATTAGGTACATGGGTCTGTGCTGTCGTCGTGTCTTTCAAGAATTGTCCTTGTGAGTAGGCACGTTTTTGGTTTAATGACAATTTTTATGATTTATATCGGCGTTGCAACGCAATTTAGTTAGTTATGTGTAGAGTAGGCGATGCATGTCGTTCCTAATATTTTTTAGCATTAATAATTTGGAGTTTGGTGATAAAAGAATTTTTTTGTAGAGTAGCCTAAGAGAGGCTCGTGATGGAGTCTGTCATTCTGGCATGTTATGCGTTGTGAAGCAAGTTTTTTTGTTATATGGACAGCCTGATTATAATCTATTTCATCAGTTTGGTTAGAGATTAAAAAGAGTGTATCTGTATGTTAAATTAAATTTTGTTAGCTATTGTTGAGATTAATTTCTTTCGAAGGTCTAAGCAGTTCGGTACGAAAGCCGAAAGTGGCACATAAAAGATCTGAAACCTTTCTCGATTGTATACCAAGAGGATGCCATATAAATATAGTTAGTTGTTGCTCCTCAAGTCAAGTTGAAATCAAGTATATCTATGATCGTTTCGTTTAGTTTTGTTTTGGTATAAAAGGATAAGAGGAAGAACCTCGTCTAATTTTTTTTGCATATGATTTCAAATATTAAAAATAAGAATAGGAAGTTAAAGTATAAAAAACCCTGTTGGTAAAAGAGCGTATCGTTAAAATTAAATTTTCCCCGTGCGTACGTATTGTGTTGTCAGAGACACATTTCCTGTGTACACAATCTAACCTAAGAAGCATCTTGCCCATGCGTACGTACCGTGTTCTCAAGAACCCCTTCCGTGTCTATAAGTGTGTGTATTCTGACCGTTAACACAAAAAATTTTTATTTCTTTTCGTAGTTGACAGACGAATTTTGTTTGCTTCGTAAAATGTCGACAGACGAAACCCTTTAGGTTTACAACGTGTTAACTGGTGAGAGTTTTTGTTGAGTTCGTAAAGAAAGACATTTTTGTCCACAAAGGACTGGTCTTCTATTGAGTATGCAAAGGACCATGGTGTGTTTCTTTTCGCATATAGGCATTCCATCAAGAAATGCGTAAGTCTAGACGAGACTCGTGATGAGTTGGTCGCTCAGCAGTGTGTACTTGGTTGAGTGGAATGTAGTAATAATTTTTTTGAGTATTTAGTTTAGTGACGTTCGAGAGTAGTCGTTCACTAATAGTTAGAGTATTGTAAGTGAGCTGGTTGCTCACTTGTTATTTGGTTTAGTTGCGTTTGTGCAGGAGGCACAATTAGTAGTGGAGTTAGCTACTCACTACTGTGTTAGAATGTGAGAATGAGCTAGATGTTCACAATTATTTGGTGAATTTGAGTTAGTGCAGATTGCACCCGTTGAGTTGAGATGTGTTTGGTGAGCCGGTTGCTCACATTTTTGTTAGCGAAATTGAGTACTTGTAACTTGTAACGTGCATTTTTATAGCTTAACATTTTACGCTTTTTCCCAATTAGTAAATACATTTCTGTAACTACTATTTCTATATTTTATATTTATTAACTCCTTAGGCGAATGCATCGTATTATAATGAGTGGATTGCATCGTTCTTGTCTTGCCGTTCGTATAGATTTTGTTCCTTATGTGGATATACAAGTCTAGATAATAGACGATAAGAGGTTGTAATAGAACGAGTTGAATAAACAGATGAGTAGTTGTAGTTTGTTCTTGGTTCCTATATATTAATTACGTTAAAAATACTGCTTCTTCTTTGCTTTGACAATAGTGAGAATTAATGCGGTATCAATTTTCGAATTGTTCATGAACAAGCACGGCACGATTTTAGTTGTTTATCTTGTGAAATAAAAGTTGTATATTAACTGTAGAAAGTGTAGTGCTAATTCCGATTGAAGTAGTATGGTTGATAGGCGAACGTGTTCGGTCGACGCACGTGTTTTACGGTACATTTTACGGACTTACTTTAGTGATACACGTGCTTTACTCATTGTGGTTTTTTTTGGTGCTTTTGTCTTTTGATACTTAAACTGTGTGTGCGATCTAGTTTCGCGGTCCTTTTTTTTTATCAGAGTAGTGCATACTTTGGATTATCCAAATACAGTTGATACTGTAGTTTCTGAATTTTCTAACCCCAAAGAATCTAAAACAGATCATTGTTTGCGCAAATTTCGTTATTTGCGAAATATAACAGATTACCGGTTTACAAAGGTATTGGTTGAAGTTTCTCACTGCTTTGTGGATGTTTATGAAAATAATATTCATTTGGTCCCAGTTGAAATTAAACTAGTGCTACAAAATATTTCGAAATTATTGTCTCAGGAAATAGAATTAACAAGAAATTTATCAATGCTACATAGTTCCGTCGCGCGATAATGTCTGCTGCTAACACCAGTGAAATACGTAGGTGTGATTAGGGTAACGTGTGATAAGTTCCATCAACACCCTCCCAGTCAAGGGTGAAGTGCTGCGTTAGTGCCGGACATCGTGAATCCCACACTTCAATTGCAAGGAAGCGTTACTGAAGGACCTTTTGTAAGTTGAACTATTTCCTACTTATTCTTACTTTAAATATCTATCCGTTGTTTTGCCATATCTTTGTCGTTCTGATACTTTTTACCATAGACTTGCAAGCTATTTGAAAAAAAAAGAAAAAAAAAAAAGAAAAATCAACAATACTGGTTGACTCGTATCAATTGTGCTTACCTATTTATTTTTTTGTTAAAGTTTTGTCTGATTTATGTTTAATTGGTGTGTGAGGAAACGTTTCTGCTACTCCCCAATATTACCTCACTTTGTACTAAAAATTTTTGTATTGCTTTTACCGTTGTTATATTATATAGATTATCCAAACAGTTTTTTTTACATTCTACAAAGTACTGAACAATCTATGCTCGATCAGCATGCTGTGCTTTTTCTTTATTTCAGGTTTGCAGGTTTGCTATTCTAATTTTTTTATTGCAGGTATTGTTACTAACTCCTTACAGCCGCATACATTATATGTGGGTCTGCTTTCTACAACCCCCCATAATCTCCGATTGAGCCCGGTCATTTCTTTGATTTTCTTCGTCACGATAAACGTGACATAAATTTGGCGCCCAACGTGGGCGAAATTATTTATTTTTCCTTCTCGTTTGAACTGGATTTTGTTTAGTATTTAGTTATTTCGTTAATTTAGTTTCTCTATCGAACAAGCCTAAAAATTCGTTTTTGTGTCTTTAAATATTTGGGTGTTTGTTGATTCTGTAGTAATAGGGGACTATTGGAAATTAAAAGTTGATCGTTTACATGAAGCTGAACTCAAATATGAAGTCGGTTCTCGTGGGTTCGATGCAAAGGTACCTGTATCCGAACTTCGTAAATCCTTTAGGAATATTTTGAAAATGGAATCTTCTGAAACTCTAAGTCCACTTAAATCTGGTATCGATTTTCAGACGGATAATAAAGCCGTGACGGAAGGTCTAACTGAATTAACTACGAAAAGTAAAGATTTTAATGGTGATATTTCAACTGCCGACGGCAAACGTATTATTAGCCTTGCTATGCATCTCAAAGGGAGAATCCAACGCATGAATGTTACTTCTGACGCTGAAACAGCCATACAGCGAAAGTTGTTGCTATGTGTTAGTAATTTACGCAGTGATTGCGATCGGTTATACCGTCGCTTTAGACGTTCTTCCACTTCACCTAGGGCACCACTTGTTTCTACGGCTACTATTAATCCGACTACTACTGATACTGAGGATGATCTTACTTCTGCTGAATCTTCTGATGAATTACCTATACCTATATCTATTTCTAAATCAATTGCTACGTCTGGTTATGGACAGCTGGTGTCTAAATGGGACTTAAAATTTTTGGGTGATGACCGTATGTTTTTAAATGCATTTCTATTACACGTGGACGAATTATGCTCGGCACGCAACGTTTCTGCTTCTCAACTATTTTCTTCGGCATCAGACTTACTTTCGGGAAAAGCTTTAATTTTATTCAGAGCGCATAGAAAATCCCTAACTAATTGGCAAGATGTTATTCGACTATTAAGGGAAGAATTTCAACCCGTTAATTACAACGAAAAACTTTTAGAGGAAATAAAGCAACGTACTATGGGTCCCTCAGAGTCTATTGGTGTATATTTAGCTACGATGGAAAATTTATTTGCTCGTCTAACAATCTCTCTCTCTGAACCACAGAAACTCGAAATTATTTTACCAAATCTTACCCCTTTCTACCAAACCAAATTAGCTTTGCTTGATCTGAATACTATTACGTGCATTTTTATAGCTTAGCATTTTACGCTTTTTCCCAATTAGTAAATACATTTCTGTAACTACTATTTCTATATTTTATATATATTAACTCCTTAGGCAAATGCATCGTATTATAATGAGTGGATTGCATCGTTCTTGTCTTGCCGTTCGTATAGATTTTGTTCCTTATGTGGATATACAAGTCTAGATAATAGACGATAAGAGGTTGTAATAGAACGAGTTGAATAAACAGATGAGTAGTTATAGTTTGTTCTTGGTTCCTATATATTAATTACGTTAAAAATACTGCTTCTTCTTTGCTTTGACAATAGCGAGAATTAATGCGGTATCAATTTTCGAATTGTTCATGAACAAGCACGGCACGATTTTAGTTGTTTTTCTTGTGAAATAAAAGTTGTATATTAACTGTAGAAAGTGTAGTGCTAATTCCGATTGAAGTAGTATGGTTGATAGGCGAACGTGTTTGGTCGACGCACGTGTTTTACGGAACATTTTACGGACTTACTTTAGTGATACACGTGCTTTACTCATTGTGGTTTTTTTGGTGCTTTTGTCTTTTGATGCTTAAACTGTGTGTGCGATCTAGTTTCACGGTCCTTTTTTTTATCTATCTATCACAATAAATGAACCATAAGGCAAAACAGGAAAATTAAAGATTCGGTTACTTTGGTATAAAATTGTTTCTACACTTTGTATGTTAATTATCTTTTCTTAACTAACTCGGCATTAAAGACTGCACTACTTTCCCTGTTTTACTTATTTTCTAGTGTTACAAATAACCGGGTTACACACACAGCTTGCCATGCCAGAACTAGGGAACGTTGTATATACGATTATATTGAGCGTGTAAATTGATTAACAAAGAGATAAAAATTTGCATTTTAATATTTAGCGAGATAGGTCTTGGGCCTCTGGGAGCTTTCTTCTAAAAACATTTATTTCCCAAACAATTCTTCAATCGATTTTATTTTCAATTATACAATTACAAAAATGACTTCTTTCTATTACAATCAACGTAAACGTTTATATTCACTAAACTATTTGAAATTGACAAAATACTTGAAGTTAGTAATCAATACTTAATAATTAAAAATTATGGTGAATAGCTTGAACCACCAACAACGTTAAAGTTATGAAGCTCGAGACTGACTGGCCATCAGAAGCTCCTCAGGGTATTTATGTAATCCTTGCTCTCATATCTTGTGGGAAGTGCAGATCTCACCGGCTGCTATTTCTTGATAACATATAATGTCTTTCTTCTTAGTAATCTTGATTAAGTTTGCTTTTATTGCATTTCATTGTGTCCTGCATCTGCAGTATCAGGTTGCGTCTGGAATACAAAGTATTTGCTTCCGTTTTCATGTCTGATATGAACTTTCCTTAACCTTTTATATTATTACCTTCAATTATACAATGTAACATTCTATTTCTTAAGACATAATAATTGCATTTAAATTTATATACATATTAATTGGGAGATATGTAACTAGCGCTGTTATACAAATTTTTAAGCTGCATATAACAAATTCATATTGTAGTATATTGGCAAATAAAAACCTTTTCCATATTTGGATGACACCTAGTACCAGTTCATGTGAGTAATATTTCTCACTAGAGGGAAAATTCATTTTGAAATGCTATTATAGAAACGAATTAAAGCTAATAGTAAAATACCGAAAATCGAATTAGTTTGACATATTAATTATTAATTAAATTAATTCAAGCTATATTGGAACGTAAATGCGAAACCTTCACAATCTCTATGTTTCTATGTACAACGTTATTCATTAAGGGTAGTGAGCGAATGTACATCGGAAATCGCATGTCTTAGAACGGGGAAATAGATTCTTATACAGCAAGTGTTGCATTTTGCATTTTTCCACGCCATTGTAGAATTTGGTTCCTTGGTATCATTATAATATGCTGCAACAATGTTAATTACAGAATTTGGTTCTAAATTTGGAATTAATTATTTTTTTCTTGATTTCACATAATTTGTGTTGTTCATTTCTTCATGACAACCACTACGTTCAAGACCTGATTTAAATATTGACAAGACATCTGATACAAACCCTTTACAACCACCCACATCAACAATCATAAGCTAATTTTCTTTTACAACGGGTGCTTTATATAGTTCTTGCTGCCATCACTACACAATTTGGTACAGTGTGAGAGCTGAGCTAATATGTTTTATTTGTATAAATACTACTGAGTTTTGCTGCTTGAAATTGCTTCAAATTACGCAAAAACTCTTAACGCTTGATCCGAATTTCAGTCTTTTCAATTTCAGTCTTTTCAATCCACGTTGCATAATTATTTTCGCCTTTCTATCAATGAAATCCCAATTATACACACAACTTCTAAACGAAGTCAAGCCGCCATCAAATTTAACGCCGACCTGTTTCCCTACTTGAAATAAACCAGCCATTGTAGGGCCTCTTGCCATGAACACTTGTATTAGTGTATATATTTCTAGGAATAATTTCGTTGTCAAATTCATTAACAGTAGATTTTGGTTTCACCTTTAAGATTGCTTTATGCGGAGACGAAAATCTCTGATGTATAATAACATTGCATGTAAAAATTGTCACAACTTATAAAACATGGCCATAACATTATCTTTAGGATTATTTGCACCTTCTCTGCAAATTATTTTTACGCTACTGGTAGAGACTCCAGTAGCTGTTGCAACTTGTTCAACTACAGAGTACAGAAGTTATACATCGGCCAACTTGCTTTTCAATTTTCATAAATTTATAGACGTTATATATTATTTCCCGACCTACTCTGTAAATTATACTTGCTTTCGTCTACTCATTCAAAATTCAAAAAGATGCAGCGCATTTGAATAATTGTGAACTAAACTGTTTAAAAATGCAATACTAAGAAATACACTAAAATTACACATGGCAACTTAAACAATGAACAACAGCGGATGTAGCTGATGAAGAGGATGAATTCAACTAACACACATGCACAAAGCACTTTTATCACTGATGGGGGAAAAGCAAAAATAAATCTTGTTTTATAATTATAAATTCTGTATATCACAACCTTATAGGTCGAATAAAAACGTAATATTATAATCAAAGCTTTAAATCAGTACTGAACTTCAAAACTTCTCAACGAAAATTTATACCTTATTTAATTGTTCTAGATTATTTTGTAAATGCACAAGAAATTATGCACATAGCATTCTAGAGGTTTCCTATTGTAAGCTTCATAAAGCTCTCAAATGAAAACTCTTGTAACCTGTCAATCAAGTCCACTTAAAGATTCAGTCCAAGGTGTGGCTATCAATCACCTTTTCTATAAGATGCTTTGTTTACGTTCTGATGCATTATTCTATTTAAAGATATACTAAACGGCATGGGGTTACAATAAATCTGCATTTTTAATGTCTTCCAATGTTTCAACAATGTTCACCACCGACCTGATAATCTGCTGGGTGCTATTTCTACCGCAACCATGCTTGATTTCAAACAAACGTTAAAAAATTCTTCTTCGGGTGTTACACCTCTGGGTTACCAACTACAGCATATGACACTGCTTTATCCTGCTCTTGTGTGGTCCTATGTAAATCAATACAATTAAAATGATTCACATATATTAAAAACACGACAGGCCTTACTTGAGGTAAAATATCATTGATGTTTATGTATAAATTACTTGTTTTCAAAACAACAGCAACATGCGACGAGCTCAGATTTTTATTACAAATGTCTCTAAACATGTACTTGTCATCCATAAGTGCCTGCACATTCATTGATGCTCAAACCTTTCTATTAATAAAATCTCTATAGCCAACGCCTGGCAATATAAGGATATGAGTGCCATCTATAGAACCGATAATACATGAAACTTTCGACACATTTTCATATGCTGCCACAATTTCAATTCCCTCGATTTCACTTGGTATTTTGATGAACTTTGGCAATAAAATTTTGTACGTAGAATTGACAAACTCTTGGATTATTATGATGATTCAATTCGCTTAGTGTTTTAATTTGTATGTGAAACCACTGTTTATTTTGAAAGGATCCTTATAATATGCGTTGGCATTTAGCAATATTAGGTTGCGCCCTCTGCTGTTGTTGCAGTTTAAAGACTCTTTTAGAGGTTATCATAAGTCATTTTTGACATGGGGATTAGTGTGGAAGGCGGCCCCCTGGCGTAGTTGGTATGTGTGTGTCTACTACGCCCAAGGTCCCGGATTTGAATCCGACACGGTCCGCTTGAAAAATGTTAGGCGAGCGTTTTCACAAGAATACACCCTTGTTCGGATGAGAGATAAATTGGAGGTCCCGTGTGTGAGTGTTGTCACGCACGTTAAAGATCCCTTGCTTGAAACAGCAAGGGTTCGGCAAAATTCTAAATTTTACAGGTAAAAAGAACTCGCCTCCTGGCCATGTAATACCTTCGGATGGAGCATTGGAAAATTACATGTAAGGACTAGTGTGGAAGCACGTGTCAGCTATGGTTTCTCCCACGAGGAGCGGCTTTGCCTGATTCTGGCTCTTTAGAATCGCATGGAAAATGTAATGGTGGTAGTGATTAGGGTTCCTTCACCCTAATTATTGTTCAGTTCGTGTTAGAATGATTAAAATTGTAAATAATAATACAGTTGTGTATCGAATGCTATATTATATTGTTTTCCGTCGCACAAATCATAAAGCTCTCAATTTTTCAAACAATTTATTATATTCAAGAAATTTAGAAATTTGAAGATTTAGCGTTTGGAGTCTAACAAACTAGGTTATCAATGAAGCTAGGTTTAGTTAATCTAGACCGTTAAATTTACTGCAACATTTGCATGTAACATTCATCGTCCCATAATTCATCACTTTAATTACTTTTTGAAGATTTCAAACATATCTTCAGGCCTACTCTTTTGGTAGATACGTGTATCGAACGCATGCGTTGTAAGCGCGTTTATTGTAGCTGTTTATTTTGCAGTATTGATTCAAGGACTTGAACTCAATCTTCTGGTGACTTTTAGTTCGCTGCCGACTTCTGGACAACTTGAAAATAAAAATAGATGGGTATTTAAGTTGCTTCTATATTTTACTCATAGATTAGTCAAATCCTATTACTAATTAGTCAGAATAAATCCAGTAAAATCTTTATACTGTACAACTCTGCAAACAAGTTTATTTGAAGTAAGGAGTATGTTAATTATTTGCATGTATCTTATAACACTCAAATTTTGTAAAGATCCAATAAACAATATGCTTTTGAATTAAACTATTACAGCTTGCTTAAGAGCAATTTGCCTATTAGCTTACAGTACTGTTGATATCAAAGTTCAAATTTTGTAAGTAATTAACCGTTATCTAGTTCCTTAGAGAAGTCTTACAATTACTTTTTGGTTAGGTTACAATTTTTAACTTTAGAGTGAACATTTAATGATACAAACATTGAATTTCTACTACAGTTGTGAATCAAACTATATATATATATATATATATATATATATATATATATATATATATATATATATATATTTGAAATTATAGTCATTATTTAGGGGAAAGACAACAAGTGAATTCTAAGTTTAAAATTATATGAAGTTTTAATAAAAACTATTCTCTAAGCCTAAGCTTTAAAATGAACTTAAGAAAATATAAAAATATTAAATTTGATTTATATAAGCGCTATATTTATGTACATTATTTCTTTTATTACAGGTACAGTACGGAGTATTTTGTGTTCAACGGTTGAAATTAAACTTTAGGTTACTAACCTTAAATCTACTTACCATCTCATGAAGTATCCATGTGTTTACAGTTACCAATTACCTTTCATATATGTGTCTTCTACCTCTCGAGTTTTTTGTGCTCTTTGTTTTTTATTTTTTGTCTGACGGTGTCTTTGCCAACCATCATTTGTTCGTTTCCGTCTGTTTATTTTTTCCAAGAGAGGTGGCGCCCACTTGCCCTCTGTTTATCCTCACTCACCCCCGTCTCATCGCCCCGCAGAATTGATCCCCAGCTAACTTATCCTCATAGTTTTCCATTTCTCTTAGCCACCATCTCCATCTATTTTTTACCCTGGGGTACTTGCTTCACTGGAATTACTAGACTTCTATTGTGTGTAACCCCCCCCCAGGTGGTATACTATATTAAATACAAATACCAAATGCATTGTTTATCACACGATATTTATTGCAACCTGCTAAGGAATAATGCGCTATAGCTACTTTTTTCTTCATATTTGTAACTCCTCTATGTTCATTTAAATAATTTTCCTTAGCAGTTAGAACATCTTTCAGTTGTGACACAATAAATTCAAAAATGTGTTTGGTTATGCGATTATTTTCAAGTTTTCGCTTTCGTCAAATATTGTTAACACAATCCTTAGCCATAAATCGGATAACCTTATGTTGCTTTTAGAGCAAAATCTTCTATTATGCTAAGCGTATGAAGATTACTGTACAAATGATGGCAAACAAGTTATTTATCTTTTCTAACAAAAAGTAACTATAAGTGTTTTAAGCAAAAGCACATAAAATAAGAGCTCATTTCTTTTTATTCTACGGTATAATACATTTATTGCGCTGCTGCTTTCTGATAATAACTGATTTATTGTAATATAATAAAACTTTGTTACTGCTAGAATCGTGTTTACATTTTCCATTGTTATGAAATTATAATGAGCATCATTAGGTTTCCGTTCTGGGATTGGTTACGCGCGTATCTCTATTGATTTTTATTCTGAATTACCTGCGAATTTCCCTGAAATTTCTATAGCTTGCATCTTTCACTATCTGCGTGCAGTAGTCTAATCTAGGTCTACATCTACCTCTCTTTTTTCTTTTCTCTGCTTCTAATATTATAATACTATAACAATTAATTCTTATTCTAGGATATGTTGACACTGAAATGAAACCAAATCAGATACAAATATGATATTTAAAGTGTCATTTCAAGTGGATTGAGGTAGTCCCTGCTTATATCGCCAGTTACAAGCCGCCTCAGACAAATTAAGACTGAGCTGTTCGAGCGGCATGTAATCATATTCCTGTGTATTTCGGTCAAAACTTGAAAGTGTTGTGTACAATCCGCTAGACTACAATTTGGATTGAAATCACTGAAGTGTAGAGATGAGCCTTTCTTTGAATAACATTATTCAATACCGACAGCCGATCACATTCGTAAATATGAAAGAACGCGTCCTTTAATCACGATTACTTTCCCATCTGTAATGAAGTGTCAAAAGAATACCGAATAATATTAAAAAATACGTTATGCTAACTATTAATTCATACTGTTGTATATTCTGGGTAGCCGCTGTGACACGTACATTCATCTGGGATCTAATAATAGAAAATGAGCGATCAAGGAAATCGGGTGTCACGGAGTTTTTTGAGAGACATCAAAGAGGACATTAGAACTATTTTTGATTAATAAACGTTACCATTAAATTATTCTTTGTAATTAGTTATTTGCAAATAATAAATAGTATTTAATAAATTATTCATCAAGCTACCTGAGTGTTGACGAGTTGCAGTCTCAGGCAGCATCAGAAGTGGCGGAATCCCACAATGGGGCCTTCGAAGGAAAAAGCAAAACCATCTGCTAGAAACTCTACATCATCTAGTTCAAGTTCAGGTCATTCTACTAACTCATCTGGTAACGACGTTGCAATTTATTCTGCTAAGAATAAAAGACTTATTCGATCCTATACACTTCCTATGAGGTCAGGTACTGGTATTAATATGGGAGATCCAGTTGGGATGAGTAGCATATTCACTGATGCAAAAGATACGTTCTTACTTAGTTCCATAGCGCTCCCGGGATTCGATTTCGCAGTTGACGATGTAGACAGGTGACTAGAGGTTATTTAACATTTGCGTAGGTTATATAACTGGAACGAACGAAGCGTCATATTTCAAGTACTTAATAAACTTCGAGGGACGGCACTTATATTTTATCAAAATATTGTTAGAAATGAGGTTGGTTGCAATGCACTTGACGGAAATGGAAAATGTTATACAAAACACTTTCGTTACAAAAAAGAATACGTCTAATCTAGTACACAAACCGGCAGTAGGTGACAGTTTATACGAGTTTCATTTTAAACATCTTGCAAAGATATCAGATTTGAACCTAGAAACTGAATCAGATAAAATTTCCTCAATTATTGGTGCTATAGGAGACGTATATATTACGTCGGCAGTAGAAGCGCTTACATAAGCGATGTTAATGTTCTAGCGAGTTTTCTGCGAAATAAAGTGTGTCCAATGCCAGGCCATGCATATAAAAATACAAGAACAGAACAGGTTCGGCCTCAAACACTTACTAATGTACAAAGGGGCCACAAAATTATGCCGGGTCACAATACGAAAAATATAGGTGTTAGTAATAATTCATCAAGGCACGAGGGTCCGTCAAAAGATAATCCCGATGATTTGCCAGTTGCACGCCAAAGTGCTAATGTCTCTAACGCCTATTCTATGTATGATAATGTTAAACGCTGTTTTTCTTGTGGTAGCTCTGAACAGGCGGCTCCGTGGTGTAGTGGTATGTGTGTGACTACTACGCCCAAGGTCTCGGGTTCGAACCCCGACACGGTCCGCTTGAAAAATGTTAGGCGAGCATTTTTCACAAAAATACACCCTCGTTCGAATGAGAGGTAAAATGGAGGTCCCGTGTGTGAGTGCTGTCACGCACGTTAAAGATCTCTACCTTGCTTGGAACAGCAAGGGTTCGGCAAATTTCCAAATTTTCCAGGTAAAAAAAAACTCGCTTCCTGGCTAATGTAGCATTGGAAAGTCACATGTAAGGTAGTTCTGAACACCTTCGTAGAAACTGTCCATGCAGGCGAAAAGTTTGTAACAAATGCAATAAAGTGGGCCATATTCAGGCCGTTTGTTAAAAAAAAAAATAATCCTGATATAAAGAAGCAGGTAAATTTAGTTACGAGCACATGCGCTGATAAATTTCAGAAACAAGTTCTTATACAAGATACGTTAGACGATGTTTTCGTTGACTTGGGAAGTGATTACTCCATAATACATAGGGCCAAGGTGGTAACACTGGGTCTTAACATTTTTGCTATGCATAGGTAGTAAATTTATCGGGTTTCTTAGGTTATGGTACTACCGTTTACGATTACATAAACATAGCTGTTACTGTAGGCGAAGCTAAGGTGCAATGCAAGATATACGTCATAGACGATTATTCATTTTCCCATGATGTGCTAATAGGACGAAAGTTTTCGGAACATGATTCTGTTATTTACTATAAAGTAGGGAACTCATTACAATTTAAGCAGAAGCCCATTGATAATGTACTTGATTTCGTTGTCAATCATAGTTCAGTAACGGAAAGTACAAAGACTGTTCTATACCAATTACTTAATGAGTTTAAATTGTGTATTCCTCGTAAACTCACTAACTTGGGGAAAGTTCCCTCAATTTCTTTGAAGATTAAGGTAACTGATACCAAACCGGTAACCAGCAGACCCTACAGATTAGCTGATAAAGAGAAAGAAATTTTCAGGGTTATCGTCGATGAATTACTAGAAAAGCCAACATAATTCGCCGAAGTAAATTTCCTTATACAAGTCCCGTGTTGTTAATAGATAAAAAGGGGAGCGAAAACAAATGGTTGTCAACTATATTGCTTTGAATAAAATTACTGTTAAAAATACATTTCCCATGCCTCTAATTGAACGGCTTATTAATCAACATTTCGGATACACTTACTTCACATCGATTGACCTAGCTTCTAGCTATTACCAAATACCAGTTCATCCGGATTCGGTTAAAAATACCGCTTTTATAACGCTGTCTGGTGTCTAAGTTTCTCAGAACCCCTTTTGGGCTGGTGAATGCCCCATATGAATTCCAAAGAATGATGACCTTAGTTTTGGATCCTTTAAGACATCTTGGACTGCTGATATACATTGATGACATTCTAACCCCTTCAAAAACTGTAGACGAAGGTTTAAACAAGCTACGGTTAGTTTTGGGAGTGCTTCAGGAATACGGCCTGACGATGACATTATGCAAATGTTCATTTTTAATGACCGAGATAACATATTTCGGTTATAACATTACAAAAGATTGTGTTTCACCTAAGGAATTAAAAATCGACGCCGTTAAAAATTTTCCGATTCCGAAGTCAGTACATCAGGTACGCCAGTTAATCGATTTAGTAGGGTACTTTCGAAAATTTATACCAACTATTTACACAAAGCCGTATTTTTAACAGCGTTATTTAAGAAAAATCAGACTTGGAGTTGGACCGAAGAACATACAAAAGCAGTAAATTGCCTCAAAGTGTAATTAACTCTAAACCAGTGTTAGCAATATTCAATCCGAACCTAGAATGTGTACTGTACACAGATGCAAGCAGAGATGGGTTTGCTGGCATTCTAGTACAAGAAAACCGGTAGCTTATTACAATCGAAGTACAACCCGAAAACAAAAAAATTACCTTTTTCGAGCTGGAATTACTAGCGGTAGTGCATACTTTGAACCGATTTCGACATTATTTAATTGTCAAACCATTTCTGGTAGTCACAGATTGTAATCCTGTAAAAAATTCTTTGGCAATCAATCAACTATACCTAGGATTGCGCGATGGATTTGCAATTACAAAATTTTAGTTTCCAAACCAAACGTAGACCGGGCAGTTCGATGCGACATGTAGACGCATTGAGCCCTTATTCACCAGTGGAGTGTGAACTCAGCGAATAAGTGTTTATAATTTTTGAGGATGGGCTACTTTATGCGCAAAACCAAGACAAAAGAATTACCAGAATTAAAGAAGTCCTGCTGTTTGGCGATATGGCAAATAATAAAGCTATTTTTAATGAATATGACTTACGTAGTAACCGGGTCTACAGAATAACTGAATATGGTCGTAGATGGTTGGTGTCAAAGAAATGTCGTTAGCAAATTGTCAAAAATATTCACGATGATGTCGGTCATTACGCTTTTGATAAAACGCTAGAACGTATTAGCCAGCGATATTGGTTTCTGAAAATGCGCAGATTTATTACCAAATACATCCGGTGCTGCTTACCATGTTTATATCATACAATGCCTTGTAGTAAAAAACCGGGTTATTTACATTCAATACCAAAATATGCCAAGCCATTTCATACACTGCATGTGGATCAATTGGGCCCGTTTGCTAAAACTATACAGGGAATTGCTACCTCTTAAATGTCATTGATGCTTTGACAAAATTTACTTTTATCAGAGCTGTGCCAGATACTAAAGCTAGTAGTGCTACCAGAGAATTACGCGACATATTTGCAAATTAGGAAATTCTAACAGCATTATTTTGGATGCAGGTAAAGCTTTTACCTCCAGTGAGTTCAATGATTTTTGAGCACAACGACAAATTCGGTTATTTGTAACAGCTGTAGGCATGGCTAGGGGTAATGGTCAAATTGAAAGAACCAATAGAACGACACTTAGTACGCTATCAACCTGCAATTTAAAAAAAAATCCAATACATTGGACAATGATTTAGTTACAGTACAACAAGGTATTAATAGAACCACACATAAATTACTTGCTAAGTTCAGAGGCTCTATGTACTGAGCAAATTTAATTCAAAGTCGCTATACTTATTCTGCACAGACGGCACTGTCAAAGTCAAGCGTCTATCACCACTAACTGAAGTTTGGTAGTGTTTTTTTTTATTTCAGGTCATTCGCGGACGAATGCGTGTCAGTCTGGCCAAATGTTGTATATTCTGGGTAGCCACTGCGACATGTGACATTCATCTGGCATCTATTGATAGGAAATAAGCGAGCAAGGAAGGCGGGTGTCACGGAGTTCTTTGAGAGACATTAAAGAGGACATTAGAATTATCTTTGATTAACAAGCGTTACCATTAAGTTATTCTTTGTAATTAGTTATTTGCAAATAATAAACAGTGTTTAATAAATTATTGATCGGCTATACCTGAGTGTTCAGGAGGTACAGTCCCAGACAACAATACAGATTTGAAGGATGAGTCATGGTTTACTTTACTTGATTTCAACTAGACTTTTCTTTGTTGGTGTAATGTAAAATACTTTGATAGGAACCGTATTGTTGCTCCTTAATAGCTGAGTAACTAACAATTACACAATGCAGTACACATTGATAAATTTAATATTCGTACGTGAAGTTTGCTTAAATTACCAAAAATTTGTAATTTTGTAAGAACGTATTGTAAATGGATAATATATTCAGACATTATTTAGCTGGAGTTGTTTGAATGAATATTAGTTTTATGAACTAAGAGTAGTGTATTACTTATCAAACAAGGATTTTTTTAAAAAAACTGAGTTACTTAAGAGAAGCCACACTTTACGATAGTTTCAAATGTATTAATATTATATGTAAACGTCAAGCAAAGTTTACAAAACAGATTAGTTCTTGGTAGTGGGTTAACTGCGAATTATTTTTAGTCAGTGTGTTCAACGCTTAGCCCTTGCACAGACTCTGAAGATTTATAAATAAAGATTGTAGGTTAGAAAATCCCTAATAATTTCAAATTTTAGCATAAGTATATTCACTTGTGATTTTATTCTTGTTTCTTTGACAAAGGATTGTAGTTTGTAAACATAATAAATTACTGTTATTGCTAAAGCTTTTCATTCATACCCACCTCTCTATAACTCAGGCGCTAAATGAAATAATACATTACGAGGCAGTTGATAGCTTTATAATGTGCACGCAGGGTTTCGAAATTTAATTTGCGGTGTTACTTCAGACGAACGGGGCGCAACGCTTTATGTGTCAGGATTTGAGTAAATTGATTTTCCTTTCTTTTCTTCTCTTGGGAGTTTTTCAACCTTCGTAGTATTAACTGATAAGGTTCTTAGTGCTGGGGTTGGAACATCCTCTACCTTTAGATTGCTTATTTTTAATGCATTTCGTGTAAAGGTAGAAATTATTCCTGTTTAAGTAAAGAAGAACTGAATTATTCAAAAATCAGCAGGATTACCTCTCCACAATGATATTAATTTTTTTTAATTTTATTTATAACCCATAAAAGTAATTTATTGATGCATTAACAAATCTTGTATGTTGCCAAAATAAAGGACCTTTTCAAAATTTTATTAAAATATAGATTTTAAAAACTAGAATATGCGATACATTTTTAAGTCTAATTTGAGAAACCCGATTAACAAATAACTACCCATTCCTTTGTTGCCTACATTTATACGCTTCTACCTTGTTCTTATTTAGCCATCTGGAGAACTTCTCCTTCTCGGGTTTACTATCTCTGCAAGGGTGTTAGACAAGTCTGGAGACGGTCGAATATTTCAAAAATAAAGCATTTTAGAGAAAAATGTTACAAACAAAAGTTGTATGGTTTCGAGCGGTTTATAAGATTGTGCCATTGGTTTGACCTTGAAGAGTCATTTGAAGGTCGCGTGAAAGTTACCTCAATTTTTTTAAATAGCATTGCCTATTTTTTATTACATACTCTTATAGTTGATCTCGACAGCTTTCTAAAACACTATAAACAAATGTTTTTCTTTAATTGCTTTTCGAGTTACAAAGCTTCAAAGGTGCAATACCGCCGGCATTAGCGTTAATCAAGATGTACCACGTGTAGGTTGCACAGTTGGATTCGCATCTCTTGTGTGTGTCTGTGTGCGCGCGCGCGCGCGTGTGCGTGCGTGCATGTGTGAGTTCGTGCTTGTGCAAACGGGTTTTTACTGAATTAAATGTTCAAATTGTCTTCCGCTTGTTGCTTGGCAATGACAATCGTACATAGAATTCAATTAAAACGTTTCGTCTCATTTCTGACGAGATAAGATTTACTTTGTACAGTATGCGTTTCCTATGGTTTGCCAAATTGGCATTACGTATACACTATTTTAACATACCCCATAAAAAGTAGTCCAATGGAGAAAGATCTGATGATCTAGAGTTCCACACTATTTCACCACGTCTTCCTATCCATCGGTTTGGGAAAGTATTAGTTAAACATTGGCACACTATTACTACATAGTGTGTTGTAGAGGTGCACCATCTTGTTGAAACCAAATATTTTGTACATTTTTGTCAAACAATGTCAAAAGCAGGAAGTATTTGATTTCGCAATAAATCTAAATAAATGTTTGCAGTTAAGCTTCCTTCAAGAAGGGCCCGATAACATCACGTTTGCCCGCCCAAGCGTTTGGTTTTTGGGGATACTGTGTGTGGAGATCACGCATCCAGTGAGGAATCTCGTTACTCTAATAGCGACAATTCTGACGATTTGCCATACCATTCAATTCGAAAGAAGCTTTGTCGGAAAAAATGCTGTTATCAAGAAAAGTGTTATCATAATTGCATCAACGCATCATTTCATCGCAAAAGTCAATTCTTCTATCGAAATCGCATTCCGCTAGCTCCAGAGTAAATTTTATTTGGAAAAGATGCCATTCTTCTTTCATCAAAATTTTATGAACGGAAAATGTACTAACTTCAATCGTCTGTGCTATCTTCATTATCGAAGGATGGGGATTTTCATTAAATGATTGCATTTCATCAAAACTTTGATCAAAATTTGTAGCTAATTTTGGTCTACCACCCCGCGGGCGGTCTTTGACAGATCCGGTTCCTTCGAATCGTCGGACAGTTTTTGAACTGTAGACTTTGAAATGGGTTCAAGCTCTGCATAAGTATCGTTAAACAAAGTCGATACTTGTTTGAAGGACCTAACGCAGTCACCATATCCTTGCATCATTAATAATGTAAATCTTTCCCTTTCGGTCAATATCATTTTGGAGACTACCAAAGGTCTTTTTTACTTTGCAAAAGAAATTACTTTGACTTGATATTACGAAAAGTCATTTACTACTTGTATGACGAATACAATCTGCATCTAGTATCTAGCATCTAATTTTTTTAATACTCTGCAATTTCATAGTACTTAAAGTGCAAGGTTCAACCTTTCATTTGAATATTTAACGAAATCTTCAGCAATCGAATTCACCCGACACAAATTTTAAAATTAGATGCTATATACTAGATGCAGATTGTATTCGACATACACTTAGTAAATGACGTATAGCAAGCCAAAGTAATTCCTTTTGCAAAGTAAGCAAAACCTTCGGTATTCGCCAAAATGATACTTACTGAAAACGAAAGAATTACATTACTATTTATGCGAGGATATGGTGACCGCGGTAATCTCTGTTAACGATAATTGCCGGCGGAATTGAACATTTGAGACATTATAACTTGAAAAGTAATTAATGAAAAACATTTATTTATAGTGTTTTGGAAATCTTTCGAGATCAGCTACAAGAATATGTCATAAAAAATAAAAGATGCTATTTAAAAAAATTGAGGTAACTTTGACATGTCCTTCAAATGACTATTGAAGGTCAAAGTAATGACATCGTCTTATAGCACTTTCGAAACCTTACAACTTTTGTTTGAAACATTTTTTTCTAAAATGCTTTATTTTTTAGATATTCGACCGTTTCCAGACCTTTCTAATACCCTGTATATATATTGTAGTGTATAAGGGAGCTACCAAGAGTTCTAAGGGTTGTTTAGTACAAGGTAGTATATGCCAAGCAAAAATAATCCACATAATTGATCACATAAACTTAAAAATGTATGTTTGCCGTATTTTACGTATACTAAAATACCATTCAAAATGGTAGTTGAAATTAAGTGCCAAAAGGTAATATTGAAATGACTAAATGACGTAGTGAGATGTACAGTGCTCAAGGGTTTATACCGAGTTTGAATTTTAAAGGCCATTGAAAGTACATTTGCCGTCCAAAAACCGGATGCGTCTATGAATGTTTACTATCAACCACGCATCCAGGTTCAAGTGTGATTTATTTTGGTTTCATTTTAAATAGAATCAACTTTTGGACAATATTTGTAAGCTCAAAATTATTAATTATAACAACTTCAAATATGATTGGTGAACTGTAAATATTTAGGACAAATAATAGAATTGTATGTGGATCAGGAAAGTGTAAAAGGACATGAACTATGGTATGTGCGACACAAACGAAATGTTAAGATGTTATTGGACAATTTAGTTATGTACTTAAAAGTGTAGTAGGCAAGAAAGTTAAAATGGTCGCCTTGGAAAGTAAACAAGGGAGATTTTTTTCGAAATTCATTTTGTAAAAAGACGTGTTTTTCATACTGTGCTAATTTGTAAACCATTTTTAAAAGAAGTTAATAAAAGTATTTGAGTTTTAAAGAGTTTGATTGAGTAAAGAAGCGTAAAGAAGCAACAGCGACGAGAGTAATTAGTGTAAAGAGTGGTGATTGTGCAACGGCGAAGCGACGGAAAATTATATATATTTGGAGTGATATTGGGAAAGGTAGCAGGACATCGAGAGTGGTTATAAATAGGAAAGAAGTTTGATTTGGATAGCGATATTAGGTAGCAGGACATCGATAGGAAATATATAAAGGAAAGAAGTTGGATTTGAAGAGCGATTTATAGATTTGTAGCAGGACATCGGGAGGAAATATATAAAGGAAAGAAGTTGGATTTGGATAGCGATTTATAGATTTGTAGCAGGACATCGAGAGGAAAATATATAAGGAACGAAGTGGGATTTGGATAGCGATTATTAGGTAGCGGAGCATAGAGCAATTTTGAAGTAAGACGACGAGTAGATTTGGATAAGATACGAAGAAGCGGACGGATTGATTGAAAACACGAAGAGCGAAATTTAGGATAGCAACAATTGGTAGTGGAGGATTCGAAGCAGAAATTAGCACAGGGGAAGTTACAGCACTGGGTATTCAAAATTCTAAATTAGGGTTAATTATTTCAGGTATTGGGGAGCAGCTAAATTTGAGAACAACACCTGGAGGCGGTACTAAACTTCAATCAGATAGGACAAAAGTGTAAAGACGCATACGGCGACAAGGATTTTGAGCCAGCAGTCAGAGCGGCCAAGAACGGAGTATAAACCAGGTGAGTGCTGAGATATCTTAAAACGTCAAAAACAGTCATATAATTTTGGTAGTAATTTAATTTGGCACAAAGCAACTTTGATCGTAGTATAATTTTGGCATATACAAAAGTAGAGTAAAAAAATTTAGTACTAAAACAAAAGAGGTGCACTTTGGTTGGACTTTGCACATCTACTTATAACAGAACTCACTATAAGTAGTTGACCACCCTGAGATTTAAGAGCTTAAATAGTCGAGGCATTGAAATAAATAGTTAATTAAAGAACCAACCAAACGTTGCAAGTACGGGGCGTGCATTAGGTGTGCACATTACAAAAATAAAAGGCGCGACAAAAAGGGGTGAAATAAAATAAAAATTTTAAGAATATAGAATAAAGAGTGATTGAACACACAGTAAGTGAGTAAAAAAAGAGGAGTGGGAGATTCAACAATAATATATATATATATATATATATATATATATATATATATAATTTTCGAGTTTTATTTGCAAAAAAAAAAATTAATTTAAAATTATATAATTTATTGAGGATTGCAGCAATTATGGAAGTCTTCTTTTTTCTTTAACTCGAGCTTTCGAGAATTTATTTCTCTCTTTTTTCGGGAGTAACTAAATACATACAATGGTAAACAAATAAATAAGTTTTGGAAGTTAAATACTTACAAATGCGAAGTTTGACTTAAATTAAAAATATTAATTCTAAATTACAAAAATTGGTTTTAACATTTTGAAGGTATAAATGTCAATGTCAATGGGTACTACAGGATTTAGATTTTAGTCATATAAAAATACTAATTCCGTGCATCAATTTTAAACATATAACAAGTATTTAAATAATCAACTAACTAACAGGCATAAGTAAATTCGCAAGTGTATGCACGTGTATATTAGAACATTTGTAAAGTTAGTAGGAAGATGTAGCAGCAATAAAGTTACATTCATTTACATCGTACATTATACATAAATATATAGACGTGTACTATATTCACGTTAAATATGGGATGACGTCATAAACAATAATAAAGTGCCAGAGATTGTAAAAAGTGAAAGTAACAATGAACGTAGGTTTAATGATATTAGAATTTAGTGTGTAGCAGTTGGCAGTTCTGTTCGGTGTTGCAACATTTTTTTCTTCTATTACTTTGACGTTTCTCGTTTTATTGTCATTGTTTAGTTTTGTAGTAAATCATTTGTGCTTTATATTTGCTAAATGAAACAGTTCTTTTCAGTACTAAAACACTTTATACATTGCAAGTTTCGAGTATTTAACATTTAGAATGCCTAAACAATTGGATTCGCGTGCACAAGAAATGGTTACACTGATTAGGAAATACACATAAAATAACTTAACCATGACAACGCAGCATTTATTTGAATTATGACGTTATCCCATATTCAACATAAATAGGGTATACGTATGTCTGTGCATTTACATAAGTTAAGTTGATAAATACTAACGTTTTGCAGTTAATAAGATGAAATAATAACTTAGACTTTTATGCAAAGTCCAAATGATCATTTCAAATCGAGCTAATAATTAAACGATGGAAAATATAAGGCCTTGGATAGGATTCGAACCTATATATTGGTCGTTCGCGGACCATGCGTTTTCCAATTACGCCACCAAGACCGATGACGGCAATTGAAAAATTTACAAATCTGAATCGTGTACACAACCATACATCAACTTAACTTTCAATTACGTTTGGCATTTTTATCAACCATATTTGACATTGTCAAGTTTTTGACTTATGTCAGTTATAGACGGAAGCAACGCTCAAAATTACGGCTGTAAGCCTTATATTTTCCATGTTTCGATTACTAGCTCGATTTGAAGTGATCATTAGGTCTTCGCATAAAAGTCTAAGTTATTATTTCATCTTATTAGCTGTAATACGTTAGTATTTATCTACTTACCTTGTGTAATTAATTACCTACTATATTTATATAATTAATACTTGGCATATAGCGCAATTTTGAGCGTTGCTTACTGCCTTTCGATATGGCGACAGGCTTTTATCAAGTTCCTATTCATAAGAAATCAATCGAAAACACTACCTTTGTAACGTCAGATGGACATTTTGAGTACTTGAAGGTTCCCTTTGGCTTGCTAACTCTCCAACTGTAATTTAAAGAGCCGTTAATTTAGCACTTGGAGCTGTTGCTTTAGTGTATCTTGATGACATTCGAATTTCTAGTTTGAATCCACAACAGGGGTTAGTTTATTTGCGCCAAGTACATGCAGCATTAAATTCAGTTGGGTTTTCCTTACATATTGAAAAGTGTCGTTTCCTGGTGGGTGGGTGTATAGGAAGGGAAGGAGTATGGCTCATGTCGATTATTTGAGTAGTCGAGTGAGTCATCCGGATTGGACTTATATGTGACAAAAGGGCAACAATATTGACAAACACAATTCTGGTGAGTGATATTTTTACTGTTAGGCAGAGTTGATTATAATTAGGTAGTAGATGTAATGTGAATCATTTTAATATGTAGGTCTCTGTCCCGTTAGTGGTAGAGCCTGGTGGTGCCTGAGGCCTCCCCAATATTTAAGATAATTGTTGAACTGTTTGCAAACAAAAATAGTCGGCCTCTGTCCCGTCAGTGGATAGAGCCGGCAGGTGGCTGAGGTCTCTACAATGTTTAAGATAATAATTGAATTGTTTGCAAACAGAAGTAGTCGGTCTCTGTCCTGTCAGTGGTTGAGCCGGGTAGTGGCTGAAAACTCCACAGTCTGAATAAGTTTGTATGTGTAGTGCAGACTAATGAAGACCCTAACGAGCGTAAAGTACGGTGACTGCAATTTATAAAATATTGATAAAAATGCGATGGATTGTTAAGCATTTTTCGTGTGTTTTTCAGAAAACAATCAGAAATGTCAAGATCGTCACTCAAGTCAGGATTCACCGTATTAGTAATAGTACGATTTTGAATAATTATATGTTAATAATAAATAATACCTGTATTCTATAAGCGTAAATGTCAAAGACCGCCACTGGTCACCGAGGACTCCGTAATTGTAGATAATTTATGGAGGTTATTTTAAAAATGGGAAATCCTTTTTTGGCAGGTAGTTTTTGATGAAGGTACGAGATGTTTATAAGGGCAGTTCTGAAGTGACTCTCTCGGTGCTCAGATCAAGTTGCAACTCCGGATTGTTTCGCGGAAAATTTAAAATAGTTTGTACGGTGACTGCACGTATATCTTTCATTATTTTGTGTTGATTAACGTTACAAATCCGAACATAGCGTTTAGTAAAATTTTCGGTTCTGTCTGATAATATATATACTCAACTATAAATCTTCTTTAGACTATTTACACATTTGAACAGGACCAGTTACTTATGCAAATCTTTTAGAATATGCGATTTTACATAGGACTGAGCGATTCACCATATGCAATGCTTTTATTATAATATGTGGGTGAAACTCTTTTGAAAAACGCTGGTTTACCAGTAGAACATAACGAATACCGCTATTCTTATTTGAAACACAATTCTTTTGTTATTAAACTATGTAATCACTACGGTTTTTATATTTTGATGTGTTTTTATACGTGCACTTCACGATTAAGTTTTCTATTCAAATAAATAGCTACTTAATTGGCTTTTTTGGAAATTTTTGGCATTTTAACGAATTTACGACATTGGATGTCTATGAGATCATATAATATGTCTCTATATCACTCTATATCACTATATATCACTATATATATACATATTGCAGTGGATAACCTAGAAACCATTCTCGCCCCACGAATTGGGCACCATGAAATTGTTGTGGAAGTCGGGAAAAATCGAGCCCCAGCGTTGGGCTGCATAAAACTTACTGTGGTTATCGATAAACAAAATCGTGCTCCACGCTTGGGCCAACATAAAATTGCTGTGGTTTAACCTCTAGACTCGATTCTCGCCTTCGAGTCCCAGCGTTGTTGGGTTGTCATAAAATTTTCTAAAAAAAAATAAAGAAAATCTTCCAATACCTCTGGAACGCCTCCTTATTTTTGAACACCCAGGCTAGCTCTAAAATCTGCTTCTTCCTGGATACTTACCATCCTAAGTTCACTCTTTTTCACATATACAGTCAACTAAAATTACCACTCAAATAATGTAACGAAACATACAACCTTTTATTCATACATATTAAAAAGTTTCCATTACCAAGAAAATATTTACACATTTGAATATACAGTTTCATAAAATGTTACAATCTCAATCCTTAAACCTTTTAAAATTTCATGATTTCTATTTATTTCAACAGTTTTGTTTTATACGAGTAGATGGGCCCGTCGTGAAACCCTAAATTGACTTTTATTCTGGTCTATGGTGAGCTCAAAATGATCAAGCAATAGCAAATAGAAATTAATTTCGTTACCTGGAGTAAGCTTTTTCCATCGTCACCTCTGAAGATGTGTTCCAAAACCCTCGTCGTTGCGTCTATACACTTCGCTGCTATACATAGATGCAACCCATTTCCACTCGCTATCCAAATCTCTGCAGCCGCCCTCAGTGTTTCCACCCCGATAATTGTCTAGACCAAGCTTAATCTTCCGTAATTACCAAACCTCAAGCATTGTCGTTTTAAACACTTTTCATCTCGCTTACCCTCGTACCATCCTTCCATTAGTTTGTTGAGTGTAGCAGCAGCACGGTCTATTAACTAGCACCCCTTGTGCACTTTACACGTTTAATAAACTATCGACGTACTGTGCTAACACCGATTTATACACTTTTAAATTAGGATGTTGCATTACAAGCTAAGCGAAGTTAAACGATAAGCGACGTAAGAAAGGGTAAGAGCGTAAAAGAACATTACCGCGTCTTCTAGTGTATTTATACTCTTTAATACACCCCTCTTTGTACCCTATTTCAGTCGAAAGGCTCATTTTATCATAACTGATTCTAAAAATTTTGCACGTAACAAACTTGTATCACCGAAAATTCTTATTCCACCGTGTTTTTAGCCTGAAAACTGCTCAACAACATATAACCGTCGCGAGCTTCTTGAAAATTTCTAGCATTCGACCAATCATACTCCTTTCCCCCATTTTCACGTCCAGCCTTTAGCTATCTTCCCTCGTTTAACCCATATTTGCTGTCTTTTTTAGAATCCCACTCAAGTAACAGAAAATCCTGCTGCGTACTTTAAACAAGTGTTTTAAGCAACGTTTATTTAATGTGCTCTCTGTTCGATTTACACTACGGATATTCCATTTCAGTTTGCCTTCAAACCATCTGTTGTTTTAGTAGCTTTTGCATCGACCGTTAAATACAATTCTACAGAATTCTGTTCCAACGTTCATTCAAGGTTACTTGAACTTGATATTTTAACTGTCAGGTCTTTCTATGAAGCAAACCGTCCGTTTGAAATTGTATTTCCAAGTTATAGAGTTTCTTAGGATTTGTATTTAACGAACGTTTAGTTTAGTTAAATAGAAAATATGCGTATACATTATTAATTTTCTATACCCAAAAGCTCTGTTTATTATCCGATGCGCTTGATTTAAAATATTAAAGCTAATTATGCGTATCCTTGAATTTTCACGTACTCCAAAGCTTCTACGCGTTATGCAAATTTAACCTTTTCATTTAGAAATACAAAAATATGCTGTTATCCGTCCGTTTTTAATGTCAAAACTAATTAATTTGACGCGTAAGTAAATTGTTCCTATTTCCTATATACCCAGTCGTTACAAATTTATTTTCTTGACCTATTTATCCTTCTTAACCTATAATTTCCATAACCATATATATATATATATATATATATATATATTGCTGTAATTAAAGGGTTAATTTAGGGGTAGGTTAAGTCATAGGGATCGTAGAATAAACAAAAGAAGCTTCCAAGTAACCAAAGCACAGAATTACAGACATTATAAAAGTAATTAGGTCACTATACATATTGTTAGTTGAGCGCACACTGTATATAACAGTACAAGCGATTAAACGCATATCCAAGAGTAGCTACGAGCAAAGATAATATTTAAAAATAAAACAAAATGCATCGAAATTAAATCAATGGAGAACCTATATGAATTGGCTAGATAAATATTCAACAAGTGCGTTAATATATCATCATATACGCATGCAGAAATTATGCATTATTTGAATAACGATTGTACGTGACATAAAAGTATTACATTTGTTCAAAAATCCAAGTTAACTAGAAAATAAACAAACAACAAATTTATTTCTGTTTAGATTAAAATAAGCAAACAACAATGATACGTGATTTAATGAAGGAAAATTCCTGGGATTCCAAAAGTAAATGTAATGTTATATAAATGAATACGTGAGAACTTGAGCGTTCTTCCAAGTAATTAAACTACACAATTGGTAAAGTTTCCGAAATACACAAGAGATAAGACAATTGGTGTCGCCCAACACGTGGAATCAACGAATAACAAACAAAGGGGCAAGGCCTATAAATACGATAACAATTGAGCGACGGGTTAGTATACATTTGAAACTGGGCTGTCACTATATTCAAAAATGCTAAAATATTCACGTAATCAGTGATACTACGCACAAGTGAAACAACAAAATGATAACTAAAAATTTTTACTCACTCTTCTCAAACACTCAATATACCTGAATAAGACAAACGAAATTCACCAAAGATTGTAAATAAAAATTTTGTTATATTACAATTTACTAATCTACGCTCTTTTTGATATCTTTCACTGTTTATAGAACTTTTAAATCAAAATTAAAATTAATATTCCTATCGAATTAGCTCTTTACGAAGATTATAAAATTTTACACTTTTAAAAGCAATTAAAGCCAGTAAAAAGAAATGTATCTTACCGCAAATAATTTCGTTGAACGTTCAAAGAAATATCCCCTATTCAATATAATTCTACGTAGCAACCAAATTTTAGTTGAACTTTTACGCAATGTATTTTATCACCTGCAAATTTTAGGCTCACTTCTTAATACATAAATTATTTAAAATTGCGAATGCAACATGCTATAAATCGGAAAAATAGTTCTGACTTTATAGTTTTGCCGTTTTTTTCTTGTTGGAGTTTCCTTGCCCAGAAATCATTCTTGATCGTTGTCCAGTAACTTGGAGTCGTTTATTCAGTAGCTTAGGGACGTTTATCCCGTAATTTAGAATATTATCCAGTGATTTAGTTTCTTAGTTCCTTTACTAATGAAGAAGAAGTGATTTAATGGTAACTTAGTAGTAACTTAGTGGTTTTACCAGCGAATTAATTAATTACTTAGTGCCCTAAATTAATAAAATTGCAAAAATTGCTATTGATATTAACTATTTCTGGAATTACGTTTTTATTAACGGCAAAATTCTATACACATTTATTATAACACGCACTCTACTGTTTTATATAATTTATAAAATTATTTACTTTCACTAAAAAATTCGATTCGCGTGAGTATCTTCTTTCAAACCAGCACAGTCGGCGCGTGGATTATAGAATGATGCTCTTCTATTTGCCTCGTTAGTTTTATGGAATCAAGTTCCTTCTCGAATATTCCACGCGTACTCGTTGGTTGAGGGAACGCAATCAATTGTTCGTACGTGCAAAAGGCGTTTCAATTAGTTATTTCTGAAATATGTCTGATTTTGGAAGCTCTAATATATACGTTCCAAATTGCACGTACATCGAACTTTCTAGAGGCACTTGTTTAACAAGTTGTATTAAATATGACATGTTATGTACGTTCTAAGCTGCAAGCATTACCGTCGCCTCAAACATCTGTACTTTACTCGAATATGCTTGTTTTTAAATGTTCGATTATTACAAATTGGTATAGATTACACACATTTATTAATTTCTTTACGTAAATATGTTAAATTTGTATGTGTTGGATTTTAGATGGTCAAATATCGGAACTTTTTAGAGTAACCTGATTAGCAAATGATATTAAATATGGCATTGTATGTATGTTCTAAATAGCACGTATTATCGTCGCCTCAAATATCTATACCTTATTTAAATATTCCGCTTTTCATGTATTTGACCAACACAAACTAGTCTAGACCACACGCATTTATTAATTTCTTCAGATGTGTTGAATTTGTACTTGTTTTGAGCTTAGGAATGTCCTTAAATGTTCTAAAATGATTTGAATTGCTTCAACAATTATTTATTTTAATGAATGTGGTAAAGTTATTACAGAATGAGCTTCTTTTGACTAATTGTAGCTTGTTATTGATTTTATAGAGGGTGATTTGTATTTGCTTTTCCATAATGAATGAATTATGTACATTTTTGGGTTTAAATGTTTGGTTTTCGGGATTTTTATGATATTTACATGAGGTAGTCCTCCTTTGTAACCATATATGACCTTAAATAACCTTATAATCATAGCAATATATATATATATATATATATATATATATATATATATATTACTCATATTTAGACCAGGGTAGAAAATTAAATAATCACATCAAATAATTTTAATCACTGTGTAGAAGCTTTGGGAAAAGGTACACGTTATTTAAAAAACCGTGAAGCATAAAAATTCATTCGTTTTATTAAAATTAAGAGATTTAAATTATTTATAAGACGCTTTATATAAAAGGAAGCAGTATTAGAAAACTTTACGGGTAATTTAATTATCCCTAGTAAAGAAACAAATAAAAATTACGTGCAAAATTTATATTAATTAACTCTATTTTAAGTAACTGGTATTAAACAAAACGTACAGATAATAATTGTAATTGAAGTTAATTGAACCGTTAGTAACATATAATATCTATAAAAACTTGAAAACCCCAATAAAATACCATGAAATCAAGCTCTGAGAATTAATAGTATATTTAAACACCTGCGTATTTTTAAAAAGCTCATTCTGCGTAAATCTTGCAGATAATTAATGGTTACAAAGAATCTTGGAGAAACCGTGGCTTAATATTCACGAGAAGGTGCGATACGGGGTTATTTAACCCAGATAGTCCACATGGACTGAAATAATCGATAATAAGGAATATCAATTTGCACTAATAAGAACAGGGTAGATAGAGACAGATAATAGGCGCAAGACCGAGACACATATAGTAAAAAGGCGTGAGTAGAGCAACGTCATGGGGTTGCGATTGGTTGAAAGTAAAAGGCAAAATTGAGAGGTAGAAATAACATTTCTGTATAAAATTTAATTAGGTATTCTCAGACGTTGCGTGCCGTGTGGAAATGTTCTGAGATTTAACTGAGGCGAGTGCACAATTCGTAAAAATCGCATGCCAGGCTACGGAATGGGAACAGAGCAGGCGAAATTCTTTAGAATTGTCCGTTTTGGGGAACAGACCGACAGACAGGCTAACCGCTATATATACGGAGGTTAATATGAACAAGCTCTCTTAGATCTTCGACTTGATTGAACGCGTTAAACAGTGCTTTTTAGTTTTCCGGTTTTAATATTAAATAATTTAAACAGTTTGCTCGAATATTATGTGATTTAAAACAGCTTGTTCTTTACGTGCTACAATGAATGTACGTTAGTGCACTTAGAAAAGAAGATACAAGGTAATAAAGTTTAGTATCACTGTACCAATTGGTAAAAATTTACAACGACAAATATATACACAAAAGTAGGCAGTTTTGGCGTATATTGGTGAAAGAAGTATGAATTTCTTTGTTATTTTTCGGGGGTATTAATAATTAAATGGTGCATAAACGTGTCTGGATCCACAAGACTAGGGTCAGATATACACAGATTAGTTCCGGAAAAGCCCTGAAACAACTTTAAATAAATGGTGATGGAGAAAATTTTTAAAGCGTTGAGAATCAGAAGCCGTAAATATAACCCAGTTGGAATGGCGTGATTAACAAAAGGGACGATGTACATTGAAGCTACGAGTGCAAGTAACCTTCAGGTAAATTATACTATTTTGTTTGAACTTTGAGATTTTTGTGTGTGTTGAATAACTTTATAATTGATTTACTCAAAATGGACAGTAGTGAAATGGTACTAACAATAATATTTTAATTTTAAGGTGAAATTTGCTTGTTTAAGTAGAAAGGGGTATTTAGTATTGATGTTCTGGATTATGATGAAAATTTAGGGTATGTCTTTGAGCTCAATTAGACGAACCTGGTTAATTAACGTAAAGGGTGGTAGATGCTCCTTTGTACTCTGCATATATTGTTATAGTAATTAGTAGGCATCCTACAAGGACTTTAATTCTGGATACACATTAAAATGATAATAAATTTAATTTTGAAATTTTCCGATATTAAAATTTATGCTGAATATTAATTTTGAAATTTTAATGTATTGTGAATATTGATGTAAATAGAGTTGACGTTGATGTTTGTGGTAGGAATGTGTTTGTTTTTTTATGTATGAGGATGAAAGCTATCTAGAGGAGCAGCCGAGGCGATTAACAGAAGAAAGTCAATGGACCAACACAGTTAAGGTAATGAATAGCTTTTTGTAGGATTCACAGCATTCTTGACATCCAATTCGTAGGGGCTCGATTCGAAAAGCGGAGTACCCGGATTTTGGTGGTATCACAGCATTCTTTGGCGCCCAACGTGGGGCTCGATTCTAATTAAAAAGGTTTCACAGCATTCTTGGCGCCCAATCTGTGGGACTCGATTTGAAAACCTTAGTTTAAAATTAATGGAGAGGCTTTTTGTACATATCACAGCAATATATATATATATATATATATATATATATATATATATATATATATATATATATTATATTTGAATTTTATTTTTATTTTTATTTATAAATTCTGATACAAGACTTTTGTCGTCGCCCCTAACTTTAGTATTCAATGAATGATTCCTATATGGTGTGTTTTAGCAAAGTTTGGCTGGTTATCTATTTAACTGTTTACTATATTTTATGCCTCGACTATATGAAACATTTATCTCAGGGCGTTCACCTATTCACCGTGGGTTCAATCGTGAGTAGATGTGCACTGCCCAACCAAACTGCACACTCGTTTGTTTTACCACTTTTTATATGGAATTATTTACTGTATATGCCAAATTTTACTGATAAATGTTGCTTGGTGCCAAATTAATTTATGTATACAATTTCTGACTTATGTTTGACGTTTTAAGATATTACACGATACTCACCTGAATTATACAGCGCTGATGCCTTCTTTAAATGTTGCTGGCTCAAGTTCTTACTCGCCGTACGCGCCTTTACAAGGATTCACAATCACTGATGATCCTGCGTATCGCTTATAGGTGTCTTAATATAATTTTGCTGACCCCAAATCTGAAATAATTTACCCTAATTTTAGAATTTTGAATATACCGTTGTATTTACTTCCCCCTGCGTTAATCCTTCCGTGTTCCCTTGATTTCTACGTTGATTCTTCCCCTGTACTCTGCTGCTCTCCTGTTTTCTCTCTGCGTGCTCCAATTAATCCTTTCGTCTTTCCGTACTCTATCCCAAATCTATCCTGCCGTCCTGTTCCAATTCAATCTATGCCCTGCTATACTTCAATGTCCACTCTATGTCCTACTGCCTTTAATCTTTATCCAAATCACTCCAAAATTATAAATATCGTCGTTGCGTCGCCGTCGCTTTGTATACCACTCGAATCTCCTACTGCCTTTTAACCAAAATCGTTCCAATTCCAATACCAATCTCACTCAAATCTAATTAAACATCCGTTGCTTTCCCGTCGCACTTCACTTTAAATATTCTTCTATAATCGTCGCTTTTATACCTTCACTTTAATAATCATACTCTTTAAACTCAAAAACATTTATTTTATTCAAATATTTATACAACTTTAACGCAGGTTTGCAAAACACGTCTTTTTACTAAAAGAAATCGAAATAGAATCTCCTTATTTACTTCGCTAGGCAATAAGCACAACAAAACTAGCTTACTTAATCACATTTTAAAAGCATAAAACTATCCAATAACAACTTTTCTTTTCTCTAGTGTCACAAATACCTTAACTATAGTCTTTACATACAATCCTAATTTCTACCATTGGTCCTAAACACTTCACAATTCTCCAATTATATCTTTGATATTACTATTCACTTATAATTTTCAATTTACAATTCGTCCAAAAGTTGATTCTACTTAAATGAAAAGCCAAAATAATTCACACAAGACCTGGACGCTTGGTTGATTGTAGATATCCGTAGACGCGTCCGGTTTTCCGACGGCAAATGTACTTTCAATGGCTTATAAAATTTCAACTTAGTATAAAACCTTGAGTACCGTGCATTGTATCAACGTCATTAAGTCATCTTGTTTACCTTTTGGTACATACGTTTCAAACTAAAAAGGTAAATACTTTAGCATATGTAAAGTACGGCAAAATATAGTTTTTGAATTACTGGATCTTATATATGAATTATGTCGTTTGGCATACACCCTTTTTAACACAAATCTACTCTTAGAAGCCTTGTCCCCCCCATTTACATAACAATATATATATATATATATATATATATATATATTGCTATGAACTCTAAGTTATTCGCGCCCCATTGTTTAGGCGACCATATTAATTTATGCTATGAATAAACAAAATTGTAATTATCTCCTCCGACGTTGGGCTGTCTTATTAATGTTGCTATAAATTCCCTCCAGAAACTTAACTGGATTTTATCTTGAACCAACCTTGTCTACCAATAACAAAATTTGATACGTTACCGCCTTACTTATTATCAATTTCCTATTCAACTTGTAGCTCCTCCTTAAACTGTTTTAATTAACAAATCACTCCCATTAACTTTATATTATGACCTCGACTAACATTTATTTGGAATTATAAAATTCAATTAATTTTGATTCTATGTAATGAAACAAATATTATGTACAGCTTTTGTAAATTATTTGAAATACACTTTTCAATTAATTAATGTTATAACTCTCATTTATTAAAAATCATATACTTTTTACTCAAAACCCACCGTCACAAAAAAAACCTATTATCTTTATAAACGAAGTGTAGAGCGTTCTAAACCTGTTATCATATCACGCACTTTATACGTTTTCAAATCCTCTTTTTGTTGACTTTCACATTCATATTATATTGAGCAAATTCAATATTCAAAATAAAAAAATATAGAAAAATAAAATGTCTTATAACTAAAAATCTGACCTGGTCTACCTTCTTCACATCGAAGCATCCATTTGAATAAAATTATCTTCCCCCAATTCAGGATTATATTGTCTATCCACACGCTTGAACCATTGCATTTAAATTATTGCCATCACCCTCTGGACTACTATTGTCGTTTCATTTCAGACTCAGAATGACTTCTTATCGATTTCCCCAAACTTAGAATTGTATTATCATCATTTATTTGCCCTATTACATTTATTCTCCACGTACTCGAATATCGTAGTTTATTTTCTCCCCTTACTCGTAGCCCTATTATTAATATGTTTTAGTTTAAAATAAATTCACCAAAATCTACTTACGTTTAATCGGCAATCATAATTTTCATCTTGTCACTTTTACCATTTTTCACTTTGAATTATTATGATTACGTATCACTTTATTTCATAGTGGCGCACTGCGGCCTTTGTTGAGTTGTAAACTGACTTCGTTATCACTGTACCTGCTAATATATTATTGAGTTCCCACTTCGTCAGTGGGCATGGTCTACAAACTCGTCGCTCATTTTTAACAAATCAAATAATTACATTTAAAGTAGTTTCTGATGTAATTTTCTATGTTTCCCAATAATTGTGACCTGGTCTCAGCTGTCTTCGTTATCAACATGCGGTGTTTTGATAAATCTAATTGCTTTTCCATAAACAACTGATGCAATTCGACTTTTAATTTTCATATCTGCATGTTATTTACGCAGTTTTTAATCTTCTTTCTTATCAAAAATGGTTGACTATTTGTACGCATTTATGTTATGCTTCCTGAAGCTCTATTTCTATCTCCGTATTAATCTAATCGTTTGGAACTCTTTTGAATGCGTGTCTAATTACACTTTATTATGTTTACATATAAATATACGCGTGCTTCCACTGAAAAATATCTTTATTTGCCTTACTTAAATTAACTAAAACTTTATCTACAGGGTATTAAATATTTTCTATTTACCTAATGCACGTGTTCCTGGTTTCTACGCTAACTATGCGTCTTCCTATGTTTATTTGCGTCACTTAAAATTACTTATACTTTATATACAGGGTGTTGACTGCTTACTATCTACAAACTATTTCCATTTCTCAATTCTTTTACTAAATAAATGCAGTTTTCTGCTGCCTATGGTAATTTCTCATTTCTAAACGTCCTTTACTATAAAGTACACCCTTAAACAACCCCTTATCACAGCATAATATATATATATACAGTGTGTCCCAAAAAGTTTTATACAAATGGAGAAAAAGTTTATCTTACATTTCACAAAAAAAATATTCTTGATAAAAAAGCTCTGCATGACCTGTAGATCCATAATTAAGTACAAAATTTTTGAAACATTGGCTGGAATACAGGGAAAATCAAAATCATGATTTGGAGTGATAGTAAAATACGCTCAAATTGTATTGAAGAGCAAAATGTTTATTGAAATTTTTTATTAAATAGCAATAAATTATGCCCACTTTGTAGATAAAAATTAAAAGATATTTAATAAACAAATGAGCAATTGTTAAATTAATGCGCAGTACGAAACATCGTAAGATCCCGTTCATAATAAGCGCCTGATTTTATGTTTCTCATCCTTTTTACACACGTTCTTGATAGAATGCTTTGGAATATCTAAGAACTGACAACAAATGTCAATTGTTACATAAGTGTGTGTTTGCAATAATTAGAAATGCCAGTAAAATTTAGTATTAAAGGTAAAATTGAAATTGTTCTCATTGTTGGAGAAAATTATAAAACATGTAAGGAGGCAGCAGAAATCTTTAGTAATCGACACCCCTATAAAAAAATACATTTCACAATGGTCAGATATGTAATAAATAATTTCAAAAGTTTTGAAAGTGTTGAAAATAAATTTAGAAAGAAACATCGGCCATGGGTTCGAAATGAAGAAATTGAAACTGCTATGATGCCATCGGTTGTGGAAAATCCAAAATATTCACTTTGAAGAAGGTCCAATTTATTTAATGTAAGTAAAAATACAGTTGCACGATTTTTAAAGTCAAATAAATTTAAATCATACAAACCCCAATTTACCCATACTCTAAAAGAAGGAGATATTGTACGAAGGTTTGAATTTTGTGCTCGTATGCAAGGAGAATTGGAAAATAACAGATTTATGACACGACAAGTACTGTTCTCTGACGAAGCAACGTTTACGTCTAATGGTGCAGTAAGTGCGCAAAATTGTCGATGCTGGAGCGATGTTAATCTCAATTTCCATGTCCAAACCAGAGATCAATATTTATTTAAAACTAATGTATGGCGTGGCATTTACAAAGACAGAATTGTTGGACCATTCTTTTTTCGAAATAACATGAATGGATAAAGATACCTACAATTTTTAGATAATCAGTTGTCAGACTTTCTTGATGAACTACCGCTAGATGAACGAGAAAAAATATGGTACCAACAGAATTGAGCACCATATCACTGTAAAGGAACTATTAGGGATTTTCTCGTCCATACTTCAAACGGTAAAGTGATCAGAAAGGACATGGAGTTTCGTTGGTCAAAGGTCGCCAGACATAACCCCTCTAGACTTCTTTTTGTGGGGCTACTTAAAAGAAAAAGTATACCTTCAGAGGCCATTTCAAATGTTGATCATATTGAAAGAATTATTAGAGATACATGTGAAGTTATAACTCCAGATGTGGTTAGAAATGTCATAAATGAATTTAGTCAACGAACAATCACCTGTTTAGAAAGGAACGGTAGATACGTTGAAGTTCCGTAGTATTTAAGTAATTTTACATGTTCTCAATAGAATTTATTAGTTGTGATTATTGATTGTTGATAAATTGATAGGAGGTTTATCATGTCTTATTCCTTTATTCAATAAATAATGTAATTAATATCTTGTAATTTTTTTTCTGGGAAAATCACAAATTTACAAAGTGGGCATAATTTAATGCTATTTAATAAAAATTTAAATAAACAATTTGCTCTCCAATACAATTTGAGTGTATTTTACTATCACTTTAAATCATAATTTTGATTTTTCCCTGTATTCCAGCCAATGTTTTAAAAATGTTGTACTTAATTAAGGATCTACAAGTCATGCAGAGCTTTTTATCAAGAATAATTTTTTTTGTGAAATGTAAGATCAACTTTTTCTCCATTTGTATAAAACTTTTTGGGACACACTGTATATATTAATTAATTAGTAAGTAGTTTACATAACATATATTTGTTTTAGAACAACAATCTAATAATAAAGTTTATTTGATATATTTGGTAACTACAAATAAACTTTTTTATAGAGATATTTTTCACCTCTTCTATTCAAGCACATTGCTCACTTATCCGAAGTTAAATGAGGCGGAGTTTAAATTTTACTCGTAAAAATTCCTTGATCTATTGAATTGCTTTTTCGTGCATCACACAATGGTAGTGTAAGAACACACTTAAGGGAACCTTGTAAAAACGTCCTTGGCGTTTATGGATCACCAGAAACAAAATTAATAAGGCGCGTAAGTTTCATTTGATTTATAAACTAATATTACATTTTCATTGGATTAAAATGTCTCTACCTTAATGGAGTACCAAAGAAAAATCAGTTTAAGCTATTTTTTATCTAATTAATTTACCAGGGTTAATTCAGAGTAAAAGCATAAAAAACACGCAACCCAGAAACCGTTTGGTATAGCTCTCACGCCAGAGCTTTATTATCCATTACTAAAGTTGTGATTTAATCCAAGTTAATTTTGTGTACTTTAATTAAATTTTAGTGGCAGTTTAGCAAATACATTTTGTCCCTCCCAGTTCTTATTTAAAGGCGTAAGAACGTTAAAAATGTGCTACGGCATAACATTTGTGCGTTATGAATTCAACAAAATTTGGAAAACCGTCGTAGAGGAAAATGCTAAAACATTTAATGGGTAATTAATTTTACAACCATTTATTAAAATATGCTAAATGTGTAAACTTGCTTCAAACTTTAGTTCCATTATTTTAATAAAGAACACTAATCTGCAATCGCTTAAATTGCGCTGCAAAACTAGGTCAATAGCAAATCTTTAACAAAACTACTTTAATGCTGGATTTACATGAAGTGCCTCTGTATTCATGCAGCTGCTGATAAATCAATGCACTCGTTCTATATGCAACTTGAATTACCCAGTGCTGAAGAATCCTTTAATTTACGAAAGAGGCTATGATAAAACCGTATAAATTGCATAAAAGTTTTCCATTTATAAACGAAACTCGCTATAATTAAAAGTTTTTGTATCTGGGATTGAATAGAAGGTTGGAGAATCGTGGGCTTTACAGACAAAGTTATTAATCATAGTAAACCCTCCGTTACTCGCGTGTACCTTGTACGCTTGCAGTACTAGCGGAGTGTCGTAAAAACTCAAATTTTAAAATGGCTCTATGCTCTAATGTGGCATAATAGGTATATAAAAGTTTAGGGCGTTTGACATTTTAGTAGCTATATTTCGGTAATTCAACAAAAGCTTCCACTTCAACAAAATAATTTATTTTCTTCTTTAAAACTAACTTCTTAAGAACATAGTTTTATTAATAAAATAGGAGTAAAGGTAAATTTAATGAAAAATTTTGACTAAATACAAACTTTTAAATAAATATTTACTTAAAACTGTTAATAACACAAAAGATATACTGTATTGCACAATGTTGAAAGCTTTATAAGCAAAAATTAATTTCACACGTTATTCATATGTTTGTATTTTTACAAACTGCTTTACATTTAACATCTTTAGCGTGTGGAGATATCACACACCAGACTTTTTAACTACTGCACTGAAAGAAATGTTTTGTTTATTGAATGGTTTTAATTAGCATTTTATATTTATCGTAATGAAAAAATAATCGAAATGCTCATCGGTACGACTGTGCCAACAACACATAAAGTGTATTCAAAACATCTTATAGCTATTAGAAATGTACATATGGTTGATAAATGTTGAATATCGAACATGGCTGACATTGTGATACAATGTAACATGAATACAACCAAGAATATCTTTAGTTAAAACATTTCATCATCATTAGGTCTTCAGTCCTAAAACTGGTTGGACGCGTACCCTCATTGTTTCCTAATCTGAACCAACCTACACATTTCCTAGAAATTTGCAGTCTGCATCTATCACTATCTGTGTGCTAAAGTCTGATCTCGATCTACCTCTATCTCTGCTTGTAGTATATCCCGTACTATTCCCAGAAATGCCTTAAAACGTATCCTGTCCTTGTATTTCTCCTATTTTTCATTTTCCACAGATATCTTTATTCCTCTACTATTTCTACAACCTATTTGTTATTAACTTTGTCTGTCCATGCTACCATCCTCATACATGTGAAGCACAACATTCCAGAAGGCTCTATCTCTTTCTGTCTGCTCTTCCTACTGCCCCTATTTCATAGAAGTACTGTGCTGTGCTCCACACTATGCTTTGAACAATTTTCCTCTTGTATCTATGTTCGTTGTCCTTGAACATAGCTGCTGTTCTTTCTTGTTTGATGCAGTTCGCACAATCAACATTAGTTAAAAATATTTCACAACCAACATCTTTAGTTGTTTATAATAATCATCAGATTTAAGAGCACTTTTTTTTCGTCATTGGGTTTTACATATTGAAACTGGTCGGACTTGAACCTCAGCTTATTTATGTTCTGAGTTAGCCTACACCGTTCCCTGCAATTCTCACAACAGCCGATATACATTACATTTGATTTTCCAATGATCCACCCGAAGGTACTACATTGGCCAGGAAGCGAGTTTTTTTTACCTGGAAAATTTGGAATTTTGCCGAACCCTTGCCGTTCCATGCAAGGTAGGGATCTTTAACGTGCGTGACAACACTCACACACGGGACCTCCATTTTACCTCTCATCCGAACGAGGGTGTATTTTTGTGAAAAATGCTCGCCGAACATTTTTCAAGCGGACCGTGTCGGGATTCGAACCCGGGACCTTGGGCGTAGTAGTCACACACATACCACTACGCCACGGAGCCGCCCACAGCCGATATACAGCTCAATTACCTTCTATTGTTTTCTAATTATATGCCCTATTTCAGCGAGATTCAGTGGTATGTGAAGGGGGTTAAGTAGCCTGTGGCTGCCAAGGATCCCCAACACTTAGACATTTGCCGTATTAATAGTTTTCAAGTAAATCCTTTCGCACAATTAACATTAGTTGAGAGTTTTGCAAAGCCAATATCTGTAGTTGTTTATAATAATCACCATGTTTAAGTAGTACAGTTGTTATTTTTGTCATTAGTTTTTCTATCTTGCGACTGGTCGGAAACGTACCGCCATTGATTTCTACTCTGAGCCAGTCTATACATTTCCCTGAAATTCCCACATCCTACATCTTTCAATATCTGTGTGCAGTAGTCTAACCTAGGTCTACCTCTACTTCTCTTTTTTCCTATCTCTGCTTCTAATATATTCCGCACTGTTCCCTCATGTCTTAGCATGTGGCCTATCATCTTATCTCTCCTATTTTTTACTGTTTTCCACATAGTTCTTTCTTCCCCTACCGTTTCTAGTGCCTCTTTGTTCTTAACTTTGTCAGTCCATGGTATCTTCATCATGCGTCTGTAGCACCACATTTCAAAGGTTTCTACCTCTTTCTTGTCTGCTTCTCCTACTGTCCAGGTTTCACAGCCATACAGTACTGTGCTCCATACATATGTTTTAAGCCATCTTTTCCGTGTTTTTATGTTAGTGGTCTTTGAACACAGTACTTGCTTTTTCTTGTTAAATGTAGCACGACCTTGTGCCAATCTTTGTTTTATATCTTTTCTGCTTTTCCCATCTTACGTTATATGACTTCCTAGGTGACAGAAATTCTTAACCTCTTGCAAGTTCTCGTTCCCTATTTGTATTCTGTTTTTGATTTATTATCCCCTCTTTTGCGTATTTTTGTTAATTTTCATACCATATCCCTCCGTTAGAACTGTTTCCATTTAATTAAGAGTAGCTTATAACTTTTCCTTGTTAGATGCTAATACCGCTATATCATCTGCAAATCTAAGCATATCAATCTTGTGTCCCTTCTTATTAATTCCAAATGTCTTCCAGCATTTGACAGTATTTATTTCCTCTTCTATGTACAAGTTAAAAATTAATGGGGATAGGGCACATCCCTGTCTCACTATTTCCTTACATTTACTTCTCTACTTTCTTGCTCTAAGTCTATTACTGCTGTTTGCCCTATATAAGCAATGTACTGTCCGTCTATCCCTAAAACTCATTTCAATCTTTCTGAGTATTTCGAACATTTTTTTCCATTTTACATTGTCGAATGCTTTTTCTAGATCTACAAACCCTATATATACGCTTTCCCCTTTCTCTATTGTTTTCTCCATTATCACCCCCAGAGCTAAAATAGCCTCCCGTGTTCCCCTATTTCGCCTAAACCCAAATTGATATTCACCAAGTATTTCTTCAGCTCGTTTTTCGTCTTTGTACAATTCTAGTTAATATTTTTGAAACATGTGCTGTCAAACATATTGTTCGAAAATTTTTGCATCTATCGGCGCCTCTTTTTTTTTGGTATAGTTACGATGATGTTACGTTTGAAATATTTGGGTATCTCGCCTGTCTCATACATATAGCTTACAAGTCAAAAGAGGCGTTCTGTTACTGCTTGTCCAGCGGCTTTTAGACTTTCTGCTTGCACCTTATCTGTACCCGGCCCCTTATCATTTTTCAGACTTTTTAATGCTAATTCAAACTCATCTCTAAGTATAGGATATCCCACGTCATTCCTTTCGATGTCTGATTCTTGTTCTAATGCTGTTAATTCCTCTCCTGAATATAAATTCCCTATATATTCCTGTCATCTAGCTACTTTCTCTACATTTTCTATAATGACGTTTCCCCGCATCCCTTATATTTTTGCTATAAGGTTTTATATCCATAAAATTCTTTTTAATTAATTTAACTGCTTTGTCTGTCTTTCCTATTTCCATCTCAGTTTGTATCTCTTTGCACTTTTCATCAATCCATTGTCCTTTAGCTTTCCTGCATTTGCAAATAATTTTCCATTTTTTGTATCTCTTTGTATCTCTGTTTGCCTGTTTCGTCTGATTTATTTTTGTAATTTTGTCTTTCTTCTATTAAATTCAGGATATCCTTTCTTATCCATGGTTTCTTATTTTCCTTTTGTGTATACCCCAGAATATCTCTGGCCGCCATGTATAAGTTGGATTTATTGTTATTCCATTCTGTTTCTACTTCCTTAGTATAAGATATCTTTCAGCAGTTCATTTGACTTTTTTCAAATCTTTGGTGGATATTTTTATCTTTTAGCCTCTCAAAGTCAAAGTGCCTTTTTCCGTTTCTCTTTTTCAGATTTTTAAATTTAAGTGCGGCCTTCATAATTACGATGTGGTGGTCAGTGTCTATATCTGCTTCCGGGTAGCTTCTACAGTCTTTTACTTGATTTTTAAATCGGTGTCTAACAATAATGTAATCAATTTGATATCTTCTTATAGCTCCTGGCATCTTCCACGTGTAGCCTCTTCTACCATGATGTTGAAATAATGTATTTGTGATTGTTAAGTTGTTTTTGTCGCAAAATTCTATCAGCCTATTATCCTGTCATTTCTCGTGCCTAAACCAAATAAACCTACTATCGCACATTACCTACCCTCACCTACCACTGCATTAAAATCTCCCGTAGTTAATAAATTTTTATGTCCTTTACGTATCTAGTATGTCTTCGATATCTTTGTAGATCGCCTCTACCTCTTCCTCACTGTAGCTAGAGGTGGGCATGTATACTTGTATTATTACTGTTTTTACTGGTTTAGATTCAAATCTAACCATGAGTACTCTTTCGTTTTTTTGTAGGTAATTTTCTACCCGTCGTCCTATCTTTTTTCGCATAACTATCCCCACACCCGAATTTCCTTCCTCTGATCCTGTATGAATTACCCTGAAGTCTCTACTCCAAAAGTCCTCCGCCTCTGGCTCAGGTTCTCTAGCCTACCTACTTGTTTCATTCTTCTGATATCCCACGCTCCGACTCTCAGAATGTTCACGGATCTTTTTTTATTCTTTCGGATCACATCCCCCGAAGTAGTCCCCTCCCGGAGATCGGAATAGTGGACTATTTTACCTCCGGAACTTTTTACCCCAGAGGATGCCATCATGTTTAACAATTTCTGTACTCAGTGTACTTAAGAGGTAATGTGGTGGTTCCCCGTTGCCTTCCACATCGCAGTAGTGTGTCTTAGAATATCATATCGACCCCTATGGTCTCTGCCACTCTAAGTACCGAAAAAGCTGCTGCTCTCTTTCGGGGACCTGTCTTAGTCTGGTTCCTCACTAGAGACCCCACTAATTTGGTTACACCTATCGTTCGGCTCTTTAGCTCACTGAAATGCGCAAGCCATTCTACCTGTTTTAGTATTTTAGAACATCGTCAAAGTGCAGGTCCGTTCAGAATGGAGTTGAAACATAAGTTAAAAATGTTATAGTTACCACAATCATATTTAGTCTTGTGTTTGCTGAAACCAGCGGCCTATCTACGTGTTTTGTCCCCTCCCCGCGTACAATTTTTAATGTGGGCTTTCTTTAAGATTTATTGTTGGCCTATATTTTTACGTATTTTCTAATTATAGTACGTATATAATTGAAAACAGCATATAATTAAATACATTGTATATTAATCAAGTGCTTTATTTTACAACCAAATAACAAATTCATAACTTATAAATTAATTGTCATCAGTACTACATATTTATACGCCGCAGAAAATTATTTATACCTAAAAATTTGATACATAAAAACATGAAATGGCAGACACTAAAGTCAAATTTAAAAATTGTATTTTTTGCCTGCTTTGCTGCAAATACATTTATGTGTATCATTCGTATTCATATATTTGGCAGTGTCATGTACCATAGCCAAGAAAGATAAATCATCTAATCTGAATTGTGAAGTGCGGTTCCCATGATAATTTTTAATTTTGAAAAGGATCGCTCAGCACTTGCAGTGCTAACCGGTAAAGTTAGATACAAAATTAAAGCTATGATTGCGTTTGGAAAACTGCTAGAACTTGTAGACTTGGAAAGTACTGATTATTGTATAAAGTGTAAAATTCCCTTAAAATTTTATAAATTATCACAGATGAGTATATTATTTCTGAGTGTAGCAAGCTCTAAACCTATAGCATCATTTCAATCTTTGTGAAAAAATTTTTGTGAATGTTTCGCCTTAGCTAAAATATCGCGTGCAGCTAAATTTAAAAAAAAAACGAGATTGCAGAAAATTAAATTTTCCGTTTACATGGAAAAGCGATTTAAAATGATTCTACAGCTATGAAATTACAATATCTATTACGCCATATAGTACATTTATTTCAAATTTGGATTCTTCATCATTAAATCGATAATCTTTTGGATAATTCATCACAATGGTTCTTATTTTTGCTTGCCTTTTTTTTACAAATTCCGGTTCAATATTTCATTGCCCTGCAACTTTCTCTGCTTCCTCCTATTGGAATAGCTTTTTATTGATTCCTTGAAAAATGTTAAAGTTTTTTAAATTAAACGGGTTGGCTGATTAATATTCGCCTTTTCACTCTGTACGGTTTGTGAAAGACTATTAAGCTTTTACAAGGATAAAATCAAAATTTTCCGTGCTAGTTAATATTTGTTTTGTGTAATTTTGTTCATTTGTTTATTTTGATGTCAGAATAATTTTGTTAAGAGACATTACTATATCATTATACCGAAATCTTACGGCATTTGGAGATTTTAATCTATTGGCCCAAGGTGTAGGATTTAAGCATACTTTCTCTAAAAATCGAAAGCCAATCCCATCTTATTATATTATTAGCAAAAAATGTATATGTTTTCTAAAAGTTAAAAAAAAACGTTTCACAAATATCTATACCTCTCCCTCGCTATCTTTTTTAAAATCAACGCATTTTATATAACTTTACTTAATTGATCAGTTATAACTTTTGTGGTGTCCATTATGATTGAGAAGAAAGGGGCGGATTAATTTTATCTAATAAAGTATTTTTCAAGCGAGTGCTTAATGTATTAATTATGTCGTATAAAAGATATTCAATTGATCCTATCGGTCGTTCAATAATTTTTTGTAATATAGGATCATACTGATTAAATGAACTAAACCTAAGAAATTACCGTTGTAACTGTCCTTTGAATCAGAACAACTTTTTGTGTCCTCGAAATGACAACAAGCGCTGGGATAGTGTTAAAGTAAATATAAATAGCCTGTCTAAAACGTTTTTACAAAACTCAGTTTCTTATTTTAATAGTAGCGTATTTTCTTTATCTATGTTATAATTTTTTTCTACGTATCATAAATAAAACAATAAGTTAAATGGGATTGCACAAGCAACTACTCTTTAATTTTTTCGACAAACCCGGCCAATCGTTCATTCCAGTCGTCCAACTTGACCTTAATCAAGCAAACAACTATGTTTGACAATAAGCACAATTTTTAATTTAGATTAACATAACCAGCTATTTGAATTGTGTGGCAAGTTTAAGGCACTGCTTTTAATTTCATTTGAATTTACTAAGTTATAATAGTGAACAGAAAACTTCTATTTTTATTATCTTTAGGAAATGCACCACTTGGTCTGCACAATCCGTAATTAATAATTTCTTATCTTAAATTGTCATCTTGTAGAACAACTTCTAAAAAATGTGCAAAATCGGTAGGATATTCTTTCGGCTGATCCAAAGTTGGTTCACGAAGTAAAAAAGCACTACTCGTATTTACCTCCGTATTTGTAGTGGTGTCGAGTTCCACATTTATATCGTGATTCTCACAATGTGATGTATTTGAACCCTCGGTGATGTGTTTTGAAATTATTAGTGACTGTTGTCCCTCTGAACGGAACTAGTAAATGCCCGGCCGAAAGCTCCATTTCCTTCATACGTTGTTCTTGATCTTGTGTTTCGAACCTTTTAGAAGTAAAGAAGGAACTTATTCTTGGAATCTTGCTTTTTGATTCTTCTTTTCGGTTTTTTTTGTAGCACCACTTGTGAAGTTCATTGTATGGAATAATCTTATTTCCTCTAATATTTAATGAAATTAGTTAAAAGGCAATTAAATAAGTAATTATTATTTAGTAGCTTCTAGAAGTTACAAAACACATATACACACAATGCTTTAATTAGAAGAAATTAATAGATTTAAATTAAACGTTTAAAGATGTATTTGTATGTACTGCTCTACGGGAATTAAGCTATGATCAAATCAATAGTAGTTTAATAAAAACTAGATTCCCATTATTTTGTTGCGGTATTCGGCGCGGGCAATTTTCTTTGCTTACTTTATTTTTCTTTCTTGTTTGCGCGGAATGCCGTTACAACTTGTATTGTATATTTGTCTGGTGTTTAATTTAATTTAAAATTCGCGTTGGAGCTTTAATAAAATAAACACTTTTTACACCGATACGAAAACCTTCTTGGACTACAACGATTTCAAAACAAAAATATGAGAAAATGTCCACACAGCTTTATAACGATAATAAAATTTGTATCTCTATCCTAATCAAACGAAAGCGTAATTTAAAGGACGTGAAATACAACTTAACTAGAATTTACTCGAAGAATCATGGACGATAGTAGCAAAGGTGAAATCAGGTATAAACGTAATGAGTTACTTTAATTCTGTTTGATGCTGGAGGTAACTTGCTTTAACTGTATAGCGATATCAAACGCAATTATTATTATACTTAATACTCACCAACAACGATAAAGTGCATAACAGTTTCGTGGTCCCAGTATGACAACCACCCCATTTTGCGGTGACGGTTGTAGTCTGCGTGATTTACAAGGGGATCAGTATGAAGTAAGGAACGGAGTATCAGTTGCCCAAACAGCAAGTCATAGTAAATCATACCCATTTGCAGAATATCTAAGATTTAGTGAAAACTGGCATCCGTATTCAAATTTCTCAAATGGTTGTATGCACTGTATTAAACCTATGCATCTAAATTATATGCATTTCCCCTTTATATTCTTTTGTTAACTGGGTAAGTATTTAAAGAGATTATGATGACGACCGTATAGTTGCTAATTTAGCGTGATTTTAAAGTTTTTCAAGTAAAGGAATACTGTAACAACAGTGAATCTAAATCGACAAACGTAACCGTTTTAGATGTAGATATCTACAGTTATATTTTACTATTCAATTTTGTTTTTTTAATTAAGAACAATGTGGGAACCGTGTTGCAATAAAGCATTCACGGTTGTGAATGACGGTTATCATTTTGCACCAAGGGCAAATCCAGAAAACTTAGAGAGGGTCATCCGAAGAATATTTTACGTACATTACTATCATGGAAAAAGTAAAATAAAGGTGAATGCGCACGGAAGTGTAAAATGTAAAAAAGAACAAAATCAAGCAATAATCAAAAGTCATTTACATTTTACAAAATATTCATAAAACAAGATTCAGCTTTCTTTTATGTTGCTTTGAAAATCTATCAATTACTCGGTCATGATTAAGTTTCTATACAATATTCCTATGGACATACATAAGAGCAAGACCAGTAAACCGAGTTTCGGTCATAGTACTCCTCATCTAGTCATTTACTAAGCGTAATGTACTAAATAGTTTTTTCAGCGTTGTGGCGCTAACCGGTAAAAACAGAAAATTCGTATCATCCCATTGATGTTTGGATGAAATTATTTGTCACATTCTTCTAAAGGCTGTAAAACATGTTTTGGTACTGCGGCTAAAATTATTTCAATGTTTACCATGTTTTAGACCATTGGAGAAAATTTCCTTCCAACATTTCTTTCAATTCCACAACAAAGGAATATTCTTTAACAACTTCTAATAACTTACCCTTGATATTGTTAGTTGTTAAACCAAGCTTTCATTTCTTCATCTGGGCTGATCAGACAAATTGTATTCTATGAGTTATGTGTTTGAAGAAAGTTATTCTTTGACTTCGTTTAGGACATGATCTTTCGGATCTCCAGCTTTATAAGTACATCTCTCTGTTAGCTTGTTCACTACTCTAGGACTACTTATTTTTGTGTTTAATAACTAGACTAACTCTTTAAGTAATGAAAAACATCTATACTGGTTTCCGTTTTTCTGCAAGTAGTTTCGTGGTTTCTTTATAGTATTTCTTGGAAAATTTAAATCTGCGTTTTTTTTTTAAACAACTTACTTGGAGGCAACGTTACTGATACAATATTAGTCAGACAAATAGCAGTCACAATAAAGGAAGAATCCATTAGTGATAGATGAAGAGAATGTGCTATTGTTGCAGAATCGGTTTCATACCACTTCGACACTCTTATGAATGCGTTTCTATTTCATTCACAGATCTATGAGAAATAAAAATGACGTCAGGTATTTCAACCAGGTTTCGCAAAGACCTAGTAGCTGTCTTCCTAAAATATTTTTTAACGCAGTATTACGCTTTGAAAATGTGTTGAAAGAAACAATTACATTTTTTACGTCACCTAAACATCGTTTTATATGAATAACCTTCACTGACTTCGGTATGGACAAGTTTAAAGCATGACTGAAGCAAACACGATAGTCTGCATTATCACCTTCTTTCAGGATAAAATAAACAGCCCCCTTTGTTTCAAGCACCATTGTACTACAATTATCTGTAGCGACTTTAATGAAATACTTTTTTGAAGACCGTATTTTTTTCTATAGTTAATGCACTGTCAACAACATTAAGATTACAAGAGCTGCCTTTCTGCGGTAAAGTTTCTATTCCTGGATTTAAAAACTCCATTAAATCTACATGGATATCGCAATTATGCACGTAGCGGATTGCAAATGTAAGCTGTGATAGATGTGATCTGTAGTCTCATCAAAAACTATGCAGAACCATTTACTCTCTAAAACCTTATATTTTATGATTTTAATTTCTTCAGTGCAGCCACTAATTAATTCATTTTTTACACTCGTATTTGTACACTTGGCATTTCCAGGCGCAGTTTCCATATGTTTGGCAATAACTAGATCTACAGGTTCTACTCTGAAGCGAACTACTTCACGAAAATTACAGTCCTTGGCAGCATTTTCTTCAGTATTGCCGGTTGTGCTTAAACTTCCATTGTTACGATGTCCTCGGAATGGAACGTTATGAACACCAACGAAAAATACACACTTCAAAGTTGATTTAAGTTTTTCCCTATTCTCTAAAATTTCCATTTAGGGATTATCGATCTGATATTCCAGTTGAAGACTTGGTTTGTTAATCCTTTAGAGGAATTACTTCACTTTTTCTGTCGATGCCCTGTGATAAATATTTTGACTATGGATCGTTATATATCCACCTTTTCCTAACAAATGTTTAAAATTTGTTTTTGATTTTACGACAAAATTTTTCAGGGAAATTTCACCGACTGTTTTATACATCTACAACAAATATTGAGAATATTGCTTACATTGTGAGCTAAAAATAAAGTTTCAACGAATTGATTTTGTTTTTTAGAATAAACATTTACTCGGATGAATCGTCGTACAAACAGACATTGAAAACAGTCTCTTTTGTAAATTTTAATTCTGTATATTTCAGAAAAATTTGGTACGATTGAAGTACTTTAGCAACACGAGTATGTGGTTTGTAAATAAATTCCGAGCTGAAAATAATCATATGTGTCAGTAGCGTAAAGCTACGCCAATAAAGTTTTTAATTGGAACGCTTGAAAAAGCTTCCAATGAGAATCCATCCTTAAAAGTATCAGGTTATTGTACTACCTCGATTAATTTTTAACTTATCTACTGTTTACCATCAGAACGTGTAGATATACATACATCCAGAATGTTAGTACACATTCCATTGGCAGGTCGCGATAAATTTTTAAGCAATTGATTAGATTGTTGACCTTTACGTAGAACATTCAAAAACCAGGTTAATGGTGTACGTAATTTGCTTTTGGCTAAGCTAAAAATAATTATCAGAAAACCATTAGTTTGAAATCGATTGGGATACAAATGCTTTAAAGGCATGCAGTTCATAGGTTTTATAGAGCAAAGGTCATATGAAAAAAATAGATATAGAAGTATAACGTGTGCATGCTATGGGTGTAACAGTAAGTATATATCGGCAGTTTTCAAGATAGTCTTTGAGTGCAGTTTAAAACAGTTGTGATATACTTATACTTATACCAGTGCGATATGAATATAAACAGACTGTATGTTGTTGAAAACACATAAAATTAAACTTGTTTAATTTGACTACCTTAACATAAGTTAAATCCATATTCACAAATAGAAAAACCAACAATTTTTAAAAATGTTTGATGATAACGTATCGTCAAAACGCTTTTATGGAATTTATTGTTGTAGGCATGGTTTTGCTTATACAAAAAGTAAATATACACAGTTTCTACTTCGAAATTGATAGCGAATCTCTCAGCAGTGAACTTGATTCAAAAATAGTGGACGTCGTTTTAAACAAACAGCGCAATCTGGCCGAAAAAAAGGTTGTAGATGAAATTCGTAGCTAATTCGATAAATCTAGTAGAGTTTTCAAGCAAAATAGTTCACAATTTCCGAATTAATTTGTAGGAAAGAAATAAGTTAATATTGCTTAAAAATATTGTAAGCAGTTTTAATCTATACTTCTTTATTTGATCCAACACAAGTATAGTTATACAAAAATACTTACAAAGAATCTTCAACATATTGATATGCCGCTACAAAAATCTTTCTTAACAGGAAAATTGCACTACATTTATTAATAATATAACTTCGAACTTGGATGCACATTAATTTATTTATACAAGCCTCAATTGACATATCTTAATTTAATTAGGCGTAGTTATTTTAACGACTCGAAGTACAATGTATCTTAGATTGCTTGTGAATAATATTCACACTAATTTCATCCGCAGATCATACCGTTTATATATCGAACTAACAACTTCTTTTTGATATAACCTAGAATATTCGCATTAATTTTCTTTCCATCGACTCCACAAATACTTCCTTGTAGCTATCTGTTGATCGCTAAAGGTTTTTTGGGTTTCATTTCTAGACCGCCTGGCGACAGTGTTACCCTATCCATATAGTTTTGCCATATGATACTATGTAGATTTAAGTATGAATCAAGTTCATGATACAAACAAAACTAATTTTGCTATTTTTTGGGTCTCTCGGATGTACAAAGGAAGGCAGCTTTCTTTGAACTGTTAGCCCTTTAAAAAAGAAGCGCTCTGGGGCGTTGATAGTAAGCACACTTACGAAATAAAAAGTAGCACGGGGAAGCTACTCATTATTAATTTGCACTTGAACACGCACAGTGTAAGTTAAAGTTTATAGTTGCTGTTAAATTTGTAATTTACGTGTGACCGTGAATCATAATAAATTGTTGTCTATTTAAGTAGCTGCACAAATAATCAACTGATCTCTTTTTCTTGTTTATCTACACTACTTGTTGCTGCTACCATGTAGGCATTGTTAGAATATTAAATATTCTTTAACTTAGTCGTTCTTTAATCAACACAATAAATACATTAACTACATACAGTCCACATATGCATAAAATTAGTCATCAAGCAACGAGATACGGGACCACATTCTCGTCAAAATAACTACGCAACCGTTAGATTCAGCAGTTGCGATAAACAAAATGGGAGTCGACAGAAATTTAAATAGAGTTAAAATGAATTTAAAAAGTGATAAGGTAGAATGGAAATGGTTTAATAAACATTGACTTATCTGACCACAAGAAATTTTAACTAAGTGTAAAAGGAAATCGGAATTATTTCAGTAAGGATAAAAGATTTTGAACCCTCGATTGGGAAGCATAGAAATGCTCTAGCTACAAATCACAAAAACCATTTGAGTAGCAGTTGTATTTCAGTTTAATATCATTTATAACGTAATTTTTGAGGATTTCAAATATAAATTTATATCGCAATTGAAAAAGCTGTAATATTAAAAAATGCATATCTACATGGCAGTATGGAAGAGCTGATATCTTGTACAAATTGCTATACCGAAGAAATCTAAGTAAAGAATTGTAGATATAGTCACACTTTAACACCAGTCCAAATTGTATGTATTCAGTCATCATCATCATCATTGGGTCTTCAGTTCTGAAACTGGTTAGACGCGTACCCTCATTGTTTCCTATTCTGAACTAATCTGAACTTTGCACAGCCTGTATCTATCACTATCTGATCTAGGTCTACATTTACCTCTTTTTTCTTATCTCTGTTTATAATATTTCCCATACTATTCCCCAAAAATTTTTTAGAACGTATATACCCGTACATTTCTCCTATTTTTTTTCCACAGATATCTTTATTCCCCTACTATTTCTATAACCTATTTGTTATTAACTTTGTCTGTTCATGCTATCATCCTCATACATCTGAAGCTCAACATTTCAAAAGTCGGCTGATGTTTTTCTGTCTGCTTTTGCTACTGTCCGTAATTCAGAGGCATACTGTGCTGTGCTCCACAGATATGCTATCAACAATTTTCTTCTTGTTTCTATGTTTGTTGTCTTTGATCATAGGCGCTGTTCTTTCTTGTTAGATGCAGTTCGGGCCCCTTTTATTGTTTTACAATTTAATATCCTATTTCTCCGATATTCAGGTCCAGGTTTCACAGCCATACAGTGCTGTGCTCCATACATATGTTTTAAGCCATCTTTTCCTTGTTTCTATGTTAGTGGTCTTTGAACACAGTACTTGCTTTTTCTTGTTAAATGTAGCACGACCTTGTGCTAATCTTTGTTTTATACCTTTAGAGCTTTTCCCATCTTGCGTTATTTGACTTTCTAGGTAGCAGAAAACCTTAACCTCTTGTAAGTTCTTGTTACCTATTTGTATTCTTGTTTTTTATTATTTGCCCCTCCTTCGTATACTAGTACTTTAGTTTTATTTTTGTTAATTCTCATTCTGTATCTCTCTGTTAAAACCATTTCCATTTCATTAAGAGCAGCTTCTAACTCTTCCTTACTAGATGCTAATACCGCTATATCATTTGCAAATCTAAGCATATCAATTTTTTGTCCCTGCATAGTAATTCCAAATTTATTCCTGCATTTGACAGTATTCATTGCATCTTCAACATTCAAGTCAAAAATTGATGGGGATACGGCACATCCCTGTCGTACACCTTTCCTAATGTTTACTTCTCTACGTTCCTGCTCTAAATCTATTACTGCTGTTTGCTCTTTGTATAAGCTATGTACTATTCATCTAACCCTATAGGTAACTCCAATCTTTTTGAGTATTTGGAATATCTTCTCCATTTTACATTGTCGAATGCATTTTCCAGATCTACAAACCCTATATACACTCCTTTCCCTTTTTTTTATCGTTTTATCCATTATCACTCTCAGAGCTAAAATAGCCTCACGTGTTCCTCTGTTTCGCCTAAACCCAAATTGGTCTTCTCCTAGTATTTCTTCAGCCCGTTTTTCCATTTGTCTTTGTACAATTCTAGTTAATATTTTTGACATATGTGCTGTCAAACTTATTGTTCGAAAATTTTCACATCAATCCGCGTCTTTCTTTTTTGGTATAGTTACAAGTTGGAAGAGACGTTCTGTTACTGCTTGTCCAGCGGCTTTTAGAGTTCCTGCTTGCACCTTATCCGTACCCGGCGCTTTACCATTTATCAGACCCTTTAATGCTAATTCAAACTCATGTCTAAGTATAGGATATCCCAAGTCATCATTTTCAATGTCTGATTCCTGTTCTAATGCAGTTAGTTCCTTTTCTGCATATAAATTCTCTATACATTCTTGCCATCTACCCACTTTCTCTACATTTTCTATAATGACGTTTTCTCCCACGTCCCTTATATTTTTGCTATACGGTTTTATATCCCTAAAATTGATTGTAATTAGTTTGTATGCTTCATCTGTCTTTCCTACTTCCATCTTAGTTTGTACCTCTTTGCACTTTTCATCAATCCATTGTTCTTTAGCTTTCCTGCATTTGCAAATAATTTTCCATTTTTTGTATCTCTTTTATTGCTTTGTATCTGTTTTCGTTTTGTCTGATATATTTTTGTATTTTCGTCTTGCTTCTATTAAATTCAGAATACCCTTTGTTGTCCATGGTGTCTATTTTCCTTTTGTGTGTACCCCAGAATATCCCTGACCGTCATGTCTAAGTTCGATTTAATGTTATTCCATTCGGTTTCTACTTCCTTAGTATCAGACATTTTCCCGATATCTTTGAACAATTCATTTGGCCTTTTTTCGACTCTTTCTTGTATATCTTTATCTTTTAGTTTCTCTAAGGCCAAGTACCTTTTTTCGTTTCTTTTTCTCAAATTTTTAAATATAAGTGCGGCCTTCATAATTACGATGTTGTAGTCAGTGTCTATATCTGCTTCTGGGTAGCTTCTACAGTCTTTCACTTGATTCCTAAACCGTCGTCTAACAAGAATGTAATATATTTGATATTTTCCTATATCTCCTGGCATCTTCCACGTATATCGTCTTCTAGCATGGTGTTGAAATAATGTGTTTGTGATGATTAAATTGTTCTTGTCGCAAAATTCTACCAGTCAATTTCCCACTGTCGTTTCTCGTGCCTAAACCAAATAGACCTACTACCACTCCTTCTCTACCCTCACCTACCACTGCATTAAAATCTCCCGTAATTATTAAATTTTTCGTGTCCTTTTACGTATCTTAATATGTCTTCGATATTTTTGTAGATTACTTCCTCCTCTTCGTCACTGTAGCTAGAGGTGGGCATGTATACTTGCATTATAACTGTGTTTACTGGTTTAGGTTCTAATCTAACCATGAGTACTCTTTCGTTCTTTTGTAAGTAATTTTCTACACAGTATCCTATCTTTTTCCGCATAACTATCCCCACGCCCAAATTTCCTACCTCTGCTCCTGTATGAATTATCCTGACGTCTCCACTCCAAAAATCCCCCGCCTCTGGCCACCGCATTTCGCTGATGCTTACTATGTCTAGTGATAACCCATTCATTTCGGTTTTTAGGTTCTCTAGCTTACCTACTTGCTTCATACTTTTAAAATTCCACGCCCCGACTCGCAAAATGTTCCCGACTCTTATTTTTAACTTTCCGATCGCACCCTCCGAAGTAGTCCCCTACCGAAGATCCAAATAGGGGACTATTTTAACTCCGGAATCGTTTACTCCAGAGAATGCCATCATTTTATTATAATTTAGGTATGCTGTCTACTTGGGAGGTACTGTGGCGGTTTCCCGTTGCCTTCCACATCGCGGTAGTGTGTCTTAGACTGCGATACCGACCCCTCTGGTTTCTGCCAATATAAGTACCGAAAGAACCGCTACCCTTTTTCGGGAACCTGTCTTAGTCTGGTTCCTCACTAACGACCCTACTACTTTGGGTGGATCTGTAGTTAGGCTCTTTAGCTCATTAGAACACGCAAGCCATTTCACCTGTTCTAGTAATTTAGAACTTCGGCAAGGTCCAGGTCCATTCGAAATGGAATTAATAAGTTGTTTTGATGAAAATATATTCGCGTTAAAGTAGATGGAAATAGATCTATTAGATTTCACGATGTTTAATCTGTTATCGAAAAAATTAAATACAATCGTTTCGAATTAGAAAATAATGACGAAAGTTCCTCGTTTAAAGATTTAAGGTCGTACATTGAAAAACAATGTAAAGTGTTAGGAATAAATGGCATTGCTTCAGGAACATGCTTAAAATCTCGAGATTCCGTGAAACAAAGGGAAAAGGGGAAGTTCGTTAGCACTTCGGCTAAAACTTCTTTAGTTGGTACCATCAATGATGGTAAGAATTGTAGTATATCAAGCTGTGGATCCTATTTATAGATGTAAGCAGTTTAGTGATAAAACCCCTCAAGAAAGATTTGAGTTGGAAAAGGTTAAAAACCTTTGTATTAAATGTTTAAATTCTTCACATTCGATGAAAAGTTAGATTGGTCGAGTAGAAAACGCCAACAGTCGCACAATTTGTTACTTCACTTCGGTAAACGAGAAAAATCGGCGTCTCTACGCAGAAAAACTCATCTTCATAGGTCAGCGTCTTATCGCAGAGCGGCGCCTAGACTTGCTTTTATTAGTAGACCTAGTGAAGACAATCTATCGTCGGCGGTTGTGCATGGACAACTAGCTCGTTAATTTCGACTTTATTAGAACATACAACGATGCTGTTAGCTACGGCAATGGTGTTGGTGCTTGATTATACAGGAAAATTGCAACCTGTCCGTGTAATTTCAGACAACGGATCCATGGAAAGTTTCATAACTGAAAGGTGCAGTCAAAAATTAGGTTTAAAGAAACGGAGAGCCAATGTCACTGTTCAAGGACTTGGTTTGAATTCGTCGTTGGTGTCTGGTACACTATCGTGTGTAGTCAGCCCCTCGGGAACAAGGTCTCCAGCATATGAAATTGATTGTTATATTTTACCTAACATTTGTAATCAATTACCTTCGTCGTCTATAGAGGTCTATAGAGGTCGCATACTCGAGGTTTCGCCTTAGGTGATCCTAATTTTAATATTCCTGGTTAGATTAACATGCTACTCGGAGTAGAAATCCTTGCTCTGGTTTTGTTAAACGAATCTCGTTGGGGTGTCGCTAACCGGCCAGTTGCTATTAAAACAACCTTTGGTTGGGTGTTAACGGGAAAGGTCGTTTCCACGTCGTTGTGTGCCTTCGTTGAGCCCTTAGACAGCGACATTCGTGGCTTTGGGAATTAGAAAATATTCCCTTCAAGAAACACATTACTCCTGAAGAAGAAAAGTTTGAAAAGGAATTTGTGGAAAATTATAGACGTAACAAAGACGGTCGTTTTGTTGTGTCATTGCCCTTTAAAATTTCTGAACCCTCATTCGTGGGTACGAGATCGATTTGTATTAAAAGATTTTTGTCATTAGAACGTCGTTTGCTAAAAAACGCTGAATTGTACTCGGGTTATAAAACATTTATGGAGGATTATTTGAAAAGAGGTCACATGGTTCAAGTGAAATCGCCTAAAAATTTATCGGTTCCTGAGAGAATGTATTACATTTCCCATCATGCTGTACATAAGCGTGATAGCAGTACCATCAAATTGCGTATGGTGTTCGATGCTTCGTGTCAGGATCAATCTGGAAATTCGTTAAATGATAGCTTGGCTATTGGCCCTGCTCCGCCAAAAGATATTGCAGTTCTGTTATTGCCCTTTCGCGTACATTCTATCGTAATTACAACTGATATTAAACAAATATATCGACAGATTTTGGTTAAAGATACTCATAGTGATTATCAACGAATCGTCTGGAGATATTCTTCGTCGGATCCTATTATAAACTTTAAATTAAATACTGTGGCTTATGGAGTTGCGTCGTCGCTTTTTTTGGTCTTGCGTACTGTACAAGAATCGACAAGGGTAGAATCGATTAATTTTTCTTTCGCGTCATCGGTATTGGCAAGCGATACTTATGTCGAAGATTTAGTCACTGGATGCAATTCGATTGAAGCTGCTAATCAATTGATTGGTGAGTTGAACAGTATTTGCGCTAGTGGTGGTTTTCAATTAAGAAAATGGAATAATAATTGCCCGGAAGTGATGTTCAACTTGAAGGAGTCCCTGTCCGTTCGGAAGCAATTACATTTCAAGATAAAGATAGTGGTCCAATAAAAATTTTGGGCCTTTCGTGGCGCGCTCTTACAGATGTATTTTTATACAACTTAGACGTTGAAGAGCGCATTTGCACTAAGCGTAATATTTTGTCGGCTATCGCTAAAATTTATGATCCTCTCGGTTTGATAGCGCCTTTAGTACTTTTCGCTAAACGTTTAGTTCAAGATCTTTGGCTTTTAGGCCTCCGTTGGGATCAGGAACCTTCAATGGAAGTCGTAGAAAAATGGAAACATTTTTAAGGTGAATTGCCAGCGGTTTCAAATATTGAGATTTCGCGTCGCATCGTATGTAATAATTTTAAACAGGTGGAGTTGCATGGGTTCTGTGATGCTTCTGAAGCCGGGTATGGAGCTGTCGTCTATTTTCGTTCGTTCGATTTCGAAGGTAATATTACCATGTCATTAGTATGCGCAAAATCAAAGGCTGCTCCTACTAATCGCGTTTCATTGCCCCGTCTCAAATTGTGCGCCGCCGTACTCTTGGCAGATTTAGTAAATTTCGTCAAAAATACTTATACAGATATTTATCATTTAATAATATTTTTTCGTGGTCAGATTCCACTGTTGTTTTGTCTTGGATTCGGTCTTCCTCGCATTAGTGGAAGACATTCGTTAGCAATCGCATTTCGCATATTGTAGAACGTATTCCTCCATCTTCGTAATTTCATGTTAAGTCCCAGGATAACGCTGCGGATTGTGCCGTGGAATTTTGGCTTCAGAGTTGGTTCATGATCCATTATGTTGGACACGACCTTCCTGGTTAGAGCGGAGTAGTGAAGAAGGGCCAGTAACATCACTGCCAAAACTTATCGACTCATCTCAAATGGACGTCGAACATCGTACTCTGTCGTTAACAGTCGTTATGTCTGACAATTTTTTAGATTTGTTATTGGATAAATTTTCAAAATTGCAAAAAATTTGTAGGATTATTACATGTATTCGTTATTTTATTCGTAATTTTCAATGTCCGGCAGATTTGCGTTCAAAATATTCTGATGGTTTGTCTCTAGCTCAGCAGCAAGAGGCTATACATTTATTGATTAAAAGAGTTCAAACAAATGTTTTTGCCCAAGACATTGCAAATATTAAAACTGGAAAACTTGTTAGTAAACAACTTCGTTGCATTTGTCCGTTTCTAGATAGTCGTGATTTGTTGAGGGTTGGCGGTCGCCTGCGTAATTCAGAGTTCAAATTTTGCTTCCTCGGTCGCATCGGTTGACTGAAATTATTATATTAGATTGTCACGAAAGACATTTACATCCCGGAAATCGAACAACTCAATTTTTATTAACTCAAAATTATTAGATCTTGTCCGCAAAGAGCGCTATTCCGCAATGTTTGAAATTCTGCATTCGTTGTTTTCGAGTAAACCACGCGGCTTTATGCCTCCCACCCCCCTATGGGGTATTTATCAGCTTCTAGGTTAATTCCAGGTAAGGCGCTTTTACATACGGGAGTCGACTTTGGCGGACCTTACTCTGTCACGATGAATCGGTCGTGGCGCAAAATCATTGAAAACGTACATTTGTTTATTTATTTGTGTCAGCACTAAAGCTATCTATTTGGAATTTGTGTCTAACTTGTCAGCATACGCTTTCTTGAGTGCTTTACTTCGATTTATTGCTCGAAGAGGCAAATGTATTCAAATCCATTGTGATAATGGCACTAATTTTGTTGGGGCTTCTCGTGAAATCTCTCAATTGATGCGCCATTCGGCAGGCGTTGAGGGAATTGAATTTGTGTTTAATCCTTCTGCTGCTCCTCATTTTGGTGGGTTGGGGAGGACGGAATTAAATCGGTAAAATCCCATTTGAAAAGAATTATCGGTGAAGAAATTTTGGCAATTGAAGAATTCTGGACGGTATTGATGCAAATCGAAGCAATTCTCAACTCACGTCCACTATGCGCACTGAGCTGCGAATCCTATGACTTTTCGTATTTGACCTCGAGTCATTTTCTTAACGTTGAACCAGTCTCGGTGTTACCAGACCCGGATTTGTTGTCCATTAACCCCTCTCGTTTAAATCGGATTGGAAAAAATGGAGTGCTGAATACCTGCACACATTGCAACAGAAAGGTAAGTGGTTGAGGAATTCCGCTACCCTACCTATTGATTCGCTTGTCCTATTAAAGGAAGAAAATAACCCCCCTACAGTGGCGTTAGGAAGAGTAGTGGATATTCATCCTGGTAGGGATGGTGTCGTTCGGGTAGCTACCGACAAAACAGCCCAACAGTTAATTAAACGTCCTCTAGTGAAACTATGTGTTCTGCCACTTACTTAATATTTAATGGTATGTATACATATATTCACTTATATAAGGTTATAGGTTTAGGTTTCTTAGTTAATAGCTATAATTATTTTTAAATATAAAATAAGTTCGTTCATACTTATTTTGGTGGGCGGGATATCCGGTCTCTTTGTCGCACGTTTGCGTGGTTAATTTAAGTTATTTTAAATTTGTAGTTGTAAATCAAATAGTAATGCTGTCATCCCTTGTCCCGTTGTATCCTGTCGTAAAACCTCCTTTGTGCATGTGAAAGTTATGTGAAAAAGGGGTAGTCACAGAAACTCTTCATGGACATCGAAGCGAAACCGTTGTTCGTTCGGTAAAGTAAATTAGTCAATAGTGCCACCGAATGTGAATCTATCGATAAACCCCAAAAAAACACAGTGAAAGTGTAAACGTAACACGTGCTATAATTCGCATACAGTCCACTTTGTTGAAGAGTAGGAACTACACCTTAGAACTTTAGAACAACGCGGAGGTAAGTCGATGTATAAAATTATAAGACGCCCCGCGCAATAAACAACCTTCTTCGCGTTTTCAATCATCAAAACCCTTACAGAAACCATTTTCTGTATTTTAAAAGGTTTGCGCTAGATACAGAACATTTTCTCGGTGGTTTGAGAATATACCATCATTTCGTATTCGTACTTACATATTCTTTAATTTTCTGAAAAACATTTTTCTAGCATTTTTGGTAGTTCTAACTACAACTGCGGCTGAAAAATTTAATACGTTTGGGTCTTATTTTGGAAGTTTTGTTAATATACAATCGATTTCTCATCTTTCTTCACGTCCCGGTATTTTCATTATCAATATTGAAATTTGTTATAATTTACTTTACCTCCAATGTAACGATGCTGCGAGATCAATATTCGAAATTTATAATTGGATTATGATAGCATTTCGTTCAGCTGATCCCACGTAGTCATCCTAAAGAGAAATTGGGGTAGGGAAAAATAATTCTCATATTATTAACTAAGTAGTCCAGTCGCCACTAGAGTAAGCAGTGGGGGGTCTACAGGAAATCTTTGTTCTAAAATATCAAGCAACTTTCCTTGAATAAGAATAACCAAGATACTTTTATCAAATTTACGCATAAGCTATCCCGTAAACAACTCAGTCCATACAGAATTATTCAAAAAGCAATAAAGTAACAAGAAAAGCCGATTGACTCTACGTAATTGAGCGCGACATAACCAAATCCCATGTTTCACGAGTATTGTGTCAACCAAAATTGTTATTATTTCAACTATTATTCAAAACTGAAGTATTTAAGATCACTAGTACGATAAAAATTGAACTGAAATTACATGTCAATAACATCACTCTTGTTTTCACCTGCAGTTGTTTTCCCTTTTGCACAAAGAAATTCTCTAATTTCGGCACTTGATCAGGTACTTTTATTGGTTCTTAGTCATTCAGTTTCCTTTTTGCACTACAATTCAATTTCTTAGTAAATATTTTCCAACGATGTTACTGGTCACTCTGTATAACAAGTTTCCGTTATTTTAAGACAACAAATTGTTTTAACATCTGAAGGAAGGATCCGTGCAGAACAATTTCATATACACTGAAAAGTCTCGACCTTACGGCGGGTGCGGAACCCTTGCCACTGGTTAAGCACAGCCCAACTCTTCGAAGCTTAGCCTCGATGCGAAGTGGAACGTAGTACTAACCGAAAGCCGAGCTTCGTGGATCGCATGTGTGTAGGCGCAACGATGGAACATCGCCATCATGTAGCCGGTTTCGATATTCGCAAGCTGCAACATTCAAACTTGAGTGCTTATCGTAAAACGTAACCTTGTTCAATGTTCGTAAAGTCACGTTGATTCCAACTAAAATACACAACCTGTTACTCAAAATAATAATAACAATCGTAATAAATATGCAAAATTTTCAGTTTGTTAACAGGAAAAATTTTGGTGTTAAAATTTATTGTATTCTCGATGCTTCGACGATTTATTTGCTATGTCTCTTCAATCGTATAGGCTCGACGGCAGGATAGGTTCCTGGGGTTCTAGCCCGTAAGCCCATAGATAAATGCGCTACTGGTTTTCAGTATCTCTCAGATTAACATCTATACATTTTTGATTTTCACTATTGATTTCTTTTAAAATCTGTACATCATAGGTTACTTTTAAACCTTCTATTGATCAGAGATGTACACGTAACTGATGTACATTCTAATATTGAGACCTTTGGGTAATATTTGATTTATATCCTAAATTTATGAGTTAACGTATTCTGATTGCTATGAGTTCAAATATAAAGTACAATAATAAAACCTGGGTGCAATACACTATACTTACTTTAGAGGTGTGTGTGTGTTTTCTGACGTACCTGAAACAAAAAATATTTTGAATGTGAATATTTTAATATTAAATGCATGGGGATAAAAGCATGTTGGTGCTTTATGAGGTCATTTGAAATAACATACAAAGCAGGTTCAAAATGTTTTATTTCCACACGTTTTTATGCGCAAAGTTGAATATTCATAAGAAAATTTACCAACCCTTTCTTGGCCTAAGCGATGTTTAATCTCTGTTTAATATAAATTGTGTGGTTAATGCTTCAAGTGATGACAAAATTATAGAATGTAAGACAAATCAGAAGCAAAACGCGCTTTTTGCTCTAGCAAACAGCATAAGATTTTTAAACACCACAATAAAAACTAATTTTACACAAAATTCGTAGATACAATGCTTACATCCATTTCATTATAATAAAAAAGTTTTCCTTAGTAATAAGCAAAGGGTTGCTTTGGTAATGGTATGTATTGCGATGTGTACAAAATGAAGTCCAGGCAACTGTAGGAAGTTCAACTTTGTTTCAGTAAATTGCAAATTTAGCTTATGTGAATAAACGAATGAACCCTTCCACTTCTGTGAAGGGGCTAAATTTATTCCCTCGAAATAAAATGAAAAGTGTAACAGCAAAGGTCATCTCTATGCTGCTTTATTCTGGGTCACAAACAGAATGAATATTCATGTACAGATAAATCTATGCAAGCTCACAATTCAAAATTTTTCTGCACCGTAACTGGTTTGAAACAAATCAAGCCTTCGTGGCCCATTTCAGAAATAACTTAATAAAACAACTAACACTAAACGTTGGTACGAAGATGACACTTTAATAAAATACCACAAGTACAACTACAAAGTTCGGTCAAGGCAGAGTTTCCCCTTCCCAAAAATGCAGTGAAACCAAGAATTGGTAATATATGTACACTTAGTATATGGTGAGGCCTAGTGGAAGGAAGGACCGTTGAAAGCGAATGCACAGGGGTCTGTAGAAAAAAACACTGGAAATCTCTGAAGGACCAAAAAGTACAGTTAACTAATTATGTAAATAGAATAGCAATTTGATATACTTATTTATTTGCATAAGAAATGATTGCAATAAGATTTTCCAGAGAGCAAGGAGCACTACGTTAATGCCGTCAAAGTTACAGTGCGTATTTTATATTTACTGTGGTGAAACTGCACGGGATTACTATAATCTTCTACACCAAGTTCAGTTGTAAACAACCAGAAAGATTAACTCCTTAATAAAACGAAGAATATTACTAACATAGTTTTTGGGAAGAACTCCAAAATCAGACCGTTTTGGAAAAGCGCAAATGCCTGTTGTTTCTCCAGAGCTTTTGAATTTGCTTACACAAAAAACAAGCACAAATAGAAAGAAAGAGAAATGGTTACTCATTGAGAAATACGGAAGAGGCTTAAAAATTGATCGCAGCCACTTAAAAAAAATTGTGCTTTTCATCAATTAGGAAACTGGAATGTTATCAACAAAAAGAGCTGTTTGAACCAGAAAACTATCGTAGAACCGAATTGAACGGCACTGGCATACTGAATTTCAAGAACTGGCGTAATGTGCGAAATCGCCCGGTCTGTGTATTGAGTTCCGAGATAAAGAATACTCTGTAGAGTTTAATTTGATCAAAATAACGAAACGAAGTCGATCAATAGAACAGCACTTGCAGGCGTAAGAAAACTAATCTATTTGGAAAAGAATAGACTCGAACATTTCGTAATTTAAACTAACCATTGCAAGAGTAATTACTTTGCCAACGAAAATACAAAAAAACGGCACGTTGCTTAATCGGTTTCCTAAAAAAGAAAAAAGTAATTTCTAATCGTTCAAACTCACGTCTTCACTGTCGGACTATTATTTTTATATTCAAAGAATGATATCTTCATGAAAAATAGCTTAGAAGCTCATTAACGTGATTACAGCCACCTAGGTAAATTTATATCTTTTATTTTTATAGTTTTTGAAGCCGCTGGACACTATTAATTACATTAGCAAAAAAGAAAAACAGAGTAGAGTGCGGGTATAAATACAGGAGACACTCAGGAGTCTAAGATGATGATGGCCATTTTGTTGAATTTAAATGACAAATTTGAAAAGAATGTTTAGAAATTACGAATGAAATTTGGACAGAATTTCGTAGGATTGGACGAAAGTTCAAAAACAGAAAGCAAAAAAAGTAAAAAGAAAATTAAAACATATAAGTGAAAAAATAACTTTAGGTTTAAAAGATACCAATAGGACTATACAGGAAATTAAGTTAAAAAATAGAAGTAAAGTGGTACAAATTCTGGAGAATATACATGATGTTAAAAGGGAAATTGGGCATATAAAGCCAAATCAGCAATTGTGTGAAAAAGAGATGATAGTAAAATTAAGGACTTACGACAAAAAGTAAATGAAGTTGAAGAACACAGTCAAGCAGGGTTTGAAACATTTGAAAATGAATTAGAAAGTCTTAACACGGATTTTGGAAACAAGGTAGAGAATTTAGAGCATGGAGTGAAAGATATTGTGAAATAGTCCACGAGGTTGAGTCAAACTAATATACCATTAGGGTAATATTCAAAATTTTATGGCGACAATAAGTTAAGTACCAATGTATTTTTAAATAATGTCAGGACTTTAGTGCAGGGAAGTTTAAACGAACAAAATAAATTTAACACAGTCAAATCACTGTTGCAATGTAGTGCAAAGATATGGTTTAATTTGATAGAAAGTGAATTGAAGACGTTTAAGAACTTTAAATTTAAATGTGTAAAACATTTCTGTGAAATAACCAACAATTTCAAGTAAGGGATAATTTAATTATGCAATAATATGACGCAGGCTTCGATGTAACAAGCGAGTTATACGCTATGTAGGAATTCAGTGTGGCGGAAGTTAGGAAATGCATAGCAATATATAGGTTTTCGCTAGATAGGTGTCTTTGCAAGTTCAAATATGTCTATTTGGTTTGACTACAAACATGCCTTAGTTAACGATACGCAGTATATATTTGACCATATGAAGAATTTGGTAGCCACTATGTGGATAATATTATGATATTTAGTGATGATATTAAACCGCGTTCTATAGATCTAGAAGTAATGTTATTGGATGCACGATGGGACTTTGTATTCGCATAAAAGAATTTGAGAAATGCAAGACGATAGTGAACGCTTTCAAATAGTAAAAGAAAGATTAGAGGAAGATTGAAGAAAAGTTGAATTCTAATTTGATTGATATGAAAAAATAATTCAGTTATTTGGAGAACCATTATAAGTATAGAATTTCCCGTGTGTATTATGGGTCTAATATGAAAAGCTGTATAAAAAAGGCAATAAGAAATAAAAATAAAAAATTGTTCGTTAATGTGAATTTTGAACTATGACACCCAACCTGGTCATAGTGGGATTTAGAAGAGTAGACTCTAGGAACACTTGATTGTAAAAGTCAAATATATGAGCTATGTTGTTTGAATTGAGTGATTTTATAAAAGTTCAGTTAATAGATTAAGAATTTAATTTTCCCAATATATTTGTATACAAGTCGCATAGTTTATTTGTGGGATTGCAAATTCATGTAAAGAATTTGTGATTACATAAAATAATAATCAGACTGAATATACAGCACATTCAACACGGTTTTAAGGATATAAAATTAGATGACTTTCTGGAAATAAATAGTGTAAATAGTAATACTAATGAAAATATTTAATTCAGGAATAACTTGTTTATTGAAGTAGTAGTGTAGAGAACAATTGTGAACTGTGTACCCAAAATATTGTTTATGAGATGGATATTGTGAATTTTTATTTTTAAATTGTTTCATTGATGGAATTTAATTAAGAATTTAATTTACGAAAGAGGAGCAGCATAGCAACATATATATATATATATTGCTATGATATTTCTCTCTATAATATCGTGCCCCTACTTTGGGCGACCATATTTTATTTGCTGTATTACGCCCCTAGTTGGGTACTATATCTTATTTGCTATGCTACGTGCCCTTACGTTGGTGCGCTTTATTTAATTGCTATAGTATTAAAAGAATTATTATCGTGCTCTAACTTTGGTTAGATATCTTTATTTGCTATGATATTAAATTATTGTACCACCATTTTAACATTCACGATTAAATGTAGTTATTTCCTCCTCCAGCTGTTTTCCTAATATCACTATCAAACTGGACGTTATCTTTAAACAACTCTTTAACAACCAATGACAAAATTCAATATGTTACCGCCTTGCGCGTTATCTCTTCTCTATTCAATTTGTGACTCCGCCTTTCTACTATTTAAATCTTTGACCTCGACTAGCATTTATTTGCAATTATAAAATTCAGTAAATTTAGATTTTGTATAATGAAACTAATATGTTATATACAGCTTTTGAAATTATTTGTAATACCTTTCTTATAAATTTGATTTATTAACAACTATCTAATTGGTACTCAAAAATCCCCAAAGTCACCAAAGAACATTTACTACTCTTAGGAACAAAGCGTGGAATATTCCAAACCTGTTTTTTTCATTATTCATTCATATAGTATGCAACCTTTCCTGTTGACTTGTTCACAAACCTATAGTAATTTAGCAAATTCAATATAAAAACAAATAATACTCCATATAGAAAAAAACAAATAGCTTATAACTAAAAATCTCTGACCTGGTTTTATCTTTTCACATCGACGCTCCCACTAAAATTGATCTTCCCCAATTCTGTATTCCATTCAAATTATTACACTATTGATCAGCACCATTAAATTATATCCCCAATTTGCTTCAATTCTTAAACTTTCATCATTCTTGCCCCAGACTTAAAATTGCAGCTCGTTTCACCCCTGTACTTCAAGATTATTATTATTCTTCTTTTTCCCTTGACATTTAAATTGCATTACTGTATTTTTCTTAACATCAGACCTCTAATTTGTAGTTTATTTTCCCCAGACATCAGAATCAGAACCAGAAATCGAAGCCCTATTATTTCTATGTCTTAGTTTACAATAAATTCATTAAAAACATACTCACGTTTAAACGGCAATTGTAATCATATTTTCACTTATTTAATTTTCACTCTTATACGTATCGCGTACTACTCTGTTTCATGGCAATGCACTTCGGCCTTCATTGAGTTTAAAACTGACTTCCCCATCACGGAGCTTGCTAATATCATTTCTAATTCCCACTCCAACCGTGGGTGTGATCTAGGACTTGTCGTTGTCCCGGACCAATCAAATAATTTTATTACGAGCCGTTTCTGATGCAATGCTCGACATTTTCCCATAATCACAACTTGCCTGCAGCTGTCTTCGATTGTCAACATATTGTATTTTGATAGATTACATGCTTTTCTATAAACAACTGATGTAACCCGACTTTATATTTCCATGTTTACATATGTTTCACGCAATTTTTAATCGTTTCCCTTATCACATGGTTAGATCTTTGTACGCATTTATATTAGCTACCTGAAACTCCATTTCTATATCCGTATTTATTTAATCGCCTGGAACTCTTCTTCTTAATGCGTGTCTAATTACACTTTATCAAATATACGCGTGCTTCCACTGAAAAATATCCTTATTTGTTTCACCTAAATTAACTCAACTTTATTTACAGGGTATTTAATATTTACTATCTACTTTAATGCATTTATTTCACATTCCTACGCCGACTATGCGTCTTCCTAAGTTTACCTGCGTCGCCCAAAATTATCTCTACTCTATATACAGGGTGTTGACTACTTACTATCTACAAACTATGTCTATTTCTTAATTATCTCCTTAAATAAGTGTGGTTTTCTGCTGACTATCTTAATTACTCATTCCCGAACTATCTTTGCTATAACGTGCACCCTTAAGCAACCCCTTATCACAGCATAATATATATATATATATATAATATATGTGTGTGTCTATATATATATATATATATATATATATATATATATTGACGTGGAATTATAGGTTAAATAGGTGTAGACAATAAAATTTTATCAACTGTGTATATAGAAAAAAGGAACAATGTATTTACGCGCCAAAGTAATCAGTTAGATAGTGAAGATGGATGTTTATTAACAGATTTTGTAATTCTAAATTAGAATGTTAAAATTGCACAAACGGAAAAATCTTTAGAGTACATAAACACTCAAGGATAAGCCGAATTAAATTGTAATAAATTTAAATCAAGCAGAAACGGAGTTTTCAAATATAGAAAATCAATAATTTAAACGCATTTTTCCATTTACATGAAAGCAAACGTTTGTTTACAAATATTAAGAAAGAGAGAAACTCGGAATTGTTATTTTAAATAACAAATGACTTTGATGAAACACCTGTTGGTTAGATGTCAGATTCATGGAACTGGATTATACGTTGACACAGAATTTCTATGAAATTGTTGCAACGGTCGATTTAACAAACTGATAACAATAACAAGTGCCTTGAAGACTAAGTGAAATGAACGATTGATAATGTAAGACAGACAGAAAAACGTATAAGAAAGCGTTGGGTACAAGTCACGTCTAAATACACGGGTAAATGCGAAGGCCAACAACAATATCGATTTTCTGTAGCTTGAGAGGGGTTTCTAAATGAGACAATAAACATGGATAGAACGGAGAAAGATAGCTGATAGGTGAAGCGTTATGACGAAGGAAAACTATATCATTGGTCTAAGGCGAAGCAGTTGTGAGAAGCACGCGTCCGTTAAGGTATTAAACAAATTTCAGTGTAACATTATAATGATCTCGGAATTTTTCAGACGTTACGTTCAGAATTTGTAAAACAGATTTTAAAAATAAGCTTTTCATTGAAGAGAGGTTTCTTCAGGGGTCTGAAAAGCGTATAAATACTCGGACAAAGATATTGAAGCTCTCTTTCTTTTTAGATCTGAGATCGCGCTAATATCTTCAACGTAATAACACTATATGCTCTTACGTGTATTAATTATTGTGTATTCGGTAAAGTAGCATACAATATCCTGTTTGAAAATATGTAAAGCTGTAGTAACGTACCGCAAAAGTAGTAAAAGTGGTATTGCACGAGTGGGTGCTAAGGTCTAGATAAAAGGTGCCGTTACTACAACGACTCTATTGAATGAAGGAATGGTACTTGGGTAAGCGAATCCTAAAGCTTAAATAGTATGCATGAAGTGTATTTGGTATGGAATATTAAGTTTGGGACACCACAAATATCTGGGTAGAAGATTAGAGGTAGTGGCAAAGATTTGGATAGTGGGGATCAGTTGGATCCAGGCATAATCGAAGTATATGGACACAACGACGAGGGTTTCTGGTACCCATCTTCAGAGGTGACGAGAGACGAAGCCTTCTACAGGCAAAAAAACTTAATTTCCTGCTTTTTTGTATAAACATTTGTGTTGATATTTATGTGTTTGAGTGTTTTAACTCAATGGGGGTATATTTATTACCATAAAACTAGTTTAAAGGGGTATATTTGCAGGACAATTAATCTTGATTATTTAAAATGGTTTATTGATGATATATAAATGTTTATTCATGATATAAAATGTTGTTGTAAAGAGTAAACGGGTCTTTAAATTTGTTTTAATAAAAGTGCGAGGTGTTAAAGCATTTAGAGGAATTGGGTTATAATGAGCTCAAAATAGACCATAATAAAATCACTCTAGGGTTACATGAGGGGCTCATCTACTCGTATTAAAGAGAATTTGTTGAAATATATTAACATCAAGGACTTTAAAGTAGTTAATGTTTGAGGGGTAACAGTTTTAGCAAACTGTCTGTATCAAGGTGTAAATATTTTATTAATAATGGAAACTTGTTAATATGTGTAAATAAAAAGGTTGTATGTTTTGTTGCATTATTTGAGTGATAATTTCATTTGACTGTGTTTGTGAGAAAGGAAGGTGCTTAGGAAGGTAGGTCTTCAAGAAGAAGCGGATTGCTGACCTAGCCAGGTTGAGCAGAAATAAGAAGGCGTTCCAAAAGGAAGTGTAAGAAATTTTTTTTTAAATTTTATATTTTTGTTAGAAATTTTATGACGCTGGATTTAAGAGCTTATAATCCCCGACGACTTGTGTTGTGTAATGATTTATAGTTTATCTATTCTTAGACCTCCATCTGCTCCTTGAACTTTGAAAAAGAATATATATATATATATATATATATATATATATATATACAACACAAGTTTTAGTTATACATAAAAAGTGAAAAATTTCTAACACGCCATCTAGCTAAACTCAGCAACGCATGCTGTAGGTGACATTTTACGAATGTACTACCTGAGAACCGCGATGAGGTTTTGTAATGGTTTTATAAGCCGAAAATTAATACTACATCAGTACTGTTTGCTGGTAGTTTGTAAAGAGAAAGCAACCCATGACTGCCTTCGCTGTATTTGCAGCTCCTGAGGTTGATTTTCTTTTGCCTCCACAACGTCAACAGAAATTAAATTAAATTTCAGTCCATCTTATAATTCCACGACTTTGTTAGCGCTTTATGAAGGAGAAATGACCAATCTGAGGAGCTGTAAAGACAGCGAAACAGGCCACTGGTTGTTTTTCTTTACAAATTTCAAACAATCACAACTGATGAGAACATAAATAAACGAGCCAAGATAAGTGCAGTTTATATTGGGGAACCAACATAGAAAAGGCGTTTCATACTAATTCAATTTACTCGGCGTCGTCAAAGCCTAGAACTATACGGTAAGGATTTTAGCATTTCCAGTTTCTTTACAAATATTTAAAACAAGTTAGTCGCGGACAGCTTGTGTATTATGCGGGTTAATCTTTACTCGGTGTTAATTGCAATCAACGTACAACCCATTTTGCTGTATTTCTAAATACATGTGGTATGTGGAGTTGGTTGCAGTTTACGTATCCTAATTTAGAATGCGTGTGCGTACAAGAAAATTTAAAAAACGTTCGCGTTAGACGTAAGGCCGGCAGCTTCTACTATGAGAACGACTATGGTATACCTATATTGTACGTACAACCCATTTAATGTTGTCGTATAAAAATTGTTTTTATTTTAGGAATTTCAAGCCTATAATAATATTCCATATCTCTTTTATAAATTGTTAACGCTCAAAGTGTTATAAGGCAATGTTCCTTAAAACACAAATTAAAGCAGTGTTAATGGAGTTAAAATTGTCTGACCTGAAATTACAATTTTATTGCTTAGGGATATAAACTCGTAAAGCGTATTTAAAATGCGTCTTATAACATTTCTTGATTGGTGTAATATTTTGTAATGAACAAGGGCGGCAACCCTTAAATGCGGCCTAAACAAACAGCCCGTGGCTGTTTCCATTTTTACTATCTGCTTCCTCCTTAATCGAAACATTAAGGAACAGCAGTGCCGCAATCGGTACGTAAGGGACCTTTGTAATTGATTGAGGTTCTGCAATGTTGTACTCGAAGCTGTTTAATAATAGTTAAGCACCAACTATATAATATTGCCTAAACTATAACTGTCTTTTAATGTTACAACTTAGGGCGCGAGTTACAAATCTCCCAAATTAATATACAGTGTGTACAGTATAAAATGCAGTACATGGGTATCTTGGAAACTGTAGGAGATACGATCTTGGTTAAATGGGACAAAAGTTGCATAATCATGATGGTATCTCAGATAGGTTTTCAAATTTCAAAAATTTTTCATAGGTTACTAGATAGAGGCAAAAAACACAAAATTGACGATTTCTTTATTTGCTCGTAGTTAGTCTACTAATTGAAATAGAATGTTCAATTTTGGTACATCATGGTAATTCCCCATTGCGCTTCACATTTTCAACTTAGATTTTGTCTAGGGCATCTAGATTTTGCGTGACGATGTTCAACTTTTTATTTTTAAATAGCCGCCATATTGGATTTTTACATTTTTGAAATGCTGACAAAAAACCGTTTCCAAAGAGGTATAACATGGCTATGTTTGATTGAATCAAAACACTAAAAATCACATAATTATGTTTTGGTCGTAGGCAAATTAAAAAAGATAATGAAAACAGCGTTTTACAAACAGTTGTCGAAAATCCTCGTACTTCTCTTAGACAAATTCAGAATATAACAGGTGTTGCTCATTCTACGGCAAGAGCTATTTTAAAATGTTTCAAGTACCATCCATATCATGAACGACCATATCAGGGATTGCGTACTGAAGATCAAATTCGAAGAATGGAATTTTGTGCTTGGTACATCAAAAAGTGCAACGAAAATTCAAATTTTGCATATACAATTTTGTGGTCTGACGAAAGTCGATTTAGGAATTGTGGTATGTTCAACCGCAAAAATACAATTTTGTGGTCAGATGAAAATCCACATTTGAACCGCCAAGTTAGACATCTAGTTAAATAGGGATTCAACGTCTGGATTGGTATTATTGGAAGGTACATTATAGGTCCGTTTTTTTATGATGCAAATTTAAACTGTGCGAGATACTTAGATTTATTGCAGGGAAATGTGGCAGATAGACTAATGGAGCTTCCACTCGCTACTTTGCAAAATATGATTTTTCAAAATGATGGCGCTCCACCCCACAATGCTTTGATTATTAGAAATTTTTTTAATTCTGAGTATAATGAAAACTGGATTGGAAATCGGGGACCAATTAAGTGGCCGGCGAGATCACCGGATTTAACTCCTCTAGATTTCTTTATATGGGGCCATTTAAAAGTCGTGTGTACTCAAAAACGTATGATAATGTAGGCCAATTACAACAAGCAGTCCAAGAGGCCGTAAATAAAATAACTCCAACTATAATAAGACGATTTTGTAAAGATGTATATAAAAAGTGTCGGTTGTGTGTTCAACAAAATGGGGGGTTATTTGAACATTTAAAATAAATAATGAATTCATGTGGCTGACTATTGATTTTTTTTCCGTGATTGTTAATTTGCAATTGTCTGAACATGAATGACAACTAAAAACAGCTTAAATAATATTTTGTATTGAATAGATGCTAGTTTGTATTTATTCTTTGTTGATGCATAGTTATGTAAGTTTTGATTAATGCAGATTTATTTTCAATCTTCTACGTTTTTTACTGTTTTTATTACCACTGGAAATTGAGTTTAAAATTTTTAGAGCAACTGTTTCTCTTTGTCATAATGGAAATTAAAGCCTACTACGACCAAAACATAATTATGTGATTTTTAGTGTTTTGATTCAATCAAACATAGCCAGGTTATACCTCTTTAGAAAGGGTTTTTTTGTCAACATTTCAAAAATGTAAAAATCTAATATCGCGGCTATTTAAAATTAAAAAGTTGAACATCGTCACGCAAAATCTAGATGCCCTAGACAAAATCTAAGTTGAAAATGTGAAGCGCAATGGGGAACTACCATGATGTACCAAATTTGAACATTCTATTTCAATTAGTAGACTAACTACGAGCAAATAAACAAATCGTCAATTTTGTGTTTTTTGCCTCTATCTAGTAACCTATGAAAAAATTTTGAAATTTGAAAACCGATCTGAGATACCCTCATGATTATGCAACTTTTGTCCCATTTAACCAAGATCGTATCTCCTACAGTTTCCAAGATCCCCATGTACTGCATTTTATACTGTACACACTGTATATGTATATTTAAATGCAATTGTTATGTCTCAAGAAATGGAATGTTGCGTCGTATAATTGAAGGACACATTATAAAAGGTTAATAAAAGTTCATAATCAGACGTGAGAACGGAAGCAACTACTTTGTATTCCAGACGCAACATGATACTGCAGATGCAGGTCACAATGAACTAACTATAAGCAAGCAATTGTTAGAATTAAGATTACTAAGAAGTAATACAATGTACTTTATCAAGAAGTAGCAGACATGAGATCTGCACTTTCCACAAGACGATGCGAAGGTGTTACAGCCCGATTTAGTTTTCGTTCTGTACATGGTTTTGTAAATATATTTCATGTTTGGGGTGTAGCATTATATAGTTGTGAAACATGGTATATCCGGGAAACTAAAAGGAGAATAATTGAGGTTTTTGCAATGTGATGTTATAGGAAATTGGGAAAATATAGATACGAAAAGGAATCAACCCATAGGCCATTGCTTAAGATATTGTGGACAGGTATCAGTGATATAGAAAGAAAGGTATGTAAAAAAATATTGTTAAGATAGCCAAAGACAATGATTATGTAAGTAGGGACAGGTAAGTTGACACGAAGCAAATAATGCAGAATAGGGAAGTTCGTAAAATTGCATTAAAGAGTCAACTGGTTGACGACAAGAAAATTCTTTATTGTTATAAATGCTACCACAAATTATGATTGCATACCGGCACCAAAAGCTATACCTGTAGAAATATACTTACAAGGTTTGAATAATTTTCTAAAACAATCAAATGTTTGCTTAAGTTATCAATCATATATCATTATAACTAATAAATTGATAAACAGTAGTAATTGATTGATATTCTCCAAATGAATACATTTCTGTGATTTTATTTCGAAGTAATTTAAATACTGTTGTAGTTATTCATTATTAGATCTATGAAAAAGGTGTCTGAGATGGCTATGCCACGGAGCCTGGAACACTGTTGTACTGCTAAAAGTTAAACTAATTTTACGTCAAAGTTTTGGTCCGTTGTTTTAATAATATTTAAGCAATCTAGGTATGTTAATTTGGAGAAGACTTGTTTGCTATATAGGGATCATGTAGCCAAATGATGTGTAACTCAGATGCGCTAAGTTTATAATCAGTTGCTCTCGACGTTTTTCCGAATTCTAAGTATTCTAGAAATTTCGTTGTAAGAAAGGGGTTTGCAGCTTATAATATGGTCTGTATAAAACTTTCTGATTCATCAAATATTTCCTTAAAATTCTCAAACACCTTCTCTCAGTTTACAAAAACAGAATATGTTTACAATTAACAATATAACTAATAAAATATTAATTCAAAAATTGTCTGTGTAGGATTAAGTCTATAACACAACAGGTAAGGAATATTTCCACTTTCAAGGAATATATATTACATTTATTTATGTTTGAAGCCGTAAATTTCTTAGCACTAACTTAATTTGCGGTAGATTGTAAATTATGGCGAGAATAGCAATAGCCATTTATATTACACCGCAGAACACCCGTCTTACATGGCACATTGATAATACTCCAGAGATATTACGAATGAAATATTAATATTAGGTAGTGTTTAGAATCAATAGTGGTATTACGTATAATGAATATAGTTCCAGGAGAAAATAAATAACAATTTTAATCTTGTCATTGTTCCCGTTCAAATATTAAATCGATTAATTTAACAAGCTTATTTTATGCAGTTTGCAATCAGTACTTATACAATGTTTCCGTTTAAGCTTAACTTTATAAGCCTTGCAACTTCAGCATATCCAGAATTAATTGAGCAAACGAAGCCACGAACCGTACACCTATAGTAGACTCCTAAGAATGTATGGAGGAATATCCTGTGAAAAATAAGAAATAGCCCACGGTAAAATTAGATGTATAATTGCTGCATGATGAAAGAAATCCCCTTAGAGATATTGGGCTAAGCTGGATTTTAATCCCGCGAAAAGATGAACTGGGTTGTATAGGTAAAAACAATTAAGCATTACATCAAATGTGGACACATCCAACATTCAGATGAACCATTATCAAAAAAGAATTCCTAAGCGAGAATATAGAAACTCAAAGGAAAGATATTTCAGAAACCTGTAATAGAGAAAACATTAAAAAGTAATTACCCACCAAAAACGTGACCGCTTTTGTCATTAAATTGCTCACCAGATGGTACCTATAAGAGATCTACTGTAAAAACAAAATAAATATGTCATGAAGAATATCGTTTGTTCCTCTTCAAAAAGAAAAATATTTATATATAACTTCCACTAAATTAAATATGGTTTGGGAGTCCTAACCCATAAATAGATTTGTAGTCTCATTTTTTATTTTTGTTTACCAAATTAAATATTTTATAAAAAATTATTTGCTCTCCTTCTTTTTTAAATATGCCACAACAATTACTTCAGATGTCTTGTAAATGAATGTTTGTCTACCAACTCAACATATGTTACAGATAAGAGTAAAGATATATTTAATGCAAAAGTGCAAATTATAAACAGGTTTTCTTTGTAATAAAATAAATAAAAGATTTAACGTACTGAAACTAAAAAAAGTAACTGCTTTACCGGAATATAAATAACATGAAATTCTATTGTCAGGCATATTGCATTTGACACCAGCAATTAGGCATTTTATCCCAACAAAAAGATCTGCTTCCTGTTCACAAGTATTAGAAGAAATTCGTCCACTATTTAGATACCATTAAAAAAATGTTATTTTTAAGAAATTAATGATAGAGATTTCTTTTTAATAAAGTAACTGTAGTCAATAACAAAATTGACATAGACTGAATGTCCTTTACACTATGTGAAACAATCGACGCTACATATCAGAATTCTACTAATTAAGCTACATGTTATTTCATAAAATATTTCCTCTGAATTTTCATAGTTTGTGACACAATTAAAATCACAACACATTTAGCCAAATAAACCCAATAATTTTCATACATTCAAAAATAAGCAAAGAAGTGGAAATCACTCTATATCAAATAAAATTTCCCAATAATTACCATGAAACTGTATCTGTGACAAGCAATTTGTTCTTATCAAACCAATACATAAATATCAAAGTGTGTTACTCACCCCAAAAATTAGCATACTTAGCTGCTTATGTGTTCTAAACAACAGGTTCAAAGGTGCAACTGTGGCTCACGTACAAACAAAAATAAAACGCCTCGCATTAACAAAATCTTCACATCATCTTATTATTTTTTTTTCCATTAGTTTTTTTTTAACTCTAACCATTTTATTTTACAATAATAATGATTTAGTATACAGAAATGTGAAAACAATTAATCTGAAAAGAAAACGAACAAAAATATGTCAGTACTACAATTACAATTCATCTCGCCGTGCAGTATCATCATCTTCAGTCTCTTCTTCAACTGGTTCTTCTGCTGCATCATCCTCAACACCACCTGACTCTACAAACTTAGATAACCCTTCAAAAGTCCTAGGACCATTGTAATCAATAACTTTGTTGTCATCTTTCCTGTATAGTTTAATTGTAGGGAAGCTTGTAATACGAGTATGTTCGAGTTCATTTGCTGTGGAATCAATTTTAGCAATAACAACATCAACATTACTTTCAAAATGCTCTGCAACTTTTTTATAAATAGGGACCAACTGTTTACAATGACCGCACCATGGAGCATAAAATTCTACAAGGACGTTCTTGGATTTATCTAATACAACTTCATCGAAATTGCTTGCAACAAGAACACGCACGGGTTGTTTATTCCAATCTTCAGGAAGTTCTTGACTTAATAAATGTTGTTTAAGCTCACCTTTTAAGAACTTATCTACAAATGTAGTTATGCTTTCAGCATCAAGTTCGGACGATTCAGGTTTGAATTTTGACATTTCTTCCTCAAGTTTAATAATACGTGCAGTGGGAACCTCTTCTTTTTTAATTCCAATTCAAATTTCAAATACTATGATAAATAAATACATAGAGTGTAATAATTATATTCCAACATCATAACTAAACCATAACTTGTTATACTAAAATAAAAGTAGATAACTGAAAATAAAAGTAGTGTTTCTTTACCCACCAATTGATAACTTATTATAATACTAAACCACCTTTGGATTTAATTACCAACCCTAAATAAATACACAGCTTTTCGGTCTTAACCTGGCCAAGAACATCACAATATAGGCTAATTTGTCAATAACGTGCTCTAATCTGAAAAGCCAAGCATCGTGTTACTTTCGATACATATTGATTAAACCATTTTGAAATAACTTTCTCTTCTTCCTACGTCGACTTATGAACTTGGGCTCTCAATTGAGGTTGTTCACGTGCGGCAGATAATTCAATTTCCCAATTAACGAATGTAAATACGAATTCGCCCTGCACCTTTTACAAGCAACTTTAAACACGGAATTATCATTAGCAACCTAATTCGAATAGATTTAACGAAATTAAACATGTCTTTTATAAACAACAAACCTTTATAATAGACATGAATGAAAGTACAATCCCTCAAAACGGAAATAGAACTAAATATCAAAGCTCTAATGGAAAGACTAACATACCAGTATATTAATCCATAGCATTCCTAAAATAGAGAAATACATAAGATTTTAAATATTCGAATTGTGTGGGCCTTTAAATGAACAGTAAATCATACATGTTACAGTCTTAAACCTTCGTAATTTTACAAAAACACTTTGCTACGTACCTAGACGTAGCCGGAAGAAAAGTAAATATTAGACTAACTATCAAACGCGGAGAGTGGGGGGGATTCGCCTACATACCAAAAAAAAAAACAAAAAAAAACACATCTCCCACGATTATTTATTAACACATAAAAATAAAAAAAGGATTCTGTACAAACAAGCAAAAAGAAAATAAATTAAGCGTTATTATTTCAATTATATTGTATGAACAATTTAGAAATTTAGATACGAAGTGCGCATCTCGTATTTAATACAAAATAAAATTAATCAGTAGTAAATAAACCTGCGAGAGCTTTTGTCAAGCGTTTTTAAATTTCAATGTCTCATTACAGGTACTTTTAATTTTTGTCGACACGAGGGCGCAGGTAACTTTCACAAGGCTCCACCTTGAAATTTAACTGTTTTACAAATTTACTATCCATAAAACTGCTAGTATTCTCGGTGTTAAATAAAGCTTTGACGTTATTGTTGCCTATTCGGATAGGAATTATAGCATCCCCTAATCTACAGGTAGCAGATAACAAGCACGATATGGTTTCAGGCTCAAATTTCTGTTGCTTTCCTACGTCTATGTTGGCAGCGGGTCCTTTACTTTTAAACAACCTTTAGAAATTGTTTTTTTTTTCGCAATCTATACAAACAGCATTATAGACTGGACAATTTTTCGGGAGTGTTGTTCTTTTCCACAGAAGAGGCATTTATTTTTGAAAATGCATTATATCACAACATTGAACGAACTACGAGAAGCAGCGTTCGTATAGAAATCATTTTGAAATTTGGCTGATTATATTATCTTTGCTTGATGATGAGTATCACTCAGGTTAAGGCTAGAGTTTTCTAGAAGTTTTTCACGCATAGCACTAGATGATAAACCAACAACGAAAGCATCTCTTATGCCACTTCTTTTATTTTATTCTGAGGTACAGGTTTAAATTCGCAATCCTTTATCAATAATCTCAAAACTTAAAGGTACTTGTAGACAATTTCACCAGAATCTTGTCTACCCTTGACCAGTTGGTATCCTGCAGATACCACACTTTTGGGTTAAATGAAAATACTCTTTAGCGTAATAGTAGCCGCATTGTATGTTGCACAGTCTTTTATATAATTAAAAACTCCCGACGATAATTGATTAACATAGAGTTTATACAATGTACTCTCAGCCATAGATGACTTTGGTATTTCTCCGTTGTCTGTAGCGGTTGTAGCAGCATTCAAATAGTTTTTAATAGTTGGTCTCCAATGTATCCAATGAGAGGTAGTCATGGTATCCCAATTTGTGCTGGGTCGACACCGTACCACTCAGGACGTAAGAACTTATTCATCTTTTACACTTAGTTGATTAACTTGTAGTATTATTTATAGAAATAACAGAAACCTCTAAAGTAAAGGATTTAATATCACTTTTACATAAATATTGATACCGCTAAACCAAATAAACGTAACTATAACAAATTAATAGTTCATAGATAACTATAATTGATCAAAGGAATCAGTCATCTTAGCAGTTTCATTACACTAGGTTGTTGAAAAATCAAGTCAACAAGGAAGGTTACATGATACCGGACAAACAAAATAATGCATTTTTAGCAAGAAGGGGCACCTCCTCATTAGGTAGAAACTGTCTAAAATTTACTAAGCCAAAGGTATTCTGATAAATGGATTGGTAGAAAGGGTTTCACAAAATGGTTGGCCAGATCTACAGATATGACACATCTGGTATTACCCGTTGGTGTTATGTAAAATTGGTGGTTTACACAACACTACCTACAAATATTCAAGAACTGTGCAATAGAATAATCTCAAAGTGTAGCAGATTAATCCTGACACATTGTTGAAGATTCGCAATGAGTTCCAAACGATGGATCTCATTTTCAATACCGAAAATAAGTTTTAAATCGAACATCTATAATTTATAACATGAAATTGTTTTTGTCTTAATTCCTTCATTATTTTTTAATTTGTTAATGGATAAGCATAGTAAAACTATTTAATGGCCGTTGGATAAGCTTAACTGTTCTCTTTAAACTAATATATCACAAACTAGGTAGTATAATTTAAAATTTCAAAGTGCTGACATTTGATTGAGGTTGAGAGGGTGAAATATCAAATTAATGCAATATTGTTTTTAAACGTCCCACTCGATATTAAAAATGACTTCTTTTTATTTACAATAAAAACTATGTTTTAAGAATTTGCAATGCTTGCGCATAATTAGGCATACATTTTATATAAAAGAAATATCAATTTTAGCTAGTTCAGGAGCTTTAATGAGAAAATGCCCGTAAAATGTTACAGAAGTTGGGTAACTTACGGTTCATAATAGAATTATTCAACAGTATTATTAAAGTAAAATGCCGAAATAAATAGTAAAGTAAGTAGTGCATTCTTTTACAACCAGCAATTAAAAATCGTGACTTCACTATGGATATAACAAATTAGAAAAACACCAATATATTTTCTATAACTAATCATCCTACGAATGGATGCGAAAATATTCTCATACAATGAAAAGAACCGAAACTATTATAAATTACCCAAACAAACAAAAGCTCATAAGATAATCTAAATTTAAGACGTTTCGAACCTACCCAATTATGTAGATCAGTATTTAATATCAATCGTAAGAGTACCTAATATTCGCATGTACCGAAAGACCCTTGACCCCCATCCAGGTTCAGTTCAAATAGCATCAACCGTGTGAATAAAAATGGGAAATTTCCTAAAATAATACAGATTATAAATGCCGCTAAAGCATAATGAAAAATGCATGTATTTCCATTGTCACATTCAAATCGTTGCAGACAAGCTTTGAGCATCAGTCGCGTAACAAGTATGATCGTCAAGCAGATGAACAGGTTTTCAATAATTCTCGCAACGGTAATGTTTTTAATTCGAGCTTGCTAGTGATAAAAGGTTTCCGAACGCGAAGATGATCGTGCAATTAAATAAATTGTTGCTGTATTGTGAAAGTAATTCTGTAGTGAATACTTTCCATCAACCCTAGTTGGATTGCGGATTACTGACACCTAAGTTTGTCTTGCTCTGAAAAGGGCGGTAGAATCTTGTGCTCGAACCAAAAACTGTAAGCGATTAAATTGTAACTTTCTACTTGTTCCATATTTTGTCAACGTGTATTTCATTATTTATACTATAATGTATTAGTAGCGACTATTACGTTGGTGTATGCGTAATAAAAGCGGAGTGTAATAGAAACCAGCACCAAAATTGTAGACATAGAAATTTACATACACCAGTCCAATCTGTTAGATAAATAAACTGTAATAAATTTAAGATGTTCTATTATTATAGATATTCGCAATTTGGTCGATTAGGGCGGAACTTAGTTTATTTGTGCTGGTTGTGAGATACTAATTTTTTAATGCAGGTTAAGTAAACAGTGTGGAGTATTATTATAATTTGTGCTTAGTTTAAATTAATAGTAAAATCTAGGATATACGGAGTTCAATCAACCTGCCGAGATAAGAAATAACCTTTCAGTCGTTTTCTAGATCATTCACCACCTATCGAGACGAAAAGACCAGTTCTGTGTGGGTTGGCGTCCAGAATTTGTAACTAGACCCACAGTTTAGGTAGATATAGAAAAAGTGTTTGAGTTTTCTACCCTTTAACGGATATAGCATTTGTTTTCGTAGGCTCTACCCCTCGCCACAGACGGCTAGCTTGTGTTTTTTTATTATGTTTCCGTAGTGAAGTTAATTTCAGAAATCTATAGCATCCAACTCACACGTAACAACTTTTGAAGATGATTAGTTTTGAAGTAAGAAATCCGTATATTAAACATTCCTCCAATGCCCTTGCCATGTGAAACTCACTTTACTTTTTAGTTTATTTTATGAAGTAACGAAATGTGACATACTTTCTGCCATTTTAAGGATCTCCGCTGGTACTCTTCTATACTTGTAAGTTTCAAGCTATATTTACAGCTGTTTCCGCTATAAAATGAGACCAACGTATTATATTTCACTTTCAAGTAATAGATAAAATTATTACCTTTACAATTATCATTACCATCAGAAATAAAAGCTTTCAAATTTGATGTGTAAAACATAAACTGCATCGTTATAGAAGAGCCATTAAACGTAGTACGTGTACATTTCTTACAATAAATAGCACGTGTAAAACGAACATTTACTGACCATAAAGTAGAAACTACATAACAAAGGAGAAATATACTGATGACCTATAAAAGTCCCAGCGCTACAGAAGTTTTAGTAAAAATAAAAGGATTTTTTTCCGAATAAATAGTCAGTGATATTAGTTCCACAAAACGTAACTATATTGTCGTATTAATCATTTCACAACTTATTTCTTACTCTGTACGTTCACTTGTACATGTAGCGGAAGAGGTTCACGAAATGGGGATTTTGTAATAAGTACAAATAACGCGAAAAGACTGAAAAGTAGGAAAATCCCTATTCTTAGACAATTCTGCGGACACTCGCTGAGATAATTCATTAAATATTGAGATACTGCAAACTAATTTATCTGTTGCAGTCCGGTATATTTCCTGAAATGCTTCTGAGAAGTTAATGTAGATAGCACACGGAGGATTCAAAAAAGAGTAATTAAAAGATGGTTCTGGGATAGGTTAGATGTCTTTGAATCTATGACTTTATTGTTGTTGCGTACTTTTGAATAGCTACAAAAACATTATTCATCATAGTCTCGGTGCATGGTCAACGTTATAATTTCACACTTAAAAGAAGAATTCCTTCGTATATTATTTGAGCTTTACAATAAAATCTACAACCACAGCTATAAAGAGAAACCATTGTCAATTTATTTGACTATGATTTTGACAGATTGTCATTATATAAATTATGAAACATGCTAAAAATTACATATTTTCAAACTATTATCTGCCCACAATCACTTATTCATTTAGTGTAATTTGCAATTTATAATTAAGTGTGCTCTAAAGGAAATACTTTCAGTGTGCCTGTTCCTATATCTCAAATAGTTACTGGCTCGTATAGTGATACAGCGACGATCAGATTATGTCCAGTAAAATTTTTGAGAAGATTATCTTACACTGTACAATTTATTATATCATTTTTAAACAATGCGAATGGATGCGTAGCTACTCCACTACAGACAGGTCAAAATAGGTGTTATAAAAATCAGAATTTCAAGTTGCTATCTAATATTGTAATATTAATAATCAATTTTCTCCATAGAACTTCGTTCAAACCTTATTTAATATGTTAGAATCGATATATTTTAATAAACATGAGTAGATAAATATTAATAGTTGTGCCAAATTTAGTTCTTTTAAAAAAATCATCCCTGATACCAAATGCTTACAATTTATTAATACAATAGATTACTTTTTGATACATTAAACATTCTTGCCTCGTTTGTCAACTCGATGGTACTACAATTTTTCGACAAGGTTTATATAAAGACATAGTGTACTTGGTAGTAGTTTTCCAGGGGATTTCCGTAAATAGAAGTCGTTCGATAAAGGACAAACTGTATTAAAAGTATGTAGATTTTATTTTCAACATATACCGGTGTTATAAAGACTACTGGTTTATCAAATATCAAAACACGTCGAATAGTAGACGATTGGGAAGCAATTTCTAAAAGATTGGGACCACTATTTAAAATAGACGATGATTTTAAAAGCTTCAACTTTATCAAAGCCATAGTCCTTGCAACTTTTAAATGGGTCGCCGTCATCAGCATTTGTGACGTTATTTCGTGGCGACGTGCCACTACCAACAACTATTGCCACGTGAGTATAATAACGCTATCGGTAGAATACGAAGTTTGAAAATATTCAATAGTTGGCAAACAACTGTGATTCGTGGCTTTTTAAAATACATTTTTAGAATGATTTTCCATTGCAATTTGAAGAAAAGTTTTTAATTAATAATCAATTTTATTAACTTAAAATTTTTTACTACTGAGCATATTTTAAATACAGCTACCATTTTCTATATATCTTAAATTTATATCTATATGTATATTTCAGCATCATGCTAGAAAACATTGAACCTGGAGAATGTCAGGAAACTGAGGGATATCAAATAGAATACATTGATGTTCGACAACGGTTTAGGAATCAAGTAAAGACCTATGGAAGCTATCCGAAAGCAGATATAGACGTGACCACAACATAGTAATTAAAGCCGAGCTTAAATTTAAAAATTAAAAAAAGACCGAAATAAGGCACTTTAACTTTGAAAAACTAAAGGATAAGGATATCCACAAAAGATTTGAGAAAAAGTTAAACGAATTGCTGAAAGATATCGGGAAAATTTTCTGATACTAAAGAAGTAGAAACAGAATGGAATAACATTAAATCAGCTTAGACATGGAGGCCAGAAGTATTCTGGGTTATAAAAATAAAGATAATAAGGACCCATTTGTAACAAAGAAATTTAATAGAAGAAAGGCTAAAATTGAAGACCATACGGAACAGAAAAACAGAAATGCAAAGCCGTATAATGGAAAATTACTCGGAAATCTAAAAAATCTGATAAAAAGTGTAAATAGGTACAAAGTAAGATGGAAATAGGAAAGACAGACAAATCGTACAAACTAATTGGAATGAATTTTAGAGATATAAAACCATTTAGCAAAAATGTAAGGCGTGCGGTAGGAAACATCATTATAGAAAATGTAAAGAGAGTGGTTAGATGGCAATGATGTATAGGGAATTTAAATATAGGGCAGTGTTACGTGCAGTTCCTGCACTTGAATGTTTATACACGATTTTGACTGCTATTTCAATTGCAACGATTGCTATTTAATTACTTAGAATTATAACTTAAAACACTTTAAATCGTTCTATTTTGATATAGCAAGTGGGGTTTCTGTTATAAAACAGCGTACGCTTTCCTAAATATTTATATTTTGTGTATGTAGTTATTCTATAGTTTTAATGTGGGAAGTTAGACAAAACACCCTACGTGTCCTTCATGATTTCCGTGATGTTGGTTAAGTGTGTTTCTTGTTACGTATCTAGACATGTTGTAGTTTAAAACTTTGCTGGATTTCCCATTGATTGGTCATGTTTCGCTTGCTAAAATGATATGAGTTTTGTTGTACGAGGATACCGACGGTATTTCCACAAACGAGTTTTAATACAATTAGTTTTCTTATATACAGCTGGACGTTTTGAGGAAAATACTGTCCATGTGACGTACTATCTACACGTAGATGTCTTGGAGAGAAGTTACAATTTAACTACAATTATTATTGTACCTGCTGCCCTTGCCTGAACGAAAATAAAACTGCTTTCCGCTATAAAAATGAGTGTTTTTGCGTAATATTGCGTTCAATTCACTCTAAGTGTGCTTATGTTTCGATTCGGTTTATTGTTGTCTGACCATTATATTTGGTGATACAAGTAATACAGTTCACCCCATTCCAAATATTAAAAGTTTTGCTATGCTTATCAATGTGATGTTCCATTCTACAACTTGTCGGGGTAGAATTACGAAATTTTGTTAATAAAACTTTCTCTCTATCTCACACACACGCACACACACACACACACACACACACACACACACACACACACACACACACATAGACTTTCAATGCGCTTCGTATCGAACTGTATACGTACAAATACAGTATTAAACTTCTACAAGTCTTACAAGCAATTATTTTGGCCTACTCTGATACCGGTTTATATATATAGTTAACGCGATTGTGAGTGAACGTGAATATCACTATATACAAATTATCCAATAATATAATTATCACGGACTGTTTGATTTTTATTAATGGCTTAGGTACACGAGGTTTTTCCTGCAGCTACAAATCTTAAATCTGTCCTTATCGTCAAGCATGGTTTCGAAATGTATGACAGAATCTGGGCGATCCCATAGTGGAACCGGCGGTGTTGGTTTGTCTGAATTTTTTTAATGATAGTTCTATTGCCGTAGAATTTTCCAGGGGTAAAGACAGGACGTCAGGAAATGCACCTTTTGAAGGCATAATCCTACTAGTGTATGTACAAATTTCCTTTCTGTGTATTGATATTTTAATTTGCTGTAAGTCAGCCCTTCCAGTTGGCTTTACGTATTTAGTTCACGTTAGAATTTACAAAACAAAAATATTTAATTTTTTTTGGGATAAAATTAGATTAGGAGCATACAATCATGGTAGTTTTTTTTAAAGGAAATTAGGTAAAAATACGTTATTTTGCTAGGTGAGAAATTTTGCATAATCAAGTTCTAATTATAAAATATAGTTTACATATACAACGTGTTAGATGATCGTTTTAAAGTCACACTGAGATAAACAAATTTGTATAGAAACAATCTGGTCAATTTTAATTACTTTTGTTAAGGTTATAAATATGCTAATGACAGCAGTTCTTTTGTTTGGGTATTAATTAAAAACTAAGATTAGCGTTGCCTGCCCATAAGATCTTCGGTATAAAAATTTAGAGTTACATTATTGTTTAAATGTGACGTTATTGCAAAATTTTATACCGCTGCTGCGAAATGCACTTAGTGTGGTAGATGATTTGGTTCCTTTATTGCTGTTGTCCGTTATTACATTATTTTCTTGGTGTTTTCTTGTGGAGAATTTCTTTTAAAGTGTTAAAACGTTAGATACAATTTAACTAGAATTTTCTCAAAGAATCATGGACAATAGTAGTAAAGAGTAAAATCACCCACAAACATAATCGCTTATTTTAATTCCATTTTGATGCTGGACTGTAACTTGCTTCAACTATATAGCGAAATCAAACACTATTGTAATTATACTCAGCACTCAAGAAACAACGATAAAGTTCATAATCGTTTTGTGTCCCGTCATGACGACAACAACCCCGTTTGTCGGTGATACTTTTAAGTCTGCATGATTTAGGAGGGAATCAATAACGAACAAGGAAGGGATTGCAATTGCCCAAACACTTGCAAAAGTTAAACAAAGAGCTAAATCACTTCACAGACTTAAGGTTGCATGAATTGCCATGATTGTGAAAATGTACATAACGACTTACACCACCGAACATGCTCTTGTTTACACTAATTTGCAGCCACAGTGTATCAACCCCTATCGTTGTGCTAAAAATTATGACAAACAGGAAGCCCCAACGATAGGGTAGGTTATTGCTTAACTAATATTAGTTGCGTAAAAATTGTATCGATCATATGGTAGTAGGAGGGGTGGTCGATATATTTCGGGAACTAATAATACTAGTGTTGCTAAGTGCGATTTGACGTTTCTAACCTAAGGTTTGACATTTTTGACGGTATATACTTATAACATTTTGCCATATGAACACTATTTGTTTTGTTTTGATTGAGTTGAAAATTTCGCCTCGGCCAAAAAATGGAATTAGCTCGTGAACATTTTCGTGCGATAATTTTTTACGATCTCCGACGTAGATTATCTCCACAGCAGTGCCTGAATCAACTTATTTTGACTTTTGGGGAAGAAGCTCCAACTAAATCATATATCGTAGGTATAGAGGATTCAATCGTAATCGTAGTTCGCTAGTGTCCAAAACCGGTTGTTGTGCCAGATGACATCGATGCTGTGCGCGAATTGATAATGCAAGATTGTCATGTGACTTATCGTGAGATTCAGGCATCCCTAGGCATTAATATGACAAGTATACATTCGATATTACTAGAACATTTAGTTGTGAAAAAGCCAAGTGTGCGTTGGATCCCACATAATTTGACAATTACTCAAAAAAAAACTGCCGATTGGTGCAAATATATGCCCAAAAAATACGATTGCGGTGTATCAAATGCAATGTATAATAACTACACAAGTGACAAATCTTGGATTTATTCGTATGAACCCGAAAGTAAACAGCAGTCGACTATATGGGTCTTCCAAGATGATCAAAATCCAACAAAAGTTGTCCGCCCTGGAAGCACTTTGAAGAAAATGGTTGTCTGTTTTTTTCGGAATAAATGTGCATGTCACGAACATTGATTTGCCACAAGTCTTCGGAGAATGAAGAAAAATAAACTGACGACGCTGAATCATTCTCTATCATGATAATGCGAGCTCTCACACATAGGTTCAAACAAGTGATTATTTGAGTATTCAAAACATCGAATTGATGAGTCATCTGCGTTATAGTCCTGATTTGGCACCTAATGATTTATTATGTCCTTCAATTATACAATGTAACAATAATTCTCAAGTCTTAATAGTTTCATTTAAATATACATATATATTGATTTGGAGGATATGTAAACCGCGTGAGAAGAAAATTGCGCGGACAACCATTTTCGACACCAGAAAAGGCAGTTGATGCGTTCACAACCCATGTTTCGGAGATATCTCAATCGGAATGGAAAAAATGCTATGATAACTGGCTCCAACGCATGCAAAACTGTATCAATCAGCCTGGAGAATATTTGAAAAAAGTGTAGAAGTTTTCACACCTTAAGGTATGTTTTTGTTACTTATTTCCGATACATATCGAGCACCTCTCGTAGTAGGAAACGCCCACATTTTAACGATATTTAAAATTACACAGGGTGGGTTAGGAAAGCAGGGTATTAAAAAGTATGAATTTTTTCTTTAATAAAACACCCTGTATTTGATTTTATTTTTGAATTCTACGTGTTCATACAAACATTTTTTGCCTTTTGAAACATTAACTGAAATTTTCTAGTGGTTGAGATAATTCGCGTTTTCTGGAATACATAAATTGACAACTTTTCCATTATTTTACAATTCAAACTTCGGTCTCTCGTAGTAGGATGGATTATTAATGTTTAGCCAGAGAAATATTTCTAATTTTTTCAACATGTTGTTTATTATAACAGTTTAAATTAGAAAAATTTCTATTTTTTAAATGGATATTTCAATTTTGTTTTATTCGGCATTAAAAACCTCTAGTTTTTGTTAAAAATGCCTTATATCTATCTCAAAAAATTTTGAATCTTCTTACTAATTGCGTTATATTTGATACAGACCATTGCATTGATCGCGGTAACCGTGTAAGACAATCGCAAAAACAAATAAAAAAGTCAGGTATTGAAATTAAGCACATCCGTATCGCATTGAGTTTCATCAAGAATTGCGGAAACAAGATTTTGAAAGACGGGTTCGATACTGTAATAGCAATCAGCAATTGCAGTTAAGTAACAATTATTTTTTTAACGTTATGTTTTTCCAGGAGGCAACGTTCAGAAGCAATGGGTCCGTAAATGAGCATAATATGCACGCAATATTATTCTATTGAAAATTCATTTTGTCTGTTGGAAGTATCAAATCAAAATCATGGATCAATAAATGTGTAATGCCTGCATAACAAAATTTTTTATGAACCTCTTTGGAGTCGCAACTAGTTATATTTCTCACGCGAAGAACTGCCTTTGTTTCGGCGATATTAACTCAAAAAACGGCTAAATAAGTGACTGCCACACGGTGGTGTACCTCCAGCAATACAAAGAAAAATTGAATAGGGTGTGAATGCTTTATATCACGGCCAAGGAGGTCATACGATTTGACTTCGTAGAATTTTTTTCTTATGGGGATTTACAAAACACCGAGTACATTTCGATAAACGAACAACTATAGGGAACAAATGAAAATAAAGTTCTAGAAAATTTTAGTACGGTGTCTTATATTATCGAGAGTGAAATAACATAAAAAAAGTTAGCCAAGATCGAGTCGAGCTCGCACAATTAGAGTTCCGTACCAATACTACAGTGAGCAATCAATAAACCAAATTAAGCTGTTTTTATTTTTTATGTATATTTAAATCTTATCCAAATTTGATTGTGATCTCTGAAAAATGAATATAGTGTCCCACATTATACTGGTACATTAGTAAATACGTTGTTTATTACTGTTTAAAAAAATTTTTCCCAGCAACTATTACACTGTCAAAAAAACCTGTAGTTTTCCGATAATCTATGACTCAATGGCTACTATCTCTATTAAAATCAAAATTTTAGCTTTGGAAATGTAGGAGAACGGGGGGGGGCGGTCATTTTGGGCATATTTTAAGTTATATCATGAAGACTACTGGACCAAAAATTATAAAAAATATTTTTAGAAGCCTTTTAGAATCTTCTTTCAAATGATACCTCACCCGATATATTTATTAAAACTTTTTTTCTTTTGACCGAATCAACCCCCGCCATTTTAATCTAAAAATATTTTTTTTCTATTTTCTGATCTTCGATATATGTGTGCGCCATGAAGACCTAGCACTGTGCCAAATTTCAAATTCCTACATTACATAGTTTTCGAGAAAACCTCTGTGACAGACGGACGGACGGACACGAGAGTGATCTTATAAAGGTTTCGTTATACCTTATAAGGTACGGAACCCTAAAAAGGTAAAATATGTGTATTCTACAAGAAGACCGCTTATTTGAACATTTATTAAGCCGTACTATTGAATAAATACCTAATTATTATTTATTAAAAACTTATATTTTCTAATTTGGACCGTCATAACTAACACCCTGTTGAAAAATTAAGAAAATTTCTCGGGATAAAAGTAATATAATAGTAATTCTTCCTTTTATCAAATATTGAAAGTTAGCAATTGTAAACTAATGGAAAAACTTTCCATTTATCAACTCCACGAACGTGTCAATTATAATCTTTAAATGCAAATATCTCAAATACTATCAAATCTTAGCCTCTGTTTCATATGACAAAAAATGTTCGTATGAATACGTAGAATTTAAAAATCAAATCATAAAGGGTGTAGCATTCATAAGAAATCATACTTTTTCATGCTGTGCTTTTTTTGACGCGCCTTGTATAACTTCCAAAATTTTTAAAATATGCCCTTTCCTTACACCACCCTATGACGAATAAAATTTTACACAATAAATGTCAGTTAAGCGAAAACCTACTTTACTCTGTCGTTAGAACAGCCTGTACATAGTTATTACACAATTATGAAACGCGCCTATTAAAGCTTGACATTGGCTATCCTTACTTAATCACCAATTCGGAGCGCTGAAAACAAAGAGGCCTTGGAGAAGCATCGTACAAATGTAAGTGGAGTTCCACCTCGTACAGAAATAAATGCGGTTGTTTTAAATGCTAACAACTGCGTCCTTACTCCAGTATAAACTTGTTGTTCATACAGTAAAGAACGATGTAAAATGACAAGCACCATCATCTAGTCACATCAAAGTTCAGTACAACTTCAAAGACCGAACATATGAAGCAAATGAACCAACTACGACGCGTTACCCAATCAACAGCTTTCTTTAAAACAAACATGTGAATCAGAGCAAATGCTTTTAAAATAAGCAAAATGGATAGGAGAAAAAGAAAAAGTTGAAAAAGATTTATAGCACAAAATTGAGTAATTATAAAGCCCAGGTAAATACGAACCAAAAAAAATCCAAAAATTTGCACAAGGCTTAATAGAGCGACGAAACATAACTTTCATGAACAAATTAAACAATTTATAAATATTAATGTGGAAGAGCCTTTACGATCGGACTTTAAAAAAACTTCTCTTACATCGTGCAAAAATTGTCTTACTTCTTTAAATGAGTGGCCACTGATTTTTTTGAACCAACGAAAAGAAAGATGATCCTGGCTACTGTTATTCTTTCAATGTGGCTCCAAGCTTTCATTATGAAATCGACTGACTCTGGCTCTACCAAATGGAAGAATTTGAAGTGTTTTGCTAGATTTGGGTGGCTACCGTGGTGGTTGCTGATAGTGGTACGCCATTCCGGTCAATAGAGGTTTCAAGATTTATATACGATAATAGTGTAAAATATTTTACGTCACCGCCGTACCATCAAGCAACTAACACGTTTACCCAAAACTTTGTCAAGTTTTTAAAATATGTAAAACGTGAAAGCTTTTAGAAGTGGTTTAAGAGTATTCTTACAAACTACTACAAACTAATATTTATTATTGTAGAACCTTTATTCATATTAGTACAGGTTAATCACCGTCTAGCTTAAGTCTTAGAAACAAAATAAGATACAAATTTGTTCTGTTAACTAATTTTGTAAATAAGGAGCGTGGGATAGGCAAAATGAGCAGTAAGCTAAATGATCAGGTTTGTGTAGAAGGTTGATGCCCCGGATTATAGAAACGCTAACAAGAGAGCATATGTTAGAGCTGTAATAGATCTATAGACGAGTTACCGCTTTATAGAATTTGTTTACGTACTTTGAATACCGAGGATAGTGCTATTTGGATGGTATATTTTAATCAGGTATTAAATATACTTCAAGTTTAAAACACAAAGTCTTAATGATCTTATTTTAGTTAATTCTCAAGGAAGTAGTTCCAGAACGCCGGCTATCTCAGATAACATGTTTGCAAGTCTTAATGGAAGAAGTCTATATTTACCAAAAAAAAATTAGACACGTTAGTGACTGGCAAGCTAAATGAGGTGCCAATTATTTTTAAGGATTTTAATGTTCAAAGCGAAGAAGTAAACCATGCAAATGGACCTAAAGTAGTGATGTTCCAGCAGAACCCTCGACACTGGCGGTCTGCACAAATTAAATATTTGAGCGGACTAATATATAGGGTTAGTAAAATATCCAGGAACGGTTGAATAGCTTGGTTATTTGGAAATTAACATTTGTCAAATTTAGTATCCATATACGTTCCAAATTAATAAATTTATTTATCACAATTTCATTTCTTCCTCGCATTCTATTTAAGAGGAAATGCAACCAACTTTAGTTTTTTAAATTGGACACCCCTTATTTTTATGTTTTGTTAGAAGGAGAATAAAAGATTACCTTCAATAATAGTAACAATTTATTTTTTCGTAATAAAATAATGCAAGAAATTAAAATTTATTTATTTCGCAAAATCCAGATATCCTCAGAAACATGGTTGTTCTATTACCTTAGATTGTAATGACAAGTTATGTGTCACTATCTTTGACATACATTATTTCGAATTTTTAGGTATTCAAAAATTGTGAATAAAAATATCGTAATAAAACTAAAGGAATCTAAACAAATTGACATTTTAGTGATGCGCGGATATAGTGAACGTGTACGATTTTTAGAAGACGTTCGCTCGTTGTTTCATACTACTCATGTATCAAATCAGTAAAAGTAGAGTGTATAAGGAGAATTTAAAAATACGAAGCATTTCGTCAAGTAGAAGATTTACTGAGAGATGGACGTCTAAGAACGGCAACCAATTAGTGCACTCGTCTGTATATTTTACTATTAATTTAAGAAAACTGTCACCTCTTTACAACAAAACTAGATAAATTCATTAAATTACTACGCTTGGCTCCACTGATGGGGTCCACGTTTCACAATATTGCGCAATTGTATATTATAGTATAATTACGCCGCAAATTGTATCAAATACCAAACATGTTTACAATGATACAATTCTTAGTTTTATAGTTTAAATAAAACAAAGTACTCACTTAAAACGCGCCTTGCACTTAAATCTCTGGGCATCTCCTTGTGGGTCCATCACGCCATTGTTGAGTCCAAATTCAGTCGTCCTTCCTCTTTCGTTCGCTCGTAGATACAGCAACAAGGATACAGCTAAAGGTACTCGAAGATAAAGATACAAGGGAACTTACATCCTAAAAAAAAAAGAAAAGACACACGCAACACAGGTAGCTGTTTTCTGCTTGACGTCACGCCGAGCACTTGCGCCACTCACTCCGCGCCTGCGCATTCTTCTGCGCCAACGCAACTGTCGGGGATGGCGGAAATTAACAAGTTTATTTTAAAATAATGGCGGGAATTTACTCACATATTTAACAATTTACATTGCCAATTTTTGGCATGTAACAAGATCTCTAAAAAATCCATCCAGCAAAACATAAAAATAATGCGCGTCCTATTTAAAAAACCAAAGTTGTTACATTTTCTCTTAAACAAAAAGTGAGAAAACAATGAAAATGTGATAAATATTAAATGAATTTATCAATTTGAAACATATATCCATGCCCATTTAAAAATTTTAGTTTTAAATAACGTCTGGGTCTTTTTACTAATCTTGCATGTATTCTACTCGTTACTCTATAGCACGTAAGGCGAGAATATTGCAGTATATTAAGATTGTCCTCTCTATGTAAATAAAATTTCGTTAAAAATGAGTACGCATTAAGTACCATTTTCATATTTAGTCCTTATAAGTAACAAGCCCTGGTATCCAGTTCTTAAAATAAATAACAATACATTTTCTTGTAATGCGCACGTCTTGTTTTCTTTGCTACCTCGTGCTACAATGTGCATCCTCATTCCGTTTATAAATAATGTTAGAAAATATAACAAAGTCGGTAACAACGCTCAAGAACACCTCATAAATTTGTTATCAAAGTTTCGAGCAAATATTAGTACACTGCTAGCTTATACACACCACACACGTGCCGATTTCAAATACGCTTTACAGAGAAATTAAAAAATATTGTCGTTTTATAGCATAGATACGCTAGGACGGTCAAATCTATATATGGATGTTCAGAATTTCTGCTTGTAAAATAGAGTTTCTATTGTACTGCCTACAAGTAAAACTGATGGCATAGCGTCATCCGTGCAATTACTACGTGCTTTTTAGTTATAAATGATCCGGCAAATTAACGCTATGACGTTGTATGTTAGCTGTTGACTACGTTGCCAAATGTTGAAAATGTGTTCAGTATTTAGATAAAAACATTCACAGATTGTTCCTATGTATATATACACGCCTACAAACCATTTCCTAAACTAGAAATATTAGCGCCCTAATGTACCAAACTTCCTTGTTTTGTAACAAAACAATAGAGTTCAAGAAATTAGGAAAAAAACGTTTTTCATTTAAATACACTACTAATTATTGCTACGGTGTATATGAATCCTTTTGGGGACTATGATCATGTACCAAACACGTCCTAGGTTGTTATATAGCAAAGCATTTTTTCGTAGAGAACAGATTAAGGTTAGGTAACTAAAATATGTGGTATTTACTTTCGCTTGCATTGTGCCTGAAAAATTAGGACAACGTGAAAGCACCTACAAAGTTAACAGTTCTGAATTTAACTAAAGTTATTAAAAAACTGGTTCTGTTTTTAGCAATACGGCATCACTTATATATCCCCACAGTGGTTGGTCAAATAAAAATATTGCTGCAGTTAATGAAAGTATATGAGATGATCAGACCAGGCTTGGCAAAGTGAATTGTAATACCAATCATAAAAACCAGAATGCTCTAAAATGTAGTGTCAACGTAATATATCTTTTCACACGAATTGTCATTTATAATTTGACTGCCTGAATTACTATTTTTGACGTCATAGCCTTGATTCGACGGATGGAGTATATTAAGAATTTGGATCAGGCACTGATATTGTACAGCAAAGTAAGCGTTTCTAAAAAAATCTATTGAACACTGAAACATCCGAATATAAAATCCGTTTTCTCGTTTCTCATTTTTCCTTACGTTAATATTTCAAAGACTACCCTAAGACATTAAAGATTCAGAAGTTCGCTTAGCACACAAACGTCAAATTAGCATTAAAGCAATCGATTGCATTGCAGTATTAAGGCAAATTTGATGCTCTACGTTTATTCGTTGCACAGGACTGTTATCAATAGTCAAGTCCGGATTCCTAGTTTTATGACCATTGTTATTAAATTTTATTACTAAAGCAGGAATAGTGTTTGAAATCGACCTAATAACGGGAAGTAGAACAAAAAGCAGCTTCAGATTTGAGCTTAAACTTTTGTTTCATCGGAACAATGTACAATCAAATGAAATACACAGGCGCGCGCACATACACATACATGGACGCACGGCAACACACACCACTTGCACATGAACATACACCGCACCCTACACTTAGACCCGCACATACGTGCAACACGCACAAAGACACACGTACGCGAGGGACTCACATATTAAACGAGTTAGATAAAATAATGTATAACTTTAAAGGTGTTGTCTTAGTCGTATAGGATTTCCAAACAGACCTTTTCTGTATCTCACTGCATTTATCATTGGGTTAGAGATAGCGCAACTTACTGTAATGTATAATTCATTATACATCTATGGGCCAAAAAAATAAAGAAACAATTTGTTACGTTTATTTTCAGCATAGAGTAATTACAATAATTTTCAACTCAAATCTCGTTGGCGTTAAAAACGAAAATTAATTCAGTAAATTAAAATAATCCTTTCACGTGTTAATTCATTTATCTGTTTGTATCAATTCGATTTCTATTGTTAAATCCTTCCGCTAATTAATCATAAATACTTCTCTAAGAATTCCTTAACATAAAGTTTATGCTAAAATTAGGCAATAAGTGGTTGTAAGTATCCGATAATTTGTTCGTATGTATTTTCCATTAAAAGCTTCACCGAATTAAAACCGCGTATTATCTTAATAAATCGTGTTTTCCCAGTCTGACGCCTTAACAACTATATTACTTTAAGCTCGGATCCTTAGTTAAACGAAATAAATATTTACTTTTATTCTCGAATAGCAAGATGAAAACATCTATTCTGGTTTTCTCCGTGTCATTTTCGTTATGAAAATTTCGCGCACGCAATACGGCGTGGTAGGTATTTAGGGTTTTTAGAAAACTGTACTTTTTGACGTCAATAAATTAATTTTTATTTTGTAATTACAATAGCTCTTCCGGTGGCCTTAAAGCCACGATGAATGCTTGCCCCAGGTTGTGATGGAAGGATCACCCCAAGGCGGGACCACGTACACATCTCCTCTGCTCCGTTATAAGAGACGGCAGCAACTCGAGGGTGAGTGTTTTCTTCACTACTTACGTTGAGGCCATATCGGGTTGGATTTTACTGTTTAAGCTCATGCATTTCCAAATTTAATTCGTCTGTACGAAAATTATTAAACTATTTTGGGTATTTATTGACATTATATTAAGGCATTACTAATTGTTTTAAATAACTTAAAAATCTACGACTGATTGATTGTGAAAATGGGTTAAAGACTTGCTGACACATTTGAACCTGTTGTTGCCATTATATTTATAGACTTAGTTTTAGATTTACCATGCTGATTTAGAGCTGTTGGTTTTAGAGGGATAATTTCGTTTCTCTTACTTTTTTAGTTGAAAAGTAATCAAGGGTACTAACCTAAAATCGACAGCTCACCATGTAAAAAATAATTTGTTTTTTTTTGTATATTTTTTGCTAAGTTTAGGGTGTAAGGATTGATTGTTGGTTTCTTTTTGGGTACTACGATACCTTGTACATATTGTGTTTAATTACAGGTTTCTTTTTTTGGTATGTTTTGTTTTGAGTATGAATGAGTGAGTGTATTTTTTTTCTATTTTTTTTCAGGCTTTCCTTTACGTGTTTATATGTATAATACCCCGCCCTCTCGCCGACTGAGCCCGGTCATACTGTTTCGTTTTGGGTTTTTAGGCTACGTTACTGCATGTAGCAAATTTAATAGGAAACCATGAAAATTCAAGGTCCTTTTAAACGAGTCATTTTTATGTGCTTCGAATTGAACTTCCTTATTCCACTGAGAAATCTAGAAACAGAACTTGATAGCAATATTATTAAATACACTTCGTAAATGTGTTATAGTTGATACATACTTGTATATGACGTAAAAATAATAGAAGTAGCTTGAACCATTCATTCGAAAAGACTTCTTGAATTTGTCATTAACTTAATTGACATCAATTAAAAGAGTGAGTTCCTTTTTCTTGCACACCACTGGAAATAACAAGTTGAATACATCTTGGTAAAGAAATTTACAGTAATACACGCAAAGGTTATCAAATTCATTCAACAAATATGCAACACATCCACACACAATCCCACGCACATTCATAGAAAGAAAATATCTTAAACCAAAAAATATAATAGATAGAAAGCAGTTACAGATGCAAACACGTTCGCCGGTCCACTCTAATTTAACAATAACAACTTCAACCCTATTGACAACATCAAAATATCTTAAACAAGGCAAGAAATCCGGAATCAAAAATACTACACGGTAAACACCGACGTTGCATCACACATCTTTGTTTTGTTCTCTATGGTTACGCCGTGTTTTGCATTTCCAACGTCTATTATGCAGGTGGTAATTGTGACGTGTTGTGCAAATGATAATGCTTTTTCAGCATTTTGCACAACATTTTTATGTTTGCCCTTCCTCCCGTTTACTGTTTTTCATTTGTAATACTTCCCACGCCATTATCATGGTATTTTGTATACGGCATCATTTCCTACTTTTGTTTCTAGGTAGAGAAGGATCGGAAATATCTTGTTATGTAGCTGAAATATGGTGTTATTTCGTTATTTCTCTTGGAACTGCCTTTTCTCTCTAGTTCCTTTGATACACGAAATTTGCTATGAAGTTGAATGCGTTTCTTCTTTTTCTTGTTCATGGTGCTCTTTTTTTGTTCTTGTTCGTGTTCTTCTTCTTTACTTCTTCTTCTTCTTTTTCTTCTTCTTTGAGTTCTTCTTCTTCTTCCTATTCTTAATCTTCTTATTCTTTTCTTCTTCTTATTCTTCTTATTCTTCTTCTTCTTCTTCTTATTATTATTATTATTATTATTATTATTATTACTATTATTATCATTGTAATGCTTCTTATTTTAATTTTTCCTATTATTATTTTTCTGCCTCTTATCCTTTACTTACTTTTGCTTCTTCCACTTCTATTATTATTATTATTATTATTATTACTATTATTATTATTACTATTATTATTATTATTATTAGTATTAATATTATTTTTGCTATTACTCTGTTTGTTGTTTATTGAATAGATTTGGTACTGCTATCTTAATTGGTTTGTTTGAAAATCCATTTTGTTTCAGGGCATCCCATGTGATCTTTGTGTTCTGTATCTGATAATATTTGAAATTATGTTAATAGTGTTTTGGCTTCCAATTATGGCTGTTCTGAATGGCGGTGGGATGATGAATTTAGGCAGCTACTGAAATAGGTTGCTTTCTAACGTACTACGCGGCTCAGGCTTCTGTACTTCTCAACTGCAAAGGAAGAGTAGTTTGATATATTTTTTAGCTTCCGCATACAACCTTATTTTGCGATGTGTTATCCAAGTACAGTGAAAAGTTGTGCAATTTTTCTCTTTCATGCGTTCATTTGAACAAAGTATTACCAATACAGCCAAATCGCAATGTTGATTTATGGATAAAGTTTGCCGCATAAAAAAGCAGAACAATGTGCTACGTTCATTTTCGGCAATAATTGGTTATTTTATTTACAATAATTTTCAACTCAAATCCTTTGCTAATTCATTATCCGTTTATCTAAATTTCATGTCTACGGTTAAATAAAATCGTCGATTTGTAATTAAAATGAAATACGCTGGCTAATAATTTTCAACTAAAATCCACTTTGCTTCTAAAACGAAACTTTATTCGATAAATTAAATATCCGGTATATTTTACTTGGTAAATACTTCCGCGAATTAAGAATAAATTCTACTTCCCAAAATTCCTTAACGTAAAGTTTACGCTATACTCAGATAGTCGATAACGTGTTCCAAATATCCGATAATTGCTTCTTATGTGTTTTCCGTCGGAATAATTCGTCGAATTAAAGCTTGGTATTATCCCAATATAAGCTGTGCTTTTCCAGGTTAATTCTGAATAAAATATTACTTTGAACTCTGGTCACTGGCCGAACGAAATTGATTTTATTTGCTTTCCAATGTACACAACGGAGACACGTGTAGGAATGTTTGGTTGTTTCCGTTTTTTGTTATGAAAATTTCGCGCACGCAATATGGCGTGGTCGGTATTTAGGGTTCTTAGAAAATTGTATTTTTTGTCGAAATTAAATTAATTTTTACTGGTAATTGCTCTAGCTTCTTCAGGTGGCCTTAAAGCCACGATAAATGGTCGTCCCTTGCTGTAATGGGAGGCCAAATGATTCAACCCCGACGTCAACAACTTCGAGGGTGAGTGTATTCTTTTCCCATCATTTACGATTGCGCCCATATCGGTTACGATTTCCGGTTTAAGCTCATGCATTTCTAAATTTAATCCGTTTAGACGACAATTAGTGATTAGTTTGAGATTTATTGACACTATATGAATGCATTACTATTTGCTTTAAATAACTAAGAGTATACAATTTGTTAAAGTGAAAATGATTTGAAGGCTTGCAGGCACGTTTGAAAATGTTCTTGCCATCAGATGTATACACTTAGTTTTAGATTTACCATGCTGATTTAAAGCTGTTGGTTTTAGAGGGGTAATTTCGCTTAATTTCTTTTTTTTGTTGAAACTCAACCTAGGGAGTAACCTAAAACTTGCAGCTCACCATTTAAAAAAAAGATTTGTTCTTTTGGTTGATATCTTTTTTCCAGATTTAGTGTGTAATTATTTATTGCATGTACATATTGTACCCTAACGTGAGGCTGAGATTTTGTTTAGTTAATTTCTTCTGCGATTTGGTTTTCGCTAATTTTCCTGTGCTGCCATTTTGGTTCATGTAACTTTCGCTCCGATTTTATTTTAGTTAGTTTAGACTCCCAGTTCGTTTTAGTTAATTTTTGCTCCGACTTTTTTGTTTATTATTGTTAGTACCTAAGTTCCTGCATGACCCGCCTTTTCTCGGCCTGATATCATTTATGTTTCGTCCCTTACGCTTCACTCACACGTACATACATGCAGCACAACACACACACGCGCTGCAAGCACACATGCACGCACCAACGCGCGCACGCGTACACGTACACGCACACAAACTCATGCACGCGCGCACGCACGTACGCACAAACGCATTGTATTGGGCGTGGCTAAAAGAGTGATACGATAACGTCTCGCGTTGGAACGTCGCTAAAAGTGTGCTGTGACAACAGGTACAGCAAACTGTAAATTTTGAAATTAGTGACTTACCTTTTTTTCTAAATTTTCTTTGCCTGGTTAGCTCAACGGAAATAACGGAGTCTACAAAATCAAACACAGCAATATTATAAAGCATCTATACGGTCAAAAATATTTTCTTTCATACAAAGGAATATAAAACAACCACAGCATAATTTCTTTAAAACAAAATTATTCTTAACAAGTGCATATTTTCATAGTTATCAAAATATTCCTTACCTAATCTTGCTTAAAATTTACAGAACTCAAATCTCCTCTCTTATGGATAGTTTATCTGGCTTTCACTTCCACACTTGTAAGATTTGTTTGGCCAACAAATCCTTGACAGATGGTCTATTTAAAAAAAAGGTGTTTTGAACTTGCTGGTAAATATCCTTACAAAAACACTATATGAGATTAAGACTTATTCTATCTTAAATTTAAATGACAAAAAAAACAACTAACTTACTTAACCATCCTTTATAATTACTTTAATTCCGGTAAAACAAAACGCCAATTTTTCCCATCACAAGTAAACGCTAACTAGGAGATTACACACACATAAACCACTAATTCACCTATATCTACAGATAATCCTTTTGCAACAATTTACTTATCTGGGGATCCTTGGCAATTTAAAGAAGATGACCGCAGTTAAAAGGTCCGGTTATCTTTCCTGAAAGCTGGCGGCGGTGTAGGTGATGCCGGTGAACATCTAATTACAAATAATCCAAAAGGTAAGCAGGTCACAGCCCATATGGTGAACTAGGAATTGACCCAAAAGGGGAAGAGCTATTAGTTCAAAGGGTAAACAAGAAATCGCCCAAGAGGTGGACAGTTATTTAACCCTAAAGGCGGACGATAAATCGACCATAAAGTGGATAGTAGATCTACCAATAGTTAAACCCTATACACTCTTACTATAGATAAATCTACAGGTTAGACACTTACCAGCAATTCAGGGATAAAACAAAACTGCGGTAAATTGTGGTAGATGGTTTCACTAACGACAACATTTATTCATCGCAGACGACTGTTGTTTTTAGATAATTCAGGTTAAAACTTAAAACTTGAGGGGAGGACTGTCCGGAATCTGACACTAGTTGTAAATTATACCACACGGAAACCCAAAAGCTTCCACATCATATCTCTACTCCACTAAGAATTTCATCAAAAATTCTGGTAAATACTTGTAAAAGAAGACGTTCTTGCCACGTGCTGTGAACTATGGAACAACATAATTTTCGAAAACATTATTGATAAACGTTCAAAATACAAAATCACGGAGTATGTTAAATAACGACCATGTCATTCAATACCTCAAAAGTGCAAATCACTTGCTGTTACTAACACACTACCATCCAATACAGGGACCCCCAACCGACCATTATTTCCAATACCGAAAGGTAAATACAGAGACGTGATTGCTCGACACGAAGAAGAGGAAAGAATTTATTTCCTGTACGACATTGATATCTGTCGGCAAATAGAATGCTTAAAAAATTAATTGACGAACTTGCCATACCAAATCAAAACAATGACAACGAAACTAAATGATATAAACTGGTTAGAAAGTTAAGATTCCAAGAACTTTTACAAATATATAGTAAGTGTTTAAATTTAGATAAAATTAAACATGGCCTTATTTATATGACGGAATTAAGAAATACATTAAAAAAAAATAGAATCCATAATGTACAGTAACTGAGATTTGGTTGATCCTGTTGAGACTTGCAACTTGTGGTTGAAAATCGGCTAGTGCAATAATCACCACAGAAATCTTAGAAAATGCGGACAATTATAACTTTAAGTGGATACCTTAAATTGATACTTTAACTTGTTAAAAATCTCGACAATTAATTACATGCTTAGCATGTATTTAGGAAATGTTACTTAGAGATTGAGGCCAAATAAAGGTAGAAAACTCCAAGTCTATAAAATTAGAACAGACCCCAATTATTTTAGAGTAACCGTAACACTTATTGATTTTCGCCGTAATGTCAATACGTGAACAAATAATATCAGGTAATCTATAGAATAAAGGAGCATCCATTCTTAAAGAATCAAGAAATTCATAAGGCTTAGAAACATTTTGTTCTTGTATCAGAATAGACTAAATTTCTTTATATCAACCTTTTTCTATTTAACTTTCATTTCCATTCGATTTTTATTAAGTAAATACCAAGTACTACATCCATAGTAAATGAATATTTTTAGTAAATGGAAGCATTATAGCAAGGTAAATAGTTACTTCCTTTGTCATGGGATATAAACACTATGACGAGACATGTAATGTAAGACACTTGAAGTGTGCTATTAGAAACTGTTCCATGACACTGTCTCTTGTCATTTCAGAGTATTTTAAAAATCAGAATGCTATAAAATTCATTATATAAGCGCTTTACATAGTTTGAGTAAATTATTATCGTTACCACTCAACGTTACTTTGCAGTTAAGACAAAAAGAAAATAATGCACCAAGTTGTACTTGCAATTTCGTACCAAAGTATTGCGTGACAATGAGAAATTGTTCATAAAAAGAAGTCTCTAACAAAACGTTGGTCATTTCCCAGTTCATTCAAGTATAGTTTCCGTCAGATTTATATCCACACCACATCCTACGTAACAGCAAAAAGAAGGTTCGGAACAATCGTAATCCATACTATGAACAAGTACATTTGACGTTGCTAAACGTTTTGCTACTGTAAAATAAACATTTTGTTCCAGAAAGGGTGTCTAATAATACACAATCAAATATAGCAAAGTGAAACGCCCAGTTTAAATATTCACGAACGCTGACAATGAAAAGTCTCCGGTTGTTGACTCAAAATAGGGCGAACTAACTAAATAATTTTCAATATAGCTTCTATGCTTGTGTCGTTCCAAATGATGGTATAAAATTGTAATAGATTTGAATTTGAGCTCAATTTGGTTGAAGGATATGTGACTATCTAGCCCTTGTGGTAGTTGTAATTTCGTAAAGCATTGATTACAAACAAACATTGGCAAACAAGCGTGTGGATACGTGTCTTTGGATATACAGATATAGAAGCAAAGCGGTTGTAGATATTTGTAATCCTTCACTATACTGGCGAGAATTATACACACCTGTGGAAAACTATTGATGGTAACACTAAACCTTAAATTCCTGTAAATTACGCCTGTTGAGTATTTCTAAAAGAAAATAACAAGAACGCTATTTTCTCAACGTTAACTTCAATTGCCATTTCCCGCTAAATACACTTTTTAAACTTATGAAGAAGGTGCATAGTATAAATAAAGGGTTCATCATTTAAGACAAGGCATTGCAGTATCACTAATGATATGGCGGTTTACGCTTTTGCATTTGATTAATAACTAATATCTATTGAACATGTTGCGAGTTTTGTGAAACTTAACACATGTTGGAAGAATGATATTCTAGAAGATTATTCTTGACTGTATAACTAAATCATAGATAGTTTTCACTTCGTACATTTCAAAGTTGCATGCCATGTCTAACGGATTCTTATGCTATCCCTCTTTATGTTGAAATGCGGTTGACTTTTATAAATTTCTATTGCTTTGATATTCATATAGGTAAAGTAATTGTTAGTCATGTAGAGCATATCTGCTTTGTTGCACTAGATAGTATGCTATGGCAGCTATGCGTGTTCTACAACTTACGACATATGTGTTTGTAATAAAAAGCAACTTCAAAGCCACCTATTGAAGCATTTTTATTTTATTAATGTAATTAAGCAAGTTTAAAAACATCGAATCTGATCATTGTTAGTAAATCACCGTGCGCACACACGCGCACACGCGCTGACGCGCGTACACGCGCGCACACGCACGCACACTCGCGCACGCGCGCGCGCACGAGCGCGTACACGCGCACACACGCCCACGCACACACACATTTATAATGTTGTGATAAGGGGCTGTTTTGGGGTGTATTGAGTAGCAAGGGTCGTGTAGTAACAATAAATAGCAATAGGAATCAGAAAACTGCATTTATTTAGCAGAAATATAGGTAATTCATACAATATGTAAATAACAAGCATTTAACACCCTGTATACAGACCGTAATTAACTTTAAACGATGCAAGTAAGCATATCTTACAACAATTGAACGCGTATTTAGCGGAAAAATAGGTAATTCATACATTATGTAAATAGCAAGCATTTAACACTCTGTATATAGACCGTTATTAATTTTAAGTAATGTCAGTAAGAATATCTTTCAACAATAGAACGCGTACTCAGGAGAAATAATCGTACATGTAATTAAACACGCGTGGAGAAGTGTTCTAATTAGTTATAAAACAAATACGCAGTAGAGTAGATTAAAAACTAATAAAGCTTTATGTAATTATGCGAAAACAATAAACGGTTTGATAAGAAAACGCAGTTTCAAAAGATGCATAAATACACAAACGAAAGCAGCATTAGAGTTACATCATTTATTTTGTACAATTATCCAAAAAGGCGATATCCACACAAAACAACGTATGGCAAAGATAACAAAGTATCAATAGCACATAAACACCAATACATGGAAATCCGAATTAATTATATCAGAAACCACTTGAAAATGCAGGGAATGTTGAAGACAGGGCCTGGTTGGTTGAGATAATCTGCAGAACTGCTTGAAAACCCAGCCCACATGTAATGGGAAAATGCTATTTAACACCCATTCTGTGATGAGACGGGTCAATTCATAACTAATGCACGTCGAAGTTGCGACACTGTTAACCAGCCACGCGTAATTTAAATAAAGTATAATAGAATATCAAGTGTATGTTACAGTGATAATAGTGCAACAATTACGAAGAGATTTTGCCGTTTTTTTTTATAGAATACGGCTTCAAGTATGTGTCGACAATAATAATTCAAGTCTGCTTTGACGACATTCAAGTATGCGTCGATAATAATACTTCAAATCTGGGTCGATATAATATTTCAAATCAGCGTCGACAATAATATTCAAGTCTGCGTCAACGATAATATTTATGGCATATTTCTGGGCAATTCAAATTTGTATCGACTATAATACTTCTGGATTCCAAGGGGACAATTCTAATCGAATTTTGGTACAATTCTAGTACAACTCTAAGCTGCGTCGAAAGCATTTAAGGGAAGAGATTCAAAGTATTTGCTGACAAATATAAAAAAAGAAACACGAATTAATTTTTGAAAAACAAGGAGTAACTGTACTCAAATATTGGTTCAACAAAGCAGAGCATTGGTATTCGATTGAAGACAGTAAAGGGTGTTGATCCGCAACACGAACAACATATCACAGGTAAGATCTATTTAATTTTATGATATTTTTCAATTTAAATTTTAATACTGAATTTATTCAATTTATCCAAACTTGTAATGAAGTCAACAAGAAACATTTGTATACGTTTAACTTACGTAATATATCATAAAGAGGTCTGGAACGTTCCAGATTTTTTTTGTGAAGAGGTAGTTTTTGGTGACTTTAGCTAGAATTAAAAATGTATAAATTTTGGGATAAATGATACATATGATATTGATTGATTGAGGATTGTATTTAAAGAATTTCAAAAATTGTAAATAATATTTCTTTTCAATATATGAAATTAATTGACTTCGTTTTATCAATTCAAACAAATAATCATAAAGGGGTGGAAAAGAGAAAATTGATCATCGTAACTTTGTGCACTCTCTGTAGATTAAAAAGGGCTAGCCGTGGCATAATAATAAAAGTAGTAAGATGGAAGTGAAAACACAGAGCGGTGGAGTTAAGAAGAACGTCATAACGCCGAGTACGGCGTTATCATACCAATGTATATATATATATATATATATATATATATATATATATATATATATATATATGTAATTTGCAGGTTAGAATTAGTTAGATAGGTCATAGGACAATTTAGGGTAGGCTGCCGTGTGTAAATATTATTTATTAGAAAGTTAAATAGGTGTCTTAAAAATCTATTGCAACGATTAATTAGTTTAGAGTAGGAACTTAGAGTTAATTTTACTTCAATTTCAGCTTTGCCGTTATTTGCAAGGAATTTTCATAATCTATTAGCGAGAGAAACAATTAATGTTAAGTATTTATCATAAAAGTCAATTCGTTATGGTACAGTGTAAGGATGCAGCCTTAATTATAGTAGAGTCAGTGTATGATACTTAAAAAGCTTTGTTATTTTACTTTAGCGTAAAATTAATAATTTCAAGGGCATAATTTTAGTGAAGTAGAAACATTAATTTAGTATAGTTTAGCGTATGTAAATACTATAGGGGATAATTTAGCATAAGATAGCATTTAAAAATATCAGGTTGGTAGACAGAGACAGTTTCTGAGTATGAAAGTGCACGTTCTGGGTAACGATTTATTTCAAGGGTAAGGAGCGTTGTCAATATTTTCTACGAATGGAAATGGACGTTAAAGCAGGCAGGGATCGATATGAAAACAAAGACAGAGTGTTTTAGCATATAAACGATGGAGATAAAACTGTTCGGTGTTGGATTAACTAGAAAACGAGGATAGATTTGAGGATAGAGGCAAGAGTGGGTTGGAAAATGTTTGTAATTGGACGTCACAAGTAGAAGGGCGACACGCGACAGTCTAAAATTAAGAGGGGGTACACATGTGAGAGGGATTCGTAAACGAAGCATGAGAGGAAAAATTTTCGGAAGTAAGAGAGAGAGAGATTAGGCTAGGTTCGTCTCACATGTGCGGCGTGAATCTAATAGGAATTGATGTTAGTTGAGGCTAGTTTCGGAGAAGCAAAGCAGCCGTTGGACGGTTGGAAATTATTTTCGCGATAATTTGTTGTGTTCAAGTGTCAAGATTCTGGGATTTTCAAAACCGTTGATGTTTGTTTACAAAATTACGAAGAATTATTAGAGGCCAACTTGGGATTTTTGGAATTTAGTTTCGGTTGAGATTTTGGGTTTCGAGAAGTGTTGCAACGGCTAGGAGGTTACCAAAAAAGCTAGTTTATGTAGGGTGGTGAATTGTTAGAAAAGGAAATAATAGGGGGGTACTTTTGGGTCTATATAAACACCAGGAGGTGGTGAGAGGCTCTTTTCTGTTCTTCGCTTGTCATCGACCCTAATACAAATAGTAGTCAATATTATTCAGTGTTTATGAAGTTGTTATTTATAATTATACACAAGTTGGTGTGCGGTACTACTTGCCGTTTAGAAAATCTTGAAGTACGTTTAGAAATAAAAGCGAAGCCTATCAAAGTCATGTAAGTATTGACTACAGTTTACTTTGGTTATTGGGCTTGCCAGACGTCCTAAGATGGATTAGCGATTGTTAATGCATCGAGTAGTGTTTTACTGATGTTGTATGGAACAGTAGAGGAGTTTGGGAAGTTTGGATGCATTATCGATGGCTAGTTGGAGAGACTTGGATAGCTGCGTACTTGCAGGAATGGTGTAACTCAACCTGGGAGCGGTTTCATAATTTATAGACATTGTCGAGGGCAACATCATCAATGGTTGGATTGCAGATACATGCGGTGTGATATTTCAAGGTAACTGAATTTTATAAAAACATTGTTGTTGAACTTATTTGATGTGTTTTGACGTTTTGTGTTTTTTGAGTGCATTTTTATGAATTTTATGCACTTAAGAATTTATTGAACTTTATAATTAAATGAAAATGCGTTTATGTACAGATGGGTATTTAAAATAATTGTATAAAGGTTGTTTATGTACAAAGTAAAGGGGACTTTTTGTTGTTGCTGTGCTATAATTTTGTGCACATGTTTAAAAGTGTTTTACTGTGAGCTCATATTAAAACAGGGGTTAAAGTCAGGCATGAGTTTAATCCGTTTACTTTAAATAGGGTATTTGTATAATGAGAAATTTTGATCTAATAACAATTTTGAAAAGGAATTGTTTCCCAATGGAGGATTTGTAATTTTATGTATGTGAACCGTTATAATTGAAAAGGTTTTGGAAGTTGTAATTTTTTTTGTTTAAATAGAATGTGATGAATTTTGGTAGTTGCGTTTTGTTGGATATGATTGTAGGGAAGTATTTTTCGGATTGCAGCAAAGTTGCTGGTAGGTGAGGTTTGATTTTCAGCAGCCCAGGTACGCATCCTAGGTATATTCGCAAAATTTATAGTGTATAACCAAGGAACAGCCGAGGAGGAACAGTAGAGAAAAAATACGCCCAATTTGAGGAGCACGATTCATCCAGGAACAGCATAACAAAATGACGACCCAACGGTGGTGCTTGAGTCAACAGACCCTAGTTTTCAGGGGAACTGCATAACAATAACGTTAAGTTTAATAAATGTGAGAACTAAACCACTAACTTTTTGAACGAAATTTATTCCAATACTCAAAACACAGTCAATTAGTTTTATATATATAACAACAACTGGTTATTTCTTGTATAACCAAGTCGCACGTGCAGTTTTGAACGTTCGCTAAAGTGTAGATAGCTTTTCCTGTAAACAACGCAACTATGATATAAAGAACATGTCTGCTTGTATTAACATGTTGAAATGCGACCTCAGCATAGCCCTTTCGTAATAGTTATTTCGAATACCTCGTCAATGATGTTATAAATGCGACGATTTGGTTTATAAGATCTATCCATGTAATATATAATTAATTAACCTTAATTATTATAGCACAACTACCATGATACCATCTTTACTGTTATTTAATCTACATTAATCTTCGTTGCTATTTAAATTATGAACGCCCTTTAACACTATGCAAACTTAAAAATTGTACCGAAGCGACTACTGTAAACTTAGAGATGCTGCAATATAATGGATCCAACAGTCTTTCATTAAAGACTTGGATATTGTTGGTTTGACGTAAATTCCAGTTCGACTGTTGTCAACACTACAGCTGTTTGAGTGTCTTGTTTTTGTAATACTTCAATCACAAGAGGACGCTGATAATCAAGATAAATTCTATAGCTTGCTAACATTTTTGTTGTTAATATGAATTAATGCCGTAGCCCTCGGTAAACCAAACCGTTTAATTATTTACATAAAGTATTTTATTCTAAAAATTTATGTAATTAAAACCTCCACAATAATTAGAACTTGTTTAATTACAAAAACATACATGAACGCTTTATTACTAGGACTTAAGTCAATGATTACCTTCTATAAGAAATATAAACAACGATCAGTTTTCCACCTGATTAAGCACTAAAAGTAGTATAAATTATTTGAAGTCTATTTTAACATCTCAGGTATTTATTTAAAATTTTAAGCGATAAAGAATAACTAACATTTTTTAAGATCCACTGATGATTACATCTACACCGTACTCAGATCATTATGATATGATAACAATTTTTTATTAAATACATTCATAAGACATTTTTGATGTAGCTTGACATAAATTTCATCAGTTAACATTTACTTAAGAAAACTTAATTTAGAGTTGTAAATACCTGTAACAACAAGAAAATAATCTTTAATTTAATAGATGTACATATATTTCTTCTATCATACTTTTTATTAAATTTACTAACGTAATAATCTATCAAAAACGTAACTTTAAGATTAAAATTTGTCTTCTATGTTGCTTGCAGAACGCCGATAAAATAGATTACAAATTACTCAAAATATGCTTTAAGTCGTAAAATAAATTAAAGTATAAAACTTTGCTCGTAACTTACATGTAGTTTGATTTAAGAAAAAATAACTAAATGACCCGTTCCAATTCAATTCCTGTTTAAATACTAAAATTCTAAATATGTTGTTTTTCCATTTTATTCTTGATCTACTTCAAAGCAAGGTACATTCGGGCGATGTAATAATTACGTAGATATCGCGTTCTAATGAACTAATTAAGTAAAGTTACCGTGGTCGTAAATCTTGCCTTTTTTGCAATTGCACGTAGTCGATGGTTGCTGTTTCCTTCTCTCTGTAATACGTAGCTATTAAAATGTGTATCTTATATTTCCGGCAGAAGCGCGTTCCTTGAATTGGGGCGTTAATTCATTGATATAAAATAATTGGCTTATTTAATTACTTTTATAACATTTCCAGTAAATGACGTATTCTTTTATTAAATAACGAGACACTCGAAAATTCTGGAATCAATTTAAAACTACCTTCTTTAAAAGAAAGTTTATCATCACAATTAAGTCTCCAGTCCTGGACCTGGTTAGACGCGTACCTCAATGTTACTTATTCTGAACTAACCCACATATTTCCTGAAATTTCCACAGCCTACATCATTCACTATCTGCGTGCAATACTCTGATCTAGGTCTACCTCTACCTCTCATTTTTCCTATCTCTACCTGTAATATATATCCCGCACTATTTCCCAAATGCCTTAAATGTATCAAAATAAATACAGGTCTATCTCTAAAACATTTTGCCAGTAAACCAATAAGGATTTTGTAAAGGATATGGTACGCACACAGCAGTCGCAAAGGTAAATAGTGAAATTGCAGTGGCAATGAAAATTAAAAAACCTACATTTCTGGTACTACTCGATTAGAGCAAATGTAGTAAATCTGGAACTATTAATTGCAAAACTACATTACATTGGTTTTGCTGTATATGGTTTCAGAGCTATTTGCTACAAAGATGTCAATGTGCAAAACTAAATAATGAAACATCAAACATAGCGTTCACTGGTATTGGGGTGTGCAGGGAAGCGTTCTGCGGTCGCTTCTATTTTCCATATTTATCTATGATTTGTCAAATTGTCTCGCTTCATGTGCTTATCACATATATGCAGATGACATCCAACGTGCAATCACTTACTCACTGAGTACATTTATACTGCAGCAAACTACATGAACTCTATTTTAAGTGAATTGCATAATTGGTGCACCAGGAATAGCCTCAAACTAAACCCCAACAAAACAGTGGCAATAATAATAGGTACCTACAAAATTAAATTGAAGGCAGACTTAAAAGGCATCAACCTAAAAATAGATAACGCCAAAATCAAATGGGTAGGCAACAATATCTAAATTTTCAGAGCCATGTTAAAAAGATTAGCACAACTGCATACCTAAAACTTAAAGAGTTGTACAGATTTAAGTATTTCCTCGACCAATCGACTAAAATAAAATTGGTTAAACCACTTATCTACCCAAATTTTGAATACTGCAGCCTTGTGTTATTATACGTATACAACATAAGCAAACAAACAAAAATTACAACGAATATAGAACTCTAGAATGAGCTATGCTTGCTGTTTACCGCAGAGAGCACATCTCACCATCTCTAAAAGTAAATAATGAAATGCTCGTAGATTTTTGTACTTTCTTATATAAACCGGTTAATACAGCAGGTATCCTACTTTCTCTTTTTCAAACACTTGTTAAGCGGTCAGATATTCACAACACTGACATCAGATGGGACAACTACACAGAACCACAACACAAAACAACTAAATGTAAATCATGTTTTATGTATGTAGCGCCACCCTACTAAATTATGCTTTTAAACTGCTTCATTTAAATCCAACTCTATTTAAAGTAGAAATTAAACATATTTTATAACGATAAAACTGCATTTAAAAATTTTGGAGGACGTCTCATGAAGCATGGAGGACGATACAGCATGTAGCATTAAGGTCACAACAACCCAAGGAAAGTGGAAGACTTCTGTAGCAGAACTTTCTCTTTTGTGTTGTATTATTCATACGGCATACTATAATATGAGACAGGCAGCGGTTCTGGATATTGTACTCAATTTCAATTATATTAATACAATAAATTTGTATTAGATTTCATTTGATTTATTGCAATATGTAGCTTCAGTCAAATCGAGCTCAAATCTATATACATTACGCTTTTATACCATCATTTTGAACGAATCAAGCAATGAAGCTATGCTGAAAATTATTTAGTTAGTTCACCCCGATAAGAGTCAACTGTAGCTAAAAAATTAAATACTGTATTTTTATCCTGTCTCCTGTTCTTATGTTGGATTGTCACGCTAAAAAACCCTCCTCTCTCAGTGATCGTTTGAATTTGGAAAATAATATTTGATGAAAACAAATGTAAATAAATACTCGTTTAAAGAGGTTATAAAATTTCTGTTACTTTTGAAGTAGACTACAGTCTCTGCTTCACTGATAAAGTAAGCAATTGTTAATGTGTAGATGTTTAACAAATACGTTACATTCACAATATTTGAAAAAAATTGAAAAATTCAATGAAACAGCTTGTTGTGTGCCATGGCTATCAATAAACAAAAGTAATAGATCGCTCATAACTTAGTATGCGTAAGAGGAGCGCGTCAGTAAAGACGGAAAAGAAAATCATTAACGAAATGCTAGCCAGAATTAGGTGTAACAAAAAAAGGAAGAAAAAGAAACGAATTCCACGCTAACATAGTCAGAGCTGGGTGGGGGTGATATAAAGAACGAAGCAATATGACACATGACCCAATTTGCACTTTTTGGAATATCAGTACTTGAAAACATAATTAAACACAAAATATAACTCTAATGAATAATAATATGAATTTAAACTGCAAAGCAGTGTTAAATTGCTGGTTTAAAGACGAACATCTGCATTCTTTACTCCTCACGTACTAATATTAAATATAAATTATATCTAAATAACAATTAAACTAAAGGATGCTTTGTAAATAAAAGAACTAGGCCATTATACATTCCTAAAATATTGAGGAATATTTTTGTCTAAATACACTAAGTAGCATTTAACAACAGTGATTTATAACATTTTGCACTAGCACAGCTACCAACTAACTAATTACAATTACACAACGGTTAAAATATAATAAAAAGACGAACTCTGCTTGCGTCTCTTGAACCCGATAATACATGGAAGCCATGACCACAAGCAATTTCAAATACTAAATACACCAATAAACCTAAATAAATATCGAATAAATCTTCATCATCATTAGGTCTTCAGTCCTAGAACTGGTTGGACGCGTACCCTCATTGTTTCCTAGTCTGAACAAACCTACACATTTCACTGACATTTTCTCAGTCTGCATCTATCCCTATCTGTGTGCGAAAGTCTGATCTCGGTCTACCCCTACCTATCTTATCCTATCTCTGCTTGTAATATATCCCGTACTATTTCCCAGAAATGCCTTAGAACGTATCCTGTCTTTCTATTTCTCCTATTTTTTCGTTTTCCCCAGATATCTTCATTCTTCTACTATTTTTACATCCAATTTGATATTAACTTTGTCTGTTCATGCTACCATCTTCATACATCTGAAGCACAACATTCCAGAAGGCTTCTATCTCTTTCTGTCTGCTTTTCCTACTGCCCCTATTCCATAGATGTACTGTGTTGTGCTCCACACTATGCTTTGAACGGTTTTCTTCTTGTATCTATGTTTATTGTCTTTGAACATAGCTGCTGTTCTTTCTTGTTTGATGAAGTTCGGTCACCTTCTATTGTTTTATAGTTTATACCTTATTTCCCTGATATTCAGTGGTATGTGAAGGAGGGTAAGCAGTCTTTGACTGCCAAGTTCCCCCAGCACTTTGTCGAATTAATAGTTTTCCAATTTATCCTTTAGCACAATCAACATTAGTTGAAAATATTTCACAACTACACTCGTAGTTGTTTATAATAATCATCAGATTTAAGAGTACTTATTTTTTCGTCATTGGGTTTTACGTCTTGAGACTGGCTGGACTTGTGCCTCAGCTTATTTATGTTTTGAGCTAGCCTACCCAGTTTCCGGCAATTTTCACAACAGCCTATATACAGTTCATTTACATTTCCAATGCTCCACCAGAAGGTACTACATTGGCCAGGAGGCGAGTTTTTTGTTGCCTGGAAATTTAGAATTTTGCCGAACCCTTGCGTTCCAGGCAAGGTAGGGATCTTTAACGTGCGTGACAACACTCATACACGGGACCTCCATTTAACCTCTCATCCGAACGAGGGCGTAATTTTTGCGAAAAATGCTCACCTGCCATTTTTCAAGCAGTCGGCCGTGTCGGGATTTGAACCCGGGACCTTGGGATCCGTAGTCTTACGCTTACTACATTGATCCACGGCGACGCCACAGCCTATATACAGTTCGATTCCCTTCTATTGTTTTCTAATTATATGCCCTATTTCACCGAGATTCAGTAGTATGTGAAGGGGGTTAATCAGCCTGTGGCTGCCAAGGATCCCCATATACTTAGACATGTGCCGTACTAATAGTTTTCCAGCAAATCCTTTCGTACAATTAACATTAGTTGAGAGTATATTATAGTAATCACCATGTTTAAGTACAGTTATTATTTTTTTCATTAGTTTTCCATCTTGCGAGTGGTTGGAAGCGTACCTCCATTGATTACTATTCTGAGCTAGCCTACTCACTTCCCTGAAATTCTCTCAGCCTACATCTTTCACTATCTGTGTGCAGTAGTCTAACCTAGGTCTACCTTTACTTCTCTTTTTCCTATCTCTGCTTCCAATGTATTCCGCACTATTCCCTCATGTCTTAGTATGTGGTCTATCATCCTATCTCTCCTATTTTCTACTGTTTCCACATACTTCTTTCATCCCCTACCATTTCTAGTACCTCTTTGTTCTGAACTTTGTCTGTCCATGATATCTTCATCATACGTCTGTACCGCCACATTTCAAAGGCTTCTACCTTTTTCTTATCTACTTTTCCTACTGTCCAGGCTTCGCAGCTATACAGTGCTGTGCTCCACACATATGTTTTAAGCAATCTTTTCCTTGTTTCTGTTTGTGGTCTTTAAGCACAGTAGTTGCTTTTTCTTGTTAAATGTAGCACGACCTTGTGCTAATCTTTGTTTTATATCTTTTGTGCTTTTCCCATCTTGCGTTACTTGACTTTCTAGGTAGCAGAAATCCTTAACCTCTTGTAAGTTTTCGTTACCTATTTGTTTCCTTGTTTCCGATTTATTTTCCCCTCTTTTACATGCTAGAACTTTAGTTTTATTTTTGTTAATTTTCATACCAGATCTTTCCTTTAGAACTGTTTTCATTTCATTAAGAGCAGCTTCTAACTCTTCTTTGCTAGATGCTAATACCGCTATATCATCTGCAAATCTAAGCATATCAATCCTTTGTTCTTGCATATTAATTCCAAATGTCTTCCTGCATTTGACAGTATTCATTGTCTCTTCAATGTACAAGCTAAAAATTAATAGGTATAGGGCACATCCCTGTCTCGCCCCTTTCCTAATGTTTACTTCTCTACGTTCCTGCTCTAATTCTATTAATGATGTTTGCTTTTTGTATTAGCTATGTACTATTCCTCTGTACCTATAACTCATTCCAACCTTTTTGAGTATTTCGAACATTTTCTTCATTTTACATTGTCAAATGCTTTTTCCAGATCTACAAACCCTATATACACGCTTTCCCTTTTTCTACTGTTTTCTTCATTATCACTCTCAGAGCTAAAATAGCCTCCCGCGTTCCCCTGTTTCGCCTACACCAAATTTGATCTTCTCCTAGTATTTCTTCAGCTCGTTTTTCCATTCGTCTTTGTACAATTCTAGTTAATATTTTTGACAACGTTTTCTGTTAAACTTATTGCCCGAAAATTTTCACATCTATCCGCGCCTTTCTTTTTTGGTATAGTAACTATGATGTTACGTTTGAAATCTTTGGGTATCTCGCCTGTCTCATAATATAGCTTACAAGTTGGAAGAGACTTTCTGTTACTGCTTGTCCAGCGGCTTTTAGAGTTTCTGTTTGCACCATATCTGTACCCGGCGCTTTACCATTTTTCAGACCCTTTAATGCTAATTCAAATTTATCTCTAAGTATAGGATATCCCAGGTCATCATTTTCATTGTCTGATTCCTATTCCAATGCTGTTAGTTCCTCTCCTGAATATAAATTCTCTATATATTCCTACTATCTAGCTACTTTCTCTACATTTTCTATAATGACGTTTCCTTCCGCGTCCCTTATATTTTTGCTATATAGTTTTATACCCCTAAAATTCATTCTAATTATTTTGTATGCTTCGTCTGTCTTTCCTATTTCCATCTTACTTTGTACCTATTTGCACTTTTCATCAATCCATTGTTTTTTAGCTTTCCTGCATTTGCGAATAATGTCCCATTTTATGGCTTTGTATCTCTGTATCCTTTGTTATCCATGGTTTCTTATTTTGTTTTTGTGTATATCCCAGAATATCTTTGGCCGTCATGCCTAGGCTGGATTCTGTTTCTACTTCTTTAGTATCAGAAATTTTCCCGATATCTTTCAGCAATTCATTTAACTTTTTCAAATCTTTCATGGATTTATCTTTTAGCTTCTCAAAGTCAAAGTGCCTTTTTCCGTTCCTCTTTTTAGACTTTTAAATTTAAGTGCGACCTTCATAATTACGATGTTGTGGTCAGTGCCTATATCTACTTCCGGGTAGTTTCTACAGTCTTTTACTTGTTTTCTAAACCATTGTCTAACAAGAATGTAATCTATTTGATATTTTCCTATATCTTCTGGCATATTCCACGTGTATCGTCTTCAAATAAATCTTACATAATTAATTATTGGATATACGTGACGATAACAATGACAAGCACGTCGAACTTGAAACTAATAAAACATAAAGACAAAAATGGACACCTACCCACAACAGTACATCAATCACTATATTGGCACTAATAATTAAAGAAAACAGCATTAAATAGTCAGTAGTAGTATGTACATCAAACTTATAACATGTCCAGCATGCAAGCAATCTACGTACCGTACAGGAGTGAAGTACACATTAGCTGTTGATCACAGTGTTATGATAATCCCTCACGCAGACTGTAAATGTTTCTGGTAACTTTTCAACCGGTAACAAACAGTTACGCCCAAAAGAAATACATTTATGACAGTTAAATTGAAACTATACCGTTACAATAATGGAAACAAGACACCAAAAATACACATATCTTAACACTATTATGCATGACTTGTTACCAACTATTAAGCAAGTATAAAAATCTAATATATTGCAAATCTACCTAACTAGAATCTTAACCTATGCACGATGTAATACTGTTACGTCTTATCAGTTCATGCATTAAAATTTAAAGGTTTTTTTGTGCCAACCCTACCCCTCCCCCACATATCTGTCACTCTCTTTCAAGGTTGTTGATCTGGGAACTAATATGTCATTAAAATTGAAACTAAACCACTTGTAAGGTATTATCCGTACATGATCAGACTATATTTAGCCTTGTTCGATAACCTTTTTATTAAGGTAATTGACCTACCAAAGCGGCACGTTGATGGTTTAAATGTTGCGTACGAAGTGTTCTACAAAAAATGGATCTATCCGTTTTAAAATAATTCGAGACATCCTCGGCAAACTTCGGACGAATGAATTAATATCGCAAATACTGTAAAAAATAGCCTATTATTTTCAGATGATCTAAAAATCTATCTAGAAATACAGTCGCTTAACGATACAATGTATCTTCCAGAATACTTGAATTCCCTCAATCGCTGGTGTCTAAAGAACAAACTTTACCAAAATTTCAATAAATGCTTAGTTGTTTTTTTCTTTAAAAAGAAGCACATTATATCATTTCCATATCGAGCAGACCTCAAGCGTTGAGAAATAGTTATGGATTTGGGTGCTCCCCTTAAGTCTAAGCTTGATTTCTGGGATCAGAGAGCGAATGTGATATCTAAAGTCATTAAAACATGTGGCTTTATATATTGGATGGTAGAGATTTTATTCCGTCAACGCTTTTATTTCTATACTGTACTTTAGGTTGCTCTTACCTTGAATATGGTTTAATTATTTGGCATCCATTGTACTGTGTTCATATACATGTTCATATACAATTTATATATTTTATATCTGAGGGTGTATATCCATGTAGGAATTTCAATCACATATTGTTACTTAATAGATTTAATTTTACATCGTTGCATTCTCGTAGAGTACTGGATCCTACTAAATTTTTGTTTAACATTTTGCACAGTAAGTTATACTGTCCTTCCCTTTGACGAAGCGTTAATTTTAGTTCCATGACTAAACTCCAGGCAGCATATTATTTTTATATACACTACATAAAGCTAATATACAGGAGTTAATAAAAGAACTCTTTGATTTAAAGTTTTATTTGTACACAGTAAAGTTAAAATAATAGTTATTAAACCTATACAGTATTTAAGAGAATCTTCTCAAGTTTTTTTTGATACCTAATAAAGTTTTATAATATGTGCACCATTTGCTGCCCTGGCCACGTCAAAACGATAATCAGTTTTTTCTGAGGTATTTAGCAACATATCAGGCGTGACGGATGCTCCAGCTGCAACAAGCCTCTCCCTCAAATGAGCAATGTTACAGATCTTCTCGGAATAAACAATGTTTTTTACATGTCCCCAAAAAAAGAAATCTAGTGAAGTCAGATCTGGGCTCCTTGGTGGCCATGCAATCGGCCCACGTCTATCTATTCAACAGTCAGGGAAACGCAAGTTCAACGCATCACGGACACGGTTACTCTAGTGAGGTCGCGTGCCGTCTTGTTGGAAGACAATCGGTGCCTTTTCTAGTTCGATATCATCTATCTGTGGGAAAGCTTAAAGTTCAAGCATTTCACAATAAATATCCCCATTAATTGTCTTCTCTGCAAAGGTGAATGGTCCTACGATACGATCATGCATCAATCCACACCAAATATTGACTTTGGGCAGAGTGTCGCTGATGTTCTATAAATTCATACGGTGACTCAGACCCCCAAATCCTACAGTTGTGTCGGTTGACAGACCCACTTACGTAAAAAGTCGCCTCGTCTGAAAATATAACATTTTCTAAGAAGTTCTCATTTTCTTCAATCCTTCAAAATGTAGACTGCTAAATCGAATCTTTTTACCTTGTCATTGAGCTTGATTTCATGTAGAAGTTCAATCTTATACCCACGTAATTTAAGCCTCTTTCGCATCACTTTGTACACAGTAGACTTAGGTATCCCAATTCCAAACTTTGCCTTGCCAATGACTTTTTTAGGGTTACGAATACAAGATGTACGGATCCGTTCCACATTCTGTTCAGAGACTGAAGGTCTACCCTGTGGCCTAATTTTTAAGACACTGCATGTTTCTCAAAAATGATTATACCACTGCAGAATAGTTTTGTTAGTAGTGTATATCCAACTGCATTCTTTATTCGCATATTGTGTTTACCTATTAAGCTTTGCAACCGCGCTAAAGGCCTTGCATGTATTTTCTATTATTAATTTGTATTTTCGATTTGTTCTGAATTTACATTTTAGAATATGGAACCGGACGGTGAAGCCCTAGCGGAATTTAAACGATTAACAAATCGCAAGCGTACTGGTGGCGTATACAATACTGTTACGTCTTAATTTTGGCTAATACTGCGCATAATATCACTACTAACACAACGCCAAATCTTAGTGCTGTTTCTGAAAATACCAGATCAAATGTTTGTTTACCCTAAATGAAAATAGTTAAATTTAGAGGTGACCCGAAGAAATTCGCTGCATTTAAACCCTTATACGATAATCTCATTCACAATAATAATGCGCTTAGAGATTTCCTATTTGGATGACACCGCTTTGTAGTTAGGTCCAGAAAATTACATGGTTGTTTATAATCTCATAGTTCAACGTTTTACTAATAAACGGTTAATTGCTGGTCATTATTTATCAAAAATATTTTCACTAACTCAACTCCAGGCAGAATTTCCAAAAGTTCCTAATGATTTGTGCGAAACTTTTCAAGCCAACGTTACGCCCTTATCCACATGAACTTACCTAATTTAGCTGAGTACATATTTTTATTTTTTTTCATTCGGCTTATTAGACACAAGATCAAGACAGGAATTTGAGAAACAACATTTGAATCAAACGTTTCCAAGTTTTGATGATTTCATAAAATTTTTACGCAATAAATGTTCCATTTTAATACTGGTGAGTGGTATCAGTATGCCGCCATCAAAAAGTGTGTCTAGTCCATCACAAAAGGCTAGTCTACAACCATTTTATAGAAATGCTACAAACAATAAGCGGTAACGATGTCGTCACAGGAACTTACTGAGCGATGTTTTAGTGGAAAAACGTTGTCCCAGTTTCCTGTACTGCCTGCAGCGATCAATTGCACAAATTTTACAGAAGCCCAAAATTAATAGCTTTATCCCCAAAAGAACGACAATGCATAGTAAAGCAATATCACAGATGCTTTGCGTGTTTATCGCCACAACCTCTTTCGGCTTGTCAACGCTGTGGCAGTAAGATGCACCTCACGCACCTGTGTAGTGACACCTATTTCTTGCAGCCCTCCGACTCCGACTCAAAGCGCGTTAGGGCATTCTTAAACTTCTGATGATTCTACTGAACATTCTCCTGCTCCAGTCTCTCTTGTTCATTCCTGTGCGAGTGAACAGGGAACAGTTGAGCTTCTATCCACGGCTCAGGTACGAATTTTAGCTTGATACGGTAGTTGGCATCGCTCTTGCTAAGTTTTAGAACAAAGCTCGCATTCCAACTTCATCACATTATCGTTAGCAAACAAGATAGGTCTTGAACGCGAGAAATGTCCGCTTGAAATACGCGAAGTAGGCCAGTATCCATTGGCAAAAATTTATTGTCTTGCTACTTGTACAGTGACATCAATATATGACAAAAACATTTCCTTAAATTTACAAGCTGTTGTTTTATCTTGCATAACCGCTGATCTTCCTATAACAAATAGATCTAAGCAAGTATTAGACAAATTTTATTTTCTTCGCTTAAACTGGCGAATCCTGAATTTTACATTTCAGCCCATGTTGATATGTTGTTGGGTGTTCAAGCTGTCTTAGATGCCACACACAACGATGTCTTGCGTTTAACAGGTAAGCCTTCGGTGCTCTTTACCTCGTTTGGTTGGGTCATTATAGGTGACATGCCCGCCAATGGTCAAATACATGTTGGTGTTGCGTTACACGCTAGCATCTTACAAGAACCGTCCCTTCGCGACACGATTCGTACTTTCTGAGAAGTTGAAGAAATATCATTTGCGCCGCAACTGTCTCTTGAAAACGTGGCGTGTGAAAATTATTTCAAGTCTACTACTGAACGAAACTATTTAGGTAAGTATGTGGTACGACTACCTTTCAAAGAAAATGTGTCACGAACACTAAGTTCAACACGGGAATTGGCTGGAAATCGCTTTCTAAAACTGGAAGCTCGGTTTGCGTGCTATAAAAACTTTTATAAATTATACTCAGAAAATATTGCTAACTACAAATTGCAGAGACAACTCACCCAGCTGTGAATCCGTCATGATATATTATGACCCACCATGGCAGCGTGGTTAAGATCACGCCTTATAATACTGAAGTTCGAGGTGTGTTTAGCTCTGCCGATAGGGATATTAATGGCACAAGTCTCAATGAGATTCTTTACCAGGCTCCAAATTACATGCGGATATTAGTCTCGTAACCACAAAATTTCGGATACCTCAAATCGCGCTTACTTGCGATATCCGGCAAATGTTTAAATCTATCGTAATTCATCCCGAAGATAAAAATTTTTACAAATTGTTTGGAGGTTTCACCCTTATGAACCTTTAACTGAATATGAACACACCTGTGTTATTTTGGTGCAACATGTAGCCCTTTTCTTGCCCTTGGCGTTTTATAGCAATTAGTAGAATGTTCAAGGTTCCCTTTCTTCGAATGAGCCGTTGCCGTTGGGTTTTCTGGATTACTTGTCGTTTTCGCCGGTTCAAATCTGCATCCGTGAAGGTATTTGGTCTGAGATGCCAAATTCCTGCAGAGCTAAAGAAATTTACAGCGGTTGTCATAGTGGCAAGAGTAATAAACGCCTGTCCAAATAATCTAGCATTTTGAAATTGTGTAACCACTCGAGCTAGATGTGCTCGCAACCATGCCTTGATTCATGTTTGAGGCAAATGTTCAAGGACTTTACAAAACCAGCATCCTGGGGCTGAACGCGATGTGCACAATGTGGTTGCATGGGACCATTCTGTAAATCCTTTTACATAAAATGAACGAATGACCTTGTACCCATCCAAATTCATGACATTCTCTTAAAGAACCAACCGATTCTCCATCTAGTAATTGAAGATTCAATTGCTTCTGCGGAAATATGAACATAGGAAACATTCCATTTCGGCCATCAATTTGCTTCTTTCTGTAGAAATTAGAGTTCCGGCCTGGCGTTTACGACTTACAGCTAATATTTTGGAATAATTTTTTGCAACCGTCGATACGCCGGTTTCGGCAGCGTTGTGAGTGAACTGCGACGTAATTATATATTTATCACTAGCTTCTTCAGGTAGATTAAAAAAGTTACCAACCGTAATCCTGCGCAGTAAATTTTATTTTTTGTGGCCAAATCAAAATCTAGTGCTCGAAGTTCAATAGGCTCTAAGTCGTAAAAATAGAGCCTACATTAATTTTATATATCCCATTAATTCCGACTATTGCTTATCAGTAAATACAGTCACGTAGTGACCAAATTTGTGTTATGGTCGTATAAGCGAGATTGCCCTGTACTTTAAGACAACCGTTCAAGTGTAGTTTGTGGCACACTGTATTCTTGCGCTTTTTGTATACCATTTTTCCAGAAACATAGCAAAGGACGGCTTAAGTTTTGATTCCAAACATCAAGAATGCTGTTCTGTTTTTCGCTTATACATCCAAATCATCGTGCTATAATTAATGAAAACGCGGTCATGAACAAAAACATATACACCAAATATGGGGCATTGTGGGACACCAAATAAATGTTCCCCACTTTGCCCCCGAGTACCCCGATTTGCTTCATATGACGTAACTAATCAAACATAACTGTGATTCTTACCATTGTTCGTATTCGGACGTGTTAAAAATGTAAGAGCAAGTCTGAAACACACCTCAATCCGTAGGAAAGTTGTTGGAAATGTAGCACAAGTACTTGGCACGCGGTATCAACGCGATTATTTACTTAATAAATAAGAATACTGTGATTTTTCATCTATATTTCGAAACAACAGATACCAATGACCTAGCACGTTTACTTCACACCCAAGTCGACTGACAAATGGACCCAATAGTCGCGTCAATATTCCGATAGCCTGCGATCATTTTTAGAACTCTAATGCCCCGGTCTCCCCTATCTAACACACGATTTCCACCAAAGGTGTTATTGATGTGGAAATTGACTGCAATTAGTAATGGCATGAAAATAGTTTACTTTTCATTTAAAACTCCTATACCCATATACGCGCCCTTTTTAAGCATGAAATGTAATTATTTGGCTACTTTTTTAATTTAGGATGTTCTCAAATGCGTCGCAGGCAAAAAAGAAATTGCCTTCTAACTACAAGTTTTTATTTCAACCGCGAGTTTCTCTTTGTTTGCTACATCTGAATTCAAATAGAATTATTACGTCGAGCTTTATCTCTACGCAACCTTCAAGGTAATACTTAGCTTTCAATCAAATTCATGATGGATGGTAGAGCTGCGGGATAAAACGACCAGTATTATTATTCTAAATCTATACTACGCAAACAACCCCCATTTTACCATTTAGAGTTAGGGTAAAAATTTTATGCAAGATTATTATATACGTTTATGACGCTAGTCAACTTTCAATAGTCTGATATAAATGTCAATAATTCCTGTTATAACTGTAATATTGTTTCTTTTGAAACAATTTAACATTATCAACATATTAGACATTACCGATAAAGAGTAAAAATTTCTTATACTATTTTATACTATTTTATATTGAGCGAATGCTGTCAAATTACTGCAACTTTAAGTTGAACTTTATTTAGATGTTTGTGTAAATTAAACACTTAGAAAGAAAAAGTTTATATCACCCTGGAATCTTTTTTTTATTTCCTTCAATTATAATAATTTAGCATAATTAGTTCTTTAGCATTTATTAGCAAAATTTACTGATTTTAGGAAAAAGTTTTTGCATGCAGGGAAAATGATCTTGATTGTGGCTCGCTTAAGTAACGCAAGATTTACACGCCAATGCAATTTTGACAACCTTTCAAATGCTTTTAGGTATTTACTTAGTAATATTTCGATTCTTTAATGTGATTAAAGGCCATTTAATCACGATATAGTCAAGAAAATTCACTTTATAATAGCATAATTCGTTCTTCTACAGTGAAATATGAAACAAAAGTTAAAATGACATAACCTGAATTTTCTCATAAGTTTTAGTTTATTTGGCGTATTCTTACATACAGTTATTAACAAACATTATTATGCATAGGCTTCAAAATATGCACAATTTATATCAGAATATACGCTATTGAGGATTTAGTTACATAATTTATGTATATACAAATATTTATCAATTCTTTTATATCTAACCTACGACACTTGTAATATTTACAAGCACCATTTATTAAAGGTGGCAGGCGATTTCTCCAATTTACACAAAATGACCCATTATAGCGAGTGGTCGTGAGCTCTTGATTCAATACCGCATTGTATACAATGGTTTTATTTTCCAATGAATAAACATTATTATTTATATGCCCACGACTAATGAGCTCTAAAATCGCAGGGTAAGTAACTTTTAAAAACGAAACCCTGTACTATTTATCGTGGGTTTAATGATCAACAGTACACCTTTAAATAAAAACCAAATATAATATGTCCGAGTCAATTTCGATATCCTCACACAACGACGGTATAATAGTTACTACCAAATGCAGAGAGCGTGCTCTAAACTTAGTATATTATTTATGGTATAGTTTTATATTTCAGATTACACAAGAAGATACGTGGAATGTTGTTTAAAATCAATTTAAAAATAAAAATTTGATACAAGAGTTACCTGTAAATATTTCAGAAGATGTAAAAAATCTTATACAGGACATACAGCTGCAATTTCGGATGTAGAAATAAAGCTGGGTTATGTTACGGATCTAAATGGAATAATTTGATTTTAGTAGAATATTCTTAGGTTCAGGACTACTATAATATAATTAACAGGAAATGAATTTCGATACAATATACTTGCACATAGCTTGCCAAAATTTTTGGGTGCACTCTGCTCGACTGGGATTGAAGTAACTAGTACTTGAAACTGCTTCTTTTCGTTGTTATTTCAGTTGATGAACTTAGTCATACGGCTATTTTGCCTTTATATAATATAACACCAACGAATCTTCTTCAATGATATATATATATATATATATATGTAATTTGCAGGTTAGAATTAGTTAGATAGGTCATAGGACAATTTAGGGTAGGCTGCCGTGTGTAAATATTATTTATTAGAAAGTTAAATAGGTGTCTTAAAATCTATTGCAACGATTAATTAGTTTAGAGTAGGAACTTAGAGTTAATTTTACTTCAATTTCAGCTTTGCCGTTATTTGCAAGGAATTTTCATAATCTATTAGCGAGAGAAACAATTAATGTTAAGTATTTATCATAAAAGTCAATTCGTTATGGTACAGTGTAAGGATGCAGCCTTAATTATAGTAGAGTCAGTGTATGATACTTAAAAGCTTTGTTATTTTACTTTAGCGTAAAATTAATAATTTCAAGGGCATAATTTTAGTGAAGTAGAAACATTAATTTAGTATAGTTTAGCGTATGTAAATACTATAGGGGATAATTTAGCATAAGATAGCATTTAAAAATATCAGGTTGGTAGACAGAGACAGTTTCTGAGTATGAAAGTGCACGTTCTGGGTAACGATTTATTTCAAGGGTAAGGAGCGTTGTCAATATTTTCTACGAATGGAAATGGACGTTAAAGCAGGCAGGGATCGATATGAAAACAAAGACAGAGTGTTTTAGCATATAAACGATGGAGATAAAACTGTTCGGTGTTGGATTAACTAGAAAACGAGGATAGATTTGAGGATAGAGGCAAGAGTGGGTTGGAAAATGTTTGTAATTGGACGTCACAAGTAGAAGGGCGACACGCGACAGTCTAAAATTAAGAGGGGGTACACATGTGAGAGGGATTCGTAAACGAAGCATGAGAGGAAAAATTTTCGGAAGTAAGAGAGAGAGATTAGGCTAGGTTCGTCTCACATGTGCGGCGTGAATCTAATAGGAATTGATGTTAGTTGAGGCTAGTTTCGGAGAAGCAAAGCAGCCGTTGGACGGTTGGAAATTATTTTCGCGATAATTTGTTGTGTTCAAGTGTCAAGATTCTGGGATTTTCAAAACCGTTGATGTTTGTTTACAAAATTACGAAGAATTATTAGAGGCCAACTTGGGATTTTGGAATTTAGTTTCGGTTGAGATTTTGGGTTTCGAGAAGTGTTGCAACGGCTAGGAGGTTACCAAAAAAGCTAGTTTATGTAGGGTGGTGAATTGTTAGAAAAGGAAATAATAGGGGGGTACTTTTGGGTCTATATAAACACCAGGAGGTGGTGAGAGGCTCTTTTCTGTTCTTCGCTTGTCATCGACCCTAATACAAATAGTAGTCAATATTATTCAGTGTTTATGAAGTTGTTATTTATAATTATACACAAGTTGGTGTGCGGTACTACTTGCCGTTTAGAAAATCTTGAAGTACGTTTAGAAATAAAAGCGAAGCCTATCAAAGTCATGTAAGTATTGACTACAGTTTACTTTGGTTATTGGGCTTGCCAGACGTCCTAAGATGGATTAGCGATTGTTAATGCATCGAGTAGTGTTTTACTGATGTTGTATGGAACAGTAGAGGAGTTTGGGAAGTTTGGATGCATTATCGATGGCTAGTTGGAGAGACTTGGATAGCTGCGTACTTGCAGGAATGGTGTAACTCAACCTGGGAGCGGTTTCATAATTTATAGACATTGTCGAGGGCAACATCATCAATGGTTGGATTGCAGATACATGCGGTGTGATATTTCAAGGTAACTGAATTTTATAAAACATTGTTGTTGAACTTATTTGATGTGTTTTGACGTTTTGTGTTTTTTGAGTGCATTTTTATGAATTTTATGCACTTAAGAATTTATTGAACTTTATAATTAAATGAAAATGCGTTTATGTACAGATGGGTATTTAAAATAATTGTATAAAGGTTGTTTATGTACAAAGTAAAGGGGACTTTTTGTTGTTGCTGTGCTATAATTTTGTGCACATGTTTAAAAGTGTTTTACTGTGAGCTCATATTAAAACAGGGGTTAAAGTCAGGCATGAGTTTAATCCGTTTACTTTAAATAGGGTATTTGTATAATGAGAAATTTTGATCTAATAACAATTTTGAAAAGGAATTGTTTCCCAATGGAGGATTTGTAATTTTATGTATGTGAACCGTTATAATTGAAAAGGTTTTGGAAGTTGTAATTTTTTGTTTAAATAGAATGTGATGAATTTTGGTAGTTGCGTTTTGTTGGATATGATTGTAGGGAAGTATTTTTCGGATTGCAGCAAAGTTGCTGGTAGGTGAGGTTTGATTTTCAGCAGCCCAGGTACGCATCCTAGGTATATTCGCAAAATTTATAGTGTATAACCAAGGAACAGCCGAGAAGGAACAGTAGAGAAAAAATACGCCCAATTTGAGGAGCACGATTCATCCAGGAACAGCATAACAAAATGACGACCCAACGGTGGTGCTTGAGTCAACAGACCCTAGTTTTCAGGGGAACTGCATAACAATAACGTTAAGTTTAATAAATGTGAGAACTAAACCACTAACTTTTTTTGAACGAAATTTATTCCAATACTCAAAACACAGTCAATTAGTTTTTATATATATAACAACAACTGGTTATTTCTTGTATAACCAAGTCGCACGTGCAGTTTTGAACGTTCGCTAAAGTGTAGATAGCTTTTCCTGTAAACAACGCAACTATGATATAAAGAACATGTCTGCTTGTATTAACATGTTGAAATGCGACCTCAGCATAGCCCTTTCGTAATAGTTATTTCGAATACCTCGTCAATGATGTTATAAATGCGACGATTTGGTTTATAAGATCTATCCATGTAATATATAATTAATTAACCTTAATTATTATAGCACAACTACCATGATACCATCTTTACTGTTATTTAATCTACATTAATCTTCGTTGCTATTTAAATTATGAACGCCCTTTAACACTATGCAAACTTAAAAATTGTACCGAAGCGACTACTGTAAACTTAGAGATGCTGCAATATAATGGATCCAACAGTCTTTCATTAAAGACTTGGATATTGTTGGTTTGACGTAAATTCCAGTTCGACTGTTGTCAACACTACAGCTGTTTGAGTGTCTTGTTTTTGTAATACTTCAATCACAAGAGGACGCTGATAATCAAGATAAATTCTATAGCTTGCTAACATTTTTGTTGTTAATATGAATTAATGCCGTAGCCCTCGGTAAACCAAACCGTTTAATTATTTACATAAAGTATTTTATTCTAAAAATTTATGTAATTAAAACCTCCACAATAATTAGAACTTGTTTAATTACAAAAACATACATGAACGCTTTATTACTAGGACTTAAGTCAATGATTACCTTCTATAAGAAATATAAACAACGATCAGTTTTCCACCTGATTAAGCACTAAAAGTAGTATAAATTATTTGAAGTCTATTTTAACATCTCAGGTATTTATTTAAAATTTTAAGCGATAAAGAATAACTAACATTTTTTAAGATCCACTGATGATTACATCTACACCGTACTCAGATCATTATGATATGATAACAATTTTTTATTAAATACATTCATAAGACATTTTTGATGTAGCTTGACATAAATTTCATCAGTTAACATTTACTTAAGAAAACTTAATTTAGAGTTGTAAATACCTGTAACAACAAGAAAATAATCTTTAATTTAATAGATGTACATATATTTCTTCTATCATACTTTTTATTAAATTTACTAACGTAATAATCTATCAAAAACGTAACTTTAAGATTAAAATTTGTCTTCTATGTTGCTTGCAGAACGCCGATAAAATAGATTACAAATTACTCAAAATATGCTTTAAGTCGTAAAATAAATTAAAGTATAAAACTTTGCTCGTAACTTACATGTAGTTTGATTTAAGAAAAAATAACTAAATGACCCGTTCCAATTCAATTCCTGTTTAAATACTAAAATTCTAAATATGTTGTTTTTCCATTTTATTCTTGATCTACTTCAAAGCAAGGTACATTCGGGCGATGTAATAATTACGTAGATATCGCGTTCTAATGAACTAATTAAGTAAAGTTACCGTGGTCGTAAATCTTGCCTTTTTTGCAATTGCACGTAGTCGATGGTTGCTGTTTCCTTCTCTCTGTAATACGTAGCTATTAAAATGTGTATCTTATATTTCCGGCAGAAGCGCGTTCCTTGAATTGGGGCGTTAATTCATTGATATAAAATAATTGGCTTATTTAATTACTTTTATAACATTTCCAGTAAATGACGTATTCTTTTATTAAATAACGAGACACTCGAAAATTCTGGAATCAATTTAAAACTACCTTCTTTAAAAGAAAGTTTATCATCACAATTAAGTCTCCAGTCCTGGACCTGGTTAGACGCGTACCTCCAATGTTACTTATTCTGAACTAACCCACATATTTCCCTGAAATTTCCACAGCCTACATCATTCACTATCTGCGTGCAATACTCTGATCTAGGTCTACCTCTACCTCTCATTTTTCCTATCTCTACCTGTAATATATATCCCGCACTATTTCCCAAATGCCTTAAATGTATCAAAATAAATACAGGTCTATCTCTAAAACATTTTGCCAGTAAACCAATAAGGATTTTGTAAAGGATATGGTACGCACACAGCAGTCGCAAAGGTAAATAGTGAAATTGCAGTGGCAATGAAAAATAAAAAACCTACATTTCTGGTACTACTCGATTAGAGCAAATGTAGTAAATCTGGAACTATTAATTGCAAAACTACATTACATTGGTTTTGCTGTATATGGTTTCAGAGCTATTTGCTACAAAGATGTCAATGTGCAAAACTAAATAATGAAACATCAAACATAGCGTTCACTGGTATTGGGGTGTGCAGGGAAGCGTTCTGCGGTCGCTTCTATTTTCCATATTTATCTATGATTTGTCAAATTGTCTCGCTTCATGTGCTTATCACATATATGCAGATGACATCCAACGTGCAATCACTTACTCACTGAGTACATTTATACTGCAGCAAACTACATGAACTCTATTTTAAGTGAATTGCATAATTGGTGCACCAGGAATAGCCTCAAACTAAACCCCAACAAAACAGTGGCAATAATAATAGGTACCTACAAAATTAAATTGAAGGCAGACTTAAAAGGCATCAACCTAAAATAGATAACGCCAAAATCAAATGGGTAGGCAACAATATCTAAATTTTCAGAGCCATGTTAAAAGATTAGCACAACTGCATACCTAAAACTTAAAGAGTTGTACAGATTTAAGTATTTCCTCGACCAATCGACTAAAATAAAATTGGTTAAACCACTTATCTACCCAAATTTTGAATACTGCAGCCTTGTGTTATTATACGTATACAACATAAGCAAACAAACAAAAATTACAACGAATATAGAACTCTAGAATGAGCTATGCTTGCTGTTTACCGCAGAGAGCACATCTCACCATCTCTAAAAGTAAATAATGAAATGCTCGTAGATTTTTGTACTTTCTTATATAAACCGGTTAATACAGCAGGTATCCTACTTTCTCTTTTTCAAACACTTGTTAAGCGGTCAGATATTCACAACACTGACATCAGATGGGACAACTACACAGAACCACAACACAAAACAACTAAATGTAAATCATGTTTTATGTATGTAGCGCCACCCTACTAAATTATGCTTTTAAACTGCTTCATTTAAATCCAACTCTATTTAAAGTAGAAATTAAACATATTTTATAACGATAAAACTGCATTTAAAAATTTTGGAGGACGTCTCATGAAGCATGGAGGACGATACAGCATGTAGCATTAAGGTCACAACAACCCAAGGAAAGTGGAAGACTTCTGTAGCAGAACTTTCTCTTTTGTGTTGTATTATTCATACGGCATACTATAATATGAGACAGGCAGCGGTTCTGGATATTGTACTCAATTTCAATTATATTAATACAATAAATTTGTATTAGATTTCATTTGATTTATTGCAATATGTAGCTTCAGTCAAATCGAGCTCAAATCTATATACATTACGCTTTTATACCATCATTTTGAACGAATCAAGCAATGAAGCTATGCTGAAAATTATTTAGTTAGTTCACCCCGATAAGAGTCAACTGTAGCTAAAAAATTAAATACTGTATTTTTATCCTGTCTCCTGTTCTTATGTTGGATTGTCACGCTAAAAAACCCTCCTCTCTCAGTGATCGTTTGAATTTGGAAAATAATATTTGATGAAAACAAATGTAAATAAATACTCGTTTAAAGAGGTTATAAAATTTCTGTTACTTTTGAAGTAGACTACAGTCTCTGCTTCACTGATAAAGTAAGCAATTGTTAATGTGTAGATGTTTAACAAATACGTTACATTCACAATATTTGAAAAAAATTGAAAAATTCAATGAAACAGCTTGTTGTGTGCCATGGCTATCAATAAACAAAAGTAATAGATCGCTCATAACTTAGTATGCGTAAGAGGAGCGCGTCAGTAAAGACGGAAAAGAAAATCATTAACGAAATGCTAGCCAGAATTAGGTGTAACAAAAAAAGGAAGAAAAAGAAACGAATTCCACGCTAACATAGTCAGAGCTGGGTGGGGGTGATATAAAGAACGAAGCAATATGACACACGACCCAATTTGCACTTTTTGGAATATCAGTACTTGAAAACATAATTAAACACAAAATATAACTCTAATGAATAATAATATGAATTTAAACTGCAAAGCAGTGTTAAATTGCTGGTTTAAAGACGAACATCTGCATTCTTTACTCCTCACGTACTAATATTAAATATAAATTATATCTAAATAACAATTAAACTAAAGGATGCTTTGTAAATAAAAGAACTAGGCCATTATACATTCCTAAAATATTGAGGAATATTTTTGTCTAAATACACTAAGTAGCATTTAACAACAGTGATTTATAACATTTTGCACTAGCACAGCTACCAACTAACTAATTACAATTACACAACGGTTAAAATATAATAAAAAGACGAACTCTGCTTGCGTCTCTTGAACCCGATAATACATGGAAGCCATGACCACAAGCAATTTCAAATACTAAATACACCAATAAACCTAAATAAATATCAAATAAATCTTCATCATCATTAGGTCTTCAGTCCTAGAACTGGTTGGACGCGTACCCTCATTGTTTCCTAGTCTGAACAAACCTACACATTTCACTGACATTTTCTCAGTCTGCATCTCTCCCTATCTGTGTGCGAAAGTCTGATCTCGGTCTACCCCTACCTATCTTATCCTATCTCTGCTTGTAATATATCCCGTACTATTTCCCAGAAATGCCTTAGAACGTATCCTGTCTTTCTATTTCTCCTATTTTTTCGTTTTCCCCAGATATCTTCATTCTTCTACTATTTTTACATCCAATTTGATATTAACTTTGTCTGTTCATGCTACCATCTTCATACATCTGAAGCACAACATTCCAGAAGGCTTCTATCTCTTTCTGTCTGCTTTTCCTACTGCCCCTATTCCATAGATGTACTGTGTTGTGCTCCACACTATGCTTTGAACGGTTTTCTTCTTGTATCTATGTTTATTGTCTTTGAACATAGCTGCTGTTCTTTCTTGTTTGATGAAGTTCGGTCACCTTCTATTGTTTTATAGTTTATACCTTATTTCCCTGATATTCAGTGGTATGTGAAGGAGGGTAAGCAGTCTTTGACTGCCAAGTTCCCCCAGCACTTTGTCGAATTAATAGTTTTCCAATTTATCCTTTAGCACAATCAACATTAGTTGAAAATATTTCACAACTACACTCGTAGTTGTTTATAATAATCATCAGATTTAAGAGTACTTATTTTTCGTCATTGGGTTTTACGTCTTGAGACTGGCTGGACTTGTGCCTCAGCTTATTTATGTTTTGAGCTAGCCTACCCAGTTTCCGGCAATTTTCACAACAGCCTATATACAGTTCATTTACATTTCCAATGCTCCACCAGAAGGTACTACATTGGCCAGGAGGCGAGTTTTTTGTTGCCTGGAAATTTAGAATTTTGCCGAACCCTTGCGTTCCAGGCAAGGTAGGGATCTTTAACGTGCGTGACAACACTCATACACGGGACCTCCATTTAACCTCTCATCCGAACGAGGGCGTAATTTTTGCGAAAATGCTCACCTGCCATTTTTCAAGCAGTCGGCCGTGTCGGGATTTGAACCCGGGACCTTGGGATCCGTAGTCTTACGCTTACTACATTGATCCACGGCGACGCCACAGCCTATATACAGTTCGATTCCCTTCTATTGTTTTCTAATTATATGCCCTATTTCACCGAGATTCAGTAGTATGTGAAGGGGGTTAATCAGCCTGTGGCTGCCAAGGATCCCCATATACTTAGACATGTGCCGTACTAATAGTTTTCCAGCAAATCCTTTCGTACAATTAACATTAGTTGAGAGTATATTATAGTAATCACCATGTTTAAGTACAGTTATTATTTTTTTCATTAGTTTTCCATCTTGCGAGTGGTTGGAAGCGTACCTCCATTGATTACTATTCTGAGCTAGCCTACTCACTTCCCTGAAATTCTCTCAGCCTACATCTTTCACTATCTGTGTGCAGTAGTCTAACCTAGGTCTACCTTTACTTCTCTTTTTCCTATCTCTGCTTCCAATGTATTCCGCACTATTCCCTCATGTCTTAGTATGTGGTCTATCATCCTATCTCTCCTATTTTCTACTGTTTCCACATACTTCTTTCATCCCCTACCATTTCTAGTACCTCTTTGTTCTGAACTTTGTCTGTCCATGATATCTTCATCATACGTCTGTACCGCCACATTTCAAAGGCTTCTACCTTTTTCTTATCTACTTTTCCTACTGTCCAGGCTTCGCAGCTATACAGTGCTGTGCTCCACACATATGTTTTAAGCAATCTTTTCCTTGTTTCTGTTTGTGGTCTTTAAGCACAGTAGTTGCTTTTTCTTGTTAAATGTAGCACGACCTTGTGCTAATCTTTGTTTTATATCTTTTGTGCTTTTCCCATCTTGCGTTACTTGACTTTCTAGGTAGCAGAAATCCTTAACCTCTTGTAAGTTTTCGTTACCTATTTGTTTCCTTGTTTCCGATTTATTTTCCCCTCTTTTACATGCTAGAACTTTAGTTTTATTTTTGTTAATTTTCATACCAGATCTTTCCTTTAGAACTGTTTTCATTTCATTAAGAGCAGCTTCTAACTCTTCTTTGCTAGATGCTAATACCGCTATATCATCTGCAAATCTAAGCATATCAATCCTTTGTTCTTGCATATTAATTCCAAATGTCTTCCTGCATTTGACAGTATTCATTGTCTCTTCAATGTACAAGCTAAAAATTAATAGGTATAGGGCACATCCCTGTCTCGCCCCTTTCCTAATGTTTACTTCTCTACGTTCCTGCTCTAATTCTATTAATGATGTTTGCTTTTTGTATTAGCTATGTACTATTCCTCTGTACCTATAACTCATTCCAACCTTTTTGAGTATTTCGAACATTTTTCTTCATTTTACATTGTCAAATGCTTTTTCCAGATCTACAAACCCTATATACACGCTTTCCCCTTTTTCTACTGTTTTCTTCATTATCACTCTCAGAGCTAAAATAGCCTCCCGCGTTCCCCTGTTTCGCCTACACCAAATTTGATCTTCTCCTAGTATTTCTTCAGCTCGTTTTTCCATTCGTCTTTGTACAATTCTAGTTAATATTTTTGACAACGTTTTCTGTTAAACTTATTGCCCGAAAATTTTCACATCTATCCGCGCCTTTCTTTTTTGGTATAGTAACTATGATGTTACGTTTGAAATCTTTGGGTATCTCGCCTGTCTCATAATATAGCTTACAAGTTGGAAGAGACTTTCTGTTACTGCTTGTCCAGCGGCTTTTAGAGTTTCTGTTTGCACCATATCTGTACCCGGCGCTTTACCATTTTTCAGACCCTTTAATGCTAATTCAAATTTATCTCTAAGTATAGGATATCCCAGGTCATCATTTTCATTGTCTGATTCCTATTCCAATGCTGTTAGTTCCTCTCCTGAATATAAATTCTCTATATATTCCTACTATCTAGCTACTTTCTCTACATTTTCTATAATGACGTTTCCTTCCGCGTCCCTTATATTTTTGCTATATAGTTTTATACCCCTAAAATTCATTCTAATTATTTTGTATGCTTCGTCTGTCTTTCCTATTTCCATCTTACTTTGTACCTATTTGCACTTTTCATCAATCCATTGTTTTTTAGCTTTCCTGCATTTGCGAATAATGTCCCATTTTATGGCTTTGTATCTCTGTATCCTTTGTTATCCATGGTTTCTTATTTTGTTTTTGTGTATATCCCAGAATATCTTTGGCCGTCATGCCTAGGCTGGATTCTGTTTCTACTTCTTTAGTATCAGAAATTTTCCCGATATCTTTCAGCAATTCATTTAACTTTTTTTCAAATCTTTCATGGATTTATCTTTTAGCTTCTCAAAGTCAAAGTGCCTTTTTCCGTTCCTCTTTTTTAGACTTTTAAATTTAAGTGCGACCTTCATAATTACGATGTTGTGGTCAGTGCCTATATCTACTTCCGGGTAGTTTCTACAGTCTTTTACTTGTTTTCTAAACCATTGTCTAACAAGAATGTAATCTATTTGATATTTTCCTATATCTTCTGGCATATTCCACGTGTATCGTCTTCAAATAAATCTTACATAATTAATTATTGGATATACGTGACGATAACAATGACAAGCACGTCGAACTTGAAACTAATAAAACATAAAGACAAAAATGGACACCTACCCACAACAGTACATCAATCACTATATTGGCACTAATAATTAAAGAAAACAGCATTAAATAGTCAGTAGTAGTATGTACATCAAACTTATAACATGTCCAGCATGCAAGCAATCTACGTACCGTACAGGAGTGAAGTACACATTAGCTGTTGATCACAGTGTTATGATAATCCCTCACGCAGACTGTAAATGTTTCTGGTAACTTTTCAACCGGTAACAAACAGTTACGCCCAAAAGAAATACATTTATGACAGTTAAATTGAAACTATACCGTTACAATAATGGAAACAAGACACCAAAAATACACATATCTTAACACTATTATGCATGACTTGTTACCAACTATTAAGCAAGTATAAAAATCTAATATATTGCAAATCTACCTAACTAGAATCTTAACCTATGCACGATGTAATACTGTTACGTCTTATCAGTTCATGCATTAAAATTTAAAGGTTTTTTTGTGCCAACCCTACCCCTCCCCCACATATCTGTCACTCTCTTTCAAGGTTGTTGATCTGGGAACTAATATGTCATTAAAATTGAAACTAAACCACTTGTAAGGTATTATCCGTACATGATCAGACTATATTTAGCCTTGTTCGATAACCTTTTTATTAAGGTAATTGACCTACCAAAGCGGCACGTTGATGGTTTAAATGTTGCGTACGAAGTGTTCTACAAAAAATGGATCTATCCGTTTTAAAATAATTCGAGACATCCTCGGCAAACTTCGGACGAATGAATTAATATCGCAAATACTGTAAAAAATAGCCTATTATTTTCAGATGATCTAAAAATCTATCTAGAAATACAGTCGCTTAACGATACAATGTATCTTCCAGAATACTTGAATTCCCTCAATCGCTGGTGTCTAAAGAACAAACTTTACCAAAATTTCAATAAATGCTTAGTTGTTTTTCTTTAAAAGAAGCACATTATATCATTTCCATATCGAGCAGACCTCAAGCGTTGAGAAATAGTTATGGATTTGGGTGCTCCCTTAAGTCTAAGCTTGATTTCTGGGATCAGAGAGCGAATGTGATATCTAAAGTCATTAAAACATGTGGCTTTATATATTGGATGGTAGAGATTTTATTCCGTCAACGCTTTTATTTCTATACTGTACTTTAGGTTGCTCTTACCTTGAATATGGTTTAATTATTTGGCATCCATTGTACTGTGTTCATATACATGTTCATATACAATTTATATATTTTATATCTGAGGGTGTATATCCATGTAGGAATTTCAATCACATATTGTTACTTAATAGATTTAATTTTACATCGTTGCATTCTCGTAGAGTACTGGATCCTACTAAATTTTTGTTTAACATTTTGCACAGTAAGTTATACTGTCCTTCCCTTTTGACGAAGCGTTAATTTTTAGTTCCATGACTAAACTCCAGGCAGCATATTATTTTTTATATACACTACATAAAGCTAATATACAGGGAGTTAATAAAAGAACTCTTTGATTTAAAGTTTTATTTGTACACAGTAAAGTTAAAATAATAGTTATTAAACCTATACAGTATTTAAGAGAATCTTCTCAAGTTTTTTTTGATACCTAATAAAGTTTTATAATATGTGCACCATTTGCTGCCCTGGCCACGTCAAAACGATAATCAGTTTTTTCTGAGGTATTTAGCAACATATCACAGCGTGACGGATGCTCCAGCTGCAACAAGCCTCTCCCTCAAATGAGCAATGTTACAGATCTTCTCGGAATAAACAATGTTTTTTACATGTCCCCAAAAAGAAATCTAGTGAAGTCAGATCTGGGCTCCTTGGTGGCCATGCAATCGGCCCACGTCTATCTATTCAACAGTCAGGAAACGCAAGTTCAACGCATCACGGACACGGTTACTCTAGTGAGGTCGCGTGCCGTCTTGTTGGAAGACAATCGGTGCCTTTTCTAGTTCGATATCATCTATCTGTGGGAAAGCTTATAGTTCAAGCATTTCACAATAAATATCCCCATTAATTGTCTTCTCTGCAAAGGTGAATGGTCCTACGATACGATCATGCATCAATCCACACCAAATATTGACTTTGGGCAGAGTGTCGCTGATGTTCTATAAATTCATACGGTGACTCAGACCCCAAATCCTACAGTTGTGTCGGTTGACAGACCCACTTACGTAAAAGTCGCCTCGTCTGAAAATATAACATTTTCTAAGAAGTTCTCATTTTCTTCAATCCTTCAAAATGTAGACTGCTAAATCGAATCTTTTACCTTGTCATTGAGCTTGATTTCATGTAGAAGTTCAATCTTATACCCACGTAATTTAAGCCTCTTTCGCATCACTTTGTACACAGTAGACTTAGGTATCCCAATTCCAAACTTTGCCTTGCCAATGACTTTTTAGGGTTACGAATACAAGATGTACGGATCCGTTCCACATTCTGTTCAGAGACTGAAGGTCTACCCTGTGGCCTAATTTTTAAGACACTGCATGTTTCTCAAAAATGATTATACCACTGCAGAATAGTTTTGTTAGTAGTGTATATCCAACTGCATTCTTTATTCGCATATTGTGTTTACCTATTAAGCTTTGCAACCGCGCTAAATGCCTTGCATGTATTTTCTATTATTAATTTGTATTTTCGATTTGTTCTGAATTTACATTTTAGAATATGGAACCGGACGGTGAAGCCCTAGCGGAATTTAAACGATTAACAAATCGCAAGCGTACTGGTGGCGTATACAATACTGTTACGTCTTAATTTTGGCTAATACTGCGCATAATATCACTACTAACACAACGCCAAATCTTAGTGCTGTTTCTGAAAATACCAGATCAAATGTTTGTTTACCCTAAATGAAAATAGTTAAATTTAGAGGTGACCCGAAGAAATTCGCTGCATTTAAACCCTTATACGATAATCTCATTCACAATAATAATGCGCTTAGAGATTTCCTATTTGGATGACACCGCTTTGTAGTTAGGTCCAGAAAATTACATGGTTGTTTATAATCTCATAGTTCAACGTTTTACTAATAAACGGTTAATTGCTGGTCATTATTTATCAAAAATATTTTCACTAACTCAACTCCAGGCAGAATTTCCAAAAGTTCCTAATGATTTGTGCGAAACTTTTCAAGCCAACGTTACGCCCTTATCCACATGAACTTACCTAATTTAGCTGAGTACATATTTTTATTTTTTTTCATTCGGCTTATTAGACACAAGATCAAGACAGGAATTTGAGAAACAACATTTGAATCAAACGTTTCCAAGTTTTGATGATTTCATAAAATTTTTACGCAATAAATGTTCCATTTTAATACTGATGAGTGGTATCAGTATGCCGCCATCAAAAAGTGTGTCTAGTCCATCACAAAAGGCTAGTCTACAACCATTTTATAGAAATGCTACAAACAATAAGCGGTAACGATGTCGTCACAGGAACTTACTGAGCGATGTTTTAGTGGAAAAAACGTTGTCCCAGTTTCCTGTACTGCCTGCAGCGATCAATTGCACAAATTTTACAGAAGCCCAAAATTAATAGCTTTATCCCCAAAAGAACGACAATGCATAGTAAAGCAATATCACAGATGCTTTGCGTGTTTATCGCCACAACCTCTTTCGGCTTGTCAACGCTGTGGCAGTAAGATGCACCTCACGCACCTGTGTAGTGACACCTATTTCTTGCAGCCTCCGACTCCGACTCAAAGCGCGTTAGGGCATTCTTAAACTTCTGATGATTCTACTGAACATTCTCCTGCTCCAGTCTCTCTTGTTCATTCCTGTGCGAGTGAACAGGGAACAGTTGAGCTTCTATCCACGGCTCAGGTACGAATTTTAGCTTGATACGGTAGTTGGCATCGCTCTTGCTAAGTTTTAGAACAAAGCTCGCATTCCAACTTCATCACATTATCGTTAGCAAACAAGATAGGTCTTGAACGCGAGAAATGTCCGCTTGAAATACGCGAAGTAGGCCAGTATCCATTGGCAAAAATTTATTGTCTTGCTACTTGTACAGTGACATCAATATATGACAAAAACATTTCCTTAAATTTACAAGCTGTTGTTTTATCTTGCATAACCGCTGATCTTCCTATAACAAATAGATCTAAGCAAGTATTAGACAAATTTTATTTTCTTCGCTTAAACTGGCGAATCCTGAATTTTACATTTCAGCCCATGTTGATATGTTGTTGGGTGTTCAAGCTGTCTTAGATGCCACACACAACGATGTCTTGCGTTTAACAGGTAAGCCTTCGGTGCTCTTTACCTCGTTTGGTTGGGTCATTATAGGTGACATGCCCGCCAATGGTCAAATACATGTTGGTGTTGCGTTACACGCTAGCATCTTACAAGAACCGTCCCTTCGCGACACGATTCGTACTTTCTGAGAGGTTGAAGAAATATCATTTGCGCCGCAACTGTCTCTTGAAAACGTGGCGTGTGAAAATTATTTCAAGTCTACTACTGAACGAAACTATTTAGGTAAGTATGTGGTACGACTACCTTTCAAAGAAAATGTGTCACGAACACTAAGTTCAACACGGGAATTGGCTGGAAATCGCTTTCTAAAACTGGAAGCTCGGTTTGCGTGCTATAAAAACTTTTATAAATTATACTCAGAAAATATTGCTAACTACAAATTGCAGAGACAACTCACCCAGCTGTGAATCCGTCATGATATATTATGACCCACCATGGCAGCGTGGTTAAGATCACGCCTTATAATACTGAAGTTCGAGGTGTGTTTAGCTCTGCCGATAGGGATATTAATGGCACAAGTCTCAATGAGATTCTTTTACCAGGCTCCAAATTACATGCGGATATTAGTCTCGTAACCACAAAATTTCGGATACCTCAAATCGCGCTTACTTGCGATATCCGGCAAATGTTTAAATCTATCGTAATTCATCCCGAAGATAAAAAATTTTTACAAATTGTTTGGAGGTTTCACCCTTATGAACCTTTAACTGAATATGAACACACCTGTGTTATTTTTGGTGCAACATGTAGCCCTTTTCTTGCCCTTGGCGTTTTATAGCAATTAGTAGAATGTTCAAGGTTCCCTTTCTTCGAATGAGCCGTTGCCGTTGGGTTTTCTGGATTACTTGTCGTTTTCGCCGGTTCAAATCTGCATCCGTGAAGGTATTTGGTCTGAGATGCCAAATTCCTGCAGAGCTAAAGAAATTTACAGCGGTTGTCATAGTGGCAAGAGTAATAAACGCCTGTCCAAATAATCTAGCATTTTGAAATTGTGTAACCACTGAGCTAGATGTGCTCGCAACCATGCCTTGATTCATGTTTGAGGCAAATGTTCAAGGACTTTACAAAACCAGCATCCTGGGGCTGAACGCGATGTGCACAATGTGGTTGCATGGGACCATTCTGTAAATCCTTTTACATAAAATGAACGAATGACCTTGTACCCATCCAAATTCATGACATTCTCTTAAAGAACCAACCGATTCTCCATCTAGTAATTGAAGATTCAATTGCTTCTGCGGAAATATGAACATAGGAAACATTCCATTTCGGCCATCAATTTGCTTCTTTCTGTAGAAATTAGAGTTCCGGCCTGGCGTTTACGACTTACAGCTAATATTTTGGAATAATTTTTTGCAACCGTCGATACGCCGGTTTCGGCAGCGTTGTGAGTGAACTGCGACGTAATTATATATTTATCACTAGCTTCTTCAGGTAGATTAAAAAAGTTACCAACCGTAATCCTTCGCAGTAAATTTTATTTTTTGTGGCCAAATCAAAATCTAGTGATCGAAGTTCAATAGGCTCTAAGTCGTAAAAATAGAGCCTACATTAATTTTATATATCCCATTAATTCCGACTATTGCTTATCAGTAAATACAGTCACGTAGTGACCAAATTTGTGTTATGGTCGTATAAGCGAGATTGCCCTGTACTTTAAGACAACCGTTCAAGTGTAGTTTGTGGCACACTGTATTCTTGCGCTTTTTGTATACCATTTTTCCAGAAACATAGCAAAGGACGGCTTAAGTTTTGATTCCAAACATCAAGAATGCTGTTCTGTTTTTCGCTTATACATCCAAATCATCGTGCTATAATTAATGAAAACGCGGTCATGAACAAAAACATATACACCAAATATGGGGCATTGTGGGACACCAAATAAATGTTCCCCACTTTGCCCCCGAGTACCCCGATTTGCTTCATATGACGTAACTAATCAAACATAACTGTGATTCTTACCATTGTTCGTATTCGGACGTGTTAAAAATGTAAGAGCAAGTCTGAAACACACCTCAATCCGTAGGAAAGTTGTTGGAAATGTAGCACAAGTACTTGGCACGCGGTATCAACGCGATTATTTACTTAATAAATAAGAATACTGTGATTTTCATCTATATTTCGAAACAACAGATACCAATGACCTAGCACGTTTACTTCACACCCAAGTCGACTGACAAATGGACCCAATAGTCGCGTCAATATTCCGATAGCCTGCGATCATTTTAGAACTCTAATGCCCCGGTCTCCCTATCTAACACGATTTCCACCAAAGGTGTTATTGATGTGGAAATTGACTGCAATTAGTAATGGCATGAAAATAGTTTACTTTTCATTTAAACTCCTATACCCATATACGCGCCCTTTTAAGCATGAAATGTAATTATTTGGCTACTTTTTAATTTAGGATGTTCTCAAATGCGTCGCAGGCAAAAAAGAAATTGCCTTCTAACTACAAGTTTTTATTTCAACCGCGAGTTTCTCTTTGTTTGCTACATCTGAATTCAAATAGAATTATTACGTCGAGCTTTATCTCTACGCAACCTTCAAGGTAATACTTAGCTTTCAATCAAATTCATGATGGATGGTAGAGCTGCGGGATAAAACGACCAGTATTATTATTCTAAATCTATACTACGCAAACAACCCCCATTTTGCCATTTAGAGTTAGGGTAAAAATTTTATGCAAGATTATTATATACGTTTATGACGCTAGTCAACTTTCAATAGTCTGATATAAATGTCAATAATTCCTGTTATAACTGTAATATTGTTTCTTTTGAAACAATTTAACATTATCAACATATTAGACATTACCGGTAAAGAGTAAAAATTTCTTATACTATTTTATACTATTTTATATTGAGCGAATGCTGTCAAATTACTGCAACTTTAAGTTGAACTTTATTTAGATGTTTGTGTAAATTAAACACTTAGAAAGAAAAAGTTTATATCACCCTGGAATCTTTTTTTTATTTCCTTCAATTATAATAATTTAGCATAATTAGTTTTTTAGCATTTATTAGCAAAATTTAATGATTTTAGGAAAAAGTTTTTGCATGCAGGGAAAATGATCTTGATTGTGGCTCGCTTAAGTAACGCAAGATTTACACGCCAATGCAATTTTGACAACCTTTCAAATGCTTTTAGGTATTTACTTAGTAATATTTCGATTCTTTAATGTGATTAAAGGCCATTTAATCACGATATAGTCAAGAAAATTCACTTTATAATAGCATAATTCGTTCTTCTACAGTGAAATATGAAACAAAAGTTAAAATGACATAACCTGAATTTTCTCATAAGTTTTAGTTTATTTGGCGTATTCTTACATACAGTTATTAACAAACATTATTATGCATAGGCTTCAAAAATATGCACAATTTATATCAGAATATACGCTATTGAGGATTTAGTTACATAATTTATGTATATACAAATATTTATCAATTCTTTTATATCTAACCTACGACACTTGTAATATTTACAAGCACCATTTATTAAAGGTGGCAGGCGATTTCTCCAATTTACACAAAATGACCCATTATAGCGAGTGGTCGTGAGCTCTTGATTCAATACCGCATTGTATACAATGGTTTTATTTTCCAATGAATAAACATTATTATTTATATGCCCACGACTAATGAGCTCTAAAATCGCAGGGTAAGTAACTTTTAAAAACGAAACCCTGTACTATTTATCGTGGGTTTAATGATCAACAGTACTCCTTTAAATAAAAACCAAATATAATATGTCCGAGTCAATTTCGATATCCTCACACAACGACGGTATAATAGTTACTACCAAATGCAGAGAGCGTGCTCTAAACTTAGTATATTATTTATGGTATAGTTTTATATTTCAGATTACACAAGAAGATACGTGGAATGTTGTTTAAAATCAATTTAAAAATAAAAATTTGATACAAGAGTTACCTGTAAATATTTCAGAAGATGTAAAAAATCTTATACAGGACATACAGCTGCAATTTCGGATGTAGAAATAAAGCTGGGTTATGTTACGGATCTAAATGGAATAATTTGATTTTAGTAGAATATTCTTAGGTTCAGGACTACTATAATATAATTAACAGGAAATGAATTTCGATACAATATACTTGCACATAGCTTGCCAAAATTTTTGGGTGCACTCTGCTCGACTGGGATTGAAGTAACTAGTACTTGAAACTGCTTCTTTTCGTTGTTATTTCAGTTGATGAACTTAGTCATACGGCTATTTTGCCTTTATATAATATAACACCAACGAATCTTCTTCAATGATAATTATGTTGAAATAACCTTTGATACACCGCTTCCTTTCTTTGGAGGACTAAACATTTTCTGCGATTACTAATATCTTCAAGAACTTACTTTTAATAAAAAATACTGGAGCAACTACTCAACACGTCTTTATTCATAAATTGGTATATATAATCTCCCCTTAAAACTTTTATAATCATATTCAATCCCTTGGTCATCGTTACCTAGGCAATCAAACTCAAGTTTTTCAATACCTTCTTTTTAATATTTCTCATAAAACACATACACACACATTGATCCCTAATACTATTTTACACTTAACTAATACATGAAATATTTGATAAAGATCGCTTAAAACTAAATCATGATTGGTTGACATAAATAATTCTTACAAGCTAAATAAATATTACATATTAAACTCCACATAATATGTCAAAAGGGATGATAAACAAACAAAAACTGCAGATATACCTTGAATTATTTAACAAATATATTTACAAACAGACTTTCTACCTTCTGAAGAACCCTGATGTTAATTTTACTGAATATATATATATATATATATATATATATATATAATTGTGTATATTGACTGTTCTATAATAATTATAATAACGATATCGGGGATTCAGTCAGATTCGATTTGGATTCAAAATAAACTCCTTATAATCATTCAAGCTTTCGAAAATTTATTATTTTCTTTTTCAGGAAACTAGAAACTTTAACAATTAAACAACATTTTTATATAGGTTACTTACGATTAGTGAAGCTTAAAAATCTAAAGTGTATAATAACATTAAAGGTAAAAAATTAAAATTTAGGTGACAATTTTTATAAAACTACAGTGACATGAGAGTTGATGTTAAAAATATAGCTAATCCTAGATTACAATTTAGTTTAATTGGTGCGTTTAATACAGATCATAAAAATAAAATATTTCTTTAGAGAATTACAATTAGTCATTTAAGTTTTGTAAGGTTTTGGATTTTTTGGTATTTTTAATTATGGTCAAAAGGTATGAATAAATGTTACTTAAATTTTGGGTATCAGTTTTTTTATTTAAAGAGTTTTCTTTCAAAGAAATGGCAATCATTTCCAGAAACAATCGTTTTTGTAATTATCTTCAACTGTCATGTCACTGTAGTTTTATAAAATTGTCACCTAAATTTTAATTTTTGACCTTTAATGTTATTATACACTTTAGATTTTAAGCTTCACTAATCGTAAGTAACCTATATAAAAATGTTGTTTAATTGTTAAAGTTTCTAGTTTCCTGAAGAAGAAAATAATAAATTTTCGAAAGCTTGAATGATTATAAGGAGTTTATTTTGAATCCAAATCGAATCTGACTGAATCCCCGATATCGTTATTATAATTATATATATATATATATATATATATATATATATATATATATAATCAATAAAATATTCTTGAGATATAGGTCATTTATTAAAATATAAAATTATATCAACATATATTACGCGTTTCGGTCTTATTAACCTTGATCACATATTAAAAATCTAAAAAATATTATATATAGTTAATTAATAAAACTTACAAAATCTTACGTGTAATTTACATATTGTTTTGCATTCTACTAGACTATAATGAATGGTGAAACTTATACTAGTGTTAATATGTCCAAGCAGTATCAGTATATATAAGATTATTTTTACATAAAGATGTGTTAATTCCTATATAATTGATTATTATTTAGTATATTTGTAAAAGTTTAATAAAAATTTTTTATTTTCATATGTATAGGGTGTTTTACTTAAACTGTGTTAGTTAGAATCGTAATATAAAAATTAAACGGCTTTATTATTAATGTTAGTCATTCTTTAAAATTATTTTTAAAAATTATGTGAAATATTATAATTTATTTAATGTATTAAATTTTAAAAATTATTATGTCAGATAATCATTCATTATATATCTAGTCAATTTTTTACGCGTACATCCTATCATTACAGGTTTATATATTTTTATCTTTATTTTTAAATTATCAATAGTGTGATTTTATTATTTATTTTATTTATATTTATATTATTATATTTATTTTATTTATATTATTTATATTCATTTATTTTATTTATATTTGTATTAGTTATATTTGTTTAGTTATATTGATATTTATTGTTATTTTTATTGTTAGATTATTTTATTTTATTGCATTTTATATTTTACACTTGTGTTATATTTCAAGTACTTTATTTTTGTTTTGTTTTTATTCTTTTGTTATATTAATTTTAATTTTTAGTAGTTAATTGTTCACACATTAATATAACAATAACATAGAACAATAGAAACATACACGATTATCTGACATAATAATTTTTTAAAATTTAATACATTAAATAAATTATAATATTTCACATAATTTTTAAAAATAATTTTAAAGAATGACTAACATTAATAATAAAGCCGTTTAATTTTATATTACGATTCTAACTAACACAGTTTAAGTAAAACACACTATACATATGAAAATAAAAAATTTTTATTAAAATTTTACAAATATACTAAATAATAATCAATTATATATGAATTAACACATCTTTATGTAAAAATAATCTTATATATACTGATACTGCTTGGACATATTAACACTAGTATAAATTTCACCATTCATTATAGTCTAGTAGAATGCAAAACAATATGTAAATTACACGTAAGATTTTGTAAGTTTTATTAATTAACTATATATAATATTTTTAGATTTTAATATGTGATCAAGGTTAATAAGACCGAAACGCGTAATATATGTTGATATAATTTTATATTTTAATAAATGACCTATATCTCAAGAATATTTTTATTGATTTGATAAATAAAAGGTCAAGAAACATACCAACCATATATATATATATATATATATATATATATATATATATTATCGTGTAATTTGTAGCTAATTGTGGATATATAAGGTCATAGGTTAAGCCCGGGTGTATAATAATAACTTATGAAAAAGTCAATTAGGCAATTTAGATAATTAAGGTATTTTAAATAATTAAAATAGAGCTTAGTCAACTTATGATAATTTAGGGTTAATTTATTTTTAGTTGTATTTAGTTAGAAAGGACGTAGCATAATATTTATAATAAAATAGGACAATATGGGCTAGAAGTAACAAGGTAAAAATATCGCTTTTAATTTCATTTAAGCTAGTATACGAAAATATAGAAGCTTTCCATATTCGTTAGTGTAGGATTATTATTTTGAAGGGTAAAACCGGAAACGTTTCAAAGCATAGTGTACAAATTAAAAGGGAAAGATTTTAAGGTAATATGTTACGATAAACAATCCTATAAAATTAATATGTTCCAAGAAGGAGAAGGACAGTTCGAAGTTAGTATAATCAATATACAACAAGAACAGAACAGAGAAGCAGTATGTTTGTATAAGATATCGATTTAATTATAGAGGTAGTATAGGAGGCAAGCTAAAACAAGCTGTCATGGAGGAACAAGGACGGATCAGAACGCAAGAATACAAGTGAGAAACAGTATATTTTGGAATTTAATTATAGATGTAGTATTGGGAGAGACGACAAACAAACTTATTTTGGAGAGGGCAACAAAATCAATAATTTCTACGAATATTATAAACAGACACGGATCGATCAAAAACATGGGATAAGAAATTAAGCGAGATGATTGTACGGTACAGGTATACGTGCAAGAATTTTGTATTTGGTAAGGCAAATATCCAGTTGGTGGAAGCATATGTGTGAAAAGGGACTATATGAACAAGGAAGATGAATGATGTTTGTTTTAGTTTGAAGGCGTGAATGTAATTGGAACCGATTTCGGCTGAGGCTAGTTTTCGCTGAGTAGCAGGGACGGTTGGCTGTTCTTAAAGGTTTACCAAGTAATTTAATGTGTTTGTTGTTCGTAATTTAGGGGAAACTAGAAGCCGTTGGAGCTTTCAAAAGAAAATAGAGACGGTTATGCGAGTAATTTTAGAAAGGAGTGAACGGTTGGTGCTTTTACATAGAATATTGTTGTACGTTAAAATTTACGTGCGAACTTGAAAACAGGGAGGTGTAGGATGCCTATATAAACCACCTTCAAAGGGGTGGCGACCTCTTAATATTCTTCATTCCCTGTATACTGTGAAAAATTTCAAAAAGTGATATTTACAAATATACTATGGTATATGGTAAAATTTTCTGCATCTTGAAAATTAACATAAGATGTGTATTACTACAGTGGCAATGTATCTAATCAGGGTCATTTTTTCTGAAAACAGTTGAATATCTCAAAAACTAAAAGGAATAGACAGATACAATTTGATGTCAAATTAAAGCTCTTTTTATGGGCTTTTCAAAAATGTAATAATATATGGGGTGTTCCATTAAAAAAAATATAAGTTTAATATGCCCTGTAATTATGAAGCACCTTGTATGCTTCCAAATATTTTTAAAATGTGCACTTTAGGCATGCCTAATATGCCTCCAAATTTGGTTTACATAGCTTTTATAATAACGGAGTTATCGACCGTTGCCACACTAAAAACTCAGCCTGTATATATATATATATATATATATATATATACAGGGTGCCCACAATCTATCTCCGTATATGGGTAACTTTTTTATTATAGAAGATACAATATTGGTTAAATTAGCAAAGTTGAAGAGAAATTTACGAGTAGTATGATGCTTTTTGAAAACTCACCTAGATGCTCAACTTTTTATATATTTGAAAAAACTGAAATTTGCCATTTTCTTCAAACGCTAATAACTTTTTAACGGTTTAACCTATAGAGAAAATAAAACTGCTTGTAAGGTAACTTTTACGTAGAATTCAATAGCGTATATGACAATTTTAATTGGAAATGGGTTTTCAAGCTACAAACATAACCTCACTTTTTTTAAATGGAAACCATAGTTCAATATAACCCAAATGGAAAGGTTTTTCTTTTCTGATTACCCTGATGTAAGGGTTGATGTACTTATTTTCAGTAGTTTCTTCATAATAAAGAAAAACGATTTATTTATTTGCGGACATCAAGGAGTCCATGGATACATATTACAAACAAACAAAATGTGTAAAATCAATAATGGAAACACAAGTTTATTGTAACTAAATTTATTATAAACTAAGAAAAATAAAATACTTAAAAATAAACTATCCATACAATACAAATAACTTAATCAAAGGAAACAAAATTAATTAATGCGAATATGCCCACTCCTACATTAACATATGCTCAAAATGACCTCCATTAGCTTGCAAACACATTTCGCACCTTTTAATTAGGTTTTGGTGCACCTTATTTAACGTTTGTGGTTTTATACTTGTAATAGCTGCTGTAATACTATCTTTGAGTTGCTCAATGTTATTGGATTTTTTAGCATACACTACATCCTTTACAGTACCCCAAAGAAAAAAATCCAGTGGCGATAGTTCTGGTGACCTTGCCGGCCATGGAACAGGACCTGCATTGCCAATTCAATTTGGAAAACTATTATCAAGATATTCAGAAACGGCTTGAGCATTGTGAGCAGGTGCACCGTCATGCTGAAAATAATATAAGTTTTGCAGTAAATGAAGTGGCAAATTATCGAGCATTTCTTGCAATTCGTTTTGTAGAAAATTTAAATAGCGTACACCATTTAAATTATAATTATAGAAGAAAGGCCCAAGTATTTTATTACCAAAATGGCACACCACACATTTATCGAAAATTGATGTTGATCCCGCCTTTCTTCTGTTAAATGGGGATTTTCCTGACTCCAGTAGACTGTATTTTTCTGTTAAACATGCCTTTGTTAGTAAATTTTGCTTCGTCGGTAAATATAATAGTGTGACTAAAACCAGGATTATTATTTGTTTCATTAAGAAACCACCTACAAAACTGTTGTCTTCTCTCACAATCCCCATGATACAGTGTATTGCTAACATGGGTTTTGTATGGTTTGTAGCGGTTTTGTTTTAAAATTAGGCGAGCTTTTTCTGTAGAAGTAGCGCACTCAATTGCAGTTTCTCGGTGGACGCTGTTGGCTTAAAATTTATGTAGGCTAACACACGTTCTTCATCATCAGTTTTGAATTTTCTTTTATCAGTACTGGGTTTTGTAAAAGCACCAAACCTTTTAAATTGTTTTCTAATTTAGAAAACAATCGTTTATCTGGCTGCCTTCTTTCCAAATATCTTTCATAATACATATCACCAGCAGCGTCACAATTTCTGTTACAGGCATAGTAACAAAAGAGCATGTCATTTTTTTCGTCGTTTGTATACATTCTCTATTATAATCAAATAAATTTAAAAGTCTTCTACACAAAATTTGCAACCCAGAGCAAATAAACACTTTAACTAATAATATCTGACAAATGCCAGTTGTTTTTTGTTTATTTAAAATATGTATCCATGGACTCCTTGATGTCCGCAAATAAATAAATCGTTTTTTTTTATTATGAAGAAACTACTGAAAATAAGTACATCAACCCTTACATCGGGGTAATCAGAAAAGAAAAACCTTTCCATTTGGGTTATATTGAACTATGGTTTCCATTTAAAAAAAGTGAGGTTATGTTTGTAGCTTGAAAACCCATTTCCAATTAAAATTGTCATATACGCTATTGAATTCTACGTAAAAAGTTACCTTACAAGCAGTTTTTATTTTCTCTATAGGTTAAACCGTTAAAAAGTTATTAGCGTTTGAAGAAAATGGCAAATTTCAGTTTTTTTCAAATATCTAAAAAAGTTGAGCATCTAGGTGAGTTTTCAAAAAAGCATCATACTACTCGTAAATTTCTCTTCAACTTTGCTAATTTAACCAACATTGTATCTTCTATAATAAAAAAGTTACCCATATACGGAGATAGATTGTGGGCACCCTGTATATATATATATATATATATATATATAAATAAATAATTATTGCTTATAGCAATTTAAATAAATAAAACAAGTATATACGATGTATAAATAATCACAACCTTTACGAAAAATCGAAAGGAAGTTATTAATTATACAAAGCAAGTTAGTAATTTGCATAGCCATAAATGAAAGAATTTGTTTGTTTCATAAAGGGAATAAACATTCATCAACTAGTTTCGATCTTAGTGGATCTCATCAGGATGAAGTGGTTTATAAACCAAACAAACAAATTCTTTCATTTATGGCTATGCAAATTACTAGCTTGCTTTGTATAATTAATAACTTCCTTTCGATTTTTCGTAAAGGTTGTGATTATTTATACATCGTATATTATATATATAATATATATATATATATATATAATTATAATAACGATATCGGGGATTCAGTCAGATTCGATTTGGATTCAAAATAAACTCCTTATAATCATTCAAGCTTTCGAAAATTTATTATTTTCTTTTTCAGGAAACTAGAAACTTTAACAATTAAACAACATTTTATATAGGTTACTTACGATTAGTGAAGCTTAAAATCTAAAGTGTATAATAACATTAAAGGTAAAAAATTAAAATTTAGGTGACAATTTTTATAAAACTACAGTGACATGAGAGTTGATGTTAAAAATATAGCTAATCCTAGATTACAATTTAGTTTAATTGGTGCGTTTAATACAGATCATAAAAATAAAATATTTCTTTAGAGAATTACAATTAGTCATTTAAGTTTTGTAAGGTTTTGGATTTTTTGGTATTTTTAATTATGGTCAAAAGGTATGAATAAATGTTACTTAAATTTTGGGTATCAGTTTTTTTATTTAAAGAGTTTTCTTTCAAAGAAATGGCAATCATTTCCAGAAACAATCGTTTTTTGTAATTATCTTCAACTGTCATGTCACTGTAGTTTTATAAAAATTGTCACCTAAATTTTAATTTTTGACCTTTAATGTTATTATACACTTTAGATTTTTAAGCTTCACTAATCGTAAGTAACCTATATAAAAATGTTGTTTAATTGTTAAAGTTTCTAGTTTCCTGAAGAAGAAAATAATAAATTTTCGAAAGCTTGAATGATTATAAGGAGTTTATTTTGAATCCAAATCGAATCTGACTGAATCCCCGATATCGTTATTATAATTATATATATATATATATATATATATATATATATTATCGTGTAATTTGTAGCTAATTGTGGATATATAAGGTCATAGGTTAAGCCCGGGTGTATAATAATAACTTATGAAAAAGTCAATTAGGCAATTTAGATAATTAAGGTATTTTAAATAATTAAAATAGAGCTTAGTCAACTTATGATAATTTAGGGTTAATTTATTTTTAGTTGTATTTAGTTAGAAAGGACGTAGCATAATATTTATAATAAGATAGGACAATATGGGCTAGAAGTAACAAGGTAAAAATATCGCTTTTAATTTCATTTAAGCTAGTATACGAAAATATAGAAGCTTTCCATATTCGTTAGTGTAGGATTATTATTTTGAAGGGTAAAACCGGAAACGTTTCAAAGCATAGTGTACAAATTAAAAAGGGGAAAGATTTTAAGGTAATATGTTACGATAAACAATCCTATAAAAATTAATATGTTCCAAGAAGGAGAAGGACAGTTCGAAGTTAGTATAATCAATATACAACAAGAACAGAACAGAGAAGCAGTATGTTTGTATAAGATATCGATTTAATTATAGAGGTAGTATAGGAGGCAAGCTAAAAACAAGCTGTCATGGAGGAACAAGGACGGATCAGAACGCAAGAATACAAGTGAGAAACAGTATATTTTGGAATTTAATTATAGATGTAGTATTGGGGAGAGACGACAAACAAACTTATTTTGGAGAGGGCAACAAAATCAATAATTTCTACGAATATTATAAACAGACACGGATCGATCAAAAACATGGGATAAGAAATTAAGCGAGATGATTGTACGGTACAGGTATACGTGCAAGAATTTTGTATTTGGTAAGGCAAATATCCAGTTGGTGGAAGCATATGTGTGAAAAGGGACTATATGAACAAGGAAGATGAATGATGTTTGTTTTAGTTTGAAGGCGTGAATGTAATTGGAACCGATTTCGGCTGAGGCTAGTTTTCGCTGAGTAGCAGGGACGGTTGGCTGTTCTTAAAGGTTTACCAAGTAATTTAATGTGTTTGTTGTTCGTAATTTAGGGGAAACTAGAAGCCGTTGGAGCTTTCAAAAGAAAATAGAGACGGTTATGCGAGTAATTTTAGAAAGGAGTGAACGGTTGGTGCTTTTACATAGAATATTGTTGTACGTTAAAAATTTACGTGCGAACTTGAAAACAGGGGAGGTGTAGGATGCCTATATAAACCACCTTCAAAGGGGGTGGCGACCTCTTAATATTCTTCATTCCTTCGCGCATCATCGAGTTGACTTTTAGTGCATTTATATATAATGGCACATAAGTTAGTGTAGTATGATGACAAGTCAAGTCCTTAAAAATCGAATAAATAATCCTAAGCGAAAAGTAGATGAAATATGTAAGTACAAACGATTACGATTGTGGCTTTGAAATGTACGAAAATTATTAAAATTTGGAAGTATTTAATGGTAAAGGCAGCAATCCTTGATTAATTTATGATAAATGGGAATGCGAAGTGTAAATTTTGAAAGTTGGGTGCTTATGGTTTATTTTTAAATAAAGAGATTTTGGGGTAGCTCCATACACAGAGTGATGGTGATTCAACCGGGGAGCTGCTTCAGGGCCTAGTGCCATACTGGGCGGCATCATTCTCAAGCGCTGGTTGGCGATTACCTGTTGGAAGATAGTTACCCAGTAACCAATTGTATAAAAAACATTTTGTGGTGAATATTTACTATGGTTCTTTTAATTTTTGTGTGCTTTGGAGTGTTTCTTATTTGATATATTTAATGAACTGAAAATTTGTGAAACTTTAGATGTAAATGAAATTTATTTATGTAGCCAAGGATGATTAATTTACAAATAACCAGGATATGTTGTAAAAAAGTATAGGGGGCTTATTTCATTTTTGTACTGCGATAAATTTGCACTTACATTTAAGGAGTTTTACTATGAGCTCATGTTAAGACAAAGGGGTATGAGGAACGCCCTCTTATTTTAATAAGATATTTGTTTAATAAGGTTATCAAATCGAATTGCTTTTAAAAAAAAATTGTTGCCATTAGTAATAACAAGAGTGTACATAAGGAAACGTATTTAGAAAATGTAATATTTATTTCAAGCAAATAGAGTGTGACGTATTTTGTGAATTGCGTTATTTTGAGTGTGAGTTTAGGGTGTGAATTTCTTATAAGTTATAGCATAGAGGCAGTGAGCGGGAGTTTTTAGATTCAGCGGTGCCAAGTAAGCGTCTGTGTTAATTTTAAGAGATTTTTGTAGATTTAGGAGTCGAGAGGAGCAGCCGAGGTAAACCTCACAACAATTTATAACTGCCCAACGCTGGGGCTCGATGGTTTCCAGAGAAACTACGCAGTATATATATATATATATATATATATATATATATATATAATAATAATAATAATAATCAGCAGTTCCTGGATTTTGGGCATCAAAATAATTTGTAATTTATAGGTACAATATCTTTTGTCAGTATAATAAAATAGTTAATAAAAATATGGTATAAATTACATCAGTTTTTTTTGGTTAAGACGCGTTTCGGTCAGCGACTATTTTCAATTAAAATTGTCTGTAATGTACAAAATAAGTTAATTAAAAATACTAATAAAACATTTATACAAACCAAAACTTCTTTTTTGAAAAGAGTATTATAATAAATTTTATGATGGTATTATACATACTTGTTTAAATATAAGTTTGACCATAAGTCAAATGTTTTGAAGTGTACATTATTAACAAGGTAATAAATAAATTGCTTGAAACTAGTATAGTAAGTGTGATCACAGTGTAAAGTGGGAGTGACCATAAAAGTTAGATAACTAATATTCGTACATATAACATGTATATTTACAATCATTCTAGCGTTAATAGTGATAATTGGATATTTAAGCAATAAGGTTGTGGTAAATATTAATAAAATCGTCTTGGTATGTTTTTGAATTTATGGCATTTGTGTGTTTGTGTATGTGTAAAGTTTCTATTATGTTTCTTTTATTATCATTCTGCTCTGTTCCTAAAATACTAACATTATTAAAATCAAATTGGTGGAGGTTTTCTATTGCATGTGTTGCAAGTGCTGTGCTTTTCTTATTGTTCGTTTTTATTGTGTATTTATGTTCATAAATTCGCTTGTGGATATATTGTTTTGCATTGCCAATGTATATTGCAGGGCATTCAGTGCAATTAATTTTATATATTGTGTGGGTCCTATTTTTATGTTCTATTGGTGGCTGAAGCTTAGTAAACATACAATTTAATACATTGTTAGGTTTGTGTACAATTTTAATGTTATATTTATGTAGGCACTTTTTTATTTTTTCAGAAAGTCCTGGGGTATACGTGATTGCTATCTTGTGTTCCATTAGTTGGTTTTTATTATTAGTTCCGTTGTTATAGATTTTGTGGATATTTTCTTTAATAATTGGTTTATAAAGAGAGTCAGGATAATCGTTATTTTTAAGCGTAGTTTTAATAAGTTTTATGTTTTTCTTTCTGTGCTTATTATGTGTTAATTTTATTGCTCTATCAGTTAGGTTTTCACAAAATTTATTTTGTATTGTTTTGGTACATTTGAATTAAAATTTAAATATTTACCACTCCATGTATCTTTCCGGTACCAGTCTTTTGAAATTTTACCTTCGTTGTGAGTGATGAGTATATCTAGGAATGGGATGGTTTTGTTCACTTCTTTTTCATAGGTGAATTGTAGACGTTTATGAAAACTGTTAAAGGTTTTCAATGTTTCGTCAACTTTATCTTCGGGTATGCAGATTAAACAGTCATCACATACCTTTTGTAAAATGCTGGTTTGTATTTTAGGTGGTTTATTGCATGGTGTTCCAGTTCTTCTAATATTAAATTTGCAATAGTGGATGAAATGGGAGATCCAATTGCAGTTCCAAAAATTTGTTTTAATAATTGACGTCAATTATTAAAACAAACGATCAAGTAACTTTGTGTATTTTTAACAAATAATATCCTAAAAATAACTAAAAAACCTTTTATTATATTATTACGTGTTACTGAAGTGGATGTTTATATATATATATATATATATATATATATATATATATATATATATTATAGTGACTGAGATGAAATAATAACTTAGACTTTTATGCAAAGCCCAAATGATCATTTCAAATCAAGCTAATAATTAAAAGATGGAAAATATAAGGTCTTGGACAGGACTTGAACCTGTATCCTGGTTTTGCCGGAAGAATGCGTTTACCAATTACGCCACCGAGACCGATGACGATAGTTGGGAAATTTACAAATTTAAATGGCGTACACGACGATACATCAACCTAACTTTCAATTACGTTTGGCATTTCTGTCAATCATATCTGACATTGTCAAGTTTTTGACTTATGTCAGTTATAGACAGGAAGCTACGCTCAAAATTATGGCTATAAGCCTAGTATTAAATATATAAATATTTTAGGTAGTTAATTACACAAGGTAAGTTGATATTTTCCATCTTTCAATTACTAACTCGATTTGAAACGATCATTTGGGCTTTGCATAAAAGTTATTATTTCATCTCAGTCACTATAATACGATAGTATTTATCAACTTACCTTGTGTAATTAACTACCTAAAATATTTATATATATATATATATATATATATATATATATATATATATAACTAATAAGATGAAATAATAACTTAGACTTTATAAGTAAAGCCCAAATAATCATTTCAAATCGAGCTAGTAATTGAAAGAAGGAAAATATAAGGCCTTAGACAGGATTTGACCCTGCATCTCAGTTTTGCCGGAACTCTGCGTTTACCAATTACGCTACCGAGGCCGATGGTTATAATTGGGAAATTTACAAATCTAAATCGTGTACAGTACCATATATAAGCCTAATTTTCAATTACGTTTAGCATTTTTGTCAATCATATCTGAAATTGTCAATTTTTGACTTATGTCAGATATAGACAGGAAACAACGCTCAAAATCACTTTTATACGCCAAGTATTAATATATAAATATTATAAGTACTGGAAAATTATTAAGGTTATTTAAATTATTGAAAAAGGGTGTATTGAAAACTTATTGAATTTTGTTATGAATATAAATTGGATTGTTAGGGGTACATGGGTTTATTAGTTTTGTAGTAATTTTATGCAAGGTAAAAGGCATACATTAATAAACTGGGTTATTATGAGCCCACCATAGCCCAGTGTGCAATAAATACAGGGTATTATTTGGGGCCCATCTACACATATTGTATTAAATGTGTTTGCAAATAATGATTTAAAACAAGGACTTTAAACATATCACTTATTGAGTTGTAATTGGAGTACCAAACTGTTTATACCGGTGAATAATTTGTTTGTAAATAGCGGTAAATAAAGATTGTATGATTGTTGTATTATTTGGTGATTTTATTGAATGGTGTGCTAGTGGGAGGGAAGAATGATTGTAAATTTAGGTATCCGAGAAGAGGCACAGCTGAGCTAGCCAGGGAAGCTGCTGAGGATATTTTGAAGCAGAAATCAGGGTAAGAAATTTTTTTGTTGAAATATTTAAATCTTTGACACACTGGCGATGTCAAACCCGTAAATCCACGATCCACAGCAATATATATATATATATATATATATATATATATATATATATATATATTGTGACTTTATTGTGTGGCATTTGTGGCCATAATTTATAAAAACTTTATATTATGGTTATGGTGCATTAAAAGCTAGATTATATCAGTTGAAAATGCAAGAGAATGCATTTACTTCAATCTTCATAAAAATAAAGCGAATAACAATTAACGCTTTAAAATTTCTTAAAAATGTTGAAAATCATAAACCATTTAGAGTTTGTTAATGCACGACCGGTTAAATTGAATTTTATGTTACGCATATTTCTCTATACCATAGTGCATGTGATGACAGAATTTAAAAATCAATTGTTGTCCGTGAACAGCCTTGAAAACCTCGGCTGGGCCACATGACGGAATGGTTTAAAATAAAGCACTGTTCAAAGAAGCATTCGGGAATTTTTCGTTGGCTGAATGCGAACTAGGTCATGTTTAGCTTCGGGCCGATTTGAGCTGTACTCGAGCTTATGGCAACCCTATTCTGACACTTGACCGAAATTTTACCAAAATTAAATGTACGCATATTAAAAGATGTTAATTTTGTGTCGAGTTGATATTAGCAACAAAAATTAAAAATAAAACCGAAAAATTTTGTATAGGAAATAGCTAGAACTAAAACGGTAAATCTGTTGTTACACAGCAAGCTATTCCACCATCATAAAGAACACGTGCCATGCTGATATTTCCTGTTTTTACAAAGCTTTGAAGTGAATGATAATTATAATGGTAGTTGTCGTCTACATTTTGTATCTACACAATAAGTCGTTTTATATTTGGTTCATGAACACAAATAAAAAAAATTTAGAATGTCTTGATTTTCTTTGTACTCAGAAAAAATATTATTCTCTGCTAAATCAGGTTAAACAGTTTATTAGATCTGTATTCTGAAACAAGTATTTACGAAAGTCAGCATGACAATCGTATTTTCAAACAAAATGTGCTCATGTTACGCTTCAAGACTTTTAATTAAGTTTAACTTAATAGGGAATTTAATTTCAGCACAACACGTCAATTTTGAGCAAGCACAGTTGTTGTGAAATCTGTTTGAAGCTTGATTTAAATTAAAAGTTTAAGTAAAGTTTTATGATTACTACGTTGCGCTAAATTCAAACTTATCCTCAAAAACGCACCTTCCGATATAATAATATAGCCGTTTAATTTATATTTTCCTGTTTATATGTACTTTACTCTTTAACACATACATGAATGACTGAGTAAAAATCAATCTTTTAAGACTCACAGTTGCTATAATATAATTTACAAAACATATAGAAGATAGAAGCTGGATAGAAGCTAGAGAACCTGAAACTCGAAATGAATAGGTTAGCACTAGACATTGTAGGAATCGGCGAAGTCCACTGGCCAGAGGCGGGGGATTTTTGGAGTGGAGACTTCAGGGTAATTCATACAGGATCAGAGGAAGGAAATTCAGGTGTGGGGATAGTTATGCGAAAAAAGATAGGACGACGTGTAGAAAACTACTTACAAAAGAACGAAGGAGTACTCATGGTTAGATTTGAATCTAAACCAGTAAATACAGTAATAATACAAGTATATATTACCACCTCTAGCTACAGTGAGGAAGCGGTAGAGACGATCTACAAAAATATCGACGACATATTAAGACACGTAAAAGGACATGAAAATTTAAAAATTACGGAGGATTTTAATGCAGTGGTAGGTGAGGGTAGTGAAGGAGCGATAGTAGGTTCATTTGGTTTAGACACGAGAAATGACAGGGGAAATAGGTTTGTAGAATTTTACGACAAGAACGACTTAACCATCACAAATACATTATTTCAACATCATGTTAGAAGACGATACACATGGAAGATGCCAGGAGATATTGGAAGATATCAAATAGATTACATTATTGTTTAGAAATTAAGTAAAAGACTGTAGAAGCTACCCAGAAGCAGATATCGACAATGACCACAACAACGTAATTATGAAGGCCGCACTTAAATTTAAAAATCTGAAAAAGAGGAACGGATAAAGGCACTTTGACTTTGAGAAGCTAAAACATAGAGATATACACGAAATGAATTGCTGAAAGGTATCGGGAAAATTTCTGATACTAAGGAAGTAGAAACAGAATGGAATAACATTAAATCCAGCTTAGACATGGCGGTCAGAGGTACTCTGGGGTACACACAAAAAGAAAACAAGAAACCGTGGATAACAAAGGATATCCTAAATTTAATAGAAGAAAGACGAAAATACAAAAATAGATCAGATGGAACAGGAAAACAGAGATACATAGCCATAAAATGGGATATTATTCGCAAATGCAGGAAAGCTAAAGAACGATGGATTGATGAAAAGTGTAAAGAGGTACAAACTAAGATGAAAATAAGAAAAACAGACCAGCCATACAAATTAATTAGAATGATTTTTAGGGATATAAAACCATATAGCAAAAGTATGAGACGCGGGAGGGAACGTCATTATAGAAAATGTAGAGAAAGTAGCCAGATGGCAGGAATATATAGGGAATTTATATTTATGAGAGGAACTCACAGCATTAGAACAGGAATTAGACATTGAAAATGATGACCTGAAATATCCTACACTTAGAGATGAGTTTGAATTAGCATTAAAGAGACTGAACAATGATAAGACGCTAGGTACAGATAAGGTGCAAGCAAAAACTTTAAAAGCCGCTAGACCGTAGAGTAACAGAACTTCTCTTCTAACTTGTAAGCTATATGTATGAGACCGGCGAGATACCCAAATATTTCAAACGTAACATCATAGTAGCTATACCAGAAAAGAAAGGTGCGGATAGATGTGAAATTTTTTGAACCATAAGTTTGACCGCACACGTTTCAAAAATATTAACTAGAATTGTACAAAGACGAATGGAAAAACAAGCTGAAGAAATACTGGGAGAAGATCAATCTGGGTTTAGGCGAAACAGGGGAACACGGGAGGCTATTTTAGCATTGAGGGTGATAATGGAGAAAACAATAGAGAAGAAGGAAAGTGTATATATAGGTTTTGTGGATTTGGAAAAGCATTCGACAATGTGAAATGGAAAATAATGTTCGATATACTCAAAAAGATTGGAATGAGTTTTAGGGATAGACGGATAGTACATAGCTTATACAAGGAGCAAACAGCGGTAATAGAATTAGAGCAAGAAAGTAGAGAAGTAAATATTAGGAAAGGGGTGAGACAGGGATGTGCCCTATCCCCATTCATTTTTAACTTGTACATGGAAGAGACAATGAATACTGTCAAATGCTGGAAAACATTTGGAATTAATATGCAGGTACAAAAGATTGATATACTTAGATTTGCAGATGACAAATAAAACTAAAGTTCTAGTGTGCAAAAGAAGGGAAAATAAATCAAAAACAAGAGTTCAAATAGGTAACGAGAACTTATAAGAGGTTAAGGATTTCTGAATGTGAAATAACGCAAGATGGGAAAAGCACAAAAGATATAAAACAAAGATTAGCACAAGGTCGTGCTACATTTAACAAGAAAAAGCAACTACTGTGCTCAAAGACCTCAAACATAGAAACAAGGAAAAGATTGCTTAAAACATATGTGTGGAGTACAGCACTGTATGGCTGTGAATCCTGGACAGTAGGAGAAGCGGACAAGAAAAAAGCAGAAGGCTTTGAAATGTGATGCTACAGACGTATGGTGAAGATATCGTGGACAGACAAAGTTAAGAACAAAGAGGTACTAAAAATGGTGGGTGAAGAAAGAAATATGTGGAAAACAGTAAAAAATAGGAGAGATGGGATGATAGGCCACATACTAAGACATCAGGGAATAGTGCGTAGTATATTAGAAGCAGAGATAGGAAAAAAGAGAGGTAGAAATTGACATAGGTTAAACTACTGCACAAAGATAGTGAAAGAGTTAGGCTGTAGGAATTCCAGGGAAATCTGTAGGCTAGCTCAGGATAGAAATCAATGGAGGTACGCTTCCAGCCCGTCGCAAGATGGAAAAACTAGTGACAATAATAAATACTGTACTTAAACATTGTGATTATTATAAACAACTACAGATATTGGTTTTGCAATACTCTTAACTAAAGTTAATTGTGCGAAAGGATTTACTGGAAAACCATTAATAAGGCAAATGTCTAAGTGTTTGGGAATTCTTGGCAACCACAGGCTGCTTATCCTCCTTCACGTACCACAGAATCTCGGTGAAATGGGGCACATAATTAGAAAATAATAGAAGGGAATCGAGTTGTATATAGGCTGTTGGGAGAAATGCAGGGAATTGTGTAGGCAAGCTCAGAACAAAAATAATCTATAAGTACAAGTCTAACCAGTTTCAAGACGTAAAACCCAATGATGAAAAAATAAGTGCTCGTAAATCTGATGGTTATTATAAACAACTACAGGTGTTGGTTGTGAAATATTTTCAACTAATGTTGATTGTGCGATAGGATAAATTGGAAAACTATTAATTCGACAAAGGTTCAAGTACTGGGGAACTTGGCAGCCAAAGGCTGTTAACCCTCCTTTACATACAACTGAATATCGGGGAAGTTGGGTATATAACTGTAAAACAATAGAAAATGACCGAACTGCATCAAACAAGAAAAAACAGCAGCTATGTTCAAAGACAACGAACATAGATACAAGAAGAAAACTGTTCAAAGCAGTGTGGAGCACAGCACAGTACATCTATGAAATAGGGGCAGTAGGAAAAGCAGACAGAAAAAAATAGAAGCTTTCTGTAATGTTGTGCTTTAGATGTATAAGAATGGTAGCATGGACAGACAAAGTTAATAACAAATATGTTGTTGAGATAGTAGAGGAATAAAGATATCTGTGGAAAACGAAAAAAAAAATAGGAGAAATAGAAGGACAGGATACGTCCTAAGGCATTTCTGGGGAATAGTATGGGATATACTACAAGCAGAGATAGGAAAAATAGGTAGAGGTAGACCGAGATCAGACTTTCGCATACAAATAGTGATAGATGCAGACTGTGCAAATTTCAGGGAAATGTGTAGGTTGGTTCAGACCAGGAAACAATGAGTGTACGCGTCCAACCAGTTCTAGGACTGAAGACTTGATGATGATGAAAGAAGATATTTATGTCATACGGAAAGATGTTTAGTGTAGGAATCATAAATGAATTTCAGTAGCCACTGAGTGGCGCGGAGTCAAGTGGTCGTGTTTAACCTAAGTTAACCAATGAAAGACTGATTGGATGGTATTTTTTCTGAAGAATTTGAGTCTGTCAAAATTTCTGAGTAAACATCGTTTAGAAAATATTTCGAGAAAAGAGCCGATAAAGAGAATTAAAGTTGCAGTCGCTTGATAGTGCGGGGACAAACGACGGGTTAAGCCAACTAACTCGCTAATATACGGATTCTATAGCACTTTCTCGCAGAATTTGGTTCGATTAACATTTCTGAGAGAAGGAGTAAACTTTTTGAAACATTTAAAAATAAAGGTTAGAATTCGAAGCGGTTAACATTTTGAGGAGAGGGTCGGCCTATCAAAATATTTAAAAATAGATATGTAATTTAGAATTTATTTTTAAGCATACTGTCTGATGTGACGATAGGTTAGACGACATCCTCTAAGGTATGTTAGACGACTCCTCCTGAGCTGAGTTAGGTTAGCCCCGTTATTCTTTGAACAAAGTTCAATTTGTAGGTTACTTTGGCGTAACGGTACTTGCGTCGACCTAACCTACCAATATTACACCACCAAAAAGTCAACACAACGGAATATATTAATGCAAACCGAATTCGTTATGACTAACGGCTCTGAGACATAGAAGTACACAAAAACACATATTTATAATAGTACAGTTAAATACAAAACCACAAATTATTGGGTAAATTTTATAACCAAAAGTGTTGCTCTTAACGGTTCTAAAATGAATGCAATCTACATACCGTCTAGTAGTAAAGCAAACAGCTGTTGGTCAGTATCATATACTGTCCTTTTACGCAGGCTGTGAAGAGTATAGGTAGTCACACATCTCATCCTAACTTGATCTACATACAATACGTCAGCCAGGCAAAATGTGTTGTAACGTTAAAGTAAGTTTGTGTGATACGACGAAGCAACATACGTACGAAAAACTGAAGAATATTGGCTAGAAACCGAACAGTCACGTAAAAAGAGAAAAGACGTGTTTCATCGTAACAATTTGCAACTGTAATACAGTTTGTTTTATTTAGCATAGAAGCACAAACGCGGACTAGCGCTAAATGTTTAGCAAACTTGTTCAAACAGTGTGGTTATAAAATTGTTCTCTGAAGAAATTATCACGGAAATTACATATAGAATAGAGATAAATTTGAGCATGTTTATTTTTCAAACATTACACGACTAATTTACCTAATTACCATTAAATCAATATTCAAGGAACTCCTAATTAGTGAGAATACATTCGTATGTAAGGGACTAGTAAGAATATAAACAAGTGAACTTGTAACAGGTACGCTCCTGTAATATGTATGTTACGGTTAGCGTGCGCTGAATAGTTGTAGGTACTTGCGAACGGATTTCTAATCTGGATGGATGGTTTTGTGTCGTGTCATAAAATTACATTACTTATAATTTTGATATAAATTTTTTTATACGTTAGGCGGTGCATTTTTATCATTAGCAGTGTTTCATAGTAGTACATCAATCTTGTAATTATATAAAACTTACGGGAAATGGTTAAAAAACAATAATTACAGCTTGATTTGATTTTGTGTATTAATCACACAAGCCATCACATTTGGCTCGGGGGTGGAGAATTGGGCGTAATTTTCAAGGATTGGATTGTGATTTTTAATCATTTAATATCAGAAGATCGTAGGATCTAAAAAAATGTTCCACTAATTATGATATTCAAGTGAATAACCCCTGTATGCGTCAGGGTTATAAAATGGAGCAGCAGGTAAGAGACAGGTGTTTTCTGCGTTTTTAAATCACATAAGAGACCGTTGTCTTATGTATATACATCTGGCAATACACCCATGTAACTTTAATTTAGTGTTGTCGTTGTGACAATTTAAAAAGGAATTTTTGTAGGATGAGTAAAAAGCGCGGGTTTTGATTTTTTGTTAAAATACTTTGATGAATTTTTATTTTGGTTTTGTGTGAATCAGTAGACGCTGAACAGTAATGAGTCTAGGAAAATTACCGAAAACACCTCACCTACGAAGAGTTTACCGACGGAAAGTTGACCGAAAGGGAAATTTATCCCAAGAAGAAAATTTCCAAATGGTTTACCGAATCACAGTTTGCTGAAAGAAAATTTGATCAAAATGATAAATCGATATAAATTTTTGGAGACAATATAAAGATAGGGTATCTAGTTCTCTAATGTTTTATTTACTTTCGCCATGTACCCGTTCGACTATTTAATTTTAGTAGTAAAACATTTCGGTTGCTAACCAAAGTCGAAACCTCTACACCATTTTCGCATCAACACTATTTTTACAGCAGCACAATTTTTGTACATGTGCCCGTTCGATTATTTTGTTTAAGTAGTAAAACATTTTGAGTACTATCCTAAAATGAAACCTTAACACTATTTTCGCCTCAACAACATTTTGCCTCAACACTATCATTGCCTCAACACTTTTTTTACCTCAACATTATTTTCGCGCATGTGCCCGTTTGATTGTTTTGGTTTAGTAGTAAAACATTTCGAATACTAACCTAACTTGAAACCCCAACACTATTTTCTCGTCAACATTATTTATGCTTAAACATTATTCTTATAATGGAAAAACATATTTATAATGAAAAAGTTCCCAATTATTCTGTGCTTAACTTTTAGGAGAATGTCTTCGCGCTAAATGATGCACATATTTTGACTCAGGAGACAATTTCCAACCGAAATATATAAACAAGCATTAGAAATTTTATTCCTCCTAAAACCAATTTTTTCTTAAAACCTGAAACAAAATAATATCTACAGTTCATTATAGAGACCTATTTCCTGGAGGTACCTTGTTTATGAAATACCTGATTCTTGCCGTAGTTGTGTTAAAAGTAAAGCAAATGATAAAAATAACTATCCGAGTTTATTTCGTTCTTTTATTATACCACAATAAATATTCCAAACAGAATTAATGAAAGATTGAATAAGCATGTAACCTCAAAATTGGATACAAAGATCATGTTTTTTAACATAAATCTATAGAAACTCAAATTATTTTCTGTCGATTCGTTATTTTAGACACACTACAAAGTGCTTGCCTCCAACTACGATCCCGCCAAATTTACTTTAAAGACCGATCTACTCTTTGTGAAAATCATTTAATTTATTTTTCAGTAATGCAGTATTTACCGCTAACTATACAATCTAATGCAAAACTATCTCCATTTGTGAGGTTATGTGCCAAATTCAAAAATATCATAAATAATTACTAGAAAACCTAAAAATCCGTATTTTTCAATAAATTATTTTTGTTTGTACCGCTACGAATCGTTTAAAATATATATCAAGTTTCTACCTGCCATCAGCCAGATTTTACTTACCCTAGACGATATTTCTGATGAAGAATGATTCGTATTTCAAAAAATAAAGAAGTTTTTAATTAGTTTTAAAATTCTTGCGACCGAACTTGGCAGAGAACACTATACAATTCTTCCCCTTGTTAAAGTTGCGTTTAATCTTTTAAGCAACAAGGTTCAAACAGTGAACAGTTGAATCAAAGTTCCGCGCACATTGAGGTAGACAAGAAACTAATTTTAGTTTTCCTAGTTAAACTTAACGAGATGTTGAAGCAACATAAAACGAACAACTGTATTCGTACAATACTAATTTTATACCGAAGAAAGAGAAAACATTTGACCTTACACCTTGGGCAGTGATAGATTAGTATTGGTATGAGAGGTATTGACTGAATCAAACCCAGATATCGATGAAGACGAAGACAGATTTTAATAAGCACTATTTAAGGGATCTACCCACTTCAATACTTGTTCGAGGTTGTACACGGGAACTACAAAATATTTAAGTTAGCTGAAGGCTACATGCTAAAAGGTATTTTAAAGTGACTAATACAATATCCACTGAAATGAGTATTTTTAGTTTGTTAAGTTCAGTTCCTGCGGAGAAGCTTTTTCTAAAACCACCTTTATTAATTTATCAGCATCATAACAGATTGAATAATGAGTCTGCACTGCTTGACAAACCTATAATAACCTTTTATAACTTTACACTCATATGTTATATTTATTAGTATGACACATTATTTTACTACATTTGTTAGATTCTTGTTACACAACTGTTTGACCAATAGACTTATACAATCTAACATTTGATATTTTTGTCGTCTCCCCATTGCTGCGTTCTGAAGCGTACGGGTCAGACAAAAATAGAAAGGATACTTAAAGCACGAATCATGATTACAAAACAGAATACAAGAAACGTAGAAATACCAGGCTAAGTACCAATGCGAGGGGGGGGGGGTTCCCAGCAACACAAAAATACATCATCATCGATTTTCTGGTTACAATAAAAATTAATTAAAAAAAGAATTCGGTTTAAATCAACAAAAAAATTAATAAATAGTTTTATTACAAATAACAAAGTTTAAGAATTGACGTACGGAGTGCGCATTTCGTTTAACATGTAGAATTTATTAATAAAAGAAGGGAAAAAAATTACTGTTTATGCTTTCTCATAACACCAGGGTGCTAAAGTAAAAATATTAACGGTAGAACAAATGCTAGTAATTATTTAATAAAGTACTATGGAGCACCAGCGATGCACTAACAATAAAAGTAGAAAAAAAAGGAGCTCCCAATGTATGGGAAGACTATCACAACATACCTCCATGTGCCAAGATACTATCGTGTGCCTATTGCATCCACGAAGGTGAATCAGCTAAGCGTCAGAGTGTTTGCGTCCATATGCAGCGTCACCACGATCTACAGATGTTGAGCGCTGCGACAATCACTGCAACAGCGGAACACATAACCAGCGCTGTTGGTTTCTACGTAAAAGGAATAATCAGGCCTACATAAAACAATTTGGCCTCCAGCTAAGAGCTACAAAGAGAGTCTTACTATTAATAACGCAGGAGCACCTACCGATGCACCTAAGATCTGCACTTCTTATCAAAAATACGGGCATCGCTCTTGAAGTAATAGGCCGAGTAATGTAGAAGATACATATAAGGACGAACTGCAGCATTAAATTAAAAATTCGCTCAAATAACAAGAATTCTAACTTCAATCCTCGCGTCATCAAATGTGATTAGAAACTTGAAACAAAACTTATCATATAAATACGATCCGTTATTTCAATGAGTCTTTATGATTGGGTATAATAAGAAGTAATTATGTGCTATAGTATCGTTTCGAAGTAAATAGGTTTAAAGTGAAAATTATTAGAAAGCGTAATTATTGTAAGAAGGTTATTAAACCTAATATCGGGTATTGTTTGAATATTGAAGCAGAATCTACCTGAATGAATAATGTAAGACAAAGAAGGGTGTGTTTTTAACTTACCGTCGAAAGTAAACGTAACATCTTTTTTAAAATAGAAGTTTAATGGCAATTTTACGATGCACGCACAGTGTACTTTTATTTGTAAAACTTTCGATTTTTTTTTAAATTTCCTACTTTTGTACTTAACCGAACAGATTTCCTGTTGGTAGTAAGTGAACAGAAATAATATACAATAAACATGCATGAGAAGAAAATGAGCCCAGTAATGTGAATTTAAATGTTCTAAATTGTTATATTTGCACATATATGACTCTTAACTTATAAGCTTTAATTTCTAGAAATTTTCTAGAGATAATTTCTTTTTAAACAAACCTTAGGCTTAATTACAGTAATATCAACGTTTCGCCATTTATAATAAACATGATGTGTCTTTTATTAGAGAGCAACAATTTATTCATCTGCCAGATCACTCAAAATTTAAATCTTTTCTTAATTTTGATAACAGTATATTGTTGTGATATTTGAAGTGCGTCGAGCTCCTACGTTGATAGCGTAAATGGAATGCTGTGATATTAAAGTAACGAAGATATTAGAAGCCTTATAAAGACATCCCTTACGTTGAGCACCAATTTTCTTCTTTTCTGAACTCGTAGTCACCTCCTCTATCCAACAGTCGCAGAATCTTCTACCTAATTAAAAAAAAAACACTGCAGCGGCCATTCTGTGAGTAGAACACAAACTCTCCAAGCTAATTGATATATCATATCTTACAAAAATTTTAGAAATTCGAATATTCACAATAAACACCAATAACTAAGCAAAATAAGTAAACAGAGTAAAGCATTGCACATAAAATATTCAAAATTTACTAATGTAACAATTTACACCGCTTAAAAAAATCTTTGAACCATAAGCTCGTGTAAATTACTCTTCGTTATAAATTGTTGCATAAATAGATATTGAATTAATGGAATCCTACAACTTCAAAATATTATCCTAAAATTATTTAATACACAATGCACATTTTCAATTGTCCTCTGTGGAAAACGTAAAACTTGTAAACTTATCTGATGTTGATTACAGTATTCTTGAAATATTTCCAGATAAATAGTTTCCCAATATAGGCGTCTTTTTCAAAAATTGGAGTGCAGACAAAGTTACCCAAATCAGCATCCAGTTTAAATCCAAAACCCAAATTAACACAAATTTTACTTCAGGACCTCCAAACCAATCAGATTAAAATAATTACCTTTAGTGAGCGCATTAATTCTCGAAGACGTGACTTTGTAGCATTAATTAAAATTCCCTATTAGAGTAATAAAAACCAATTTGGATGAAACTTATAATACATATAGGGGTACCTTTATGGAGGTGCTTAGAAAGTCGATTTGAATCGGTTAACTCGAATTACATTTAGTTTTCGCTCTCCGAGATTTAGCTGTTTTTAATTGTTACTTAAACGTAGCACTTTAAGTATTTCAGTGTACTGTCTCACTAAAAAATCAATAATCAATCTCTCTTAGTACATTTACTATTAATTATAAATTTTAGTTCCGATTACGGAGCATTTGTTCGAAAAAGTTTTCATATCACACCTCCTGTTGGACTTGGTATAAATTGCACGTACATTGCGTACAGTAAGCTATTTGCATATTAATACAAAAAATTGTATTCACTGAACACTTCAAATATCGCCAATTCGATTCCATTCTCATAGGTAAATTCTAATAATGTGTATATTGAATTAAGTCTGTAATCTCAAATGTAAATAACAGCTATGTTTTGGTAGTGCTCTTACCATCACCTGTAAGTGTCGGGTTGTACAATGACCGACGGAATGTAGCAACTATTCAAAGTTTCCAATTTAACATTTGCGATATTATTATTATTTGCATGACTTTTAAAATAAATGCAATTTTTCAGTTTTAGTTAATAAGTTTATCCCATTAATAACTTTTGTTGCTAATGAACGAAATGATGTATAAAGTGTTGCTCAATTTCCCCACAATAAAGCACGCTTCTGTAAGTGTTTCGATCTTTCATACTTTCAAATAGTTTCCATGCTAGTGAATGAAATGGCGCATAAAATCTTCCCCAATTTCGCTCATATCAAACACATTTTCCACATCAAATGTTTTTAACACGAGTTAACTCTTTTTATTTACTAAATCATCGTTAGTATTCAAACTTTATGGACCCCCTATGGTGTCCTTTTCTCAGCAATATATATTATTTATACCTGGAATGTTTGTCAGAATGCAATGAGTTTTGCAAAATATAATATATTATAGATAAAGGGAGAGTGCCTCACGAAGCGCAGTTTGTAGCCCGAAAACAAAGCCCAAGGGCCACAAAGTGGTGAGGAAAAAATGGCATTCTTCCCCGAAGTGTAAATATTAATTTTTTCACGACCGGGGGAAGAAACACCACAAAGATTAAATAATATTGTACTATAAAGAGTATATCCCTCACATTTGACAAAGTTAATTAAATAACCAGCCTATGACTGCTTTGCCTAGAGAACAAAATGTTTAAACAATCGTTGAAGTTTTAAAAAATTCCTTTTCATTCTTACGTTGCGTTCGCGTCGTGCCTTAATTACTCAAAATGCAATGCGATAAAATGAAACAACTTCAAAAGATTATATATGCAACTTCTGCGATGTTTCTAAATCTCTCACTAGCTAAATCAAGAAAGTTTTACGATGCAGCTTGCAACCGCTTTAACGGTGCACTGAAAGGAGAGCGTGATCTTAAACAGAAAATGTCATGTTGGCATATTTCGATGAGAAATCAGAAAGCATCTTCTACTTTGTGATTACAATATTCAATGATTAGTTCATGTGTACTAGTTTACCTAAATGTAAGCAGGTATTCAAAATTAATTGCTCCTTTAAAAAGGAAGTTATCAAGCCAAAATTCTAACTTTTTATCGGGAGACCAAATTTAAAAGTTTTTGTTAGAAGAGGATGACAACCAGTATGTAATGATTAAGGTATATAATTATAAAGATACTATAAAATTATAAATTTTTATTCATTGTGGGTAGCCTTAATTATTGGATTTCCGGGTACATGCCGTTCGGAAGAATTATCAAATATTACAATCGATCACCTATATATTCAAGATTTTGTTCTAAATAAAACAATTATTGCAAACTACGTGCTAAAACATGTCTCAAATACGTGTAATTTAAATCACAAAAGTGTTAATTTAGTTTCAGATAAGAAAGTTATAGGAAGCGATATTCCTTCAAATATTACATGTTCTTTCAATAGTTGTGAGTCAGTTTCGTTAGTTGTAAATATGAATAAAAAATGAGCTTGTGTTTGTAGCTTTCTTTCAAACTGTCAATACAATGAAAAGTATTTTTCATATTTCTCTCAGCAGAAAATGGTGTACTTCTATCATGATTTTGACACCAAAGAAGTTTATTTCTACTCCTGGTCGTGAAAAAATTATATCACTCATTCAGTTTGTTTTCTACCTTACTTAAGGTCGGTTTGACGCAGCTCTAACTTCTTTTCTATTCTGTGCAAATTTAAAAAGTTCTACATACCTTTCACAACCTAAATTTCTAATAATTTGACCAATATAGCTTGGTCTAGGTCTTCCTATACTCTTCTACCTTTTTCTTATCTACCTAGCTTTACATGGATATTAGCAACCTGATGGTTGTTAAAGAACTCCAACATTACGTGATTCCCATTTATAAGGAAATGGAATATTACCTGGTTATCCCCTCCAAAAAAGGAAAAGTGTTAAATTATATGTTATGGTAAGGCTTAAGCAACGAATCGCTACCAATATGCCAGACCGCTAACTAATTGTGAGTGATATCATGGAGACGTTAATTAAGTTATATGTTATGGTAAGGCTTAAGCATCGAATCACTGCTAACATGCCAGTCCGCTAACTAATTGTGAGTTATGTCATGGTGACGTTTATAAAATTATGTTATGGCAATCCCTTGGGCAAGGAATCGCTACCAACATGCCAGACCGCTAACTAATTGTGAGTTATGTCATGGAGATGTTTGTTGTATATGTTATGGTAAGGCTTAAGCAGCGAATCGCTGCCAACATGCCAGACCGCTAACTAATTGTGAGTTATGTCATGGTGACGTTTATTAAATTATATGTTGTGCTAAGACTTAAGCAACGAATCGCTAACAACATGTCAGACCGTTAACTAATTGTGAGTTATGTCATGGTGACATTTAGTTAACTGATTTTTATTTATTTATTTTTTTGTTTTGTTTTCGAACTTAATTAAGGTCGGTTTAACGCAGCTCCAAACTCTTTCTATTCTGAGCTAGTCTAAAAATGTCTACATACCCTTCACAACCTAAATCTCTAATAATTTGACTAATATAGCTTTATATAGGTCTTCCCACTCTATTTTTATTTGGTAGTATATAATCTAAGACCTTACTAAATAATTCCTCATGTTTTAACTGATGCCCTATCACTCTATCTCTCCTGAACTTTAATTGTTTCTACATACAGGGTTCCTCACCTATCCTTCTATAAACTTCCTCATTTGTTACTCTATCTATCCAACTAATCTTTTACATTTCCCTATAATATCAAGTTTCAAAAGCTTCTATCTTTTTCTTATCTAACTCTTTATTTGTCCAAGTCTCACTACCGTATAATAGATCGCTGCATACGTACGAATTTAAGAAACTTTTTCTATTATCTAAACTAATACTATTAGCTATTAGTAAGTCTGTCTTTTTAAAAACATTTTTTTAGCTTGAGCTATTCTAGCTACTATATCCCTTCTGCTACGTCCGTCCTTTGTAATTATACTACCTAAATAGAAAAATTCATCTACCTTCTCTAACTCGGTATTACCTATTTTTAATTTTGGTTTAGGACTAGGCTGTAACTCACTTGTCATTATTTTTGTATTTCCTGAGTTAATTCTCATACTATAGTTACTCTGTAGTATCTCATCTAAAATTTTAAAAACTCTCCTAACTCTTTTCTAGACCTTGCTATAATGGCTATATCATCTTAATATGTCTATTTTCTGTCCGTGTACACTAATATCTACCTCTTTTCTCTCTCTAGCTGTTTAAAGCTTCCTCAATATAAATATTAAAGATCAAGGGAGATAGTATACAGCCCTGTCTAACACCATTTCTAATCTTAGCTTCCTTTTCTATTTCTTCAAATCTAATTACTACGCTTTGGTTTTTATATAGACTGTAAATATTTTTTATATCCCTATGAGAGACTCCTATTTCTCGCAAAACTCTGTACATAACAATCCAGTTAACCCCATAAATTTGCTTTTTCTAAATTTACAAACGCGAAATGAGTCTTTTAATTTTGTTGTAACCTTTTTTCGATAATTACCCTAATCATTAGTATCGATTCTCTAGTCCCTCTGTCTTTACGAAAACCATAATTGGTCTCCGCCTAAATAATACTCAGTCAAAGCTTCTACTCTATTTTTAATTATTATTGTTAGTATTTTGGAAGCGTGGGAAGTTAAATTATCCGTTCTATAATTCTCACACCTATCAGCTCCTGACTTTTTTGGGATTGGGATAATAATATTTTTTTCGAAATCTATTGGGACCTCACCTGTGTCATATATTACTTTTACTAGTTCATATAATCTGTCTAAAGTTTTCTGACGCATATTTTTTAATTCTGCGGATATATCGTCTATCTCCGCGCTTTATTTAGTTTAAGATTCCGAACAGCTCTATCAAATTCCTCTCTTAATATTGAGAACCCTATTTCTACATCCTCTTCTTGGTCGCTCTCTAACTCATCCATATCGCCTCCCTTATATAAATCTTCTAAATATCTTTTCCATCTATCTGCTACCTCAAAAATTATATAATGTTCAGTTAATAAATCTAGAAGAACATCAGATGTCCTGCAATAATTATTTTAAAAAAGTAAATTGTATATTAAATACACAAAATAATTTTTTTTTAATTAAACAAAGGTGTTGTCGTCCATTATGATTACCTCGCACAAACTGGACTGAAGTAAACCTTTACAATACATACTTAACTAATGTTCGTTTAGTACAGGAGTGTATCCTTTTCATCGCGAAGGCAGGTAACTTTCAAAGCATAAAGTTGAACTGTTCTCAGGTGTAACAAACGGCTTGCAAATTGAAATGAATCTCTTCAAGTGTTCAAAACAGCAGTAGTTGCTTATATATATTGGAGGGAGACGGTGAAGTATGCTTGGTGTAGAGAATAGTTTTATAAGTAATAATAATAATAATAATCAACGTGGAATGTTTTCTATAACATTTCAAAATGTTACTGATGATAACAACTTAGTAGGTACTCAAAGCATGCACCGAATAGTGTCTCGTTAAGGTTTTTGTTTATTTTTAACATAATTACAGAATTATCCTGGAACGTATTCTAATAATTTTAAAAAGACGTTCATCGTAATCAGCAAAGTGAGATGGCTTGGAAGTGCAACATGTATATAACGGTAAAGATAAAGTTGTACCATTCAGCTGAAATCCTTCCAAAACCTTATAATGTAGTAGACTTTATAGTAATATACGTTCACGTACATGCACGTGCCTATGCTTAAACGTGAATACCCAAACGTACATACGCGAACAGACACACTCATACGCACACGCAAGTGCCGTTAATCGATGTCCTAAAATTTCAATCACTTTTTCAATAACCACTAAAAGGTTCAGTAAAAATCATACGAAATTTATTGTAATCAGATAGAGCCTTGTTTTTAAAAACCAGAAACGTGTTACCGCGTTTTTTAGATGCCAAAAGCAAAATACATTTAAACTAACTGTATATGAGCTTTCAAACTTCTTTAAAGAAGCGTTCAGAAGAAATTGCACCAAGACAGATTTTAATGGCTTTAAATATAACAGAATTACTTTCAAGTGGTTTGATAGCTGGCATAATGTGTATCTAGAACACTATTTGTTTCAAATCTGTCAACATTTAGGTTAAACGGCTAAGGAGGCACAAACATTGAATAGGGATATTCATTTTTAATAAATGTCAAGTACAGTTAATAGCGGACAAAATTTTTTACCGTTTCCTGTACGTTACCCGTATTTTCACATCGATTTCTTTTTCATAAAGCAAAGCTAGCGGCGTTTGAAATTGAACGTTGTTCCAAAAGCTTTTTAACTCCTTAGCTATAGTTGACTGTAATACAACAGTAATTCTGATATTTCTCGTTAATCTTTGGTTTATTAACACTGAACTACATTCCGTACTTTAACCGTAAGTCTATTTTAGCATTTAGCAGAACATGCACGATAGCGACCCTAAAATCTAGTATGTATTAATAGCTTAGTTAGAATATTTCAATGCTAAGTCAAACATGTAGCACATGTTTCTACTCTTGAAGTTTTAAAAACTAATTATCAGCAGAGACAAAGTGCAAGTTAAATTGTTTGTAAGAGTTACTTGATTTATACTATAACAAGACAACCCTAACGGATTGTACATTAGAGAATAAAGTACTCTTTAAAACCTTTATAAGTTTTTCACAACAAATGTCAATATAAATATAATAGATGAAAGAAATTGATTATTCATACACTCCAGTTTTAAAAATGAATGCAAGCAAAATTTTAGTTTCTTTTATTAAGTGTACACTGAAATCTGCAACTCTATAGGGTGTAATTTTTAAACCAACCAATGCGTTTAATTAATAAAGTATAAGATATAAGAAAAAACTTTCAAGCAAAAGTTATAGTTGATGAAAAGGGGACCTACATTTCTTGAAACAGTTCTGAAAATTTTTCAGTGTTTTTTTCAGGAAAATACAAAGTTTTATTTTTTAATTAGAAAGACGTATTTTTAGTTATCGCTTCGAACAGTTTTTTAAAATTACAATATTTCGATATAATTAATATATACCTATATCTAAATCTAAAATGTCTTCAAAACTGCATTAAAATGTATGCATGTATCGAGGTAATCTCTACTCATTCTACATGCGGAAAACAGAGTCTATTAAAGTTTATGATTTCAATACAACATCACTAGCAACGTAAGTACAATTTTTCTAACGTTATTTTCAATTTTTAAAGTGGCAAAAATAAACTTTTTACATGAATATAGATGACAATAAAGAGAACACACAAAACAAACAAAAAAAAATTGAATTTTCTCGGGTTATTATTTATTAAATGCCCAAAATTTTTGCCATTATGACATACAGAAAGATTTACTGTTTTCAACAGTTCTTTGGATGTTGCCGCGCTAATTATTTTAAGGATTTATTTTTTGACTAACCTGTTGAATCCTATTTTTGTAGTCATCTTCAGTTGTAACTGCTCTACATTTGGTTTTCCAAGACTCCAACCGAAAATACTACACTGGCCAGGAGGCGAGTTTTTTTTGCCAGGAAAATATTGTATTTTGCAGAACCCCTGCTGTTCCAAGGTAAGGATCTTTAATGTACCTGACAACACTCACACACGGAACCTCCTCTTAATCTCTCACTTGAACAAGGGAGTATTTTTGTTTAAAATGATCGCCTAACATTTTTCTAGTGGACTGTGTCGGGATTCGAACCCGGGACCTTGGGCATAGTAGCCACACACATACCAATTACGCCACGGAGCCGCCGGATTGTTACAACTACTGCATAAACCTCATTCCTTAAATGTCGCCAAAGAAAAAATCATGCGGTGTTAAATCCGAATATCTTGAAGGTCATAAAACAGAACCTTTTTTACCAATTCCTCTATCTACAAAGATATTGTATAAGGCTTAACTTCTATTAAGCGCATTGTGAACAGCGGCACCACACTGGTTAGAAAAATATTTCTCGACATTCCGCTAGCGATATATGGCCCACATAGTGGGTGAAATAATTTTCTATTAACTTTAAGTCTCGTTCGTCTGTCAGATTTTCATGATAAAATTCAGACCCAGCAATTGTATTATGCTTAAGCCATAGCAGATATTAAAACACCAATATGGTTAAAAAATTGTATTTCTAATTTGGTGTGGTTTATCATCGTTCCAGAACTTTAAGTATTGACGGTTAGACATACCTTACTTTGTAAACTTGCTCTCATCAGACCAAATTATTCTTTTAAGCATATCAAGGTCGTTCTGAAATTTAATAATAATCCATTTGCACAACTGGATTCTCTTCAAAGAATCATTTTCACATAATTCTTGTGCTAATCTGTATTTGTATCAATACATATGAGGTTTATTCAAAATTTTGCACACAGTGTCATGACTGATTCTGCATCGAAATACAACTAGCCGTGTATGGAAGTGTTAGGATCATCAGCAAATCAAGCCATTATTATTATTTCGAGATTTTTGTCAACAATTTAGAATGATATTTTTTCTTTAGGCGTTATTTTAAATGTGCTAGCGAAAAGGGGGTAGGTACTTAACACTACACCAACTTCTCACAAAAATCAAATATAAGATGTAATTTTTATCCGTAGTTGTTAACTGACTTTTGGGAGACTTCCGCACTAATTCTGAACTCTGCGGGTAGAGACAATGATGGAGTCAGTTAATAATTAACAGATAAACGAGCGCGCCACTACACTTAAAATAAACAATTACAAGCAAGTAACGTCAAACAAAAGTGTAGAAACTTTGACCATTATATTCCGTTTCAAAACCATAAAGGTTTGACCTTAAGCTCATACAAACTCTGAACCTGTAATAAAACATGAGGTTAAATAAATAACACGAAACAGCATTTTGCGTTTTTTTACAAAAAATATCCATTCCGAATGGACTTGCACCTTGAAGAAGTTCTAGATTACTAGAACGGTGGAATGGGTTGCGCGTTCCAGTAATCTAAAGAGCAAAACTGCAGGTCCAACCAAAGGAGTAGGGCGAACATTTTTCACAAAAATACACCCTCGTTCGGATGAGAGGTAAAATGGAGGTTCCGTGTGAGAGTTGTCACGCATGTTAAAGATCCCTACCTTGCTTGGAACAGCAAGGGTTCGGTAAAATTCCAAATTTTCGAAGTAAAAAAAACTCGCTTCCTGGCCAATGTAGTACCTTCGGGTGGAGCATTGGAATACCAAATGTAAGGTACCTCCCAAGTACATAGCGTACTTAAATTGTTACTAAATATGATGTCATTCTCTGGGGTCAAAAATTTTGAAGTTAAAATAGTTTCACATTTGGATCTCCGGTAGGGGACTACTTCGGGGGATGTAGTCGGAAGGTATAAAAAAAGAGTTGTGAACATTCTGCAAGTTGTGCGTGGAATGTCAGAAGTATGAAGCAAGCAGATAAGCTAGAGAACTTGAAAGTTGAAATAGATATGTTAGCATTAGACAAAGTAGGGCTCAGCGAAATTCGGTGGCCAGGGGCGGGGAATTTTTGGAGCGGAGACTTAGGGGAATTCATACAGGATCAGAGGAATAAAATTCGGGTGTGGGGATAGTTATGCGGAAAAAGACAGGACAACAAGTAGAATCTAAACCCGTAAATACAGTAATAATACAAGTATACATATCCACCTCTAGCTACAGTGAGGAAGAGGTAGAGGCGATCTATAAAGATATTGAAGACATACTAAGATACATAGAAGGAAAAGAAAATTTGATAAAAACGGCGAATTTTAATACAGTGGTAGGTGAGGGTAGGAAAGGAGCGGTAGTAGGCTTATTTGGTTTAGACACGAGAAATAACAGGGGCAATAGGCTGGTAGAATTTTACGACAAGAACAATTTAACCATCACAAACACATTATTTCAACGTAATGTTATAAGACGATACACGTGGAAGATGCCATGAGATATAGGAAGATATCAAATACATTACATTCTTGATAGACAATTGTTTAGGAATCAAGTAAAAGACTGTAGAAGCTACCCAAAAGCAAATATAGACACTGACCATAACATCCTAGTTATGAAGACCGCTCTTAAATAAAAAAATTTGAGAAAAAAAGGAACGGAAAAAGGCACTTTGACTTTGAGAAACTAGAAGCAAAAGATATCCGCGAAAGATTTAAAAAAAAGGCAAATGAATTGCTGAAAAATATCGGGAAAACTTCTTATACTAAAGAAGTATAAACAGAATAGAACAACATTAAATCCAGCTTAGACATGGCGGCCAGAGATATTCCGGGGTGTACCCAAAAAGAAAATAAGAAACCATGGATAACAAAGGATATCCTGAATCTAATAGAAGAAAGATGAAAACACAAAAATAGATCAGATGAAACAGGAAACCAAAGATACAAAGCCGTAAAATGGAAAATAATTCTCAAATGCAGGAAAGCTAAAGAACAATCGGTTGAAAAGTGCAAGCAGGTACAGACTATGATGGAAATAGGAAAGACAGACAAAGCATACCAACTAATTAGAATGAATTTTAGGGATATATAACCATATAGCAAAAATATAAGGGTCGTGGGAGGAAACGTCATTATAAAAAATGTAGAGAAAGTGGATAAATGGCAAGAATATATAGGGAATTTATATGCAGGAAAAGAAGTAACAGCATTAGAACAAGAATCGGACATTGAAAAGAATGACTTGGGATATTCTATACTTAGAGATGAGTTTGAATTAGCATTAAAAAGTTTGAAAACTTAAGGCGCTGGGTACAGATAAGGTGCAAGCAAAAACTGTAAAAGCCACTGTACAAGCAGAATAACAGAACATCTCTTCCAACTTGTAAGATACATGTATGAGACAGACGAGGTACTCAAAGATTTCAAACGTAAGATCATAGTCGTCACTATATCAAAAAAGGAAAGGCTCGAATAGATGTGAAAATTTTTGAGCCATAAGTTTAGTAAGTGTTCGAAATCTTTGTAGATTGCCTCTACCTCTTCCTCACGTAGCTGGAGGTTGACATTTATACTTGTATTATTTATTATTTGACATACAGCAAAATATCAACTTTTCTTAAAAAGCTTTTTTAAACTTGTAAACTCAAAGCTACTAGTTCAAATGCGATAAACAAACAATAAACAGAATATATTATCTGCACCGAATTATAATATTAACATCAAGCAGCTTAATGATAAAAGTCATTTCATTAACCTTTAAATAGAAAGGTAATATAAAAAAGTAAATCATCCCTTCAATTATGAAGAACATATTCTTTACACAATTAATTAGACATCTTATGCACCGTATGTCGCAGGTGACTTGGAGTAGAAACGATGCCGGAAGGTAACCTGTCTCCGGGATATTAGACCCGCGGTGGCACGAGTAGACTTAATATAAAGAATAGACGTAGACGCGAAAATGATTAGGTGTCACTTTACCTTGGGGAGTAAAGGTAAACAACACACTCGAGGGTGAATGCGCTAGCGGGAGCAGGCAATAAAAACGATTAGAAAATGTTACAACTTAAAGCAAATGCTACTGCAAAATAATTATGCAAAAAATTTAAAAAACGTTACCAAAAACATAATAAGATTAAAAACTAATAAAACAATGACTTACCAAAATCCTGAGTTATCATGAGTTGTCGACACAAAATGCCAAATTGTGTATAAATATTTTAAAGGTTGAATAAGTATCAAATAAGCCTTAAGCTAGGCGTATTTTTCGAGTAGACGATTGAACCACATGGAACTATCACCGTGAGTAGATTCTTAAGGACTTTTTTATATATAACTTCACTACAAGTATTAGCCACCACGAGATCACCATATGAAACGTTAACACAACGTCAATAGTAGGTATCGTAATTAAGATAATTAAGGTTTAAAGAATAGCAGTCAATAATATAGCTCCTCTAATAAAATCTCAAAACAAACCAGTAGCATTTGAGGAACAATAAAAGAAATTTTCAAAATATGGGTACATTACCTTTTAAAACTAGCAAAAGTAGTTCACATAGGCTTAAGTACGGTTTTACATAAAATATACTCATTACCTTTGAAGGTAAATTTATACGGGTAACAGGTAGTTTTAATACATCGTGTTTATTTCAAATCGAGCTAGTAATTGAAAGTTGAAGAATACAAAATTCCGGACAGGATTCGATTCTGTATCCTTCGGTTTTGATCGCCAACACGGTAACAAATTGCGCCGCCTGGACGGGTGACTACAATTAGAAAGATTTCAAATCTAAACTGTTAGGTTAACTCCAATAGTTTCTGGTAAACATGTAAGCAAACCAATAAATAACTCCTACTGATGGATTTATTGTTTTATTTTATAATCGCTCACTTACAGGAAGAATTGCTCAATGTTCGCTTCAAATACCAGAAATACATTTATAGACGTATTTTTTTAAGTTATTTAAATTTACGTTCTCTTTTCCGGGCACAATACAATACTTCGAATCTTAGTAATTAACAACAAATAACTTATTTAAACCAATTAGGGATTTGCATTTGTTTTTTGGCTACAAATTCATCCTCTCTAACTTCAGTAATTAATTTGACACATTTTTTTATTTTCACAGGTCGCTTTTTTATGATTATTTTTTTTCAATTTACTCTGCTACTAAATATTCTTCATTTTCTAACCTAAATCATGTACGCAACCACAATTTAACCTAATTTTCAATTACGCTTGGCATTTTTCTCAATCATATTTGACATTGTCAAGTTTTTGGCCTATATCAAATATAGACAAGTTGTAAACCAACAATTAAACATAAAGCCTGTGTAATTGCTTAAGGACAGTTGATTATATTCAACGGCGTTATATTAGTTAATATACAGCCTATTTTAAATAGCACTGTTGTTTCGATAAAGGAAACTTAAAACTTTTTGCCTAAAAGTTCATCTGTTCATGGGAAATCTACCACTAGTGGTTAAATGCGAAACAATCAAAAAATTTTAGTCCCATTCTAGATATAATTAAATGTAAAATGTCAATATAATTAGTGCTAGCACGACGTTAGACAAATGAATGGTGTACATTTCCAATTTTTCAAGTTGAAAGTAAATTGATGTTAAAGGTTTCGAATTTCTCGTAGCGATCTTAAGAAATACTATAGCAGACTTTAAGTGGGTGGCATTGCTTTATGTTGTAAGTGGCGGTAACCTCATCCTGCCATTTAATGAAGCTTCTATACTGAATATTCCTTCCTGAAATAAAAGTGTGAACAGGTGTAATTGACTTCTAATGAAAAAAAAACTGGAATTCGATATTAACATGAGGTTTCGTCTTCCTCGGGTGAGTTACCTTCAATTACAAATCAGTTTAAAGCTCTCAAATAACTATTAGCTTTTAGAGTTTATGAAGTTTCTACCAATTTAAATGAACATTAACTTCTACGTCCATTAAAACACACATGTCGCTACCCCAAAGATTAATAGGGTCAAGTACCTAATAAAACTATGAAGTCTGGAAAAGTTAAATGAACAGATGTAACACACAGTAAAAGCTATTCATGTGCGTAATAAATTAGTAATGTTGTTACTGATAGTGTTTTATGTCAAATTTAGGACTATTTAGTTTTTAAAACGCGTGGAAAAAGTCTTGGTTATAAATAGTCCAAGTGTAAATAGACACTATTCATAACTACAGGGGTTGTACGTATAATGTCACACTATGGGGACCAAATGTACATCAGGGGAAGATGAAACAAAATTTAGATAAGCCCTTGCCAGAGGCGATACTCTAATACTTAACGCCCCTGAAGTACACTGGGGTTTCCTGAATATAGAAATAGCCCAGGATAGGGATAGATGACAATCGGCTAAAAATAAAAAAAATAAATTCCCTGGAAAGCAAAACTGCTAACTCTTGGAGGTTAGTCCAAGATTCTTGCATGAGAATGGGTAGAAGGCCGATTTCGTTTTGGTATAGCAAAAGACAACGTTTGAAGGCGATACGGCGTTCATACAACTGAAACTAAATGTCACGGGAAAATGCAGAAACCCGTATGTTTCATCAACCTTAATTCCAAAGAAAAGGAACAGACCCGATGACCCGTTTTTAGTCCAATGCCATAAAGAACAATAATTTATTAATCGAAAATAAGATCACAAGTTGTGGTTTTCCACCTAAATATAAAAAGAGCCCAAGTAATTCTTATGGGATACGAACAATTTTTTATTTCACTTTTCTATTTATCTCTATATTTATATTAAAAATTCAGTATTTAACCAAAATTAAGTGAAAGTCTGATCACATTAAACTTCAAAACAGATAACGTTTGATCATCTAAACCTTCATACTTATAAGATTTATCAAAATGTTCCTTATAACAACAAACCTTAAACGAATAACTCTTACGATAACTTAAACTTAATGTATTTTTAAAAAATTCAGTTAAGATATTTACAATAGTATACAACACTTTAAGTTTAGCAATATATGGTTTCTTACAAATATTTGTTATTTAAAATTCGTTCCAGTAATGCTGATTAGTAACCTATAGGTATCATACAAAATCAAAGTTTCTGGCTTTTACTTCTTTGTATTCTCCTATAGATCTCTCGAAGAAGACATGTGTTTCATAAAATATGTATGTTCGTAAATAATATATTACCTACAATTGGTCATCAGATTTAATGTATTTTTAAAGCTCAAAGAAACTTTGTCGTATTGAGACTAATAAAAAATTTTCAAAGCATTATCCAAACAGGTTTGTCGAGAAGACAACAGCTGATTTAACAATAAAGACTTTACAAGTGTTAGAAATTCTCAAATGTTCAAAGTATTAATTTTATTAACACAAAAATGTCATGTTCCATAATTACACTAACATGTAGTCTGCACAAGTTCAATAATTTTCAAAATAACAAATGTTGCAAATAAATTCAAACCAGAACTCGGAAACAAAAACTGAGACTAACCTCAATCACGGCAACGTGTCAAAAGATTTTCTTTTATGAAATATGCGCTAGGTCATAAACCAGTCTTTATCTTCCTAATAACAAAAGCAAGCAATTCTTGTCCTTCAAATAACAGCTAAAACATGTTTTATGAATCCGAAAATAACGAAGATATTGGTTTTGAATACTTCAGGATGGATACTTAAATCCAAATTTCCTTTAGTGCAATGCGTAAAATTCTTCTTGTACATAACACTTAAATTGCACTAAAAAATCGAAAAATTAGTTTTCGATAAAAGCTAAAAACAAGAAAAGCTTAACATAAACACAAGAACCAGTTCACTATTATAGTTAAATTAGCGTGAGGCACTTTTTCCAACGTAACACGTGGATTACACTCAATGGTTATCTTGTTCTTACACATCGTAGTGTAAAAGTAAAGCATGCAACACAAAAATGGGCAAACGAAAATGATGATTGCATGCGCGCAACTTAAATGACCACCTCAAATGCTCAATGGGTGGCGCCAATAATATGATAACAACATGTGATTTTAATGAGAATTAACACAAATACCTATAAAGGTCAAAACGTTCTATTATTAATAGAAAAGAAATAACGTTGTGTATGATTATACGGGAATTTAATATGATGAGTGAACAAAATTAAAGCAAATGAATATGTTGTATGTTTGAATATAACCAAATATCACTTATATATTGTAACAGTTTTTTGACCGCTACACTATATCAACGAATTTTAGTTCTAATACCTCAAGTATAGCCATTAAATCATGCGAACCATTTTTAAACAAACAAGTATCGATATTGTATGCCCTAACCGCCATACAGAAATGTTAGATTGGTTGCTAACATCAGGCGCAGAAAGTTAATACAACTATTATCAAGGCCAAACACCTTTCCTGGTTAGTGCATAGCACATTTGCGCTCACTTTAGCCAGAGCTTTTGCAGAGAAAATAATGGAACCACTAAAGGTTCTGGCGTGAAACTTGCGCCTAGATTTTTGTGCGGAGTACAGCCCTAGTGCGCTAAAACACTAGGCTTTGTGATTTTAACGATGGTTAGAATTAAAATAATAATTAATTTGATCAACTAAATAATTCGTTGTAGCGTTCTTTTGGTAATTGCTCTTTTAATAATTTAACTTATAGAAGATGTTCGTTTGATAAATTTCCTTCTCATAATTACACTCTTCGTAATTTTATTCTTAATAATCTTCAATATTTTTGTTACAACGTTCCGTTTAAAGTCGATTTTAAATGACTTCTAATAAATAACTTCGTTTCGATAATTACTGAGATAAACTCATTTAATAATTCTTTGGATATTTGTGTAAATAACACAGAAAACAATTCTTTAATGATTTCGTAAAAGTACGATAAGATATGTTTTTCAACGCTTCGTAGAATTCGTCAACTAGATTTTTATATTATAATTAACAACTTTAAGAAGTCGTTTTGTAGTATCTGGTTTTACAAAACTAAAGCAGCGAGTAGGCTGTGTTTAATGGAAGATAAAATTCTACTTTACATCTGTGAATGTAAAATATGAATGTCCTTCAACCGTACGATGGATAGTTGGGTTTTGTGTTATGTTATGGAAAAGCAATAAGTTGGAATGTAAAAGAAACGTTCTACAAAGTAGGTAGAAATTTTATGGTATATAAATTAAGTCCGAAGATGCTTTTGAAAGTATTGGAATTTTGTTGGTCCAGTTCGTGCGTATAATAAAACGCATGGAAGTTAGCTTGGTCCAGTCCAAGGGTCATGCAGCTGTCCGTGTTCCGTGGAACATGTGGTTTTGACGTCACTTGTTTTCTGAAAATGTATGTATAAACACTTGCCCAAACATGTTGTAAAGACAACATGTAAAAACACCTGCAGAGCCAAGGTAAGAGATTAAATTATTCTTGCATCATGTCTACATTTGGCGATCTCTAATATCAGGCTGCTTCAGAAAATATTTTTGTAACTATCTATTCTGACAAATCCATTTCGCATGTTAAAAAGGATCTTAGTAATTTTTTGTTGACAATTTTAGTGCAATACTTACAGTTATTAAATTTTATAAAATAATGTGAACTTAAAGAGTTCTTATTGATGTTTCATATATGCATGATTTCACTTACAATTTTTAAATAATGAATTAATAGAGAAGTAGTTAAAGTTTTATAAATAAGTAAATAGAAAAAGCAGATCTGACATTTCTGGTATAAATTCAAGTTATATTTTTGTAACTAAAGTAACATTTGAAGTTTTGATATTTTATTTGAATATATAATTCCACATTATGAGTAGATGAAGCTTGTATTATCTTTTCTTATGGGATACAAACAATTTTTACTTCACTTTTCTATTTATTTCTATATTTATATTAAAAATTCAGTATTTAACCAAAATTAAGTGGAAGTCTGATTACATTAAACTTCAAAACAGATAACGTTTGATCATCTAAACCTTCATACTTATAAGATTTATCAAAATTTCCCTTATAACAACAAACCTTAAACGAATAACTCTTACGATAACTTAAACTTAATGTATTTTTAAAAATTCAGTTAAGATATTTACAATAGTATACAACACTTTAAGTTTAGCAATATATGGTTTCTTACAAATATTTGTTATTTAAAATTCGTTCCAGTAATGCTGATTAGTAACCTATAGGTATCATACAAAATCAAAGTTTTTGGATTTTACTTCTTTGTATTCTCCTACAGATCTCTTGAAGAAGACATGTGTTTCATAAAATATGTATGTTCTTAAATAATATATTACCTACAATTGTTCATCACATTTAATTTATTTTTAAAGCTCAATTAAATTACGTCGTATTGAGACTAATAAAAGAATTTTAAAGCATTATCCACACAGATGTGTTGAGGTAACAACGTCTGATTTACCAATAAAAACTATACGAGTGTTAGAAATTCTCAAATGTTCAAAGTATTAATTTTATTAACACAAAAATGTTATGTTTCATATTTACACTAACATGTAGTCTGTACAAGTTCAATAATATTCGAATTAACTAATGTTGTAAATAGTTTCAACACAGGACTCAGAAACAAAAACTGAGACTAACCTCAATCACAGCAACGTGTCAAAGGATTTCCTTTTAAGGGATATACGCTAGATCAAAAACCAGCCTTTTTTTTCCTAATAACGAAAGCAAGCAATTCCTGTCCTTCGAATAACAGCCAAAACATATGTATTATAAATCCGAAAATAACAAAGATATTAGTTTTGAATACTTCATGATGGATAATTAAATCCAAATTTCCTTTAGTGGAATGCGTAAAATTGAACTTGTACATAACACTTAGATTGCACTAAAAAATCGAAAAAATTAGTTTTCGATAAAATCTAAAAACAAGGAAAGCTTAACATAAACATAAGAACCAGATCATTTTTATAGTTAAACCAACGTGAGTCACTTTTTCCACGTAACACGTGGATTACACTCAATGATCATCTTGTTCTTACATATCGTGGCGTAAAAGTGAAGCATGCAACACAAAAATCGGCAACCGAAGACGATGATTGCATGTGCGCAACTTAAATGATTAACTCAAATGCTCAATGGGTGGCGCCAATAATATGATAACAACAGGTGATATTAATGAGAATTAACACAAATACCGACCAAGGTCAAAACGTTCTATTATTAATAGAAAAGAAATAACGTTGTGTATGATTATACGGGAATTTAATATGATGAGTGAACAAAATTAAAGCAAATGAATATGTTGTATGTTTGAATATAACCAAATATCACTTATATATTGTAACAGTTTTTGACCGCTACACTATATCAACGAATTTTAGTTCTAATACCTCAAGTATAGCCATTAAATCATGCGAACCATTTTAAACAAACAAGTATCGATATTGTATGCCCTAACCGCCATACAGAAATGTTAGATTGGTTGCTAACATCAGGCGCAGAAAGTTAATACAACTATTATCAAGGCCAAACACCTTTCCTGGTTAGTGCATAGCACATTTGCGCTCACTTTAGCCAGAGCTTTTGCAGAGAAAATAATGGAACCACTAAAGGTTCTGGCGTGAAACTTGCGCCTAGATTTTTGTGCGGAGTACAGCCCTAGTGCGCTAAAACACTAGGCTTTGTGATTTTAACGATGGTTAGAATTAAAATAATAATTAATTTGATCAACTAAATAATTCGTTGTAGCGTTCTTTTGGTAATTGCTCTTTTAATAATTTAACTTATAGAAGATGTTCGTTTGATAAATTTCCCTTCTCATAATTACACTCTTCGTAATTTTATTCTTAATAATCTTCAATATTTTTGTTACAACGTTCCGTTTAAAAGTCGATTTTAAATGACTTCTAATAAATAACTTCGTTTCGATAATTACTGAGATAAACTCATTTAATAATTCTTTGGATATTTGTGTAAATAACACAGAAAACAATTCTTTAATGATTTCGTAAAAGTACGATAAGATATGTTTTTCAACGCTTCGTAGAATTCGTCAACTAGATTTTTATATTATAATTAACAACTTTAAGAAGTCGTTTTGTAGTATCTGGTTTTACAAAACTAAAGCAGCGAGTAGGCTGTGTTTAATGGAAGATAAAATTCTACTTTTACATCTGTGAATGTAAAATATGAATGTCCTTCAACCGTACGATGGATAGTTGGGTTTTGTGTTATGTTATGGAAAAGCAATAAGTTGGAATGTAAAAGAAACGTTCTACAAAGTAGGTAGAAATTTTTATGGTATATAAATTAAGTCCGAAGATGCTTTTGAAAGTATTGGAATTTTGTTGGTCCAGTTCGTGCGTATAATAAAAACGCATGGAAGTTAGCTTGGTCCAGTCCAAGGGTCATGCAGCTGTCCGTGTTCCGTGGAACATGTGGTTTTGACGTCACTTGTTTTCTGAAAATGTATGTATAAACACTTGCCCAAACATGTTGTAAAGACAACATGTAAAAAACACCTGCAGAGCCAAGGTAAGAGATTAAATTATTCTTGCATCATGTCTACATTTGGCGATCTCTAATATCAGGCTGCTTCAGAAAATATTTTTGTAACTATCTATTCTGACAAATCCATTTCGCATGTTAAAAAGGATCTTAGTAATTTTTTGTTGACAATTTTAGTGCAATACTTACAGTTATTAAATTTTATAAAATAATGTGAACTTAAAGAGTTCTTATTGATGTTTCATATATGCATGATTTCACTTACAATTTTTAAATAATGAATTAATAGAGAAGTAGTTAAAGTTTTATAAATAAGTAAATAGAAAAAGCAGATCTGACATTTCTGGTATAAATTCAAGTTATATTTTTGTAACTAAAGTAACATTTGAAGTTTTGATATTTTTATTTGAATATATAATTCCACATTATGAGTAGATGAAGCTTGTATTATCTTTTCTTAAACATAAATTTTATATCTACAATTTTTTATGAAAGTTCCATTTTTAATTAAAGAAACAACATTTAAATTTCTTAATTAATTGTTTTATTCTGAACAAGTACGTTCGGAAGTAAGGTGACAAAGAATGAGACCAAATAGAGTAAAGAGGTAAACCCAATTTAATAAGGAGCTTTAATAGCATTTTCAGTATTTAAAGAATAAAATCTGTGTTCATATTATTGTTGCCTGATTAGTCTTTGTAGTTTTTTTTAGATGAGGTAGCAAGAGAATACTTTTTGTGTCGTCATTTTAGTATACTTAATTAAATTTTCTTTACAGCTCCTGCGTCAGCAGTTAATACGGGATTCCTCCTTAAGGACGCCCAAGTCCCCCTTAAGGAAACCCTGTGTTTAAAATTACAGACTTGGTGGCGCCCTGTTTAAACCCCTGTTTTGTCGAGAATCTAGCCCTAGTAATAAAATGATGCTTTGTAAAAAGAACCACGACCAATCCTCATAAGCTCTGCCCAAGGAATAGACTCCTAGCATAGTCGGAAGATAATTGCGTTCTATCATTTTAAGGGAATCCTTCCTTAAAGGTTACTGGTCAAATTTGGGGATATAAAAAGTACCTCTAACTATTTAACCCCACCAGTAAGAAAAATTTATGTTATAATATAAGTAATACATAAAATTCCAAATACGAAATTGGACAAGGTTATAGAGCAGAATTTTGTTTCTTCCACATTGTCATTAATACCCATTTTTTATGACAAATCCGTTTGTGTACCACAAAAGTCTGTAAACGATCCCTCGAACACAATTATAGTCCATTCAAACGTAAAAATATCCAAAGGGTATTGCAACCTTTTTAGGTTTAGTATTCCGACTTGTTAATGGTTTAAATAATCAGATCGGTATACCACTTACATCTACTTATTATTGAAACATTTAACATTATAATCGCAGAAAATAAACAGGTTTTGACTCTATAAGTTATGCTGGACCTCATAAGAGTTGGAAGCAAATGTGGCCAAGTAATACGAGATACTTTTTAAAATTGAGAAACGTTAAAGAAAATTATTAAATATGACAAGGTCTAAGTATTATAAATGTTGTTTAGTGATTAGTTTCAGAGTGGACCACAGATTGGTGTTGTTTAAACTTTATTTTAGGCGACTAATACTAGATGTAAAAGACAAAGACGTAGCGCTGGGTTGTGAGAAAAATGTGTTAATACAATTTATATGCAAACTTAAAGTTAAACAAAATTTTAAATTAAAACGTTTTGTTTAAGCATTCCTTTGCCAGACACTTTCCTTGAAATATTTCATCAAATCATATCTAAAATTTCTTGTCGTTACTTCGACACTATGGATGTGGTGGATAGCATTCGATTTTCACATTATCTTTTCGTTTTCCTTCTCTCTTCTCTGTTGATGGTTTCGTAGAATTAAACGTATAGGTGTTTGAGTTCGAATGGGAAAATCGTCTTGGATGCTTTAAGGTACACTTAGTTTTCTGAAAATGCAAACTATTAACCAACTAAAATTCTATAAAATATAAGGTACATAATTCCACAGCGTCATCGGGAAAGTAATTTTCCATGCAGATGTTCATCAGGTATTTCCTTTATGCTGCTCTAAGGGGTAATCTCTCGTAACACAATCTAGGAAGTTCCTTAAAATTTCGCAGCCTACCAGCTGCACCAACCTGCACGGTAAGAAACTGATCATCGTATGCGTATTTAATTTTTATCTGATACGGAAATTCTTCTTCAAAGCGTATTCAAACAACATTATTCCACCTAATCCGTCATTATAACAATTACAGTAACAATCAGATGTTTGATTATGTTAATATCTTTGTCTTCCCATTGCTAGATGATATGATTCTGATTGATTGGAACCGTTTTATTCCGAACTCAGTCCTTCGAGTTGTTTTGCATGATAGCCAAAAAATCACTGGGTGTGTAAATCTTCTTACCTTTGCGATTTATAATAATTGTTACTACATGTTAAATACCCATTAGCCTTTAAGGTATACAAATTCCTATGTCAAGATTATAACAGGTTCTTACTTACAGTTTCGCTTTCCGGCGACATAGTTCAACTTGAAGGGAGCCGTGGTACGGGTTCTCATTAGATTTTCCTCACATGGAACTTCCAATTGTAGTAGTGTCCTAAAAGGAAAAGTTAAATGGAGGTGGGGACAATAAATATGTCCCTATATTGAAAAACACGTCCTAAAAGGCACCCCACCTATAACGCTACCGCTCTAATTGAGTCCTGCTACTAAAGTGAGGTCTGTAATAAAATAGCTCGAGGTGCATAACGTTCCATCTAGTGCTCCCAAGCACGATAAAAAAATTTCCAAGACAAGCTTAACATATTTACACATATTAGCTTACTCTAAACCTATTCGAGGACAGATCCAAGAAACAATGGGAAGTACTTTTAATACAAAAGATAATAGATTTATGAAATATAAAAAACGGAAACTGGTTATCTAATAAGTATAAAGTATTGTTACGGGTTAATGCAACTAGCACGTTACATTGCTCTATGCACAGAACCGCAAATCATTTGTGAATGCCCAGAGACCAAAAATTTATGGTCAATAACATTAATTATAGCATATATTTGCACCAAGTACGAATACATTGCTCTGAAAAGGTGGTGTACAAGCCACAAAGTAATTTGTACGGAGTTAAAAAATTCAGTGCTATCAATCTTTTATTTCAGTGTTGTATGTTAGACAGTGCACGCGCTTAAATGACAGCTTCACTTAAACGATATTATTTCCACCCTTGTTGATTGTCTTAGAGTTTCTATGGCAGCTTGTTACTAGAATAATTCTTAACAGTATTTTATTGCCAGTAATATAAATACGTAATAAATTACGTTCGTTTTTAATATCCATTTTGAGAATACAATTTATTATGCCGAGTCAGTATAGCTTAGTGTTAGATTTTCAATGACAGGTAAAGGATATTGATATCTCCCCGGAAAGTGTTTTTTGTTGGACAATCATGAATGTTACACGATATTAATCAACCACGCCTTAGAATGGAAAATTTATGACCAAATATAAATATTCGTGTTTTGTCCACAACAACCACCAGAAAATGACGTATCATGCATAGTATCACTACCTGTTAAATCAAGGGTATGTTTAGGCTTTGTTGACGGTATTTACAAGTACCTGTTTTACCTAATGTCTTGTGCCAACATAATAAAATGCATTTGTTATTAAATACATTCTGCTTTTGTTTGTAGTAAAAGCTTTTAATTTCAATAAAAGAAAAAATGCCGAATTTGCTGCAACAAATGTATGTATTGTAGTAGCGTGCTCTTTATGAATTCAATTTCCATTTCCTCCCTAGTGCAACATTTTTCGATACGATGCAAGTCAAATTTGGTTCTACTATATAAATTAATATTTTCGTCGCGGGCTGAAGTTGATTTTCACTATTTTATTTGCTTATACCACCTGTTTCACTTATACAAAAAAATCTTGTAAATAAAATTTATACCTGGATGCCGCCTGCTTTTCATAAACAATAAAATTGAGTACACCTTGACTCACCCCACTCTCCGCGTTTGCAGATTTATCTAAATTTCTTTCCTGGTTTTTTTAAATATAAGTTTCCTTTCTTTTCAACGTAACATGAAATTCTTGGCAAACCCAACGTGTGGACCCCAATTTTTTTTTACTTACTTTCGCCCCTATTTTCGAAACCACTCCTTTTATAAACATCTGGCTCCTGGAAACCTCCATTTCTACTTAACATTCGACCCTTGACTTATTTTTGTATACATCGTTCCGATCTAATAAACATTTCTGTTGCGTTCGTTTTACTGCTCCTTGTCTGTTACATCCTACCGAGTTACCAAAATTATGTTTTCGCTAGCGATTCGAGTTCTTGAAACACCTGCACCCTATTTCTATTAATAGTACTAGATTATATTTTGTTGTTCCTACCGGTTGCTATCAGTATTTCTAGATTCTATTTTTCAGCTCCTAACAATTTTGTGTTTAGATTTCAACTTCTTCGTTGCCGTATGTTTTAACTTATTCTTCTGGCTGTAATATCCTTTGATCCTGTTAAAATGGCAGGCGTAGGTCGCGAAATCAACCCTTGCAATACGTCGACCACCTCTCAATCAAAGAATGTTCTAACGCCACGATACGTGGTAAATCCTGTTCGCAACTGGTAATAAAATGGAATCTTGAAGTTTAGTGGAGATCTTAACTTTCTTACTGTATATGACTTTCTTGACAGGGTTGAAGAGCTCGAATAGCCTCCCATGTTTCCTAATTTCGCCTAAACCCAAATTAATCTGCTTCTAATATTTCTTCAGCTCGCTTTTCCATTCCTCTTTGTACAATTCTAGTTAATATTTTTAAAACGTATGCTGTCAAACTTATTGTTCAAAAATTTTTACATCTACGCCTCTCTTTTTTGGTATAGTAACTATATGGTTACATATAACTTACAAGTTGGACTGTTAATGTTTGTCCAGCGGCTTTTGGAGTTTCTGCTTGTACCTTATCTGTATCCGGCGCCTTACCATTTTCAGACGCTTTATTGTTAATTCAAACTCATCTCTAAGTATAGGATATCCCAAGTCGTCCTTTTCAATGACTGATACCTGTTCTATAGTAGTTAGTTTCTATCCTGCATACAAATTCGCTATATAATCTTCCCATTTAACCACTTTATCTACATTTTCTAAATTATGTTTTCTCTTGCGTCCCTTATATTTCTGCTATACGGTTTTATATCCATAAAATTCATTCTAATTTTTTGTATGCTTCGTCTATCTTTCCTCTTTCCATCTTAGTTTGTACCTCTTTGCACTTTTCATCAATCCATTGTTGTTTAGCTTTTCTGCATTCGCGAATAATTTCCCAATTTATGACTTTGTATCTCTGTTTTCCTGTTTCGTCTGATCTATTTTTGTATTTTCGTTTTTCTTTTATAAAATTCAAGATATCCTTTATTATCCATGGTTTCTTATTTCTTTTTGTGTATACCTTAGAATATCTCTGGCCGCCAGGTCTAAGCTGGACTTAGTGTTATTCCATTCTGTTTTACTTCCTTATTATCAAAAATTTTCCCGATATCTTCAGCAATTCATTTGACATATTTTTAAATCTTTTAGTTTCTCAAAGTCAAAGTGCATCTTTCCGTTCCTTTTTTTCAAATTTTTTAATTTAAGGCGGCCTTTATAGTTGCGAAGTTGTGGTCAGTGTCTATACCTGCCTCTGGGTAGCTTCTACAGTCTTTTACTCGTTGCAAAATTCAACTAACCTATTTCCACTGTCGTTCCTCGTGCCTAAACCAATACCGCTCTTTCCCTATCCTCACCTACCACAGCATTAAAACTCCTGTAATTATTAAATTTTCATGTACCTTTACTCTTACTATGTCTTCGATACCTTTGCAGATCGCTTCTACCTCTTCCTCACTGCGGCTAAACGTGGGCATGTATACTTGTATTATTACAGTATTTACCGGTTTAGATTCTAATCTAACTTTTTGTTAGTAGTTTTCTACAGTGTCCTATCTTTTTCGCATAACTATCCCCACACTAGAATGTCCTTTTCTGATCCTGTATGAATTATCCTAAAGTCTCGACTCCAAAAATCCACGGCCTTCTGGTCACTGAACTTCGCTGATCCCTACTATGTCTAGTGCTACCCTATTCATTTCTCCAGTTCTCTAGCTTACCTACTTGCTTCATACTTCTGACATTCCACACTCAGACTCGCAGAAAATAGCTTACACAGCATTTTGCAAAAATACTATTTCCAACGAGGATCTGAAATATCCAAGCACTGCAGGTATTTGTAAAGTATATTGAAAGATCCTCAGTAATCCTACTTAATGGGTTTACTAAGGAGTCGTTCTTGTTTCTTTTTTGGTAAGCTCATTCCAGACTTCAGATAAGTCGCTACGCGATTAATTGTGCTGCCTTTCCTGCTAATTGCATACGTTTGAAATTTGCTGATGACACATGCTGATGATACGTTCTCCCTGACTTACTTCCTTTATGAAACATGCGTACGTGTGTGTGTATATGTGTGCGTGCGCGCGTGAGAGCGTGTGTGTGTGTTCACGGTTTTGCTGATACCTCTAAAGGCGAATACTATGCAGTTGTTTATTTCAGTCGTTTACTTTCTAAACTCTTGAAATCGGTTTACTTTGTTCTAAGTTATGTCTCTCCTTTTGGTACATTTACTTTTGCCAAGCATCCATCATAAAAGCCTTGAAATCTGATATTTGTTGCGATAATTTTTATTGTCGGTTATGTCACTAACAACCTACTTTAATAGTTGTAGAGGACTAAATTTATTTATTTCAGTTAACTAAATGTGCAATTTTAAAAATATAAAAACTTTAGGAGTTTATATCTCATAAAGTTGCTATTCCAACATTATACTCAACTAGTATGAAAGAATTAATATAGGAAAGCGTATAATATATTAAATGCAAACGTTAATAAAAATCGGACTTTGGACTCCTCGCATTACATGCACTCGAAGAATAAACGTTTCTATTCTGTTTATTTGAACACATTCTCACGGTTTCTACAAACAGTAGCCATGGAGACACACACCCTACAACCATAGACTCACAAAACAGCATAAAATTTACAGCGTTGTCATAAGACGAATGACAAGCTTTCAATATTAAACGTGGTTACAGTGACCGTTCAAACTGATGGATGACATAGAACTTGACCATATGGCAGCTTTGGATATAATTATCAACTTCAGAATTTGTAAGTGGAGAAGGGAATAATGTAGTTCAGTGACAGCAAATGTGTAGGCCATGGGTCCCTGGACAGGTGGTCGGCGATGAATTGTTTTGAGCTTTGCTGAATAATTAGAACAAAAAATTCAAGCAAGCGTGTTGATCCTGAAATTTAAATCGCGTCGGTGGTGTTTCAAATAAAGAGTTATGTAAAGAAGGGTGACGAACGGATTTCATTCTGCAACTAATTGTTGGAATCTACATAGCTAAAATGCGAGACCTAACGTGCCATGGAAGTATAACGTGAATCACTGGAGTTACGTGAACATCCTTACATTTTTCAAGCGTAAGCAAAGTTAACTGTGTACCTTGTAGATTATAAATATAAATGGCTTGCATCAATAATATCCCTGCTGGACTGAAATAGCGACTGAAATAGTTGTATTTACATCTAAGGGTAATCTTATCGGGAAAGATAGTTGAATAATTTATAAAAGTAAGAAATATAAATATAAACATAATTGCCGAATTTGTGAGTTAAAAAGTGAAAATTTACTATTTTTGCAGTACAATAGTATGGCTAAAGCAAGAGTTGCTATCGCACTAGGTTTTACTATGTATTGCTGTTAAGGGTTTTTTCAGTAATAGGATTTAAAATATCGTATACATCAATCTTAGAACCAGAACAGTGGTAGTATTATTTATGTAATTATTGTTTTTTTTTTGAGATCTGGTAATAATACCTCGTCATTTCAATGTTACATTAAGCTTTTGTTTTCTTCTTAGGTTAATGACGCGTATTTATATTTCCGGAATTTTACTGCTAATAGAGTTTAAGCTTAGTTGGAATTTTATTTAGAGTTATTTATAAAATAGGTAAAGGTAATCTTTGTAAAACGATATTCATCTACCCCAGCGATAAAGTCATATTTGCGAAAAGCCGTTATTTGAAAAAATTGCTCTAATTTGACAAAGAAGTGAATGAGTGTTTTTAAGGTAAGTTAAGAAAGGTGAAAGATGAGGTAACTAGATTTTAGAATACCGAAAGCAAGGAGACCTATTTGGAATAACCGTTCTCCGGGTAGCGAAAATAAAGAAGGAATTCATGACAGTTTGGCGCCCCTTACTTTTGACAACTAGTAAAATTTTTCAAAGTAAGTGGTACTTGTAAAGTAGTTTTGTATTTCGACTATTTTTCATGTTATTATTTTGTTCATAGGAATCCACCCCCGCACCAGAGTAGTTAGCCGATATTCTCGTAAAAGTTTTATGGTGTTTCCACCCCTACTCAGCAAATCAAAATTCATAATGTAGCGACATTTTTACCCGTTACACGTGTCAATAGAAAGTATTTTTTTAAATTCCTCCACCACCACATGAATCATGACAGTTTAAATTGTGTAAATTAAAAAATGTTTTGCGGACGTCTTCGAATTACATTCCTTTTGTCAAGATTTCGGTAATGCCGGATTTAAGGTCTATCTACTACCGACAAACGGTCGTCTTCGTTATTGTTAGTAACTTTTCTTTTATAAACCGTTTCTTCCAAAGCTATAGATGACTTATTTTAGATTTTAGTACTCCTATAGTACTCATAAAAATACTCTAATGTTTTTGTCACTGCTGCATTCTTTTCTTGAAAGGCAATAATTTTGGACAAACATTCTTACAATTTATTATTTGCATTAGCGTCTGCATTCTTCGCTTTATCCATAGTGTAAGATGCCCCGAGGGAACACTTTTCAAATCCATGTCCTTCTGTAAATATATGCAACGTTTTGATCGCCTTAATTGAGTAAATTCAACAATCTTATCCTTTTGTGAGACGAACGTCTTCCAGTCAGGAGTGATCTTAGAGTGGAGTAATCAGAAGCTGTCTCTCCTCTCTAGTCAGGGAATTTTATGGGTTAGCAGTCGCATTGATTGCGTACCATTGTCCTTTGACAGGAGTTTTCCGTTCTATTACCTAGCTAAGTCACTTTAATTTTTATATTACTTTTGTTTGTTGTAGAAACCGTTACGCTGGTATTCAGATGGCTAGAATTTCTAAATTATTGGCAGTAAATAGTATATCTACCGTGTTCCGTAGTGATCTAGCCTGCCGGAAAATTAGCTAAATCAAATTATAGCGTTTGTGCTTGTCACATCAGAATTCTTCCTTTGTTTTGAGTTGTTTAAGTCATTTCTTTTCTCCGATTAGGTGTTATCTTCATGTCCAATTTTCTAGTAACATGTCTTGCATCTAGATTGCTAAGGTCATAAAAACAAGTGTATTTGTTGGTGTCCCACAAACAATTACTTCCTATCTTTAAGATTGCGGCCTTGAACTACCATTTTATTGTTGACATTTTATCTCATTTTGGCATTTCCTTTGCTGATCACTATGTACCGAGTGCAAAATGCGTTCAGGCTTTGCTAATCGTACAATGGATAGCAAGTAATAACGTACGAATAGCTGTCTATGACCTTTCACCAAATTGAGTCTATTTTAAACTTGCATCCCCAACTGCCATTAGCGGTAACTTTAAGGATCTGATCTGCATTTCTCATGGCCATTATTTGATACTATCACCCTTAGCCGCTAAAAATTGCTTTAGCGAATTCCGCAAGATTTCTGTTTCGGTTGATTCAAGAAGTATTTACATACGCTTGTGTCCGCTTTAAAGTAATCGATTTAACTTTTAAAGGTAATTAACTTGATTCAACCCAGCAACTGAGAAATGTATATACAGTTAGCTAAGTTACATCCTTGTTCATCCCTTTAACTCTTGAAAAATAATATTAAGTTTTATAAATGAAATACAGAAGTTACCAGTGTCTGCTTCGAGTTCAGTCCTTTGTATTCTATGAGCTTTAATTCTTTTATAAACTCAGAAGTCTAGGACGGAGGGGTAATACGTTTGCTCTCAATTTTAAGCTTTTTATTTTAATTATTGTTTTAACTTAAGATAAACCATATTTAATGAAAATTTCTAAAAACACAAATGAATCGCAGTAAGTGCAGTCATTATACAATGGTAATTAGCAGTCAAAGAATGGTTGAAACTATCCACCGCCATTTTCGTTTCTCTTAAAACATTGCAAGAAATCTTAATTAAAAAATATTGATTTTTAAAACCGCGATCTTATAATTAAATTTGAAACGTCCTTGTTTGCTTTAAACGCGCTAGCTATTAAATTTCTATTAATATTTTATGAAGTTTTAACATGCACACAGAGTAGAGACGGATTATACATAAGGTCGATAAAAACTTAAATGCATACAAATTCAAAAGTTGAGTTCAGATGCTTTGTGTTTTGAATGATACTGTAGCAGTGTTAATTTTTTAAATGCGGTGAACGTCAATGGTTACACATTTCAGCCCCAAGACGTTGGGCGTCAGTGGCACGGTTTTAATTATTTAGAGAACACGTTTTGTAATCCTGTCCCTAGGAGGAAAATAGAACAACACTTCGGAAATTTAATTGGACCTTTACTTTTACCCATATGAGATACAACTATAAAAACTCTGCTGTACTGGTGGCTAGCTTGGCTATTATCTAATGGGAGATCATGAAAAGGTAAGGGTTGAAATATTCTTTGTAAAACGGAAAACAAAATAAAGTTGAACGCCACTGTATCTAGTAAGTATTAACAAGATGATTTTAGGTTAGATAAAGAACCCCTATCCGAAGTAGATCATTTTAAAACTTTAAATTTACCTTTTTAGAAAATTGAACATATTAAAATCGAAAGATATCTATTATATAACAAATAATTTTTATCTAATAGTAATTATAAAAAGCAATAAATAATTGCACAAGTGTTAGTCATATCAAAATGTACTAGTTAACACAAAATTTCGTTCTTTGGGATCCATATGAGCATCAGATCTGATAATCACTTACAAATTTGATCAAAAGCTGTAATTCAAATAGTCTTAAAATAGTTATTAGTGGAAGTTTTAAATATACCAAATTTAGAGCAAATATTACTTTCAAGAAAATATACATTCTAAGTAAAAAATATTATACAATTAACAAAAATTATAATTTCGATTCAGTTGGGTGCCGGGTCTTAGAGACTGGAACGATGGAGATTTTTGCGGCTAGAAACAACCCTTATGGGAAAGGGCGGTTGTAAATTATAAAAATCATTTTGGGATCATGCAAAAATCACTCACCCTTAACCACTAACCGCTGAATGCTACTCTTAAATTGTTAGGCATAGGTTCCAGCTAGTTTTTTACAGTGACAAAAACAAATGTCCCAGACGGATGTCGGAGTACATGATGAATGAGCTCGAGGATGATTAACAATGTTGGTTGACTTAAGGGTGTATGTGGGCTAGCAGATATTTCTTGGTTCTACAGCATTTTGCTAGTTTTACATATTTTGTTGGCTCTACTGGGTTTTATCGTTGGCCCTACTGGATTTTGCGTTGTAATAAAAATAGAACAAGACACTTAAATTTTTGACCATAAAATCTCATCATCAACGACTTCCCAAACTGCCTGACCCAAAGATAAAGTGAAAGTGGGCTGATTCAGAAAATTACTTGCAAATACATTTCAACCGGGGGAAATTTTATTAGAACAAATGTTTGATGCCCAAGCGTCGTGTGTATGAAACAAGTTGAAACCTTGAGGTATTTCCTGAATAATAGGGTGTTTACACAGACTTTTAAAAGATTGATTTGCTACTTATAACTTTACAAACCAGGTTTCGAAACAGCTGAATTGTTTTGTACATGATTGTGGGAACAAAGTGTTGAACTTAGCCTTATAATTGAACCAAATTGGAAAATAAAAATCGCATGTTGTTTTCCATATGGGAATAAGGACTTATTAAAAATTCAAAAATCTACCTAAATTTGCAAATAAATATTCTTGCTGAATTTTTTCATGGTTTTTTCTATGGCCTTAACACTTCTAAGTTGTTTCAAAGAGCAAAAAGCAAAAAATTTTTACAATGCTAACCTATGTTTGAAGTCAATCAGCACATTTAATTCCTATTCAATGAATCCGAAATCTAACTATTTAACTGTATTGGAACGTCCGGCCATTTTGTCAGTGTATGTCGTGTAAGCTTTATGGCTATCCAATAGTATATCTAAGCTTTGGAGTATAATTATTCAACTCTTTCTGAAATTATCGGTTAAATCAAGTAACATCATTATCAGTTATACTGCAATGCAATAATCACACATCCCCCCACCCCCACCCTAGAGAGAGTCGAGAATGGGGCCTCTGACGGACAATTACTTGCACTCAGAACTTCTTTTCTCATAAAAACCCGTGTAAATAAGCTTCACCTTTCCTCGTAAGCTCGCTGAAGAAGTTTCTGATTACCTCCTTTTGCTACTTGACCTATTGAGCACGCACTAATAGGTCATTCTCCACTGGACAATGGTAATGCATGATCCCCTTAGTGTATGACGACCACATTATACGGGGATCCAATTAATACCAAGGAAGGTCCCTAGTCTAATTATTCGACCCTTCCGTTAATGTTATTTAAAAATCGTCACACAATTGTAATAGAAGAGAACGCTGTATTTCGTTGGTTTGAACGCGGATTCTCGAGAGTTGTAGCTCCATCCTATAGCGTTGCGCTACTGAAGATATAAAAGTACCATGTCTATATTATGTTATTTTTACACAATCGTATAAAATTATATTAAATTATTTGGAAGAGAAAGCTTTCGGATGGGGTTACATAATAAATTAATTTAGAGCTACCAACACTAACGCATAGATATTGAAATCTGAAATCGCCTTATTTTGAGAACTTTTGGGGTTGGTCTATGGAAACGTTTTCAAATTTTATTGTGTTTTGAAGCAAATATACATAAGGCGTTAAAATATTATGAACATTTCAATCGCGCGCAAATGAAAGATAAACTCGAAGCTCGGCAGATACACTAATTAACATAGCAAAAACTATACCTGCAATAATTTGTTCAAGTTTGTAATTACCGGATCTGTAAGGTAGTAAAAATTCCAGATCCTTTGTACATCATGAGAAAATAAGTTCAATACCGAGAGCAGGTTATCAAATCATACAAAATTTTGTTTCATTTATTAAAAAAACGTTTTAGTTGAGTTTGCATAATTTATTAATTAATATGTGACGTACATACGAAAATTTCTTGCTTAACATACACGACTAGAAACCTGAAATCTGCGACTCTTTCGAGCAAATATATAAAAGCGTTCTAAGTAGGTTACTTTACGTGCGACTGAAAAGCAAATCCAGGAATAAATTTGCTTGTCGAATATGTCGATACCTGCATTCTTTCAAACTTATAATTTACCAGATCTGAAAGGTTGTAAGAAGTGCTAGCCTTTGTATGGAATTTTACTAGAAAACAAATTCAATACACACAGCCCTTATACAACAGCTTTTATGTGATTTGTATGCTTTCAAGACGAACTGTGGATAATTTATAGCAAACTTATTCGAAGATACTTAAACCTGAAATCGTTCTTTATTTTGAAAACTTTGTAAAATACTAATGCTTATCTACCACTTATCATGATGAAGTCAAAACTAATTTATAATGTAACAATTACATATATATGTTTCACAAGCGTAATTTTTTAACACAAGCGTAATTTTACCATAAAGTGTAGTACTGTAGGTTTAATTTCACTATAATAAAAGCAATGCTACAATTTTTTTGAAAAAATATTTTACCAATTCCTAAAATATCTTTATCCAGGCAAAAATTTCTCTTTTTTGTATTAGAAAATATACAATCAAAAACTAACCGCGTGTCGTTATTTAACAATTATCATGCAAAATATTCGGTTGTTCAGTGAGCACGACGAGGTGGTCAAGCTTTGCTCGCCAGGGTAAAAAATGGGTAGGGATTGGTATTATCAATTTTCTACACCCGATATAACTTTTACGTGCCATTTTTTAACGGTGTCACATAACAACGCCTCCTAGCGCCATATTTGTTAATGTCATCGACGCCATTTTAAGGCCATATTTAAAATAATCTTTTCAACTTACCCTGTAATTTCCAAGATTTTCAATTTTGCACACCCGGTACAACTCTTACGTGTCATATTTTAACTACATTACATAATCAAGTTTGTTGACGTCATCAAAGTCATTTTGAACATCGTCTTTAATACAATTTCATTTACAACTAAACCTATATGTTAACAAAATTTTTAATTTTGCACACCGCGTAAAACTTTCACGAGTCATTTTTTTAACGTCACACAACCACGCCCGTTAGCGACATGTTTGTTGATGTAATCGACGCAATTTTAAGCGTTATCTTTAAAGTAATTCGTTTTCCAAATTACCTTGTATAATTCCAGGATTTTCAATTTTACAATGCTTGGTACACTTTTCTTGTTCATAAACTAGTCGGGTTTAGGTTCTTTTAAAGTATTTTTTTACAGAGATTCTTTTTCCGGCGGGTTTTTTACTCTGGGTCGACCACCCAACCCACCAAAATCGATAAAGGTGCATTTTTATATCTTAATTGTGAGTAAACCTATACAGATGTAGGAACTTTTCATTTTAAAAGAAAAACTCTTATATAATGTTTATCTTTGCTTTATGACTCGTCGCAGAAGCGGTTGCCCTTGAGGTGTTGACCCTGGCTAGCAACAACCCTCCTGGATATACGTAGATTCTGGAATAGTCTCGTTGTCTCGCTATTACCTGTTTAGAAAGAATGAACCAACTCGCAGCCTATTTTATATGGGTTTAATGAAATAATGTTATAAAATAATGTAACAAAGTAGAAACAAATGCACAATATTTGGCGTGCCGTAAAATACAATCGCAACGAGGTTAAACGACACTCCTTATAGATACACACATACAGCGTTGCTATTCGCAAATGAACAAAATTCTAGCTACTCAAACTTATCTGTTATAGTAATCCAACAATGAACGAATACCAAAGATGCTGTCACTACCACTTCGATTAAAAAAAACTAAATAATTCATAACTCACTAAGTTTACAAATCAACCATCATTAATACACGACCGGAGGACACGTGCCTAGACAACACAACCGCACGGCATCGCATCGTTAACCCGACTGACTTATACCTAAAAGACCCTAATATACAAAAGTATTCATATTTCAAGGACGGGCCAGTACATCACCCCCCGATAAGTTTAACTTACTGACTAAGCTTGCTTGATAATTGATTTAAACTTATACTAACAGTTTTGCGGTCAGATTTTGGTCCGTCCCTACATATGGTTTTAAATTGCGTACATTTTGTATACCCAACCAAATTCGTCGGGCATCGTTCTGAACCTCATATGAATTGGGCCCTCGCTTGGCCACTACTGTAGAAGGCGCCGATTACAGTAAAAAGAATTTCTTAATCTCTCTATCCTCGGCAGAAGATTGAGGATGAGTGCGAACCAGTACTTTATCGCCCACCTTAAAAACAAAACATTTTTTGTTTACCCTTTGATGCCTCAATCTACGTTTTTCGGCCTTCGATTTTAACCGATCATACGCCAAAGTTATAATTTTGTCCCGATCATCACCTTGTTCAAGACTAGTTCGAAAGGCAATACTCTTAACAATGGGGTAATCTATGGAAGCTCCAAAATGCAATTCTAATGGACTGAAGCCCGTAGAATTGTGGACTGCCCTGTTTATCCACTTTTCCACCTTATCCAATATCAACGCACACCCCCCAAGAGCTGAATAACACAGTGACCGTAACATCCACACAATTTCCCTATTGACACGCTCTGTCATGTTTCCTTGTGGAAAGTACACTGACCACTGACGTGTGAGCTACCTTCACACCTACTGCCTCCAACGACGCTTTCCATTTTTTGCTCGCCATCTTGCTACCGTTAACAGAAAGAATGACCTGGTTTACCAACCTCCACAAAATATTTATTAAATAAACAACGAAGAATAGCGGCCGTATTAGCGCGCTTAAGCGGGTATAAAGCCACTAATTTACTGAAAGCATCTACTGCAGCAAATAATTGGGTCGCCCCTCCTCTTGATACCGGAAGCGGACCCATCAAGTTTACACAAATGATTTTATTTGGTGCTTCGGCCAATACACTATGGTACTCGTCAAAACTTTTTACCGAACTTTTCGACTTCTGGCACAAATCGCAACTTGAAATAATTTTCCGTATATACTGTTTCATTCTCGCAAAATAATAATCCCTGAAAACATCTGAAAACATTTCTCTACTACAAAATGTCTGTTCTCGACATGCTCTTGCCAAACCAACTTACAAATCTGAGAGGCAGGAATACATACCTTAAACCCGCGCAAACCGTCATGGCCTCGCCTAAACAAAATACCACATGGACAATATACCAATCAGCATACCTTTTTACAATTTTTTCCTTTTTTAACTCAGACCTCACTTTACAGCAGAATTCATCCTTTGCTTGTTCCTCAATAATATTTTTCATACTACGCATAACCCCTTTACAGTTCTGATTTTTAAGGCACAAATCTCATTCGAACCCCTCAAACAAATTCCGGCTTAAAAATTCTTTAATTTTGCTAACCGCGTAAGAGTGTCCGCAAGAGCATTTTCCTTTCCACTCAATATTCGACCCTAAAAGCGTATTCCTGGAATACGCAATTACCATTTAAACGAGAATTTAGTTTTCCTGCAAGACCTTATAATTCCAACGATTTGTGATCCGTAATCTTGTTAGCACTTTTCCTAGTATAAATATTCGCGTTGCTGCTAAAGTGTTTTACCGCCAAGACCTTTTTCTCAGTTTTTACTAGGATTTTCCGACCCGCGTAACCCACGGTTCGTGAATGCAATAATCTCTTCTCTTAGTTGTGGGATCCTATACAGATGTAGGAACTTTCATTTTAAAAGAAAAACTCTACTTTATGATCTTTTTGCACAAGTTAGAAGCACTCAAAGATTTAAATATACAAACACATAAAATGTATTACATTATATTTTAAAGTGAAAGATCATAAGGAAATAATTGACAGTCATGTGTTATTTCATACGTCATGCGTATCTTGAGCATAAGACGCCATTAAGATTGAAGTATACAAAAAAATATTCAAAGACAATGTTGGCTGGTACGTAAAATATACCTGCATCGAAAAGATATTTCTAGTTTAATTCCAGTCCAATCAAACGTTCCATAATCAACTGACACAAAATTCTCGAGTAAACATGTTAATTTTTAAATAATTTTAAAACTTAAAATATACGCAACTTCAAATTCGACAGTATTTTATGCAAGATCAAAAGGATTGTTCTATATGCAAAATTTTAAATGAGGTCACGAAATGTTAAGTTGTAGTCGCTGTCGTACCCGAAAAAAAATGCAAATTTTATAGATAAACTGGAAGAATTAGTGTCATTACGAGAATTTCTTGGACGCCAAATGGAGTAATTGATGTATCGAAAATAAGTACTATCTGCATTTCTCACTTGATTTGTAAGCTAAGTTTCTTTAATTGTATAAAATGCGTTTGTACATATATCTACGACGTATAAAATCCGATCTGGTTAATTATAACTTCGATAGCATCAAAGGCTACAAACTTGGCGATTTCTGTTTGTGAAAAGGTTGCATAAAACCCATTTGTCCTGCCATAAGCTCGCGCATGTACTTTGCTGTATGTGTATTTACAAATTTGTTCAATGCTTTTGTGTTTTTTAAATAAAATCGTATGCGTGTTGTTATTTTTTAAATTATATAGGATTATGTACTTGCAATTTTTGGGGGGTTATTCGACGTGTCAGAAATCTCAATCCCGAATGTCGAAAGCGTTCGAGCGTCATTTCGTCATACTGTCATAAAAATTAACAACAATAAACAAATTTAATGAAAGATTACGGTTAAGAATAAGCTAATTTTATTAATTAACACATCCTAAAATCTCGGTCACAATTGTTTTTTTTAAACACTTTATTAGCGTGTAGAACATTTGATAGACTTAAATTTCCTTAGAAGTCCGAATCTGCAATTAATTTAACCTTGTACCAATCCATAGCCAAGACCCAAAAATTTACAAAGAGTGTGCACTCCCATACAACACCAGTTACTTGCAATTATTTGAATATGGGATAATTATACATTTTGTTATAGTCTTATGGAGGTAGTTACTTGTCCATGCATAAAATGCGAAGTCACACCGCAGAGACCAATAGCGTCACAGGGATTTAAAATAATCAAAGAGTAGCAGTCGAGGTAGATGGTTCGGTAGAGCAATAGGATCGCAGTTTTTTAAAAATCTAAATAATGGAGAGAGCGGGAGCTGGACAGGGTACGCGTAAGGGAACTGCAGTGCCGACATATTTTTAAACGGTGTGGTGGATACCAGAACTGCGTACTAAAATTCTCTTGACGATTCTAACCTAATATTTTGGCGGGCATGTTCTTCTGTCAAACACCATTGTTAAAACATATCCTGAATTTTTGTCGCTACATTATCAGAGGCATTTTTTTATTAGGTATAATACAATAGTTTTTTAGAGTTGCCAGTACATTATATTTTTAACCTTCGAACATTCTGACATATTTACTTTTATGTAAAACTGCTTAGACCAATAAGAGCAACCGAATCGCGCCATTTATGTTCAACGGTAGACCAATAAAATCGTCGGATTTTAAAAATTCCAATTATCGAGAGAGCGAGAACAGGGCAGGGTGTGAGTAAATGAACAGCTGCGCCCGAGTATTTCCTAAGTAATGCGGTGGGTACGTGAACTTTGTAGTAAAAATCTTTATAATTTCTCTATCTTAAGGTCTAAGCAAGCAATGTACGTAGTAAAGACACTATACGAGTGTATACACGATTTTAAGTACAGATACAGTGTGTAACAGCAAAATGGAGTAATTTCATTATTTCGGCAACTACATATTTATAGAAAAGCCGAAACACGTCAATTTTAGATTATGAATTGCCATCCTACAACAAAAAAATTTGATTCCTACATTGAACGTCCTTCGAGTGACAGTTACAACCCCCACTTTTTAAGTGGGAAATATGGGGTTGTGAGATATCGTTTGAAAGGTTTCTTCATTTTTTTTCACAAATGTTATTGTTTTTACGTGAGTTCTTTTTAGATGGTATCAATTAAAAAGACATTAAAGGTTATCAGGGTAATGTTATTTTTGTTTAAAACTCCTTAGCAAATTGTTGTGTGATTATAACTGCATAAGAGTAGTTATCAAAGCTATACTGTCGTTTGAATTTTGTAAACTGATCCAGAAAACCCTCAAGTTCAAGTTCCAGCGAATACAATATGATTCCAGCAAGATGGAGCACCTCCACATTACCAACGCAATATCCGGCAGTATCTCGACGTAATGCTTCCAAATCGGTGAATAGGGAGGGGGGGATCGATAAAGTGGCCAGCACGATCACATGATCTTATGTTATTAGACTTCTTTTTATGGGGATATGTGAAGAGTATTGTGCATAAAACTAACCCCCTTGATTTAGATAACTGAAGAATATCCCTTGTGATTAGATAGGCCACGCCTGGATGTAAAATAAAGTTAGAAGACATTTTTATTTAAGATTAGGATGTTGCGGTGAGCATTTTGAACATCTACTTCATTGACATTCGTATTTTTGTTTATTTTGTTGAACAATTCATAATATAAAATTGACGTGTTTCCGAATTTTCTTTAAATATGTGTAAGTTACCGAACTGTTCCACACTGTATACGAAAGCGAAACAATAAAAAATTCGATTTAATTTTAGATATAAAATTTAAATCTAAATTATCGTCCTGTTGGCTCATCCTCTCTAATCTGGTCGGGTAACTCGATGCACTAATACACCTATGACGGATAAAACTTGTTAATGCTTATTTGTAAGTAGATCACTTTCTCTGAAGACCACCCCGACTCACGGTGCTCAAATTCCTCTGATTTTTGTCGCATAACCTCGTGCAAGTTCTTGTTCTCGTTTTGAAAATTCAGCCAGATACGCTAATCACATTTTTGTGTTAAACGATTTTACACCGGTAGTCTTGAGATCAATACCCTCGGTCGGTATAGGAGCTATAAAGCTTGCAATTAAGCTGTATCATCCTATACTTGTTTAACATTGCACGAAGTGAATGAATAAGTTGCTCCTTCTGTCCATAGAAAAACTCGGACACTTCGTCGCAGTCGATGTCTACCTTCTTTACGCGATAGCTAACTGGGTGGTTCTTAAACGTCGCGCTAATCATTTGAATGGTATCGTCAACCTGGCTGGCGGCAGTTACAGTATTCTTTTGCCTGTTGCTCCATGGCAGGTTTAACTACATTCACATCACCCATATTGCAGCATTCCAATGCTGTTTGGGAGTATAATTTACGGCCGTCGACTTAGTTGAACGTTTACCTTCGATATAGCCGAAGTTACACCATGCAGCTCGACCGGCTCATTCGTAAATTCTAGTAAAGACGACACCGCAAGGTTCGCAGTTAGAGTACTTTGTCACCGGTAAAGTTGAACGTTTGAACTTTGATGCAGATGAGTTGAAGTCATGTTGTGTAATCCAATGCTGCCGTAGGTTACCTTTCTTGGTGAAAAAGCGCAATAGGATTCGCATTTAAAAAAATTTGCCAGATTCATTTTATACACAATAAAAAAGGGACTCTATTTTACCTTAGTAAAAGAATGCAATAAACGAGAGTTGTAACTAAAGATGTACATTAGTGGGAACGGATGTATATAGGGCCCAAAAGAAACCAAAGGATATCAAAGACATCTAAACACAGTCGGAGGTTGGGCAGGGAAAAACAATAGAAATGGACAAATTTTGCGTGTAAACACACAATCCAAACAGAATATCGCCTTATACTTATACATATTAGAATCAACGCTATTCGAGGCAAAATTGCTATTGAACCGCTTTCGCTAACTTGTAACCCACCACTAAACAATAATTTTTAAAGACGCTTTTGATCAAATACTAATGCAACTAGGAGACGAAATAGTCCTACTTCTAAGATAAAATCTCTCTATCACTAAGACAAATTTGCCTCAGCTTTAGGACTAATTCTACGCACCGTGTTTGTTCGGCGACACTACTACTTCTACACAATTACTCGATAAACAGCTAAAACTGAATACGGAAATTGCGTAATTTAACAAATTTCCTCTGTTTTTAATATTCTACCCGCATCCGAAACTGTAATCTAGCAAGTTATACTGAATACGAAAAGCTGCTGTATAAGGGTTACCTGCTGTCCGTGTTGAATTTGTTTTCGAATAGATTTCCATAGTAAGGATCAGGAATTTTTACAACCATACGCATCTGCTAGAATATAAACCTGAAGAATGGAGATGGTCGCATCACATAAACATATTAGTTCGATTTGAATTTTCAGTGACGTTAGAACTTACCTTTCCGCTTTATATATTTGTTCAAAGAAGGCGTAGATTTCGGATTTTTCTTCCAGTTATGCGCAACTGAAAAGTTTAGAAGTGTTAACGCTTAATTGCTGTTATGTATGCATAGTCACATGGGAGTATAGGGTAACACATCCAACGTGTCACGGTGAGTTAGTTATGTATAGATGTGGCGAAACTGTAGCAAGGTACTTGGAAGTTAACTAATAATAGATAGTTATGTAACCATGTATAATTGTATTAAGTAACTAAATACACTTGTAACAATCTTGAAGCACATACACGAAACATGGCGAAGTCCGTCAGTTAAGAAAAGTACGAAACTGGAAAGGTTAGGAACCAAAGAAAAATGTGACACGTGGAAAATTGTTGTTTGTACGCTTGTAATGAATGGATTATAGAATTCAAAAACACGTGTTCTTTGGGGGAAATGCTGCAGAAAAATTCAAGAAATTCAAACAAAAGTTCGAAATTTATATGATCGCTTTTCAAATAAAATCATAAATAACCCTTGCTTATGTTGCTTTGCGTTTTTATAAACTAAGGCAAACATTTTGTTCCATGCATGCCGCGAGTAACAAATAATTTCTCTGTTAATTTGTAACAACAGCTTCAGCAGCACATTTAGCAAAATACCCAGAACTTGAAATGTTTATAAAACTTTAACAACACACATAAATCATAAACGACTCAATAAATTGTGAAAAGGAAAGAAGTCTAAACTAAAACTAATCCTATATAGTTCTTTCCGAATGGAATAAAAGGTTTTGAATGTAGTCGGCAAACTATTACATTGCATAAGTAACATCGATGTAACATCCATCAACTTACCAGTTTTCACGACTTACATCATTGATGATGATATTTTAATATTTTTTATGCGTGACTGATATCAGGTTTGTTGTGCATACGTCATTAGTTACCTAATAGCGCGCACTTTAGACAATTTTGATATAATTAGCGTATTCCAACAATCAAATACAAGTCCTTCACTTTTGTCTATTCATAGCGAAAATATCTTTCGGTGGGATTTCCACAAACCCTTTTAACTTTGTGTAAAACAGTATGATTCACCCACTGCTATTAGGGTATAGCGTGACAATAAACGCTCACGTTGAGCGCCAAATGTAGTGTTTGTCTATGCTTTACGACTCGTCACAGAAGCGGTTGCCCTTGAGATGTCGGCCCTGGCTAGCGACAACCCTCCTGGATACACGTAGATTCTAGTATAGTTTCGTTGTCTCGCTATTACCTGTTTAGAAAGAATGAACCAACTCGCCTCCTATTTTATATGGGTTTTGAAATAATGTTATAAAATAATGTAACAGTAGAAACAAATGCACAATACTCGGCGTGCCGTAAAATACAATCGCAGCGAGCTTAAACGACACTCCTTATAGATATACGCATACAGCGTTGCTATTCGCAAATGAACAAAATTCTAACTACTCCAACTTATCTGTTATAGTGATCCAAAATGAACGAATTTCAAAGATGCTGTCACTACCACATCGATTAAAACTACTCAATAATTCATACCTCACTAAGTTTACAAATCAACAAACATTAATACACGACCGGAGGACGCACAACCTCACGGCATCGCATCCTTAACTCGACTCCCATATACCTAAAAGGACCCTAATATACAAAAGTATTCATATTTCAAGGGCGGGCCAGTACACAGATTCTAGACTAATTTGATGTGTCGCATGTCTAAAAAATTTATAAGGACGGTCAGAAATCGCTACCAGCGAAAATCTTAAAATGAGGGTACCTTGGGAATGATTCAATCTAAAAAATTCCTAGAGATTCGTATAGCTGAGAAAATTCTAATATTAATTGATACCAAACTAGGTACATTTATCTTGTGGGTGGAAATGACTAGTCGAAGAAAACTATTTTTTAGGTTAGCTTATAAAGCAAAGAGCAAAATTTAGAGGTTCAGGACTTTAAAGGGGTATAACTTTGCAGGCTGTGGTCCGATTTTAAATCTGTTTGCAGATTCAGATTGTACATAAAATTCTAGACAAATTTGATGTATCGCATGGCTAAAAAATTTATAAGGACGGTCAGAAATCACTACCAGCAAAAAATTTTAAATCAAGGGTAGCTCTCTGGGGGATGATGCTATCTAAAAAATTTCTAGAAATTCGGGTAGCTGATAAAAATCTAATATTAATTGACACAAGGCACATTTATCTCGTGGGTGGAAATGTGAAGAAAGATTTATCTCGCAGAGAGTATGTATGTAAAACGCTGTGGGGTGCTCCTATTATAAATCTCTTTACAGATTCAGATTCTGCGTAAAATTCTAGACTAATTTGATGTATCGCATCGCTAAAAAAATTTATAGGGACTGTTAGAAATCGTTACCGTTAAAAAATCTTAAAACGAGTGTAGCTCCCTGGGGGATGATGCAATCTAAAAAGTTCCTAGAGATTCGGGTAGCTGAGAAAAATCTAATATTAATTGATACCTAACAAGAAAGACTTATCTCGAAAGATGAAAATGGTTAGTCGAAGAAAACTATTTGGTCCAGATGCGTGAGAAAATGAAGATGCTAAGATGATAATGCCTGATATATTTATCTCGTGGGTGGAAATGGCTAGTCGAAGAAAACTATTTGGTCCAGAATGAGGGAGAAATGAGGAGGGGTCTGCGGCGGCGCTGCGGCGGCGCTGCCGCGGCGCTGTTTTCGGAGGAACACCATCCTCTACTATTAGCGCATAAATCTTCTGTAAAATAATTTCATCTAGTTATTGGAAAATTAATGAACATCGCTAATTTAATTTTCTTGTCCACATCAGACCGTTCATATTAAGTTTTGAAGGGCCTCTCCTCTAGAAAATTAGGTTCTCGAGCTTCACATTCTCTTTGTAGCGCCTGTAAACGAATCATACTTAATTACTACGTCCTTACGTATGCTTTATTAACTTTGAAATTTTAGTAATTCTGAAATGAGAGCCTGTACTTAGTGGAGATTTGATATACTTATAAATATGGTGTAATTAGTTTGTAAAAATTTTCAACGAACTTCGTTCGTTTATGAAATCGATTTGTCGTCCGTCTGTCTGTCCGTCTGTCCGTCCGAGGCCTTTCTAATGGTCGGACATCAATGTGTGATACATCAATCGATTCAGCTCGGTGTCCTGAGCTTAAGTTTTGATGTCAGTTGAAATCGGGCCACGGGGACGCCGTGCCCCCGCGATATTCCGTCGGGAAAATTAAAATTTCAAATAGGTCCAAAATTAATGTGCGATACATATTTGGACTCCCCTAACATAGCTGAGTCGAAATATGGTACCCCCCACAAAATCTGACCACGGATACCCGACCCCACCGGGGAATTAATTTTTATTTTATCTGAATACTTATAATTATTACAACATAATAATTTTAATTTCTTTAAATTGTTTTAAAGTAAGTCTACATTTGGAAGTTCGTTGCGACAATGCCTTGCATTTTCAACTTGTTTTATCTGCAGTCTGAATAATCCCCCGTACGGCGGCTAAGCATAATGTTTAATCTAGCTGTTAAGTATAAAGCCATTCTCTTCTTTTTAAGTCTAGTTGCGTGGTAAATTGAATGAAGACGTTTATATAAATCGTTTGAAGATAATACGAATAGAGTTTACAAATTAAATAAAAGTGTGAGTGGCTTGAACCAAACTACCCGTTGTTGGAATAGACGTTTCACAGTTCTTCTATTATAATAGGGTCTTGAAGAAAGTACATTTAATCCACGACTTTTTATTAACAATAGGGAAGACTATTTATTCATTCTTATGTTGTATGTAAATGAAGGACTAATATCAAAGACATGCAAAGGGGATACATCCGATTCTTCAAACGTCTACAAGCTCAATATTAGAGGTACTACAGCTAGTAATTTCGTAGGATTTGAAATTCATTGAAATAGCGACAAATTGTACTTATATCATAAAAATTTCTAATTCAATTGCTATGTAATTGTAAATTGATAAAGTTTGAAGGGAAATGTTAGTGCCAGCACTTTTAGTAGCAAACTTCACTTCTAATTATGTATTTACTCATTCTGTACATATTTATTCCATGTAATCATAAATTAATTAGTTGAAGTGGAAAAAGCGAATTGTCAAATTATTAACTTGTAATAGTTTATATGTATAATAATGCATCTTTTCGTTTTACATTACTAACGCAGATTACTTCCGTTGTAATTGCTCTGCAGTATGCATATTTCATAAGCCGCTACAAATATGTCGCTACCTACCTCAATATTGTATAGACGAATTTGTAAAAATATTTGTAATTCACACATTTGAATGCACAAATTTTCGCTCATTTGGCATTTTATGAATGTTAGAGGTGACTTATTAGCAAACGCCATGCAAAGGCTTTTGAACCATTATATAAATAATTGACATAAATAGCTGTGGGAGCATTTAATAAAGCGGTCTCATTCTATTTTGTTAGAATAGGTCGTTGAGAAATGAAAAGACCCATCTATCAAATTAGACTTTTCGTGTGTGATAGAGTAAATATAGTACGAGCTGCAAATAAAATGCTCTATATATCAATTGGATTTTACTTGAAAGTCCCTTTATGCTATTAATAGAACAAAACGGATTAAAAATATCTGGGTCGGTTTCATTATTGATACATTGTGCAGTTATGCAGTGTTATTACGTATCAGTTGCATTTGCTTTAGCTACATTTTATCAAACAGTTCTTTAAATGTGATTTAACGGTTTATATTTTCATGTTTAGTATAAAATGAAGTTTCCTTAATTTGGATTGTTACATTTTGCATTCGACAATCATGCGAATAAATATATTTGGCATGCGGTTGGTTAATAAAATGCCAAGTCCGTGGAAAGCTGTTGATTGAAACGAGCAAAGTAATGCTGAGTTGGGTATATTAAAGCATAACGTAGCGAATTTGAAAAAGAGAAACCTAACACTGACTGGGATTGTTTCAAAATCAGCCAAGTGCATTATTTGTATGAAAAGTTTTGAACCATTCAGTGCCTATTTAAAGTCATTCACATTTAATGAATCTAAATATAATTTAACGATAATTTTATATGTAATTCTGAATGATTTTAGCCCTACATCGTGCAGATGGTTTAGGGAAACTTCAGGAATTCGTATTAAATGAAAACCAGATCATCACCGTCAGTAGGTCTACCGTTCTAGAACTTCCTATTCTGCCTATTCAGCCTACATCTTTCACTATCGACGTGTAATAGTCTAATCTAGGTTTACCTCTACCTCTCTTTTTCCCTGCTCGGCTACTAATGTACGTCGCACTATTCCCTCATGCTTTGTGCCCTAGCACACTCGTCTTCCCCCATTGCTTCATATTCTCCCAGCTAACCTGCATATTTCCTTGAAACTCTCACAGCCTATATATTCCACTATCTGCGCGCAATAGTTTAATCTAGGTATACGTTTACTTCTACCACTCTTTTTTCTTATCTCAATGCCTAAGAATGCATTCTATTTCTATTTCTATTTCTATTTTCTCCTATTTTTTTTTTGTTTTTCACAGATTTCTTACTTCCCCTAGCACTTCCAGAACCTCTTTTTTTCTTATCTTTGTCTGTTCATTCTATCATCATCATACATCTGAAGCACCATATTCCAAAAACTGTCTGCTCCTCTACTGTCCCCACTACATAGCCGTACTCTGCTGTGCTCCACACATATGCTTTCAACAATCTTTTCCTTGTTTCTATGTTTACTGTCTTCGAATATAGCTACCGACCTTTCTTGCTAGATACAACAGGGTTCCCGTTCTATTGTTTTCTAAATCTATACCCTATTTCACCGATGCTCAGTGGTACGCAAGGAGGGTTAAGCAACTTGACGGCTATGTTGTGCGACTATAGTTTAGTGCTAGATAATTAATCACAGGTAGAGGATATTGATATTGCATTCTAATCGGAAAGTGTATTTTGTTAGACAATAAAACGTTACTTTACTTTAACCACAGGTTAAACATACACGACGATAGTTTCTAAAAAAACATCTTCTTTTTGGATTCTGTTTTGGACATTATATTTGTGATGATGGATATTGGTGCTTATTTAGTGTTGTGCTTGGCTAAGGAAATTTTCCTTGAGGTAGGGAAGCAGTTGTTACGTTACAAAATTTTGTTAGTGCTTATTCTTCTTATTTCGAAGGTAATTCTCGTACAAGTTAGACCACTGAGTTTCCTTTACTTAATTTCGTTTAAATTGAAAGTCGTTGTACTCGTTATCTACAAGAAGACAAGTATTTTGTTATTAAGATTGTTGCGTAACGTGCAGTTGAACTAGGTCAGCATAATGTTGAGTATGACACATATATCTGGTGCCGTTTGGCTTACTTTGAATTTAATTCAATCCATTTTGGGTATTTACCCTTCGCACCTTAGTGGTAGTATTTTTTTTGAGAACTGGAATTGAAGTTGGAATCCTACATGATTCCTTGTAGATTTTGCTACTGTGCTTCCGTATTTGTGCAGCAAGCCTTCTTATTTTCGTTGGCGTGTCATCAGTTTAGCTATTGGAATACCTATGTGAATGGTAAATGTTTAATAACGCAAACTGAAATTTGGTAATTTGTTTGTAACGCTTTTACGGTTCCAGTTCTAGTTCTAGTTTTAGTTCTGGTTCAAGTTCTAGTTCTAGTTCTAGTTCTAGTTCTGTTCTGGTTCTAGTTCCGGTTCCGGTTCTGTTTCTGGTTCTGGTTCTGGTTGTGGTTGTGGTTGTGGTTGTGGTTGTGGTTGTGGTTGTGGTTCTGTTTCTGGTTCTGGTTCTGGTTCTGGTTCTGGTTCTGGTTCTGGTTCTGGTTCTGGTTCTGGTTCTGGTTCTGGTTCTGGTTCTGGCTCTGGCTCTGGTTCTGGTTCTAGTTCTGGTTCTAGTTCTGGTTCTAGTTTTAGTTCTAGTTATAGTTATAATTCTAGTTCTAGTTCTAGTTCTAGTTCTAGTTCTAGTTCTAGCTGTAGCTCTAACACTAGCTCCGGTTGCGGTTCCGGTTCCGGTCCCGGTTCCGATTCCGGTTCCGGTTTCAGTTCCGGCTTCAGTTCTAGTTCTAGTTCCAGTTCTAGTTCTAGTTCGATTTCTAGTTCTTGTTTTTATCCTGTAGTTGTGAAGATTATTTGTGTTTACAAAAGCTACTTAGATATGGAAGTTATTAATAATTAATGCAATCAGCGACATATAGAAATGAAATCTATTATCTGTAAGGACAACGCCCATCATCAGTTGGTGACATTTTGAAATTGCTGTTTAAAACCGTCTGTACTTTTGTACTAACTTGAATTTAATTATTTTATATAGAGTCACTTAGGCACAACCCTACTTATTTGAAGGAAAAGAAATTGTAATTTTATTGTGTTCCCGTCACTTGTAAACTGTGACTCTAACCAACTTTCGCGAGCTTTGAGCTTAGAAATTAAGAAATTATTTATCGTTGAACATTATAAGGTAAGGGTTAGCAGTCAAACCATAACATCTCAATTAAATATTAATATAAACCGTTATCAGTTTATTATCGTATTACACAACCTAATGCAGAATTTTCATATCGGTTTCATTAAGTTGGTTGGTTGTTACTTCCCCTACATGTTAGTTGTTTACGATAATTTCAATTATCAGCAGAAATCAGTTATATGGAATTGGGTGCCGCTTATTGACTTGTAGTTATAACTCTGGTTCTATTAAAGGTTTGTTCGGTCTAAACTCACCCCACCACTACCGACTGACAGACTGCATTACAGGAGATTGCCTGAGAGCACAGCAAGAGAAAAACCTGATGAACATTTGCATGGAAAATGATTTTCTGTTTAACCGGTAGAATTCAATAGGTTATATTTTATAGAATTTTTACTGCATTAATAATTTACATTTTTAGTAGATAGGCGTCTTTAAAAGTGTCAAAGATGTTTTTCCATTCGAAATCCAGATAGCTATCCGTGTCATTCTATGACAAGCATTAACAGAGAGGGTGTATCGATTTTTCCTTCTTGACGAGTTAATTTCTGAGGATGGCCTTATCGAGGAAGTAGCAGGGCCAAAGGGTGTTACAAAGAAAAAAAATTGAAAGCTTTCGGTCTAAACTCGGGGTTTATTTATGCAGAAGCATGAGATGGTCGGGGTATTTTCTAAAATTGAACTTTTCGTTAAATAAACTAGGGCGCCACTGCGTCAATAAATCTGAATAAAAAAATTCTCGTCTAAAGGATAGACGCAGTTAAATTTTGAAGGAATTACTTGTACCTGATTTCAATTTTTTTCTTTTTAATTAGTATACCACGGTTAAATAGATCTCTTATTAAACTTGCATAAATAAAACTATCACGAAACTTGACTAATAACTAATGAAATTTGTTTCGTTGTATTTATATACAACAATGATGAAAATGTTTCACAGTGTAGATACGAACTAGTATGAAATTTAATACTGATAAAATTACTGAATTGGCAAAAAAACTCACAGTTATTAATAGGATACACATGTCACAAAAAAATTACTCAATACATTATTAAATCAGTTATTTGCTGTTATCATAGATCTTTGATTCGGCTTACATCAATTATTCTTAATTTTAAGGTTTATTGTTTTTAATTCTCTTTTAGTGAATTTACTTTATATCAAGAATTACTTTACTATAAAACATATTGAAAGCGTAAGTTGAATGTGTTTTTAACATACATAAAATAGATATATTTATCTTGAAATATGTGAACTTGAAATTCTGTCCTAAGGAATGTTCAAAACAAGAAAATGGTTACACAAAAAATTTGCCATATTCTATCCAAATTAAGTAGAACATGGTGTATTTTAACAAGACAACTTTCACACTCGTTATTTAAAAAAATTTGCTAAATCTTATATTATTTAATTAAATATTTTTCTGACCAACGAGGCACATTTTCTGACAAGAAGGTACTTCTCGTACAGGTTGATGCTTGTTGTTTCTTAAAGGGATAGTACTCATCCACGTCCATGAAATCTTAGTGCAACAAAAATTGCCAAACACCTATATAATCGACGACACGTCGCTTCACCATCTTTAGTACAACCAACAAAATTTCGTGCCAACGGTTAACACATATCTGAATATAAGAACTTGAACTCTACTCAGTTTCCGTATTTCCATTGTAGTTTTGTAATTCTAAAATATAAAGCTTGCTAAAAATTTAAAAATGAGTTAGTTTTAATTAGGACGCCATGTTCTGCAATTTTACGAACCGTTTAATATCAATCTAATAGTTTTGCTAGCGTAGCCTGGAGTTCTTGTTCACAAGTCATGCAATATGCCTCCCCCACAAGTGATACTCTTTTTCCATTCTGGTTTGAAGAGCAACCACTCAACACAAAAAAAGATACGTCTTTATCGACTACATGCCACGAAGAAAAATAATTTGTCCCTTTATCGGACTGATACAGTCATAGATCCAGTTCACGGCTGCGCGACTCGTGTCTGCAAGCATTATTTCGCCTAAAGTCCGACAACCTGCATAGCGTAGCGCGGATTCCGAATTTTCCTAAAACTAAAATGTTACAAGGGGAAAGAATAATAAGTTGATATAGAAATCGAATACTATACACAACGTCCGCAGCGTCAAAATGACGATATTTCCGCGGCAAGAAATGTTAGAAACGATTTGTTGAAAGGTAAATCAAGGAAAGTGTGGGCCAGGGGACGCTCAAACAAAATTTGAAATTTCGGTTGATTTTTAAGTTTGCATTTAAACTATATTAATACATTTTTTTAGTTTTACAGCGTAAGGCTACATTTTTGTAATTTTCTAATATTTCTCGTCTGAAATATAATTTGTACAAAATAAATCTGAAATAAATTAATAAAAAAAAAGTTTTGCCTAATAGTTTTGTTGAGCCATAGGGGCATTTTAAATATCTGGGCTTTATCATATTTAATACAGCTATCGCTTATATTGCTTAATTTTAAAAAATATCAAGCATTACTTGGCCCTATTTGCTTCCAAATTTTATAAGGTCGCAAGACAACCTATAATGTCGTAATTTATAGTTACACCTGTATATTTCTTCTGATTATAATGCTAAATGTTTCAATAATAAATAGGTGTAGGTGGTTTACCGATCTGTTTATTTAAACCTTCAACATGCCAAATAGTACATCTAAAAGAGTTGTGTTTCAAAACAAAGACTATAATGAAATTCATATTTTTATTCCAATTAAACTTATAATCACTATTATAATCGTTTATATCAGTAAATACATAGAGGAACTTGAATAACGGGTTGTAAATTATTTTAAACCATAAGAATGTAAACAAGTCAATTATATTTTAACCATACAATGTTATAGTGAAAACATGTCGTGTTATTTTAAGATGCTCTCAGAATTGTAAAAGAAAATTCGTTGATGTACATCCCAAATATGAGTTTTAGGAAGTAGTTTAACAAATTTCATTCAATAAGGCTTAGTTTTAAAGGACATTGTTGCACTTACCAATAAAGGAAAACCATATACACTTTATTAGAATGTATTAACTATACATTGAAAAAGCAGCTTATATGATATAGGATCACAGAGAAGAGGTAATCATCTCAGTGTAACAGACTGAAAGCGTAAGAATGCTGAAAAAGCATAAGGTGAACTCTACACATTGTATTACGGAAGCGCTGACCGTAATAAAATATGATTCGTAGTAAGAAAAGGATAAGTTTTGTTGGAAACAACGGAAGTAGAATTAGATACAGAAATATAGAAATAGCCACCTATAAACACGGAAGATGTAGCAATATTCGCGAATAGAACGGAGGGGTGGGCGTTGGGATGATAGTGAGTTTTCATATGGAGATGTGCAGAGCTCTAGAAAAATCGTATGACTATTTCCGATGGGAATAGGTGGCAAGCAACATGCAGATGAAATATCCCTGCAAGGAGCAGTATATGTTCAATTTGTAATTATGAATTTAATGTAGCAAAGCCGTTTTGAAGCGAAGTGGTAGCAATCCTTCTATTAAATTGGAACTTTGTGGGACATGCTTTGGGGTCAGAAATCCTTTACTAAATGATAAGTAAAAATTCTGATGTTGTTTGGAAATTTTAGAATAGAAAAGTGAGTTCTTTTGTGTAATGTTTTAAGAATAATTTGATGCATTTTTAAACTTTAATTGTGCTTTGGTAATAAGACAGTAATTTAGTGAAAATAATTTTTGGGTGGATTAATTAATGATGTGAAATGCGAGAGTCATTAGTGAAATTTAGCGTAATAAAAGTAGTAAATTTAAAGTATTTTAGAAAAGACAATGTTATAGCGCAAAGTTTGTAGTGAACTTTTTATTATGAATGACACTACCAATAATTTGAGATTTACAAATGTCCTTATTAAGGAAAACGGGAAAATTTAGAGCAAAAAACAGTTTATTGATGGCTTAGAATTAAGCATATCTTTTAGAATTTCCTTTTAGGATATTTTTATTTCTATTTTAACAGAACCTGGTCAGATTAGATGGCAAGATTTAATTACAGAAAATGATATATGTATGTGCAATAAAATTATTTTTATGTTAGTAGAGGTTAAGTGTAGATGGTTTTTTTATTTCAATGATTTAGGAAATAGTTAGTCAGTGATTAGTAAGGGATATCCAGCTACCCCAGTGCTAGTCATATCTCTAAGAAATGTTTGATTTTGAGAAACCTCATTAATAATGACCAACTTTAGAATGCCAAAGCAGGGGAGTTTTCTGCGGAACAATAGCTTCCACATAGAAAGGACATCACAAGTTTTGCGGTAACAGACTGTTTGGCACCCCTCGATTTTGACATAGACAAGAGTTTCAGGGTATGTGTTCATGTAATATAGAATTTTTCAAGTTACACCTTGTTAATTATTATTTTATATTTCTATATTTTCTTTTCTCATTTATCCATAGGAACCCACTCCCGCAACACTGCAGTTAACCGACGTACCCTTTTATTGTTACGGAATCACCACCCCTTCACGTCATATCAAAATTTAAATTGTTTTAACGCTTATTCTACCCGTAACAAATTGTTAAAGGACTGTTGTGGTACTTGGACCGATTCATTATAAAAGATGGATAGTAATGACCATTGCAATTATGAATAGAGTTTATTTACACTTATTTATAACTGATACTTTTCACGCGTTTTAAAGTCCTAAATTTGACATAGAGCTTTATCAGTAACAACATTACGAATCTAATTTACACTTGAACGCATTTTATTGTGTGTTACATCAATTCATTTAATTTTTCTAGGCTTCTTTATTATTCTTTATTATTGGGGTAGCAATCTCTAACTTGAATAACATAAGCAATCTTCACTAAGATAACTTTTATAGCAGTATTTTTTGGAAGTTCAAGGTGTAGATTCACAACGATACCTTAAAATTGTTTACCCAGCCTAAGGTGACAAGTTGAGTTACTGAGTGAAGTTTATCTTAGCATTCTAAGCACCTAACAAACATGGGGTAACGATGATTAAATTTCAGATTCTAGTTGAAAAATCTTGCAATTTTAGTAGTCTGTTTGCAGAAACTCTTGAGATAACAATAATTTTTTATTTTGCTCACGTGCCGTTAGTAATGACAACACATATTACTTAAAAAACAACTATGGTTTTAACATTTCCACCGCAGGCTAAGAAGACTTTTATATACATTTCAAGCTTCTTGTGTGCGTATTTTTATTCATACTTTTGTGTTTGAAAGCTTTTAAAATATACTGAAACTATTGATGATTTCAGTGGGAATAAAATATTTTCACATATTGATTCACGGTTCTAAAATTAACTCTCCCAAGTACCTATTAATATTACATTGTAATGTAAATATTAGAATATGTTAATTTTTCGTATAATAAAGAAAAACAGCTATTTGTAGAAATGTCTGCAATTATTAAAGGGAACGATGATAAGGGTCGTGACTAAAAATACATCCTATATTAATATTTAGCTTAATAAAAGCGTTTTAGTACAGACTTTACATTAAAATACAACGCTTTAGGGAAGGTGTGGAAAGGTAGAATGAGAGCTTAAGGATTATGAGAGACTTAACGGTTTGTAGAGATAAACTTGTAAAGCCTACTTTGAACAAAGAACCATCTTCTCTATAGCAACAAAGACTCCCTGCAGTGTATAAATATTGATTTAGTTTAAATCTAACTATAAACCCTTATGCTTAAATATCAATTAACTGTACACAGAAACGCAATTTCGTCTTAGTGCTACACGATGTCGAACTTCAGCTTATTTAGAAGGAGGTAGCACGAAAAAATTAATGCGTTTTGGCCTAAATTTACCTCTTGTGTGTAGTTTGGCTTTACCCTCTTTTAAGTTTAAGAAGAATATGCCTTTACATACATTTGTTTTAAGGGTATCCGCCCATTCTAGCAATATGAAACAACTAGAACACATTTTGCATTAAAACAACATTTAAACTGGAGACAATTGCAGGAAGTTATATTGTGTAAACCTCTGACAACGAAATTGGTTAAATCACAAAGATAATCAAGTGCAAAGACGCTAACAGACGCTAACTGAAAAGCACAATAAAATAAAGCTAAATCTATAATTCCGCCTCAAAAAGAGTGGTAAAAAGGACACCTATGATAAAGGTTATTTGACTATGGTCTATGCCATTCAGTCTGTAGCGTGTCGTTGTACCGTTGAACCTCAAGTGCGATACCGGGGCGGATGGTCATATCTTGCGGGATGCACTACTGCAACATAAAGTACTATTACATAAGTAAAATAAGACCCATATTTATAACCCTAGCAATGAATATACAATCTTATAACTACTTATTTACAAGATTAACACGGGCGAGTGTGTTAGTAGCACAAATAGGAGCAATTACATGTATATATTTGTAAAGCACAACGTAAAACAAAAGCTTAATTTAGTTAATGTAAGTATAGTTGCCTATCGATAGGATTAACAAGAGTGCGGGTTTATGAGCACAAATTAGAACAAATACATATAGTTCTCATGCACTTTTCTTGCTGGAGTTTCCTGGCCCAAATTTCCACTTTTTCTGGAGTTTACGGCAATTCGGCTTAGAGTTGTTTATTCAGTAGCTTAGAGTATTAACCAGTAACTTAGCGTCGTTTATTCAGTAACTTAGCGTCGTTTACCAATAACTTAGTGTGTTAACCAATAACTTCGTGTTACCCAATAACTTGGTGCCGTTTATATTAACGGCAAAAATTATATATAAATTAAAACAACACGCACTCCACTGTTTATGTCACTTTACGTTGAAATTTTATTAAGTTCAACTTTTAAAAATAATAAACTTTCACTAAAAATTGTATTCACAAAATATTCTTTCTTTCAAAATAGCAGTCGGCGCGTGGATTATAAAATCATCCTCCTTTATGTGCTTTGTTAGTTTTATAGAAACAAGTTGCTTCTCGAATATTCCACGCGTTCTCATTGGTTGACGGAACACTATTAGTTATTCATACGTGGAAAAGGCGTTTCAATGATAGTTATTTCTGCAAGGTGTTGAATTTTGGATGATCTAATATCGGAACTTTGTAGAGGGACTTGTTTAACAAATGGTATTAAATATGTACGTTCTAAATTGCTATATACGTGCAATTTAGAACGTACATATTTAATACCATTTATTAAACAATATATATTGCTGTGGTCTCTGGATTACTTTCGAGCCCTTGCGTTGGGAGCCATAAAATTGCCGTAGAAGTCGGGATTAGGAATCATGCCCCTACGAATTGCGCCATTATAAAATTTTCCTAAAAAAAAAAATAGTTAAATTCAAATATCCCTGGAAAAGCTCCCCTAAATCAGCATACCACGGCTAGCTCTGCTTCCAGCTTCTGCAGAGATACTTCCCATCTTATGTTTACTCTTTCTCACTTAGACTATTAATAAAATTACCAAACAAATAATTCAACGAAACATACAACCTTTTTATTCACATAAATCAAAAATGTACGTTACACCAGCTCAATATTTACAAATCGGATATAAACATCTTCATAAAATTTTACAATGTCAATCAGTAAATCCTTTTAAATTTAATGAATTTAATTTATTTCAACATTTTTTTATATACAGCTCAAGTAGATGGGCCTATCTTGAAACCCTAAATTAAAATTTACCCCGGTCTATGGTGAGCTCAGTATAAACCCTGTTACTCTGAATGCATAAATAAATTGCATTTTTGTTTTTAACAACTCTAAAGACCCGTTTACTTTTTACATCAAAATTACACGTCATGTATTTATATTAGTCTCGCTTACCTTAGTAACATCTTTTCTTCGTTATTTGTATTTACATTCAGCACCGTTTATAACATAGCACGTACTCGTGCTTACAAACACTTTTAATTTATATTAAACGGACTGCACTATCACCGATTTACAAAATTTTACCTTAGATGTTACACCATATAGGTCTGAAACGAACAGCAGAAATAAGAGAGCCCCACTACGTCTCCTAGTGTATTTATAAGCATTAAAGCATTAAAGCCTACCCTGTTTCATCGAAAAACACCACCACTGTAACCGATTCCGAAAATCCAAAATGCAACGATTTTATAAAACTCACAAATTCCTCATTCCACTTAGATTTAGTCCGAAAATACTGATTCTCATCCACAATGGTCGCAATGCTTCTAGAAAAGCCTCTCACTCCATTCGCAATCAGCCAATCCAGACCATTTCCCATGTCGTAGATCTATCATCCAACTATGTTATCCTCGTTTAACTCATATTTACTGTCTTTATTAACAGCCCACTACAGCAACTTAACATCGATATTGTTGTTAGCCTCTACAACCTATCACGCTGTTTTGTCGCGTTTTCTAAATGGCTGTTATATCGCGTGTTTTAAATGGCTGTTTTATCCAACGTCTGTTATCTGTCATCCTGGTTTACCATATGTTATTTATATCCCGTCTCTACTTTGTTTTTAAACCATCTGTTTTTTCTCATCCTTCGCTTCGACCGCTAGCTCAAATTCCTAAAGAATTATTTTTCAACGTACATTCTGATTTTTTGGATTGTTTATTTGTCTGTCAGTCTATTCTAGGAACCGATTGTCAGTTTGAAATTGTACTTTCGTATGTTGTTTAACCTGTAGATTTCCAAAGATTTGTTTTTAACGAACGCTTTGTTAGTTAAAATGAATATATGCGTTTACATTATCGATTTTATATGCAAAAGCTCTCCCTTATTATTTGATGTGCTCCATTTACAGCCGTCGAATATTAAAGCTAATTGTCCTCGCATTCTCCTTGAGTTTTTATGCCCTACAGAGCTTTCACACTATGCCACTTTAACATTACGATTTATTAATACAAATGTATGACATTATCCGTTTGTTTTAAGGTCAAAACTAATTAATTTGTAGCGTAAACAATTTATTCCTGTTTTCTATATACACGGTCCTTACAAAATTACTCTCCTGACTTATCTATCCCTCTTTACATATAATCTACACGATAATATATATATATATATATATATATATAAATATTTTAGGTAGTTAATTACACAGGGTAAGTTGATAAATACTATCGTATTACAGTGAATAAGATGAAATTTTAACTTAGACCTTTATGCAACGGAAGAATAGAGCAACATTTATTGAAAGTAATTCTGAGGACAGTTTAGTAAGCCATTCTCTTCCATCTGACACTGAATCCGAAAACTTACAGGGTGACTACTTAGAACGTTCTATAAGACAGGCACAACCTAAAGTATAGTCGTATAAACTTGCGATTATGTTATTGTCATTTATGATCAAGGATATTGGTCTGGGATTGTCGAAAATATTCTCGATGAAGAGACATTAGCAAGTTGCATGAAAAAATGGGCAAGTTATGGTAATCGTCTGATGAAAATGATGCCTTGGAATATAATCAGCAAGATGTTGTTATGATAATTTCAGTACGCAAATAGTTTTCTAAAACAAGGGCATTGTATCATATTCCAAAATTAGACACAATGTTAAACTGCTTTTAGTTTGTAATATGTATTAGGAAAAAGTTGCTACCTATACCTATTTGATATTAAGTTTTGTATTTTTTTGTGATTTGTATGTTTCAATATTGAGGTTTGTATATCCAAACATGGTCCAATATAACATTTATAAGGTAGAAACGACGCGGACTATAGTTAGGCAACTTGTAGCACAACTATGGTCCACTACAAAAGATACTACCAGTTTTGCTCTAATCAACATTTTTCCAATATTGCAATAAAAATAGTTTTCTGATATTAACTTTGCTTGGTAACAACATTTATGTTATAATACGTTTATTAACTTACAAGAAAATCACAAAATTATATAAAAACTGGACCATAGTTAGGGGATTTTACGGTAATTGTTTTGTAAAAAGAGATGTGACTGTCTGACGAGCTGGAACAACAACGAAACCGGTCACGGGCTTTTCTTTTTGCAAAATAACCAACACGTTACATAGATTTTTCTTACCTGCGCTCGAATTACTTTCCCCATGCCAGACAAAATAATTCATTAATATTTAATTGTAAACGTATTGGTTTCCAGACCAACTAACTCGTTTAGCATTGGGTTCAGTGTTAAGTAGGTAACAGGTCATTTGTTTATTTCCATTTTCATTTTGTCTTTTGACTAGCTATTAAAATTTTGTCTGGAAATGCCATCTATGCAATCATGTCGGAGACTTAAATCAGTCATCGATAGTTAGTTGCTTATATTCGGGTATAGAGGGGGCATGAGAAAAATTCTCCATTATAAATACACTTTGATTTGTGTATAGTTCCACAACTTAGTTGGTTGTTTTGCAAAAAACATGCGTTCGTCTGATGAGTTGCCATAACAGCGTAACCGGTTACAGTTTTGCAAAATAACCAACAATTTACATTAATTTTCGTTCTCTATGCTCGAATGACTTTCCTCATGCCAGACAAAATTATTCTTTAATATTTTGAGTCAGTTGACTAGAATTTTTTGTATGATAGTACTCAGAATAGAGGAAAAGATACTACATTATAGAATCATAAGTAGAGTAAATAATTAAGTAGTTGATATTGAAGTAGAATAAGATTACTATAAAAAGGAACATCTTCCTAAACCATTACTTCAAATCATACTTAATAAATATTTGTCTTCTTTTATTACATATACTATTACGGCCTATGTATAAAAATATTTAATCAACGGTAAGTTATATTTTACTTGTAATGCGCTATACTGTACTTTTTACAAATAACTTTATTTTTCACCAATCGAGTGTTGGTAGGAAACTGGGCAGATTCAAATCAGGTACTTACTTTTGCATAAGACCCCCATCATCTTTAGATAGCAACTTAAAATATCTTTATAAGACAATTAACTTGAGCCTTTCTTATTCCAGTTGAAAAGCCTCCTGAAAGCTTTAAAAGGCTAAAGGGATTTTTGCTTGTTCATTCTATTAAAGTTTGTCTAGATCGCAAAAACTTTCAGACGATATATCTTCGCACTTTGAAGAGCTTATATTCCCAAGTGAGCTTTTTCCAGCAGTAATAAACCATTTCACAATTAGCTGCTGCAACTTAGTTATCTCTGGGGTTTGAGAGATTATGACACTTAGTTTATTAAGTACTAGACAACATGCGATAGAACAACAAGTACGATGACTGTATGACATAATTTCCTACGAGCTATTCAAACAATTTAATTACCTTTAGTTTACATATTTGGTCCATAATGGTTCTACCAAGAAGTTGTATCCCGTTTGATTTGCATTATCGATTATGAGGTTGGCTTTACAATATGTATAGGTTCATATTGCAATGTAGTCACAATCTGTAACAGAAAAATCAATTCAATGAAAACGTCTACATTCAACAAGTCGACTAGTTTTATAAAAAACACAAAGGGTAGATAATTAGCATAGCATATCTCTTACAACACAATGTTTTTCAAACCCACTTTTCTGAATTAATTGTTACACACCCCACTCCCTCCAGTTCGTTTTATTGCAGTGCTAATAAAGTACCAATATTGAATATGTATAAAAATGAGCCCGCGCAGACTATGTGGGAATATGTGCAAAAAACGCAGACGACCAAACGAAAGGGCATCAAAACGGTTAGACTAAGACTCCAACTACCTCAGTACGCACAAAATAAAATAAATTATGTTATTTGTCGATGGGAACGGCGGCACGTGTATACAGGTAAGTACCAAAAACAAAGGTAGAAGTACCAAAATCCGCAGTTTATTTCAACTTCTTCCGTTAAAGGAAAAAAAATTAATCATTTAGAAGCACATATCAATAAATTAAAAAAAAACCAAATAACTGTCCAATAGTCAATTACACCTGAATTTTTTCCTTTATTAAATGTATAACTAAGTGGCTTTATTCACTAGTTTCTATCTTAGATTTTTAGGATGGTTAGAACAAGATGTATTTTAGAACAAAAAATATCATTTGTTAATTTATACCGTACAGCACTAATCATAATTTCCACTATATTTTTATTTACAAATCATCCCCTATCAATAGAAGTTATCTTAATAATACAAATTTTACTAATTTCGATAATAATTGGAAGAATATCCAAAAAACTCTGATACTCCTATTGTTTTCATTCTTATAGTCGGAGGTATATTAGTTTTATTCTTATACAAACAAGAAACTCATCTAACAAAAAATCTAAATTTTTTCGAACAATAATCTTAACCTCATTATCCTAATAATACACCTCATCCCCTGAATTCAGAAGAGTAGTGAATTTAGCTAATAATGTATACCTGTCGGTCCTTTATCTGTTCTTCTATTGTGTATTTAAAAAAGAACCTGTGCATTTCAATATGTTGATATAGGATCAGTTGTGTTGTTATAATGTACCCTCTTAGACCAGTTTAAAGATATATTTAAGAATTTTTTAGAATCTGTTATTAATGACCAGTTTCTTGGTATAGTGGTCAGGTAGAAGTATTCTGTTACCAGTTTATTTGTAGACAGTTGCTGCTTGCTGTCATTCAAGTTTAGTTAGTTCAAAAGAACTTGTCTGAGAAAGTCAATGTTAATCGTTCAGTTTATTAGTCTTCATTTTTTAGTTTAATTTTCAGAAAGGTGCAATAAGATAAAAGTCAATTTATTGATTGTAAAAAATGGTTCTATAAAACATTGGTATTAATGTTAATAACTTTGATTTCTTAAGAACAGAAAAAGAAAGCGATTATCAGATCACCAGAATTGATAACAAAAATAGCAGAAAATAAAAACTAAGGGAAAATTAACTGATACTTTCAAAAAATATTTGAACGTGAAACTATCAAAATCAAAATACCCTCCCTAGTTGTTCATCATTTGCTCCTGATGTTGATACAGCTGTTAACCAAGATCACATTAAAGAAAATACTGAGATTGGGGTTTCTTCTAATATTGTTAAAACAGTAGAGAACTCTAATACGATAGGTGTAGATACTGGAAATAGTCCAGCAGGTGTACTTTCCACCTTACTATCTGATGACTCTGGAGAATGGCCAGAAACAATTACATCCGCAGATGCAAGATATTTAACAGAAAAGAGACCGCGGCAAATGACGAATTGGATCTACCTAATAAACTTATATGCACGAAAGTTTTCTGAGTAACTTACATAAAAATAATGTTGGATCTTGGTTGAATTTGTCAACTATGACATCTAAAGGGGTTGCTATGAATCAATGTCAATTACGTTCATTGAATGTCGAAAATAAATACTGGTATCGAATCATTGAACGAATAATTTCAGTAATATAGGTTTTATGTCGCCACGTTTTACGTGGTACCTGTATGACAATCATAATGGAAATTTGTTAAAATTAAAAGAAACGTTTTCAAAATTTGGTTCTGTGATCACCACACTTCGAAGGCGCATATTAGCTGATGCTATCAACCTCAAGTGGCGAATAGTATGGGCCCGGGACCACTTCTCATGACTCAGTGCTTCAGGTGCTATGAGTACAGCTATAGATCGATGGAGTACAGGGAGAAGGTACAGTGGTGCGGTAACTGTGCCTAACGTCCAAGGTCCCGGGTTCGAATCCCGACACGGTCCGATTGAAAAATGATAGGCGAGCATTTTTTATAAAAATACACCCTCGTTCGGATGAGAGGTAAAATGGATGTCCCGTGTATGAGTGTTGTCACGCACGTTAAAGATCCCTATCTTGCTTGGAACAGCAAGGGTTCGGCAAAATTCCAAATTTTCCAGGTAAAAAATTCGCTTCCTGGCCAATGTAGTACCTTCGGGTGGAGCATTGGAAAAATCACATGTAAGGTAACTGTGCCGAAGGCGGCTCCGCGGCGTAGTGGTATGTGTGTGACTACTACACCCAAGGTACCGGGTTTGAATCCCGACGCGGTGTGCTTGAAAAATGTTAGGCGAGCATTTTTCACAAAACAACACCCTCGTTCGGATGAGAGGTAAAATGGAGGTCCCGTGTGTGAGTGTTGTCACGCACGTTAAAGATCCGTACTTTGCTTGGAACAGCAAAGGTTCGGCAAAATTCCAAATTTTCCAGGTAAAAAAACTCGCTTCCTGGCCAATGTAGTACCTTCGGATGGAGTATTGGAAAATCACATGTAAGGTAACTGTGCCGAGACCGGGCATGAGTTCAAGCATTGCCGGAGGGAGTCCCCTGCTGTGTGGTTTGCGCAAGGACGAACGACAGCACTGGCGGTGGCGCGATAGTCAATACGCGCCACGACGCCAAGTCGAGCAAATGCCTTACGATGCAACGACTGGAGAACGCAAGCACACGAAACATCGATTATGAACTGTAAAGAACAACAAAGATTTAAAAGAAGCAAGAAGATTAAATTCGTGCAACTAAATCTCGGGAAAAGCAAAGCGGCTACAAATAACTTCGTAAAGTTATTATGCGAGAGAAATATCGGCATCAGTCTTATACAGGAACCGCACCTGTAGAGCCCTACATGTGATTTTCCAATGCTCCACGCGAAGGTACTATATTGGCCAGGAAACAAGTTTTTTTTACCTGGAAAATTTGGAATTTTGCCGAACCCTTGCTGTTCCAAACAAGGTAGGGTTCTTTAACGTGCATGACAACACTCACGCATGGGACCTCAATTTTACCTCTCATCCGAACGAGGGTGTATTTTTGTGAAAAATGTTCGCCTAACATTTTTCAAGCGGACCGTGTCGGGATTCGAAGCACTTGTATGGCCACAAAATAACAGGTTTTGGGAGTGGGGGTTACCGCCCTAAACACGAATAGCGAACGACCGCGTAGCGGAATAATAATAAACAATGGGACGTGCGCCGGGAAAATATTAAATAATTTGTGGAACGGGTTCATAACCACTGCGGAAATAAAAACATGTTCAAACACGTTCTACGTAATAAGCGCATACCCTGCGCCAGTCGACTACGAGCTGGAAAATCCTAAAACCGAAAACTTAATAAAACAAATAGAAGGTATCTTTCGAAAAATTGGTAGGAATAAAACTAATAACCCGGGAGACTCTAATGCCAAGGCGCCCTCAGGGGGTAGCCCTATCGAAGTCTATAGGGGCTCACAGGTTGCCGATCTATTGACGGAATGGGATCCTAGTGTGATAAACACTAATCATTCGCCTACGTTTGGGGGGCATAGAGGCAGCATTTATATAGATATTACTGCAGCTTCGCACAAGATGCTAGATATAATTTATAATTGGGAACTTAGGTCGGACGAGATAACGCTCGCTGAGCATAAACTAATTACGTGGGATATTGTTGACAAGAAAAGCGCAAACGAGTAACTGACTATCTTTCCGCGTTTCTGTAATAAAAAAGCAAATTAGAAGCGGTTTAAACAAAAATTTGGCGAAAACATCCCTGTGCTTGAAAATGAGCTACTTAACTGCCGAGAGGCCGTTCAAATATAAATACTCGGGAAAAATTAAACAACGCGGGGTTAGACGCGCCGTCGTACTCCATGACGCGAAAGAAAACATTTAAAGACAGCATACCCTGGTGGACCCGGAAACTAACCACTAAGCGGGTAGAAACGCGTAACCTAAGGCGCCGCTATCAACGTGCCTCGGGAGAAATAAGAGAACGGCCGAGAATAAAGTATATTCCGAGCAATCGCAAATACAAAACGCTAATCAAAGAATCGAGAACAAATAAATTTAATGAATTCTGCACGCAAAACTGTCAGAAGGAACTCTGGTGGGCCGCATACCGCGTAATAACGAGTAAACAACAGAAAATTGCGCACGGTAACATAAGAATAACAAATGGCGAATACACGGAAGGTTTTATAACAACGGCGGAATATTTGCTAGAGAAATTCTTCACATTAGATAATCCCGAGGAGGATGAGGGGTCGCACGATCTAGTAGGTCGGAAAGCTACAGAGGCGCAAGTGACAGGTGCCGATAAAGCAATCCTAGGTCACGAGGTCATAAGGGTTCTTAAGAGGATGAACCTTAAGAAGGCACTGGGACATGACGGAATCACTTCAGGCGCATCTCTGGAAGCGGGCCCGTTAGCCCCGTATATCTTTGCCGGGTTGTTTAATCTTTGTTTAGAAAGGGGCGTATTTCCGCGTAGCTGGAAAGTCCAGAACGTGAAATTTATCGCTAAACCCAAAATGGCGGATGCGTCGGACCCTGGCAGATATCGTCCAATTAGCTTCCTACCGGTGCTGAGCAAGCTTTGGATCGAATTATGACTACGCGAGATGAGCACTTAGTGCGATACAGCGGTTTTAATAATCGACAGTTCTGTTTTATGGAAGGAAAGTCGACCATCGACGCGTTAGAGATCGTTGTCGGGGAAATATAGCAGGCGAGAGAGGCTAAGGAGCACTGTGTGGCTGTTGTTTTGTACATTTCAAGAGCATTCGATGCTGCCTGGTGGCCATTATTCACATTATAATGTCATTTGCTGTGTTGTTGCCATTCCATCTACGTCCTCGTTGATAGCTACCATATACCTTTCCTTTACATATAGTTCGCTACATTTTTGGCTTTGTCCGGAACTTGGGCACATCGACCCGGATACACCCTTTTCTATATTTCTCTTTTTGGTTTTGTTTTGTGTGTTCGAGAGTGTCCTTTCTGTTCGTGCTGCTGTTTTGTTGCTTGGGCCGTTGTTTTGGTTCCAACTACGACCTTCTAATTTTGATAAAGAGGATTTAGTGCGTTCTATTACATATTTGTAAATTAACTGTCTTCTTAACTAAAAACCATTTCAAATTCTACTTATTTCAATATATGGATTCGTTACCCTTTTATTACTTCAATTAGCTCAGATATATAACTAACGATGCTTGTCCTTTCTTAATTCATAAATCCACATGTTTATACTAAGATTTCTATTTCCATATTTAATTAAAATTATGTAAAGCGACTGTGTTATCTTTAAAACATAGAAAAGTGTTTAAACTTATTTCCATTATATATAAAATTTCCGTGACTATTCTTCAGAAAACAAATTATAAATACATTGGCTGAATGAATTCACTATATTTCCAGCGTTAGTCTACGTTGTCCCTTTTATGATAAATATTATTAACTCATTCGGACAAATACATAATCCTTATGATGTAAGAACACATGCTTTACCTTTTTTATACGACTGCCCGGTTTGGAACCAAAATTCTTCGGATTTTACGCTCCATTTGTTAGATTTTAGAACTAACGCTTACGTAATCGTATTCCAGAAATTTAAATTGTCAGTACCACACATTTTGTTTGGCTGCCGTTGTATGTAGATGAAGTTATGATGAGATACAGACCTTGAGGATACCTAAGATCTTCAAAAGCCTACGTGAACGAACATCATTAATTGTGAACCGGTACGGTTGCTTCATTTACTTATGATACGTGGAAATTCCGGTAGTAGGCAGATATTTAAAGATTATAAGCAACACTTTGTTATCTATTTAATACTGTCATTATTAGCATAAGAACTTGGTGTAGTTTGGTATGTTAAAATTTTTATATCGATGGATAACTGTGCTAATGTGTTTCGCAATTATAAATAGACTTGCGAATTATTTATTAGTTTTGTTCTATAGACTTCACCCAATCTGAAACTGTGTTTAGCGCGGAATTCGTGTCCTTTTTCTTTCTTTCTCTTCCTTTGTTACACGTAATTCGAGAGAGCATTACGTTCCTGTCTTCGCTCTTTTCTTACTGGTCCGATCGTCTTACGGGTAACAACCCAATGAATTTAAAGCATGTTAGGGAACGGTTCACTAAATTACCTGTAAAATTCTTTATTGTTAAACTAAAAACATACGAATCACAAAAATGTTCATAAAAAACTTATGTCTTTGAACAAGAAACTCTTCTGGTTTCCTTCAACTTAACTGGTTAGACGTATAAATCCGCACACTGTTTGGGAACACCTTATTTTGCAAGCTTGATTTAAAATGGTAGAAACAACTCTGATTTTTCTAACCAACTTCAATGTACCCCTCAACAAATGATGATGTCACTTTCAGATGTATCTGAAGATATTGTATTGCGTGAAATATGTTACATTGGGAGAATGAAATTTGAAGAAGAGAAAATGATATAACTTAGTTAAGCTCGACAAAGGAAGTGAAGTTTAAAATGTTAGTTAGAAAAGTGAAAATGTATCCATGACAAGATATAGATCCAGTATGTTCACGCGAGTTAGGGTCAACCGTGGTTTAAAGACGAACGTACACCAGAGAGGCCTTTATCAATTTTCGACTCCATAATTCTCCTGACACTTTTCAACGATTTATCAATCTGCTCATCGGTACTGACCTGGGACGGTTTTGCTTCGCATATCTTGACATCATCATAGACATCCCCTTCTTAGACGAATACCCACGAGTCCTTAAACCCGGGCTCTCCTCTCTTTTCGGCCGGTCTTACCATTCGTTAAGATACACGCCATATCTGTCTTCCCAAACAAGCTTTACCTCCGTTTTATCGTTAACCAAGATGGTCCACCGAGCGATTCTAAAAAATATCCGCTATCCTTAATATCCCTCCTTCCTATGTCAATTGGTCAATTGGTACGGGAATTTCATTCCAAATTTTGCCAGTCTTACTTTTCCACTCTCTAATCTTACTTCCGTTTTCTCATACAATATTTGGTTTTCCCTCCATCTTTTCCTCATTCGACTTCTCCCTATCATTTACCATTCCAATAGATGCTTCACATTTTGGTTTAGATGCTATTCTAAGTCAAAACTACCCTGAAATTGGTCGTGAGCAATGGCAGTCGCTTCTTTAAATCCAAACGCAACTATTTGGTTACTGAAGAGTGCTTAGCAGTTTTGTGTGCCATTGAGAAATTCTGTCCGTATATCAAGGGCACTCACTTTACAGTTCTGACTGACCTCCGTACGCTCATTTGGCTAAACAAACTTCAAAGTCCATCTGGATGTTAAGCTAGCTGGTCTTTCCACCTTCCATAATATACTTTCGTATTCTACACCGCAAGGGCAAGGATTATGTCGTCCCTGATACTCTTTCCCGTTCTGTTCATATCCTCGAACCCATTTCTCTTTCGGCTATTTTTTCTCTCGAAGTTACCCTTCTTATTCCTGACCACTAGTATAATTGTATGCCATAAATATCATAGACATTATTCATTCTAGTCCGTGGTGAAAAATATCTTTTATTGCCGTCACTAGACTTTATTTGCTTTCGATTCCCAGGGCGATTGAAAAATTGTCATAACATGTGAACAGCGGACTCACCTGAAATTCCTTCACCACGACTCTCCTACTTTTGGTCACCGTAGTGTGACAAAAATTACTGCTCGTTTCCTCCAAAGCCATTTCTGGCTCGCTATATCCGACGTTGTACTATTTGTGTCTCTCACAAAGTTAAACAGTTACCTCCTCTTGGCTTCATTGCTCCCAGAGATAAACCCGCATATCCCTGGCAACTCATATCCTGTGATATCGTATATACTATTCGCCGTTCGACTAATGATTATTCTGACGTATTTACAGTGGTTAATTACTAAATTTCCTCTTTTCATTCCTTTGCGCAAGAGCACTGCGCAATTCGTTGCTAAAATTATAAAACAAGTTTTCTTACGTTTCGGCGTCCCTCATTGCCTTTTCACTGATAACGGCGTACAGTTTTGTATTCGCAAATTCGCCTTCTTATATGCACGCTACCACACCCGAATTCTATTCACCACCCGAACATCCTCAAACCAATCTTACCGAACGTACTACCGGAACCTTTAAGATTATGCTTACTTCCTATATCCGTGACAACCAGCGTCACTGAGATCTCAACCTTCCAAATATTTCCTGTGTCACCCGAACGACCAAGCATAAAATCTTCGGCAATTCTCCTTTGGTTGCCTTGTTAGGTTGAGAACACATCCTCTCCGGCGATTACCTGGGACAACTGTCCGAGATAAACAACAAGCATATTCCTGATCCTGAACATCCTTCCCTTGATCTAGAGTTTTTAAAAAATATCCGTTTCCATATCCTAAAGAAACTTTCCGCTGCTTGCAGAAAAATTCATAATCGATATAATCTCGCATGCGCACTGTTTCCTTCCAATTAGGCGATTCTGATTGGCGCCGTAATTTCGCTCTATCCCCTCAAGTCATTTCAATGCTAAATTCGCTCAAAAATTCGTTGGTCCATTCTCTCCGTAAAATTGTTTCTCCATGGACCTACAAACTCACCAAAGGTCGTAAACCTCGTTCTTTGTCCTCGCGATCCAAAACCAGATGATGATTCAGCATTACTTCTATATATTCTTCTCAGATTTTGTGGTCATTACTAATTATGTTTCTGTTTTGTTTACTTTTCTTTTATTATGTATCTTTTTAGCCCTACCACGTACAAACTCTAACTCCTGTTCGCCACAGAATTCATCTTGAAACTTTCAGACACTTTTGTAACGTGCATTTTTAATGGCTTAACATTTTACACTACCCAATTCGTAAATACATTTCTGTAACTACTATTTCTATATTTTATATTTATTAACTCCTTGGACGAATGCGTCGTATTATAATGAGTGGATTGCATCGTTCTTGTCTTGCCGTTCATATAAATTTTGTTCCTTATGTGGATATACAAGTCTAGATAATAGCCGATAAGAGGTTGTAATAGCAACGAGTTGATATAAACAGATGAGCAGTTATAGTTTGTTCTTTGTTCCTATATACTAATTACGTTAAAAATAGTGTTTCCTTTTTGCTTTGAAAATAGTGAGAATTAATGCGGTATGAATTTTCGAATTGTTCATGAACAAGCACGACACGATTTTAGTTGTTTTTCTTGTGAAATAAAAGTTGTATATTAACTGTAGAGAGCGTAGTTCTGATGACATTGAAGGGAAGATGCTTTATAGGCGAACGTGTTTTACTCGACCGCACGTGCTTGTTTACGGAACATTGACAAACGCACTTAGTGATTACGCGTGTTTTACTAATTGTGTTTTTAGTTGAGTTTCTTTTGAAATAAAAGTTGTAGAACTTGCTTGCTAAACTTGACCGATTCTTCTTAGGATTAATGTGTGTGCGATCTAGTGTAGTGGTCCCTTTTTTTATCAGGGTAAGTGCAATAAACTTGTACAGAATTTTTAAAGGAGCCACTTTAGTCAGGTTTTAAACTCCCTAAAACATTTGCAAAATGAAATTGCAAAAGTGTTTAACTCATTCCGTATTAATGATATGTTAAATTTACCTTCCATTCAATAATAAGTAAATAAAATATGAACGTACATTTTTTTAAAGACGAGATTGTGAGAGTGATCGTGTTTTTAAATGTTTCACCGTATTCAACCAATGCCTTTACCAACTGAAAATAGCTTCAGAAGTTGACGAAGTTCTTTCTGCTGAAGCAGATTCGCAATACGAAAAATTCTTGGTGTATGTTTGGATCGGAATTATACTAACTTTAATTGTTCTTAGTTGCGTTTGTTGCATGTGTTCCTGTCTGTTGTACCACAAATTCCAACAATAGAAACGAAGGATATTAGCAACAAGAAATGCAAATGGAGGTGACGTTGGACCCGGCGACTGTGAATCTTTGCCAAGCTACACCATTGCATCCGGTTTACCAAGCTATCAGGAGGCTTTAGATCAGTAGCCGAATTATTCCAATTCTATAGAAACTCTTCCGGTGCTCCTGGTTTTGTAAGTTGAACTATTTCAGACTTGTTATTACTTTAAATATCTATCTGTTTGTTTCGCAATATCCTTCGTCGTTTTGATACCTTTTACAATAGAATGGCATGCTATTATTAAAAAAAAAAAGAAAAATCAACTATACTGGACTACTCATATCAAGTGTGTTTACCTATTTATCTTTTGTTATAATTTTGTTTGATTATGTTTAATTGGTGTGTGAGGAAATGTTTCTGCTACTCCCCAATATTTCCTTACTTTGTAATAAAAGTTTTGTAATGTTTTTTTACCGTTATTACATTATATAGATTATCCAAACAGTTTTCTTTTACATCTTACAGAGTACGGAATAATTTAGACTTTTCATTGCTGCTATGCTTATTTTTTTTTTCAGGTTTGCTTGACTATTTTTATTGCAGGTATTGTCGCTAATTCCTACAGCCGCGTATATTATATGGTAGTCTGCTTTCTACAACCCCCCACCCCCCTAATCTCCGATTGAGCCCGGTCATTCCTTTGACTTTCTTTGTGTTACGCACGGCTACGAGTCAACGTAGCATAAATTTGGCGTCCAACGTGCTGCCTCGAATTAACGTAACACTTTTCTTGTTAACCAGGGGTTGATTGTACTTATTCTCTGAAGGAAAATAATGTGTGTCGAAATAGATAATGTTAGTACTAACGTCACTATTAAGTTTCCTGTACTTAAACTGCCGGAACATACATAAAAGCCACATATACACATCATCAAAGCTCAAAAACAATAAAAAAAGTTAAAAAGGGAACTATCGTCATGCAATTTTCAATATTAGGACAGTCTATCATGGTAATATCTAGAAGTGTCCTCACATAAAACATGAGAAAATGCAAAATAGTACAGAAGCTAGTACATCAGATGTGTGTTGTCGGTATATATTTTCAAAGACACTCAGGGCTTCTTCAGTTGTCGTAAGTAGTTTATAGATTCTCCCCGCATATCGATCTCTTTGGTTAGCTATTTTCATACATAGCTTCCTTTGCACAGCAGCAGTTTTAATGTTAAAACTCACAGTTGCTATACCACATTCTATTCTCGTAACTTCTTCTTAAAGTAGGTTGTATCTAGTAAAACAAATCATTCGTAATACTTATCTAAACAAATTCGGAGTGCATCTTCAATTACCACTAGATCAAATAAACATTAGTAGCAGAATAGTTTTATATAATCATTATAAAACACTTTTTAGAAGCAAGCAACGCACTATTCACCTCACACTAAGAACTCATTTACTAATCGTAAAAGTATACAAATAAAGTACAAAATTACTATACGCTAACGATATTACTTATGTAAAATAATAGTAGAAGAGCTGTTGGCAATTTTCAGTGATTAATAAGTCAAGGCCTATTTTTTTGTGGAGATGTTGAGGGAAGTAATCTCATATACCCGTATTAAGGATTTTGCCAGATAACGGCATGGGAGGGATTCCGAACACCCTTAACATGTAAAAAAAAGAGTGTTCCAATATTATTTGGTCAAGGTTGAAAATTTGTGCACAGCATGTCTAGTGATCCAGGAATGCAGGATACTATTTACGGATTGAAACATCGGTATTTAGAGGGTTGCCGATCGCCCCAAATATGTCATGTACACGGTCTAATTTATATTATTAGGTCAAGCTTGAAATTTTGATATGTCGTTACAGCTACTATTTCAAGCATACATTCTAAGTTGCAGACCAAAATGTCGGTATTAACCCCTATGCAGAACAATTTAAACAAAACGTCGATCGTTTCGAGAAATCAATTAAAAAAAGAGCAATTCTCAATTTCGCGTTAGTACCAAAAAGAAGATAGTGAAGATTGGCAGAAATGTGCAGGAAATAAAAATGCCGCGAGATTTGTTTGGACGCCTATTGCCTATCTCATTGGAAGATCACATTGATCTTGCAAATGTTCTAACGTATCTACTGACACCCCTCCCAATGTCACTGTGTCATTACCATGATTCTATATGTAAGACACATAAATCGACGTTGATGAACTTGTTGGCTGCGGTGCGGAAGTGGAAAGTGGAGCTCCATCGTACATCGATGTTGTTGTATTAGACGGATTTTTATTTTACATTTGATGAAAGATGTACCTAAATTGTTTGGGAACATTGCAACAAAAATACTACAAGTTATCACGAGATATAAGGCTAACCGGATCCATGTTGCTCTGATAGATATGCTCACCCATCTATAAAAGACTATGAGCATGAGCTGCGTGGTACGTGTTCAGCGAACTACGTAATTTCAGGACCAGAACAAGCACGGCCAACCGACTTCATAAAGGACCTACAAAATGATAACTTCAAAAAAGCCTTGGTTCCGTTCCTAATCAACTATTGAAATCGTGATGAGTTTCTTCCTTTTATAAGAAACAAAACTATTTATGTAAATTTTGAGCAGTGCTACACCTTCAAGATTAATAACAATCAAGTCCAACGCATCGTTAATGACCAGCTGTCATGTCAATATCATGAAGGGGCATATATAAAAATTATCTATCACGTGTCAGAACTTGATGAGCCTTGTAGTATTCTAATCCGATGCTCAAACACTGATGTTTTGGTAATACTGTTAGGAAATATAATCCATCTTCAACTTTTACACCAAATATGGATGGAAATTCACAACGTTACATCGAAGTGACGAAGTTGCATGCAAAGCTAGGAATATTGTTATTAAGAGCTTTGCCTGGCTTACATGCTCTAGCAGGATGTGACTACAATCTTTCCTTTTTTGGTAAAGGGAAAACAAACTACTTAAGCTCTTGAAAACATCTGAGACATACCAAAAGGCATTTGAAACACTAGGTATGAACGACGTTGATATTTTTACACTCTTTCCCGTTTTAGATGAGTTTATTTGGCGAATGTATGGTGTTCGGAATGTAAATACAGTAAATAAAGCACGTTTAGAATTATTCAACCATGTTTACAAAATGGAAAACACAAAATTGTTCACAAAACGCATCCAGAATTACGATGCATCAAGCTTACCACCATGTTCTAGTGAAGCACAACAGTAGCTACTACGAAGCAAGTATATTACCAACATATGGCTTAACGCAAATTTGCAACGACCAACATGCAAATTTTAAGAAAATCATGGTTGGTAGGTCAATAATGGCAGCTACGTCTGCGTTTGGTATAAAGGAATCAGTTATCTGTACTCATTAATGATGTAGTTGTATCTGACCCCGTTAACCTAGATAAAGATAGTAATAGTGAAAGTGAACTAGGTATGAACACAAAATAATAAATACTATAAATTAAAAAATTTAAGAACAAGGTTTTACTAAGTGCTTTTTTGAATTTTACAGAGATGGACGCCCGTGCTTCTAGCGATTTGAACACAACATTCGATGATGAACCAAAAGATTAGTGCACGTGGCTGATACCTCAGGGATAGCACAAAAACTTGTTGAAGTATATTTCTTAAAATAAATTATTATACTTAAATGCAGTGTGTAAAATTTTCACAACAGTTATGATCACAGCAAATGCTTTTTTGAAATTACTGAAACTGATGAGTGTAATGGTTTATGTATTTTCGCACTTGCGTTATCACAAGTGAGCAGGAAAGGCTGGCAGCACGGCATAGATTTATCAGCTTTAAGCAAAGTGTAATTTTGCAATAATGAGCAATGAAAGTAAATTTAAAATCATGTTAATTAAAAATTTACCTCTTTAATTTTGTCCATTTTCATCATCAGGAAAAGGTACGGGAACATTCAAGAAATGCGCTGCTCCAATGGACCTGACTTAAATTATTTTAGCCTCTATCGGTTTTGCGTTACTACCCGCCATTGATTCACAAAAATACAATTTAACCTTTAATCAACTTCATGCGTCTGTATTGATAGAACGGTGCGTCCGACGGGACAGTGCTCAACTCTTGTTACATAATGAATGACAGCTGCACAAAGTCAGTGGAGAATACTATACAAATCGTTAAAATTCAATCAATTTGTCTTAATGTTTGCTATTACAGAAAGTAGTAAAGTAATAGTAGGTAAAAAACTTGGCTCGGCCGCATGACAAAGGGATGTTTAAATTGTTCAGCAGGGGTTAATACCGACATTTTGCAACTTAGAATATATGCTTGAAATAGTAGCTATAACGACATATCAAAATTTCAAGCTTGACCTAAAAATATAAATTAGACCGTGGACATGACATGTTTGGGCGATAGGCAACCCTCTAAATACCGATGCATCGAACCACAAATACTATCCTGCATTCCTGGATCACTAGACAAGTTGTGCACAAATTTTCAGCCGTGTCCAAATAATATTTAGAACACTCTTTTTTTTTTACATGTTGAGGGCGTTCGGTATCCCTCCCATACCGCTCTCTGACAAAATCCTTAATACGGGTACATGAGCATACTTTCCTCAACATCTCCACAAAAAGTAGGCCTTGACTTAACAATCACTGATAATTGTCAACAGCTCTCCTACTGTAAGTATTAATTGCCACATTTAAATTCTTTTGCTATACACTGAGTAAACAAAACGTCGATGAAACTTCATTTAAGACGTGTTTTTTACATATTATATGTTTCTTAGTATATGATTTAAAAAAATATGCATTCAACATTAAGAACTTACTTAATAATTATGAAGGAAATTTCTCTAATTAATAAAATACTTGCGACCCAAAAAAACCGAAATCTGGTAAGATAATTTGCTTTATAAGGTTAATATTTGCTTTTTTCTAGAATACACGTATTAGACGTCTAAAAGTTTTCCAAAATAATACGATTGTTCTAAAGAAAAGTATTGGAAGAAACATTTCGAATAATATTGATATTATCCAAAATTCTAAATATATTAACAAATATGGGCACGCTTGAAAAATGTTACGGTCAAGAGTATGATAAGACTAATGTAGTGAGTGGTGTGTATAAAATAAAACGGATTACGGGAAGCGTCAAGATTTTACACGGCTATGCAAGATATTTATACAGTTTATAGATCTCGTGTTAAAAGGCGAAATTGTCTCTATTCATTCACTGGGGAATTAGAAGTGTCACTAAAAATACTAAATCTAACCTGTTGGTCAGATAGGGTCAGTGTCTCTTGGCTATTAAATTTCTATATAGTATTTTTTTTCTAAAAGGTGCATGCGACATCGACAACGGTGGTCATTATTCACAAGAAAAATTTATTTTGGTGCAATCCTATACTGGAAATTGTTTATGTGCACTACAATTTTTGCAGTAAATTGATTGCTCTAGGATAGTTCAAGGAATTTTTCTACGTGGTGTTTGTAAGTTTTTAGGTAACTCCAATACAATACCGTGCTGTCGCCGATTCACTTCATGTTTTGGGCGATTACATATAATGTGAGCAACAGTTAGAGGCACTTTACACGTATCACAAATAGGTTTTTGTTCTCCTAGCAACAAGTGTTGTTGAGTGAGCTTAGTATGCCCTATTCTATCCTATGCATTTTAATAGCTTCCATTCTTATCAGACCTAAAGTTATGTCTGAATTATAAACCAACTCTACTTCTGCCTTTACAGATTTTAGTTGTGTGGCTTCTTGGTTCCACAACACCTGCCATATCTCGCAAAATTTCTCTTGAACGGCTCTTTTAAATACGAGGGTTTTATTAGTTGCCGGTATGTGGATGCTTTCCTTGTCCATTAGTTCTTGGGTACGTATAACAAATGGCCGAGTGATAGTTGTTCGCATGCCGTATTCGTTCTGTGCTATGGCTAATAGGCCATGATTTGGGTTGTCTACGCATCGATATATCTTATTCAAATATGTAACCATAAGTACGTCCCTTCTAAGGTTTAGTGGAATCACCCCGGACTCGCAAAATAAGTTCGCGGATGGACTAGTAGCATACGCACTAAGACAGTATCTGATACCAAGATGATGTATCCTGTCAAGGGCCAGTAGTCAAATTTAACGAGCTGATGAATAGGCGATGCACCCGTAGTCTAATCTTGATAACACAATAGCCCGATAGACTCTGATTATACTTTTTGGTTCAGCTCCCCACTTGGTGTGCGCAAGGGCTTTTATTACATTTAGTGCCCCCCCGGCATTTATCTGCAAGCGTGTTTATGTGTGTGGATCAGGTAAGTTTGGAGTCAAATATTAGTCATAGAAGGTTGGTGCACAATTGCTCTTTCCTTTATGAACAATAGTGGGCCGTGGTGCGGTTCTTAACCGGCAGAAATGGGTATAACTTGTCTTTTCCTCGAAGAAAGTATAACCAACACTTTCTCCATTCTCCACTATTCTATTTATAGCCTCCTGCAACTTTCTCGTTATATAACCCACTGTTTTACCCAAAAGCACAGTGGCTACATTATCTACATACAAACATTTCGACACGGTTTGGTCCACACCTAGAGCAATTTCATTCATCGCCACAAAAAATAGCGAAAAGCTGAGTATAGATCCTTGTGAAACTCCATTCTCTAGTACACGTGAGCTGGATAAACAGTTACCCACTCGAACTCAAAATTTCCGATTTGTTAAAAAAGACCCTACAAACATAGGAAGGTTTCCTCTTAGACCATATTTAAAGAGTTTTTCCATAATTCCATGTCGCCATGTCATATCGTATGCACTATTGATATCCAAGAACACTGCCACTGTGTGTTCTCGATTTTTAAAGGTGTTTTGGATTAAGTACACTAGTTGAGCTGGTGGGTATATGGTTGACCGACTTTTCCTGTAACTTGATTGGTAGGAGTCTAGAAGTTGTTTTTTTTCAAGAAACTAAAACCTCTTGTTAATCATTCTTTCTAGCAGTTTGCCCATGCGGCTCGTGAGGCTAATAGGACGGTAGCTAGCTGGGAGGGATGGGTCCTTAGTTGTTCCGTTTATATTGTAAATAGTTTACACCTAAAGTTATTTTTCGTTGAGTTTGTTGATTATTTACTTCTGCCTCGGTATATTTAAATTTGTTAGTGTGGAATTTCCATGTTTTACTCCAAGCACGCGCCAACAAGTGCCGCGAGTGGTAACTTTGTTCCGCATGAAAAACGTTGTAGTAATTGGTAAAATCACGAAGCAAGTGGAGTATCGATTTGTCGTTCTTGAACGCCGCATCTCTACCCACATGTTCTACGTAGAACCTTAATTAGAAGAACCGCTTTCCTTTAGAACAACCGCTATCGACATAAATGTGCTTCGCTACACCCGCCAAAGGAAAAGTAGTTTTTTGTTTCCCGTATGACGGACAGATTCTACCATTTTGTTTACATCGTTTTTCCGTTGGCACGGCTGCGGAAACAACAGGTGAGTGCTTTGAAGTAAATGTTTGATTTGGTTAAAACCAGTAATTACATGTTATTTGTTATTTATCACTTATTTTTGTACACATGTCCACTTTTCTTTATCTCAGAGCTATTCGAAATGTACACCGCAATTTTACATTAGTTATTTTAAGAATAGACACCACGAGTACCTCTTCCATAAATCTGAGTATGAACCCTCATTTCATAATTCATTATACAGTAAATTTTCTTTTGTTTCTGGTGACAGGTTTTTCAACGTATCGTTGGTTACGGTGTCCGCACCTGGCGAGATTCGCTTAACACCAGCTTCTTTGAGTTCCTGTATGGTGAAAGGTAGGTTGTAGTCCATCAATTCATTAGTGTTGAAGTTTAGTTCAATTTCCCTTTCACCCTTAGTTGTCAGAAATGCCTGATTATAGTTCTTTGACGAGCTGTGGCTAAGAGGTTTGCGATGTCTTCAGAATTTCCAATCGGCTGCTGATCTTCCAACTTCATACAGGAGGGAATGTTGGCACTATATTTCCCCGCTACAACATTGATTTTCCTCCAAAGGTCACCTGTGTTATTTCAGATGTTATGGAAGACGTATATTGGTTCTAACAAGCTCCTTTGTTCTGCAGTACTACTCTTCTAGATACTGCTCTAGCCTTCTTGAAAGCTACCAGGTTCGCATTAGTGGGCTCTCTTCTGAATTTGTTGGAGGCATTTTTCTTAGCAGTTACTATCTCGCTTACTTGCTGGTTCCACCACGGAATCACTCGTTTTGGAGGGGTGTCTCCTGCTTTAGGTATGGACTTTTTGGCTGTCTTGAGTATGACATTAGTTAAGACTTCCACACTAGTTTGATCAGCAGGTGTTAACTCCTTCTGAAACCTATTCCAGTCTGCTTTTTCAGTTTTCCACCTGCTTACCAAGTCCCTTTTGACGGAAAATTTATCAGTTTACACCACTATCGGAAAATGGTCACTATTGTGCAGGTCGTCGGCAACATTCCAAGATAAGGTTGGTGCGAATGTACTGGAAACAAACGTTAGATCAATAGCTGAAAAACTATTTGATCCAATGCTAAAATGCGTTGACTCGCCATTATTGAGAAGCACTAGGTCATCTCTCTCGAGCGATTGCTCTAAAATACATCCCTTGGCATCTGTTCTGGATGAGCCCTACAGTACACTATGAGCATTAACGTCTCCTACTATGATGAAAGACATGGGTAGTTGTTCTACAATATCGTCGATCTCTTCTATTTGCCAATTTCCATCTGGTAGGTAGATATTGCACACGGTGACTCTAAGTGGAGAAGTTAGTTTAATGGCAACAGCTCGGAGAGCAGTTCGAATCAAGATCTCAGAGTACCTTGCATTTGTTCTTACTAAAGTGGCTACCCCTCCTCTAGCCTAACTAATGCATAGTCTCGGAGATAGTAGGGTTGGCCAGACTTAAGATGCGTTTCTTGTAGGCAGAAACATATTGGCTGATGTTCCTGTATAAGCATTTTCAAATCACAATAGTGCTCCACGCATCCCCTACAGTTCCACTGTAGTATTTTATTATAGGTAGCAAATATAAAAAGTTTAGTTTATTAACAGCGAGATTTAATACTTATGATTAAGAAGTCTGAGTAAGATTAAAAACACACACATATGTAAAATAGGACAGATATAAACAGATAAGTATAAATAGTTAAAATAAGACAAAAACAACAAGGTAAGCATAAATAGATAAAATTAGACAATACAAACAATTAAGTATAAATAATTAAAAACTGACATAGGAAACAGGTAAGTGTATATAAAATCACAAATACAAAAACATATAAGCAAAAATGTATCACAGGAATTATCACAGATCTGATATCACACGTTCTTTGTCGGTGGTAGCCTGGGTTTCCCCGCTGGCCACCCTTTCTATGTCTTTTTTGTTTTAGCGGGTTCTTGTGAAACTTCTGTAATGGAACTTTCGCTATCTGAAGTGTTTCTCACTCGCTTCTCAGGTTCAGTAGCGGATGTGAAAGATCTCAGATTGCTATCTGACTTATTACGTGATAGCGGTACGGTTGAGGAGTGGTGGCTTCATGGCGTTAGGAATTGTGACTATCACTTTGGGGATAAAAGAATAATTCAAAGCTTCCACTAACTGTGGAACCAACTCTTTCACAAAAGCATTTTGCTCTTGTTTGGTGGCTGCAGCTCGAGCGTAGGTTATACCTGGTGTCGGAGTAGGTACTACCACAATTTTTCTTGCCTCAAAGTACGTTATTCGTTCCTTAGTTTTGACTTCCTAGATTATAACCTCTTGTTTGTAGATAGGACAATTTTTCGATCTTACTGAGTGGTTGCCATCACAATTTATGCATTTGATAGGTTTCTTACAAGGGGAACCGTCGTGCATTGCCTTCCCAAAATTCACACTGGATTTACCACACATTGCAGTGAGGTATGGCCATATCTCTGGCGTGTAAAACATCTCATGGGGGTGGAATGTATAGTCTCACATCTAATGACTAAAACGCCACTTTAATTTTTTAGGAAGTATCGTGGTACCAAATGTAATAACGTAGTTTGGCGTACCTCTAAGGACGCCGTCCTTCCTAGTTTTTAAACGTCTAACCTCAATGACGTTTTAATTTTCTAGCTCCTCCCTAATGGTGTCTTCGGAGCAGTTGAGAAAATCCGGATAGTATACTACGCCTCGAGTTTATTTAAATTACTGTGCGGGACAATTTTAACTTCCAGCATAACTTCTGCATATTGAGAGATTGTCTTTCAGACCTAGTTTCCAGTAACATTCCTTCTCTTGTCTTTTTTATAGTTTTTAACTCACCAAGCAAATTATACAACTCTCTGTTTATAAAGAATGGACTCACCTTATCAAAGTTGAGTTCATCCTTTCTCTTCAGGGCAAGATACCGGCATGATGCCGTCATCACCTTCGCTGATACTCCATAATCGTCAGCCGAAGTCAAAAAGTGGTTGTCTACAGGCTTTTCTGTCGCATCAGGGGCAGCCTTATTCCCTAATGCATTAGTGTCCGTGGAAGTAACCGAGGTCAGGCAAAGATTGTCATCATCGGTCTGACGTTTCGCAGCAGGCAAAGACCTACCACCTGGTGCAGCTATGGAGCTACCATGACTAGACAGAGTATATCCTAATTGTGAGGCTAGGACATCAAGTGTACTATTTGGCGCGTTTATCGTTTTAATCTTAGGCGTATCTATTTCATTATCGAAAACATTAAAGATGTGTAATGTGTAGATGTGTAAAATGTGTGATATACTATTGAAATGTGCTTTGGCTAGCACACGTGCGTGTGGGGTGTGTGTGTGAGTGCGTGTGTGAGTTTGTATAATGTCCAGGGGACGTGTGTGTATATCATAAAGACACCGATTTCCGCCCCCATCCCCCACCAACTCCATGCTGAAGCAGTACAGCAGTGGCCTCGGCAAAGCCTCCCACCTCCTTCAGCATTGCTCAGCCTGTGCACCACCCTGCACTACTAAAGGGCAAGATTATTAACCAGCTGATAGGACAGACTCCTCTTTGGTTAAAAGAAGTTCGGGTCCTTGTCCTGTCTGGCGGCCCAGATGCGCTACCCCAAGTTTTGAACTGTACCCTCTACCAGTACCACCCTCTGCAGAAATTCCGAAAAGCTAAGGGGCGAAAACACGGTGTCCAAAAATAAACTGCATGTATGGGATGTTAAGTGGTGTTAATAATGTAAATGGTCGTGTAATGTTTGAAATGTGTGTGGCCATTTTAGTCAAACTTCTACGACAGACAGGCCGTACCGTGAGGCTATTCCTTAATCCCGAAGCCCACACAGAGGATGGGGGAAAGTAGGAGTTTGGTTGGCGGAATGATTAATAGGAAGAGAGCTGATGGAAGATCGGTGTTGGGAGGCGGATAGTTGAGTTCGGGAACATCGGGTTAGCCATGCTCGCACCTGTTTGGGAACTAACAGGCCCTTGAGGGTTCCATTTAGTATTATATTCAAAAATGCGACGGAACTAAGTTTGATGGCAAAAAAGGAGCAGGCAAGGAAAATGCACTTTATGTGGTAAGGATCAATTTTAAGATAAAAAGTACTACAGTAAACAAAATTCTAGTTTTCAACTTTCCGATTGTAGAAGCTGAAGGATTGGTTTTATGGTAAAAATTTTGCGACAGATAGTATCCCCATTAAAAACTACCCTGAATAAACTTTAAATCACCAAAATATTAACACCAGAAAACGATCATATGCATTTAACATAAAAAAATTGATACGGTTCCATTAGCATTTAATTAGCTTTTAGGAAATCCCGGTGTATAAACAATTGTAAAAGTTCAGCGCAATCACATTCCAATATTACGTTGTCAATTACATCTTGTTGTTCCTTAAATTTTCGTAAGATTGCCAGTTTTTCCAATCCCTCTATACTTGTATGTGACATCGCTATCTGAAAAGTCATTCTCCTGTAGTAGAAGAATACGGGAAAAAAATGCAACTAGGGCAAAAATACTAAAGAATACACAGATCCATCCAGTAAAGCACTACAAGGAGACAGCTATGGGTGATAAATACGTACTAGTATAATTAAAAATTACGTTGAGAAAATAATGGATATTATTATGAGACAAATGAATAATTAAAGTAATGCTAAATAGGAATCAAATAAGTCAAAACTAATAGAGAAAATATCGATCATGTTAACAAAGGTGTTTCTAAAAAGTCAACCTGAAGAAGTAAATTTCATTCATAGAATAAATTTACGAAAACTTTAGAATCTACTTTACAGTCGTTATTGATTACCATAAGAACTTAAGGTAGGAAAGAATGAAGGCAGTTCCAAGCCAAACTTGGGGTGAGATTATAAAAGGCAAATATTAGTTATTTATATCAAGTGTTCTGTAAACGCACCTGGAAAACTGGATGTGATAAATAATGGATCATTCAGCATGGTTTATCACCGGCAGTTTGAATGAACGTTCTTGCTGACTTCACAAGGCTTCGCTACCTTTCAGCGAAAACAAATTTGCATCTCGCGATTCTAGATTGTGTATATACTATTTGTTTAAGAAAAATTTTGCAACGATTTTGTATAGCGGTGTGACACATGTTTAATTAACTGTGCAAAATAGTTTACCTTCAATAGCGTAATTAGGTTACTCAGACTTTATAAACTGGGTGAGAATCAGCTATTAAATAATTGTGTAAGACATTTTCAATAGACCTGTAATGCATGAAAGTCTTCAAATTTCTACAGTACATAGATTTGTAAGTCTACTTTTGTAACAAAACTCTACAAAAGATATTGTGTAGCCTAACTTTCAGACACTACAGCGTTGTGTAATAAGAAAATGAAACTTCTAAAGTTCACCCTACGATTTCATCATTTCAAATACTAGACAAATTTAACGAAGTATGACTTTAATGAAACACTGTTTTGCTCTTCACGTCTATAAACCCATTAAAGTACACTAAGCTATTCTATCATATTTAGCTAGTAATTAGTCTTGTTAGGCTAAGTTAGGCATTATTTGATCAGCTCCATAAGTTTAATCTGACCAGCTTACAAATGAAGAAAACGTTTGATCCTTAGCCTTTAAACCCTAATTACTTTTCATACAATCTAATTAGGAATGCTTACAGATTAAACTATGAATGGATTTATTTGCAAAAAATTTAGATGTTACAAAAGGTATCCGAAAATTAAGATTCAACCATATACAAGATACGTACATACCCAGCTTATCTACTTAATATATATATATATATATATATATATATATATATATATATAAAACAATTAGTTCAAAGTGACGACCAGCAGTGTATTCAATTAATAATAACAGGTTATTTGGTCTTCTACTAATAAAACTCTTATTTGTTTTTTACCGAGCTTTCTATTTATTTGAAATCTTCTTCAGGGTGCTGCAAAGTAACTGTGATAGTATTTTAACTCCAGATTTTGTAAGTAATATTTTAGAGTTCTATGTCAATGACAATCACAGTTACTTTGAAATGAAAATGGCGCACGTTGGGACGCTGCTGAAAGAGTGCTGTGATAACGCCGCATTGAGAGCGTTACTAAAAGATGATACGAAACAGATACAGCAATTTGTTAAACTTGACATTGTTCACCTACCTTCCTTTCTAACTTTGCCTGGCTAGCTCACGGAATTGGCGGACATTTCAAAATGAAATCAAACACAGCAATATCTTAAAGCAGTTATAAAATACGAAATTTTTTCTCTCATACAAAAGCATATAGAACATTTGCAACATCGTTTTTTTCAAACATAAAATAATTTCTAAGAAGTATTTATTATAAGAAAATGTTCCTTACTTTATTTTAAAGTTAGAGCACTAAATTTCTTGTTTTATAGATGGTTTACCTAGTTATGTTTGTTGCCACGCTTGTAAGGTTTGTTTGGCCAAAAAATCCTTTACAGAAAATCTATTAATAGGTCAGAGTGCTTCGAACATTGAACACAAACTTTCCTGGTAAAAAACCCTTTACAAAAAAAAATTATCAAGACTATCTTAAACTAAGTACAAATATTCCAATATCAGTTAAAAATAAATGTAAAAGTAAAACTTGCAGAATCCACAAAAACGCTCCTCGTAATTAAATATCTTCTTATTTTAAATTGACATCAAATCAGCTTACAAGATTTTCCATATTTCAAATCCTTATTCCAAACAGCAGTTACCAAAGTACACTATGTTTAAATTTTCCTTTCAATTATTTAATAAATTTTTAAATTAACGTTATTTTGAAGTATTTTCCCTCTTTCTTGAAGTTTTTAAACTCTATTTTTTATATAATTTGCATTTAAAACATCACTTCTAAATTCATTGTACCACCGTAATTATTAAATTACGTATGCTTACTGCATATCTTAAACATTATCTGCGCAAAGCAACAGCTCGCGACCTAAATCAAAATAACAATCCACGATCGAATTTAAAAATTGAATGAATCCTTGTTTTAATGAACGCTTCCTTACATATGTAATATATATATATATATATATATATATATATATATATATATATTGCTGTGTTATTACCTTTATATTAGACCCCATGGTTTGGGCGTGTCATATTTATGCTGTGATTTATTCTTTTATTACCCAAGCACTTATAAAAATGTTAATTTATAAATTTCTTTGCCTCGACTAGCTGATTCAATTAAATAAAGCAATTCTACAATACACAGTATAATGATTAAATATTTACTACCTTTTAAATATCTTATCCCTTTTAAATTATTTACATCGGTCAGATTTTAGAAAATGAAGCCAGCAAAACGAGATTTTATTAAATTTAGAGACCTTTTGAAACGTTTCAAGATGTCTATTGCCTTTCATAAATTTATTCAAGAAACCCCTGTTTGTCGGCTCTTACATTCCTGAATTATTATTGAGATAAAAACAGTTTATAATAATAAATCGTATCAAAATATCTAACCTGAAGTGGTTTAGTAGTTGCTCTGCATCCCAAGAATTTTAATGTCTAGTCTGACTGTTCTATAATGATTTGAAGTCGACATACAACCAAATTAGTATTCAAATCGTTATTGGTGAGTTTATTCCAATGAAAGGTTTTTCATTTCCGTAATAGAATATTTACCATTTTCAGAGATTATCAAATTGCTTTAACAGGCAGCATTCTCCAGAGTCTCGTATCCAAAATTGTATTTAAAATCGTAATTGATCGTTATTAAAAGTTTTAACAGGAGTCGTAACAAGATCTTTATTATGATCGTTATTTAGATTGTAATTAAGAGCCCTGTTTTATTTATTATTAGAAATGGTATAATTTTACTAAATCTGATCTACTTACGTCTTTAAAAGTACGGCTCGCTTGCACAATTAAACACTCTTTTAAAATAATTTTTCACTTTAATTTATTTAACTGTTCACGTAAATATTTAGCACTTTCAAGTATAGTGACTACCCAGTTTCAAAAGTATACTAACTCGTTGTTCAATTGTCATCATATTTATAGGACCGGCCCCTTTTGTTTGCGATTCGTTGACTCCACGTACTGGGCGACACTAAGTGTCTTATCTCTTTTATTTTGGAAAACTTTACCAATTGTATGGTTCAATTGCATAGAACGATGTTCAGTTTGTCACGTAATTTATTATTATACCTAACATTTACTTCAGAAATCCCAGGAATCTTCGTTCATTAAAGCACGTACTATTGTTGTTGGCTTTATTCTAATGTGAATGGAATAAATTTGGTGTTTGTTTATTTCCTAGTTAAATTGGATTTTTCAACAAATGTGATACTTTTATATGACGTACGCTTTTCAAATAATGCATAATTTCTGCCTGCGTTTATGATGATATATTAACGCACTTTTTGAACATTTATCTAGCCAATTCATGCTGTTTTTCCATTGATTTAATTTCAACGCGTTTTGTTACATTTTTAAATTCTTATCTTTGCTCGTAGCTACTTTTGGATATGCGTTTTAATCGCTTGTACTGCTATATACAGTGTGCTCTCAACTAATAATATTTATAATGACCTATTTACTCTTCTAATATCTGTAATTATGTGCTTTTGTTACTTGGAAGTTTCTTTTGTTTATTCTACGACCCCTATGACTTAACCTACCCCTCAATTAACCTTATAATCACAGCAATATATATATATATATATATGCAAAGTATCTATTTTCTCAAACTTAGTAGAATTTGCGCGACTTAGTTCTAAATAATAAACGTCTATCTTACGTAGTTTTCCTAGAAATCCAGATTAGCATTCAAATTTGTTGAGTTTTACTACCTCGGTATCTCGTTCCAGTTACGAGTGACGCGCGCTATTCACCCCACGCTAACACATAAACGATTATTGTGACGTCGCATACTAATGCGGAAGGTAATCAATTTTTATCAGTTATTTTTTAGTGTTCGAGCCGCTTTTTGGTACAAACGCTTTTTTATTAATGAGTTCATACGAATTGACGTATTCTTCCAATTCTTCTCGAAACTTTTTTCTTAATCTCGAATATTCTAGAAAATTCTCTATTTAAAATTAATTTCTTTAATCCACAGAGAAATTAATTTAAACTTTCATTGCTTTTTAATTCAAAAGGGGTTGCATTTCATAGAAAATATTTACTTTCCTGTTTCAGTACACAAAATTAAAAAAAGTTGATTAGTCATTTTTATCCAAGTAGTATTATTCTATGCTATCTATCGCAAATAAAAAAGCATTTTTAACAAAAATGTATCGATAATTAATAAGTGAAAATAAATGGATTTGTATTTATCTTAAAACGATCGATTTTCATTCGCATTGAATGCGTTTTACGGTATCTTACAGTTAATTATTTTTACATATACAACTTCCATTACTCGTTATCTATCTGCAATACGCTCATATCATACAGAATAATTATTTATGCACACGCAATTGAATTTTTTACTTGTACATCAATGAATAAAAGTACGCTTGTATTATACAGGGCGAAACCATAAATTTATGGAAATTTCCGTTTTTTCAGATTCTATTATATTTTAGTGGGATATATTTGTAGAATTTTCGTTTCAATGACCTCTCGTGACCCCTTATCATGTCAATATATATTAAGTAGTTATTACACAGGACCTTATGTTCTCCATTTTTCAATTACTAGCTCCATGTAGAATGATCATTTGGTCTTCGCATAAATAGTCTAAGTTATTATTTCATCTTATCAACTATATATATATATATATATATATATATATATATATATATATATATCAGTACGTATAATAAGTACTCCTAAATTAAAAAAAATAATAAACGACTTCCTTAACTGGCGTGTGTAATGCCACTGTTTCGCATATACTGCTATTCTGTGCAATAAGCCCAATAATAGTTATCGAAATCTGAAAAATGTAAGTTTTATTATTTTAGCTCATACTAACTAAATAGTTTGCAACGATTGAGTAGAGAAACAAAATGCTTCCAAATATTTGCTGCAAATATTCGCCGTAGTGTTTGCTTTTTCTTCGGATCAAATATTACTAAAGCACTGTTGAAAAAGCGCTATTTACGCTCAATATGTGTAATTACTAATTAATAATAACCAATCTCGCTGCAAGTCCTTTTTATAAAAGCGTGTTTGTACCTTGTTTCATGCTTCTATTCGATGTTATGCGACGACACGCAAATACCCTTTTACTTACGCGTGCTTTGTTCTAGTAAAAAATTCGATATCGTGCATTTGAATAAGTTATTGGTGCGCAAATAGCTTCTACGACACCATACAGTTGTTTTATGGTTAATAATAATTGACTTTTTATAAACCTTTCATAAGAATGTCTCAATCAAAAAAAAAAGTCAATTGCCCACGCTAACTTACGTGAGCTAATGTTTTTATGCTCTTTTCCGATTTAGAATACTTGTCTATAGTTGGCATTGATTTATATAGGTTCCACTTTCTTTCTACCTTGAAGTCACACTGAACTACTACCTTACATTTAATTTTCCAATGCTCCATCTGAAGGAACCGAATTTCTTTACATGGAAATTTTAAATTTTGCCGAACCCTTGTTACTCCAAGATGCAGACCGTAATGTGCGTGACAACTTCCACACATGGGACATATATTTTACTTCTCATTCGATCCAGGGCGCATATATGTGAAAAATGCTCGCCTAACGTTTTTCAAGCGGTCCGTGTCGGGAATCAAACTTGGAACCTTACAATTAGTAGTCACACCGAATCAATAAGCCACAGAGCAGCCCTGAACTACTACCACGATTTATATGATTACAGGATAGTAGAAGACTAGACACAGTAGGTATGGCAGATTCGTCAATTCGAATAGAGTTACATCGCATAATCGACATTATTTAATAATTGTTGATTATAGACGAGTTCTATTGAAAAATGATGTTCAGTAACATAAGTTCAATGAAGTGGAAGATATTCTGCTGCCAAATTTCTGTTTTTTATGAAATAATAGTATATTACATACTAAGGCACGTAAGTAGGATTTACGGAGACGAGACGGTTTGCAGTACGAGCGAAGCGAGGGCTGCAAAATATCGAGGCACCGTAAATCCCTTACGTCCCACGGTATGCATATTTTTCCTACTTTCAAATTCTAGATCATTAAAAATGCCCTTAAATTAAGTTAAAAGTTTAAATAAGAAGAGAGAATTATTTAACGTAGGCTTAGACCCGTAACCATGGATTTGTAACCATTTGAATTACAATCAATTACGTCCCAAGGGAAGTAAGTAAAATTTACGTCCCGCGAAGCCATCTTAGTAAACGCAACTTACGGAAGGTCGTCTCAGTGACGTAAGTGTCACCAACGGCTAAGACAGGAAAACATTATTTGTCAATATATAATAGAATGTAGTATTCTTCGCTTTTTTCCAAAGCTTCATTTCTTTATAGATTGTACACCCTGAGAATATTTACGCTATTTTAAACCTCCTTCCATTAGCAGAGAAAGAGGCATAAATTTGATAAGTGTAAGTTATTTTTTTATATAGAGTTGATGATAATGTTTAAATTTGACATTTCGACAATATTGCTAAAGATAATATAAATTAGGTTAGGATAGTGAAAGTAGCTAAAATTTCTGATTTCTGGAATCAGACATAACAAGTTCCGGGAAACAATTTCAAAAGTTGGTTCTATGCAGGTCTCTGTAAAAGTACTGCAGGCTTCAAGCTTAAAGTCTTGCATTGAAGGTATTCGATGAAGTTTAAGAACACTTCCAGGGAAATAATATGGAGCGGTTATACGGCCGCGGGTACTGTTTAGTCAGAGTGTTTTGCACTTGACGAATCGTGATATCCTTCCAACACGCGGTTCCATTCTAATTCCTGTACTACTACAGATGAGTCTCGTCAGAATCTTCTTCAGAAAGAGGACTATAGAAAACACCACCTTTCATAAGACATCAGTGACACGAGCAGAATACTAAATTAAGGTTCTAATTTTATGTTCAGTTGAATCTTTCAGACTGTTCAGTATGAGCTTCCGCAACGCTGGGAATGGGTATTTTTCTTTTCACAGACACAATGCACATATCATCTATGGTTCTTCAATGCAGGCCGATTGCCATAAGCCGTCAGCTACGATGTCTACTTTTTCTGGTGTGTATCGAATCTGCAAGTAAAAGACTGTAGGGTCAACATCTAACAAGCCAAATGTCCCAAAGGTACCTTCAGCGATATTAGCTAACACAAGGGGTGATGATCAGAAGCGATTTTTATTCGAAATCTTTGGAGATCATCACAGAATTAAAAAGTCCAGACAACAACTAGAGGTTCACGCTCTACCATTGAGTAATATCCCTCAGAGACAGGTATGTAATGGATGTAATGGTATGTAATGAACGACAAGCAGTTTGTTCTACAACATTTACCTTCGGAAGATATGCCTGCGGATATACTTACGAAAGCTTTGTCTCGTAAAAAGTTTGAAAATTGTGTGAAAATGATGGGTTTGTTCTACTCTACACAGTTAGCCGCGTGTGTATCAAGGGGGAGTGTTAGTAATAACGCTAGTGGTTGTGATATCTCACGCGCCGGTTACGCCACTGAAGTGCTGTGCTCGCGATACGACTCGCCGGTAGGCAGGTGTAGTTCAGTTGCGCCGTGACCAGGATATACAATAGACGCTCACGTGCTCTAACACGATGTATGATGTTTAACATTCATAACTATTGTATACATGCATTATATTTAAGTTGTACGTTATGTTGATCTATTACAGTATTAACCTGAGTTCTGTTTCTCATTAAATCGCTTTATATTAATGCTTTCTGCTTGCTTTCAGTACGTGTGAATTGCTCTGTTCTATCACATCCAACAGATATTCAAGAAAGATTCGAAGAAAAATCAAATGAATTGCTCAAAGATGTCGGCAAAATATCTGATACTACGGAAGTAGAAACAGAATGGAATAACATTAAATCCAGCCTAGATATGGCGGCCAGAGATATTCTGGGGTATACACAAAGAGAAAATAAGAAACCATGGATAACAAAGGATATCCTGAATTTAATAGAAAAAAGACGAAAACACAAAAATAAATCAGACAAAACAGGAAAACAGAGATACAATGCCATATAATGGGAAATTATTCGCAAATGCAGGAAAGCTAAAGAAGAATGGATTGATGAAAAGTGCAACTAAGATGGAAGTAGGAAAGACAGATGAAGCATACAAACTAATTAGAATCAACTTTAGGGATATAAAACCGTATAGCAAAAATATAAAGGATGCGGGAGGAAACGTTATTATAGAAAATGTAGGGAAAGCGGGTAGATGGCAAGAATATAAGGTTCTTAGTTACGTTCACATTTTACAATCGCTAGCACTTTACTACTGTTTATGATGTCATCACATATTTAACGTGAATAGGGTATAGGCCACATACTACGCCATGAGGGAATAGTGCGAAATATATTAGAAGCAGAGATAGGAAAAAAGAGGTAGACCTAGGTTAGACTACTGCACTCAGATAGTAAAAGATGTAGGCTGTAGGAGTTTCAGGAAGATGTGTAGGCTAGCTCAGAATAGAAATCAATGGAGGTACGCATCCAACGAGTTCCAAGATGGATATATTGATGATGAAGGAAGTAACTGTACTTAAACATGATGATTACTATAAGTAACTACAAGTATTGGTTGGGAAATATTCTCGAATAATGTTAATTGTGGGAAACGATTTATTGGAAAACTATTATTTCGGCAAATGTCTAAGTGTTGGGGATCTTGGTAGCTATAGGCTACTTAACCTCATTCACTGAATCTCGGTAAATTGGGCTTAAAATTAGAAAACAATAAAAGGGGAGTCGAGCTGTATACAAGCTGTGTGAGAATTTCAGGGAACTGTGTAGGCTAGCTCAGAATATAAATAAGTGCAGGTACATGTCCAACCAGTTTTAAGACGGAAAACCTAATGACCAAAAGAAATCGCAGATAAATCTGATGATTAATACAAACACCTACAGGTGTTGGTTGTGAAATATCTGCAATTAATGTTGACTGTGCAAAAAATATATTGGAAAAAATATTAAATTGTTAAATGTTTATGTGCTGGGCGAACTTGGCAGCCACAGGCTGCTTACCCCCCTTCACAATCACTGAATGTCGGACAAATAGGGTATATAATTGTAAAGCAATAGAAGGGGACCGAACTGCATCTAATAAGAAAGAACAGCGCCTATGATGAAAGACAACAAACATAGAACAAGAAGAAAATGGTTAAAAGCATATGTGTGGAGCACAGCACAGTACGCCTATGAAATACGGGCAGTCTGAAAAGCAGACAGAAAAACGGTAGCAGCCTCTTGAAATGCTGTGCTTCAGTTGTATGGGGATGATAGCATGGACAAACATAGTTAATAACAAATTGGTTATAGAAATAGTAGGGGAACAAGGATATCTGGGGGAAAAATAGGGGAAATAGGAGGCAAACTACGTTCTAAGGCATTTTTGGGGAATAGTAAGGAATATATTACAAGCAGAGATAGGACAAAAAGGTAGATGTATACCTAGATCGGATAGTGATAGATGCAGACTGTGCAAATTTCAGGGAAATGTGTAGGTTGGTTCAGACTAGGAAACAATGAGGGTATGCGTCTAACCTGTTCCAGGACTGAAGACCTAATGATGATGATGATGTTACAATATTCAAAGAAATATTAATAGAACACGTGTTCTATTTGTTTTTTGGGTACTCTATCACCATTACAAGCGAATTTAAACTGCCACGAGTGTAGAGTTAAGCCACTTAGGTTAAAAACATTCACCAAATATCCGCTTTCGTATCAAAATCCAGCGAAGAAACAACTTACGTCTAAATATTAAGCGCATGACATCTAAACCTATAACTGCATTATCCCGAAATTATAGGTAGAGCAGTTTTACGTCAAGATGTGAGCACATATAACAAGAAGTGCAGGTATTGTGGAATGTCTAATACCACATGCTTATGTAAATGTTTCTTAAATATTAATGTACATTAAGCATGAAATACGGTACATAAACCTGCTTTTCAATAAGGATTTGACGAATTATTATGAAGAAGTTACTAAGTGAAGTGCAACAATGTAATACAAGGACAACTAATAAAGTTTATTAACAGTTCATGAGAACAGATGCAATACTTTGTATCCAGACGATAGTGACACTGCAGGTGGCAGGTCACAGACGTTCAAGATATCGTAATTACCTAGCAAGTAGGATTATAACAATGTAACAATGAATAGAATTAAGAATAAGCAGACATGAGCTCTGCAGTTCCCACAGCTATGTGAGGGGGTAGGGACATTATAAATAGCCCGGGAGCCCCAAGACCCGGCAGTCAGTCAAAGTATTCAGCTTTAACATTGCAGTTGCTTTGGCTTCTCAATAATAAAAACCCTGTACCAACGTAGGTACTATAAAATAACGGATGTTAAGGATTCACAAAGCAATCGGTTGTATCACTACCAACCTTACAAGAAATAACCGTTATATTCAAAACCCATTGTACGAAACATGTTAAGAGGTAGAGTTTCCTTCATAATGGTTACATAATAGCGTTTTGTAAAATGACGGCCACGCTTAAGCTTTTTAATACTCATAGCTTGTAGCGCTTTAAAGTGTTCATTCAGCAATATGTTGATAACAGATACCACACATTACTATCATTGCGCATTGCAGTTATAATGAAGTTTAATCAGATAAATCACTTTTCACCATAATTTGTATGCTTCATGTAATCTCATGGATAGTAAAACTGGATTGTGTAGATTCAACCAGGATACCCTTCGAAATATACCCTACAAACTTCTTTCATTATATTGAGTTTAATTGGGGTTTGGTTAATAACTAGCCCATTGACCGCAATTAAGTCTGAAGCGTGAGCGACATATCAAGCTTCACCTTTGCAATATATTCGATATATGTAGATGTAAACGCTGTGACTTATAAGTTATTTATCGCAAACAAAAGATAAGTAGAGGGAAAACGGTACCATAAGATTTGTAAAACAAAGTGTGTGGAAACCTAGACTACATTCGTCAAGCCTTTATTACTTGTTCTAAAAGAAATCTTTACTATTCTTGTGCTACTTGCATTAGTGTATTAAAAATGTGGTGTCCTAATATCCCATTTTCGCTTTATCTGAAATTGCACGAAGCTTTCTTTAGTTGGCGTTGGCATATTACAGTTGCACAGTCTATTTAGAAAAATTTGGATCTAATCGATCCTGAGAAAAACAGATGAACCTTAGGTCGCTGACTTTTAATTTCTATTTCAACTAAATTTAAGAATGAATGGCAGTTTTTAGTAGATATATGATTTATAATCAGTGTTCAAAATGCTAAAAATTTTCCCAATAAAATCAAGAAAGTAGTTCAGCAATCCTGGATACGTTTAACTGGTTATTAAAATTAATTGAACCGTGTTATGCATAAAGCTTTCTACCCATAGAAATATTTTTTTTAGATATATTGCCGGCAGGCTTAATCTGTATTGTGTAAAATTCTATTAAGCCAATTCTCCTGTATTGTCATTGAAAATATACAAACGACCAATCCGCTATTAGTAAAATTTCCTATTATGTTTTGCTAAAAGCCCCAATCTACGTGGTTTATTTTTGAAAATCGTAAATTTGAAGGTCGTAACGCACCCTTAATGCAACACTATCCCAACCCTAAGCATTTGAATTATAGGTTTTATTGTGTAATACAGAGTGGTGCAAATAAAACCTGCCCAATAATTCAATGTCGTATTTCCGTAAGGAATATCAATAAACGAAGTCAGTGTATCTGATAAACACGAATTCTTATCACTCAATTTAGCGACTCCATAGGCTCGTATTTCACCATATTTGAGTTGTGCTTAATTAAATAAAAAAAGCTTTACAATAAATCGATTCAGTGGACTGTATGTTTATTAAAAAGATTTAATAAATTGAATATAAACATTACCGTGCAACAAAACATATGTGCATCGATAAATGAATTTATAATACAAATTTTAATGTGTTGGTTCTGGAATTTCCGTTTTAAACAAAATTACTAATAGTTGGGTTTTGTACGAACTGCAAGTATATTTACTTATTATATACTGGTAGCAAGAAACATTAGGTTTCTCATTGCAATTAAAATTGTGTGAGCGAAAAATTTATATTTATCATCATGACAAAGGGTAAAAAAACTTTGTTAGGTGAACGTTCATTTTTGAAGAACAACATAAGTAGGGCGAATAGCTACGTCTTAGAGGCAGAAGCGATGTCTATTGCGGAATTAGATTTTGAAGAAATAAATATTAAATTCGAGCTTATTAAAAGTAATTTTGATGAATTTATGCATGTTTGTTGTCAGTTGCAAGAATTTGAAGTAGAAGATAATTTTGATGAAGCAGAGGTGGTTGAAAAATTGTATACAACGACTTATGCTAAGTTTAAAAGATTGTTAAAATTGCAGGGCAGGTCTGAGGGATCTTCTAGTGATGGCACAAATAATGTTGTCAAAGGAAATATTAAATTGGAAGCCTTACAATTACCTATATTTTCGGGGCAAATTCAAGGTTTTAAATCGTTTTTTGAGCTTTTCATAACTCTTATTGATAAAAATCCAAATTTGGAAAATATTGAAAAATTAATGTATTTACGCAAACATCTAGAGAATGAGCCATTGCGGTTAATTTCTGCGTTGCCCGTGGAAAATAATTCTTATACTACGGCACTGAATATTTTGCAAAAAAGGTATAATGATGATTATTTGATTATTGATTGTCATATCAAAGATTTGATGGAATTATCAATTGCAAATTGTAATGACTCGGGTATGTTACGGGACTTTGTAGCCAGAATAAGGCAAACTGTAGCTTATCTAAAAAATTTAGGGGAATCAATTTGGGATGCTATGATAGTTCATCTTATACTTTCCAAGTTAGACATTTATAGCAATCGAGCTTATCAAAATGAAAGAAAACCTAATTCTAGGGCTAATTTGGAAGAACTTTTAGAATTTTTGGATAGGAGAGCTTTGAATTCGGAATTAACTAAATCGAGTGTCAAACTTCAAAATAATAGTAAAACAATTAATAAGCAAACACATTTTAAACCTGTAACTAACACTATTACTGCTGTACCGAATTCTGGTAAATCTTTTAAGCAAAAAATTGAGAAAAGCAGGCAAATCTTGTACTTTGAAATTATTATCACTGAATCCGTTTTTGGATTCGCAAGGATTGTTGCGTGTAGGAGGGAGGCTGCATAACAGTGCACTTTCGTTTCAACATAAATTTCCAATAATTCTACCTACTAAAAGTTTTATAACAAAAATTATTATAAATAACGAACATTTACGGTTGTTGCATGCCGGTGTAAAGTTAACATTGTCAGTTTTGAGACAGCAATATTAGATATTAAATGCTACTAGAGAAATTAAAAGTGTTATTGCTAAATGTTTAATTTGTTGGAAGTTAAAGTCTGAAGCTTCTAAGCAGCTAATGGACAGTTTGCCGTACGATCGAGTGAATATAACTCGACCGTTTGAGAAAGTTGGGGTGGATTTTGCTGGACACTTCTATATTAAGCAATCAAGAGTCAGAAGAGTGATTCTTACAAAGGGTTATGTAGCAAGTTTTGTTTGTTTTGTAATAAAAGCGATTCATTTAAAAGTAGTGTCAGATTTGAAAATTGAGACATTTATAAATGCTTTAAAGAGGTTTGTGAGTAGGAGAGGTGTACCGCGAATGATTTTTAGTGACAACGAGAGCACATTCAAAGGAGCTGATAATGAGTTTAGGAAATTATACAGTTGTTTAAAAACTAATCAGCAGTTTCAAAGTTATATAGGGGAATTTCGTATAAAGTGGTCTTTTATCCCACCATATACCCCAAACTTTGGAGGGTTGTGGGAGAGTAACATAAAGGGGTTCAAATATCATTTAAAAAGAGTAATTGGACTGACTAATTTGACTTATGAGGAATTTAACACGGTCTGTATTCAAATAGAAGCCATGTTGAACTCAAGGCCATTGTGTGCCCTTACTGAAGATCCGTCAGACTTGTCTTGTTTAACGCCAAGCCATTTTTTAATTGGTGGATCTTTAGCTTGTATTCCAGAAGGTAATGTTTCAGATGTGCCAATAAACAAACTTAAATTTTGGAAACTTTGTACGCAATTACAATATAGTTTTTGGAAGGCTTGGTCTAGGGACTATTTAGGCCAGTTGCAAAACAGACCAAAATGGAAAAAGGTTATGCCTAATGTTAAAGAAGGTATGTTAGTTCTTATTAAAAATGATAAGCTACCGCCATTAGAGTGGGCGATAGCACGTATAATTAAGGTTATACCAGGTAAAGACAATAAGGTTAGAGTTGTTCACTTAAAAACTCAAAATGGCACTTTTGTCACTTCAGTGTCTAAAATTGCGATTCTTCCTATTGAATCGGATAATTAGTAATTAGTTTGGTCTGAGTAGATATTTTTTATGTTAATAATTTTTTAAGGGTTATTACGAGGATTATTATCTTTAGTTTTATTTTTAAGATTTGAATGTTGCATACGCTTTTGCTTGTATCTTTGACTTTATTATTTGATTTTTTGTAAGTGTTATGCTAGTTATTGTGAAGTGAGTGATTTGGTGCTCGCGGGCAGTTTATGGTAGCGACGGGCAACCATCCTTACATTGTTGAAAGAAGAAGGGGTTGCTTGCGCGAAGAACATAGTAGTTGCGGTTTGACCATGCTCGGATTAGCACGTTCATTATAACGGCGGGTCGTGGTTATATTGCTCTCACATTAAAATATAATTGCTAGTTTGGCCTACCTTTCTTATCTCCAGGCGAATACAGCTGTATACTATACCAAGGTCTCTGCTCGCCTCCAATATAACGATGTGCAGGTGCCTTCTAATTCCTTGCATACACAATTCAAGTTAAAACGTTGTTTCCACTGATATGACCTTTTGGAATTAATCAGCAAAACTGTATACAAATTTGTAAAGATATGACCATCTGGAATTAATCAATACAAATTCGCACTGCACTATTTTTAATTTTAAAACGTTTTAACAATACCGATTAGAAAATCATTTACACCATAATAAAACACTTAAAATTCTTTCCAATAATATTTTGAATGCTCAATCGGATTGTTTATAATATGGCTAAAATTAATACCACATCCGACTTTAAACAATCATTTAAAAACACGTAATAATTAACTACGCATCCGATAGCACGAATAGGACCAATAAATATGATAAACACGAATTCTTATCACTCAATTTAGCGACTCCATAGGCTCGTATTTCACCATATTTGAGTTGTGCTTAATTAAATAAAAAAAGCTTTACAATAAATCGATTCAGTGGTGTATGTTTATTAAAAAGATTTAATAAATTGAATATAAACATTACCGTGCAACAAAACATATGTGCATCGATAAATGAATTTATAATACAAATTTTAATGTGAGAGCAATATAACCACGACCCGCCGTTATAATGAACGTGCTAATCCGAGCATGGTCAAACCGCAACTACTATGTTCTTCGCGCAAGCAACCCCTTCTTCTTTCAACAATGTAAGGATGGTTGCCCGTCGCTACCAGTATCTATACCCTTTGTAACTTCCTCGAAAGTCTCTTCATTTTATATGTTTATTAGGTGTCAATTTAAATTATGAGGTAATAGTTTTACTATCTTTGTTAGTTGGTGTAGCGTTCCATGAATGAATGGGAAGGCTCGCTCGTTACCGCATTATTCATTTTGTTTTACAGTAAAGAAAATTAGCTGTCATTTGCTTATTGATCTATGAAATCATGATTGTTTTAGAAGAATCTAAAACATTGTAGCGTTTTCGTTTCAAATCTAGATTTCGCGTTTTGCGTCCAAAGTACTCGTAATGGAAAGCAGTGACCTCAGAGTACTTTCAACAATGTAAGGATGGTTGCCCGTCGCTACCAGTATCTATACCCTTTGTAACTTCCTCGAAAGTCTCTTCATTTTATATGTTTATTAGGTGTCAATTTAAATTATGAGGTAATAGTTTTACTATCTTTGTTAGTTGGTGTAGCGTTCCATGAATGAATGGGAAGGCTCGCTCGTTACCCCATTGTTCATTTTGTTTTACAGTAAAGAAAATTAGCTGTCATTTGCTTATTGATCTATGAAATCATGATTGTTTTAGAAGAATCTAAAACATTGTAGCGTTTTCGTTTCAAATCTAGATTTCGCGTTTCGCGTCCAAAGTACTCGTAATGGAAAGCAGTGACCTCAGAGTACTTTCATTAAGGTCTTTAGTAGAAGCGCATGGTTACTTAATATTTTCGATCAAGTTACACCATGCGTTTTTAATTGATATTTCTCGTCTTTAGGAGGACGAATATTTAGATATTTAAATGATACTTTGTTTTGTAATTAGAAACACGGGTTTGAATATCAATGAATAATTTGTGTTCTTTTTCACGTACTTATTAAAAACGTGCTTTAAATGGTATTTGATACTTTTGAGGAAGACGAATATTTACATATTGGAACTCGTTCTACAAAAGCTTCAAACTACATAATATGAATTTAAAACTTACTTGTAAATAGTATTTCTTATCAAAGAATGATCTGTATCTTTAAGATTTTCACTTATGTCCTAAAATTATAATAAGCCTGTCGTATTACTAGAATATCATACAGGGTATTTCTTTACAGAAGGTTAAGTTTTATTGCAGGATATAATGCTCATTGACCCCTATATGATCTGCTTTTCACATCAATATATATATATATATATATATATATATATATATACATATATATATATATACATACATATATATATATATATACAGGGTGGTCCGGATTTCATTAGCCAGCGTATATCTTTTGAACTATGCAAGATATAGAAAAATTTCCTAGGAAAAAGTTTTTTGAATATATTTTCTCTACAAATATAAGGCATTAAGTATTTTTCATGGTCTACTATATTTGAGCAATACTATGTCACTTTGGTTTTTTTAAATAGAACACTCTGTATATTTTTTTGAAAAAATTTTCTACTTGAAATTGTCTTTACGGCAATATACCACAACCAATGATTTCTTGTCAGAAAGTGCTAAATAACTCAAGTAATAGAATTCCAATAGGAAACTGTGATTATTATTTATTTACTGTATAAATTAATAAATTGAAAATTCTGTTATACATACATCTGAAAATAATAGTTAACAAGAAAACTGATTATCTTAGTAAATGTTCAAATTGTTCACCATTAGTTTCTAAACATTTATTAACTCGAATAATTAAATTTTTCTAGCATCTTGCAACATGACTGGGGTAATTAGCAGGAAAGCTGCTTTTATTTTTGTGATTAACTCTTCAAGATTTTGAAAAGGGGTAGAGTTAGAATACACTCGGTCTTTTAAAAACCCCCAAACAAAGAAGTCGAGAACTGACAAATCAGGTGATCGAGGAGGCCACAAAATCGGTCCCCTATTACCGATCCAGTTCAGACCAAACTCATTACTTAAATAAGTTGTAACATTGATTCCATTATGTGGTGGAGTGCCATCGTGTTGAAACCATAAGTTTCGCCTGATAGCTAGGGAAATATGATCTAAGAAATCTTGAAACGAAGTTTGCAAAAACATCAAATATCTATTTTGGGTTAAACTACCATAAAAGCAATACGGACCCAGTATGCGGTCACCTACTACACCTATCACACATTCCCTGAAAATCGTACTGGCGAACGGGTTTCGACAAATTGTTTAAAATTTCTATCATTCCAATAATGTGTATTTTTGTGTTAAAAATACAATTTTTATGAAAGTTAGATTCATCAGTTCAAATTATACTGTCTAAAGATTTTCTTCATACATTTAATATCCTTATACAAAAACCAACTCGGCTGTTGGGATCATTGGGATGTAATGTATGAACCAAACGCATCTTAAATGCTTTTATTGAACGTCGCCTCAAAAATTAAAAATCTGTCTTCTTACGTTTAATTCAGCTGCAGCTTGTCTCGTAGAATCTTTAGGATAAACTCTAAAGTAGATCAAAATAACCAATTCACGATCTTCCTTATGCTGTACTTGATTTCTGGCAGTAGTTGAAAAGCTACCATAGGACTTTAAAGAATTTTTTAAATTCTTAAATGTATTTATATTTGGCTGTCTACGGTCAGGATATAAGTTTTGATATAAAACTGCAGCTTGACGTTTGTTGTTGTCTGACCTATGAAAACAGCATAACATATCAACTTTTTCATTGTTTGAATAATTCATTTCCATTATTTTGCGCAACACAACTATTAAGAATCCAATAATGCTTTTACTTATTAATGTGACAGATATTTGTGAATAAACAACTAAAATACTGCAATAGCATTTGTTAACAGAAACAATTGGACTGCTATTGAAATTCTATTATTTAGATTATTTAGCGCACTTTGAATAGAAATCATTGATTGTGGCATATTGCCATAAAGACAATTTCAAGTAGAGTATTTTTTTAAAAAAATATACAGGGTGTTCTATTTAAAAAACCAAAGTGACATATTATTGCTCGAATATAGTAGGCCATGAAAAATTCTTAATGCCTTATATTTGTAGAGAAAATATATTCAAAAAACTTTTTCCTATTAAATTTTTCTATATCTTGCATAGTTCAGAAGATATACGCTGGCTAATGAAAACCGGACCACCCTGTATATATATATTGCTACGTATTTGCTTACATCGATTTCTTAGTCTAAAGGTTTCTTAAGGGGGAAGAACTATTCTCGCTTAGCGTGCTCGAGGTGGTACGTAACGGCGGTCCCAACTAACCGCGGGATCGTTAGAAAGGTTGTATCGCTAACGTATGACACAAGACAATGACATGTTACTTCACTTTATTACAAACAGAAGGCATGTGACATAACATCAGTTTATACTATTGGTTAGTAAACGTTTCTTATCCTAGGGTTAGTAATAATATGGTTTAGACTTACATGTTACTGTTGGGGAAAATGACTGACTGGCCTCGCACCACGGAACTCAGTATCGCGAACTAAACTGTTCGTCTCTGGACTGTCTGCTGACTGACTGCCTGTGTTCGAAATGTTCTTTGCAAAGTTGTACACGTCAAAGCACGTTATTGAAATAGTTTTCAATACACGTCGAAGGATATTATAATCTCTTCCTTAAGTTATTTTTTAATTCGTCAAGTTTTCTGGGATTGTTTCGGCAGACTTGTTTGTTTAGAAATATCTGCAGAAAATAGTCACACAATGACAAGTCGGGAGAGATGGGAAACTACAAATCCTTTATAATGGTTGTTTCCTATGTAAAATCGGCATGTATAAGAGCAAATGACAGATTTGACGTGTAGTGAGTTGTCCCAACTTACTGGAAATAAACCCAACGTTTATCGTGTGGAGTTGACTGAGCAGAAAATTCAATATAGAGTTGCAAGCAAAATGTTGGTATTAAAAGTTTTAGTAAAGAATATTGCATATTGCATATTCTGTTACAAGAAAGAGCACACTATATACCAACCTTCAAATAGTGTAATGGCTTTAGCCGGAACTCGTGTGGTTTCTCTGCAGCCCAGTGTAGTGTGTTTTGAGAATCAATATAACCTGATAGTTATACCAAGCGTCATCCGTTGAACACAAGAGAAATGGATCAATATTCCCACAGCAACATTCTTTAGTAACCAAATACAGTAATTTGTGCGATTACCTTTTTCACTGGTTTCATTTTCTAAACAACATTCACACGGAAAGGTTTCATTTCTAAGCCATGAAGGACGCGTTGACATGATCTGCGCCGAAATTCCACATTGCCGTGGTAACCATCGTGTTGACTTGTTGGGGCTTTTTCGAGTTTGTGCCGCTATGTCTGCCACGTATTCGCATGTAGTTACAGTTGGTTGCTTATTTCTTTTTGAATTAGCAACATTACCTGTTACTCGTCACTTTATCATTATATTCTTAATCGTTGGTTGATTTTGCTGTAACATCGCTTTCTGGAAACTCCTAATGAGAACTGTTACAAGCAACTTTAATGGATGGAGACCGCATATATTCTTCAACAATGAACGCACGTGGTTTAATGGAATATGGAATGATTAAGAGCTACACGCTTAATAAAGACTACAAATACTTGTCCGAAGCAGTTACCATAGGCACACTATACAGTTATTACTAGGCATGCGCAGCAACTAAACTAGTTTAACTGGTGCGGGCCAGTTCTATGTGCGCCACTCAGTATAACACTAGTACATAACACAAAATTTGTGGGTAGATATTTTTATTGACAATTATGTTAATGTGCTTCGAACAAAGACAATTAATATTTTAAATGCAGAACTAACATATTTTGAGTTGTAGTGGCTTTGCATTAAGGAACCGCTAATGAATTGCCATGTCGTAGTATAGCACGTTGAGATGCATTGCTATTGCACTAAAAGGTTCCACCTTCCACCTCCATTCGCACGCAACTAATTAGACTTGTGATGGCTTGTTCGGAATTGCTTTTATTTTAATTTTAAAGACTTCTTCACAGAAGTTAGTAGTTTCTTGTATTAGCGTTTTAAATAAAAATATAGTAACTTAATTGAGTGATAATTGTTTTTTTACCAAATCAGTGGAAACTGTTAGTGGAATTAGCAATAAGGTTTAATCAAAATCCATCTCTTGTAAGATTGATAAGATCTTTAAATATTTTAAACTATAACCTAAAATAATAATATTACGCGCGCATAGCGTTAAGGGAAACCAGAGAGAACGACACTAAATTACAAACTTTTATTTTAGGCCGATACGAGTCACTTGCTAGCTGACCATTCTGAACAAAAATTTTACTGAGTCTATATTGAACTATCGCCTTCTGAATGTATGACGGTTTATCCCGAAAGAATGCGCAAAGAGCTTTTAGGGGCAGCGCCGTTTAATAATTATATTATAATAAGTATAATTAACATAGCTTTTGTCATCAGGAGATAAAACGTAACTTGTTTCACTTTTAAAGTTATACAACAGCACAACTTTATTATTTGTGCACTATAAAAAACCATTTTTTTCAGTGTCCTCAAAAATACTACCTGTCAATGCAATGGAAAACTGACGGTGATTTGCAGAATTTGCTAATTCAATAAAGTTTAGAGAATGACGGATAAAGCATTTTATTCGGTGACAACTTTGATAATCAAGTTTTATACATTCCACAAGACAAAATAACATGCGTATTGAATAACAATGGAGCGAACACCGAATATTACAAATAAAGAAGGTACTGATTTGGACAACTCAAACTTGAACATTTTAACAATTGAGAATAATATGAGATATAGAACAGTAAATCATACCAGAGATTCTTTAATACGCGAGGACGATCAGTCCTTTTGAATTGAAATCGAAAATGGAGCGACATTAAAAAGTAAGTGTCGCAAACGTTGCTACGTGCATTGACGTAGCCTAGAAAAAAAACAAAAAAAAATGGATCGGACTTAATCGACGAGTGGGCGGGGTATTATACCTACAACAAAAAATGAAGGGAGGCCTGAAATAAAGAAAGAAAAATTACACACACTCATTCATACTCGAAACACAACATATCAACAAAAGAAACCTATAATTAAACATAATATGTACACGCAATAAATAATTACACACTAACTCTAAAAAAAAATATCAACCAAAAAAACAAATCATTTTTTAAATGGTGAGCTTCCGGTTTTAGGTTACTCCCTAGATTGAGTTTCAAAAAAAAATTAAGCAAAATTACCCCTCTAAAACCAACAGCTCTAAATTAGCATGGTAAATCTAAAACTAAGTATACAGGGTGTCCCAAATTGAGTAGGATAGCATGGGTATCTTTCTTATTATTAATGATAGAGATCTGCTTAAATGGGCAAAGTTGTGTCATTTGGATAGCTTATTTAAATTCCGCATAGATACATTCGAAATTCCAAACGGTTTAGAAATTATTTAAAAAAAACTAAAAACTTCCAATTCCTTCGAAGTCGAATATTTTTGTTATAATAAAAGATACGAAAAAATGTTTCTTATAAAAGTTACTTAGTTCAATTGTGTGCACTTAAAAGTGATATTAAAATTAAATTCAAGATGGCGGTTATCAGATATTAGCATCAACTTTCATATTTTAAATGGACGCCATATTGGATTTTAGATGGTTAGATAGCATATTTTTTCTCTTTTTAACGATGTATCACAACATATGTTTAAATAAAAATTTACTAAAATAATAATTTTAATTTTTATCAAGTAGGCATCATCAGATTTCTCTTAAACAAATGAAATTATAACAAACTGTCATGTTGAATTAGTGTATCTGTTGTACTAATAATTGGCATTTGTGTATTCTCTTTCCCAGTTATAAGTTGTGATATACTTATTCTATAAAATATTCAAATGGCAAATTTTTCAACAAGCGAACAATATCATATGTTTTGTACATACATAAAATGTAATAAGAACAGTTGCCTTGCTGCCGAAACATACTTAACAAACTTTCCCGAAAAAAGACAGCCAAACATTAAAATCTTTCAAAGATTGGACACAAATATGCAGCAGTATGGATGTTTAAAAACCTACTCGATACATAAATGGAGACATTGCAGATGAGGTGTTGACACTGGCCTGTGTGGAAGCTAATCCAAACATTTCAACACGGGAAATAGAAATCCAAGTAAACGTATCCAAGTCTCAAGCATCAAGAATTTTAAAAAGCATAAATATCACCCTTACAGATTTCACATTGCTCAAAACTTACAACCAAACGACTATCTCCGCAGATCAACATTTTGCAGATGGTTTATCAATCAAGTTAGGGAGAATGATGATTTTATCAATCGCGTTTTGTGGACCGATGAGTCTTATTTTTCTAACTGTGGAATATTTAATCGTCATAATGAACACTATTGGGCACAGGAAAACCCACGCATAACAGTTCCACGCCGCAATCAAATTCGATTTGGATGTAATGTTTTTTGTGCTATATTGGGAAACCGTTTACTTGGTCCTATAATATTCGATGGAACCTTAACCTCTCAACGTTATTTGGAAATGCTTCAAACATCTTTAGAAGATTTATTAGACGACCTACCTTTGGCAAAAAATAATCAAATTTGGTATCAACAAAATGGCGCACCTCCACACAACGCTATAGATGTTATCACCTACTTAAGTAACCGTTTTGATGGCAGGGCAATCACGACCCACACACCTGTAAAATGGCCGCCTAGATCAGCAGACTTAACACCCCTGGATTTTTATTTATGGGACACTTTAAAAGATAATGTATATGGAAGTAATTTCCAGTACAATAATGTAGATGAACTACGGGAAGCGGTTATACAGGCAATAAACGGTCTTAATAGGAATACATTACGACGCGTAACAAAAAGTGTTCTAAAACGTTGCCAATTGTGTTTAAATAAAAACGGTCAACATTTTGAACAATTGCTATGATTTATTAGTTGGTGTTTAATGTTATTCTAAGGTTTTTTTTCGTTTAATTTGTTTTAAAACTGATTTGTGCTGATGCCTACTTGATAAAAAAATTAAAATTATTATTTTCAGGAAATTTTTTCATTTAAACATATGTTGTGATACATCGTTGAAAAGAGAAAAAAATATGCTATCTAACCATCTAAAAATCCAATATGGCGTCCATTTAAAATATGAAAGTTGATGCTAATATCCCGATAACCGCCATCTTGAATTTAATTTTAATATCACTTTTAAGTGCACACAATTGAACTAAGTAACTTTTATAAGAAACATTTTTTCGTATCTTTTATTATAACAAAAATATTCGACTTCGAAGGAATTGGCAGTTTTTAGTTTTTTTTAAATAATTTCTAAACGGTTTGGAATTTCGAATGTATCTATGCGGAATTTAAATAAGTTATCCAAATGACACAACTTTGCCCATTTAAGCAAATCTCTATCATTAATAATAAGAAAGATACCCATGCTATCCTACTCAATTTGGGACACCCTGTATACATCTAACGGGAACAACATTTTTCAAACGTGCCAGCAAGCCTTCAAATCATTTTCACTTTAATAAGTTGTACACTCTTAGTTATTTAAAGCAAATAGTAATGTATTCATATAGTGTGTCAATAAATCTTAAACTATTTCACTAATTGTCATCTAAACGGATTGAATTTAGGAATGCATGAGCTTAAACCGGAAATCCCAACCGATATGGACGCAATCGTAAATGATGGAGAAAGGAAACACTCACCCTCAAAGTTGCTGACGTTGGGGTTGAGTCATAGCTGGTCCACGGCAACGACCATTCATCGTGGCTTTAAGGCCACCGGAAGAAGCTAGAGCAATTACCAGTAAAAACAAATTTAATTTCGATGAAAAATACAATTTTCTAAAAACCGTAAATCCTGATCACTCCATATTGCGTGACCAGAGTTTAGAGTAGTATTTCCATTCAGAATTAACCTGGAAAAACAAAGTCTATATTGGGATAATACGCAGCTTTAGTTCGACGAATTCTTGCGACGGAAAACACATAAGAAGCAATTATCGGATACTTAGAACACGTTATCGACTATCTGAGTATGGCGTAAACTTTACGTTAGGGAATTCTGGTAAGTAGAATTTATTCTTAATTAGCGGAAGTATTTACCAAGTAAAATATATAGGATATGTAATTTATCGAATAAAGTTTCGTTTTAGAAGCAAAGTGGGTTTTAGTTAAAAATTATTAGCCAGCGTATTTCTTTTTAATTATGAATCGACGATTTTATTTAACCGTAGATATGGAATTTAGATAAACGGATAATTAATTAGCAAAAGATTTGAGTTGAAAATTATTGTAAATAAAATAACCAATTATTGCCGAAAATGAACGTAACAACGTAAAAGAGGAAAATAATTGGAAGAGAAATGTAAAAGAGGAAAAGCGATGTGCTGGAAAATTTTACGAATCTCTAAAAATAGCACTAATTCTAGAGAGAAAGGTTAGAAGGACTTTCAGTGAGAAATGTAAGCAATAATACTATATAGCATTTACACCAGACTTTTTAAATCATTTTGGAACATCCCAAACAATGATCCACAAAGGCAGTCTATTTTCTTGAAAATAACGACAGTTGAAAAAAGTATAGGAAATTAAATGAAAGCAGCTGGTTCTAAAAATAAAGAATGTTTTATAATAAAAGATGACCAATAAGTGAGAGTTTGCAAAATGTTTTTTATGTGTACGCAATGACTCGAACCACTTTTTAAAAAAAATTCAGTGGCTTTGTATTACCCATAAACCAAGACAAACATGAATAGTTACATATACAACGACCATAAACTATTAGTATGGTTATGCAAACTCAAAGAACCAAATTTAAAATTACAAAGATGGAGGATTAGACTAGAAGAATATGACTATGAAATTATATACAAAAAGGGAATTTACAACAACAATACAGACACACTAAGCAGAATACAAATCAACGCAATAGAGACAGAGTCAGTTATGGGCAATGTAGAAAAAACAGAGATAAGAGAAGACCCAGAAGAAATAGAGACCATACACTCAACACAAAACGAAGAGCCACAAACTGCAATTAAAATTTAAAATGAAGCAATAGACACGAAACCAAATCAATTCATAGTTACTGAAGTATTAAATAACCCCAATCCAGTAAAATATACAAAAACGTATAATAGAAAAATATACCAAATTCAAATAACGAAAGATGACAACGAAGGGCAAATAAAAATTTTAAAAAAATATACCCCAAAGAAAAAGAACGTTTTTACCTTTATTTCAACTCCGAACATTTATACAAAACATTTTCAGAATTATACATTAGATTATTTAGTAATTCAGGCCCCGAGATTATCAGATGCACACGGAAATTAATAACTTTAGATGACCCTGACGAAATAAATGACGTAATTCACACCAAGGAAAACCGACCATCGTGCAATCAACGAACCATTAAAAAAACTTATTAGAAGATAGTACTTTAAAGACATGAAAGAATTAACCACGGACTTTATCAACCAACGCGAATTATGCGACAAAGCGAAATACGACAGGTCACCCCCAAAAATACCCTTAATATTAACTAAAACTCCTGATAAACCTTTTTAAAAACTACATGCAGATACTTTTCTAGTAGAAGCGCAAAACTGTGGCATATCCGAATCAATAACTTTAGACAATGGAAGCACATTCAGAAATGAAACAATACAAAATATCCTCGAACTTCACGAAATGAAAATTCATTTTATAACCAAAAATCACCCAGAGTCAAATCGACTAATCGAACGATTACACCTAACCTTATTAGAACAAATCAGACTAATAAGACTAACTTATAAGAAAGAGCATAACACCAATTTAATGTCATACGCATTAATTGTCTCCAATAACACAATCCACTCATCAACTAATTCTACACCCCTCGAATTAGCATTAGGACACTCAGATTCTCGCAACCCTTACGCTATACACTATAACAAAGAAGTATACAAACAGTATGCAAAAGAGCACAAAGAAAAACTAAAAATAACTTATGATACTGTAAAAAATAAACTAGATAACGATAAAGAGTGTATTACGAAAACCCGCAACGAAAGCACCAATATAAATAACTTTTCAGTAGGACAAATGGTGTATAAGAAAAATTTCAAAGGTAAGAGACACAAAACGGCCCCCCAGAAATTTAGGACCTTTTAAAATTTTAGCCACGTTAGAAAACGCTGTAACATTTGCTATATTAAACACATTACATGCTAATATAATAGAACCAATTGAATTATTAAATGAATTATTAGGAATTAGATCACTCAAAACTAACAGTAAACTACCTTGAAGTAGCGGAAACTAACATACTTTTATCTGAAATAGTAGCCATGGCAAAAGGTTATGTAAAGAATCGTGAAATTACGTTTTTAATAGAAATCTCCATAGTATAAACTAAACCTTTTAAATATTATTCTTTATTTGCTTTCCCCATGAAAGTTGCTAACCAGTATCAAGTCATTATTCCTAAAACTAAGTTCCTTTCCCTAAATGAACTTAAGCATGGCTTCACGAATGAAAGGTGCAAAGAAGTGGTACCCAACCAATAATTATGTCAATCATTAAAGACAACAGCTATTCAAACGGATAACCCTTGTAAAGTACAACTATTAAGATTCTCAAATCACTACGAGAATTGCGAGTCAAAACTAGTACAAATTATAAACATAAAAATTGAAAAAGTCACGGACAACAAATGGATTGCTGTATTTTCACATAGCCCAGTCAAATAAGGCAAAAAAAAGGGCAAACCTCGTATTTTGAGCGAGTAAGCTGAAAATTTGTATAGACCTTTATTTAGACGTTCTAATGACTGACAAAAAAGTCTCATATCATATCATGCCGGCGTCATAAGTTATTCGAGGTCAAAGGTCGGGTAAAACGGTTTTTGCAATTATTTCGTTTTCTATGCAAAATACGGCATTTGAGGTTATCATAAATTCTGTAGATCATACACTTATCTACAATTTTATTAGAACTATTTTTCTATAACTATAACCATTCTTGAGATATAGCGCGGAGAGTGGGAGCGCGCATCCGTATATGTAATATCTATAGGTGACCGGCGTCGCTAGGTGAATAGATGACTATACAAAACTTTTAATTGAATATAAAATATAATTATTGCAATTGTATGAATTTATTTATTTATAAAAATATGTTCATATATTACTTATAGCTGAAACAGTTTTATTATAATATTTGCAAATATATAAACTAAAATTGAGTCTTTCAAATATATTATAATTCATAGAACATACATATTACATATTAAAAAGTGAAAGTGCAGGTATTGAGGGGCAATACGGGGACCTTGAGAAAGTATGGTTCAGTATGGAAATCATATATATACCCCGGTTTGCCCTCCGTACGGTGTTTCGGCCCTTGTACCCTATATACCTGACCCTTATATGGCTGTATAGAGAGTCTAAGCAGATGTTCTGTTGTAAAGTTATATTAGTTTTTTTCAAGGTTTTATTCTCTATTCCATGTCTGTTATTTAGTTGAAATACGTATCTCGACGTTTATTTTAGACAATTTGAAACGTGCTAAGCATTTCATATAAAATGACTGATTTGTGTTTCATATGTAATAAACTGCTTTCGGAAGGATAAACAGTGAATGTTGTGCGCGGTTTAAAAACATTAATAACTGCAAGTATTTCTAGAAACGATGGGCATATAGAATATTTAAATACTGTTACTTCTGTGAATGTGCATGTCGACTGTCGTAAAGTGTATATTAGTAAACATTCGATTACAGCGTCTAAGCGACGTCATGAAGATGAAGAACCCTCAACATCATCAGATGAACGTAAAAGAGAACTGACATTTTGACTTCAAAACGTTATGTATGTTCTGTAGCGAAGCAGCTGATGAAGTAGCGGAGATGAAGAAGGAGGAAAATATAAACGCACAATTAGTAGAGTGAGCACAATTGAATTTAAAAACTATCATGAAAAGAGCAGATGAACGAGGCGATTTATTAGGCAAGTTAGTAAAAGATCGCATTATTTTTGAACACGACTTGATAGCTGCCGAGGCCAAATACCATAGTATTTGCCATGTTAATTTTCTTCGTCAAACACGTTTACTTGCTACAGATGAAGTGCCTCGACGAGATGACAAAATAATAGCAGCAATGCAAGAAATTTTTTGTTATATTGAAAACAATGAAGACTCGCAGTTTACATTAAAAGAACTGAGGGATGTCATTACGGGCTATGTTCCAAATGATAGAACAATCATTTTAAAATTAAGGAAAGATATTTAACTAATATAATAATAACGACGAAAATAGGATCATTTACTATTATCTCTTTTCGTGATACGCAAGCTAATATTTTATCTAGTGCTTGGTATAATAATAAAAAAGGTACTGTGGAAGAAGAACGAATGCGTGTGGTAGAAACTGCTGCTGCGATTATTAGAGAAGATATTCGTTCTTCTGTTGTCGAGACTAAATCTTATCCGCCTCCAAGTAAAATGATGGACGATATTAATAGAAATTCCAAGAACTTTACTGCATTTTTGGAAGAAGTTATTGTAAAAACAAAAAACTAAGAGGATCATTTACAAACAAAATGTACAGCCATAAGTCATGCTATAATGGCTTCAATGCGAGAGCGATCATTCTCATCACAGCTATTACTAGGTCTATCTGTATTTCTTCATAGAAGATATAGATCTAAAAGACTTTTGGATGTTTTGTCAAGCTTTGGATTCTCTGCTTCATATAACGATACCGTGAAGTATGAAGTTTCTGCTGTTTTGCACCCACAACCTCGTATTCTACCATCAGAGACAGGTGTATTAGTACAATATGTTGGAGATAATGCAGATATAAATGTTAATACTCTTGACGGTAATAATACCTTCCATGTAATGGGAATGATAAAATTATAACTCCAAAAATGCTGTTATTTACGATGAACGTATAAAAATGTACAACAACGCCTAGTGCAAAAGAGTTAGCAGCAGTATCACATGTACCCTTCTAACATACGAAAAGCATGCTATACCTGGATTGAGCAGAATTGAAGTTAAAATGTTAATGATGAAGATGTACTTACTGAATATTCGTTTAATACTGTTGATTTTTGTGGATGTACGGAAAGTGGAGAAATATTTCACCATTGCCAGGATGGAATGGATTTATAGAGGAACTAACAAAAATAATAAGAATTTTCAGACTTCTCAGATAATGTTCCTTCCCTTTATTGATCAACCTGCGAGTAATATGAATACAATTTACACTACATTACAATGTGCTATAAATATTGCTAAGACACACGGACAAAAACGTGCATAATAACTTTTGATCAGCCACTCTATATAAAAGCTCGAGAAATCGTAGCTGCATCAGATGCTAACTCAGACTTGTCTCAAGTAATTGTAAGACTAGGAGGTTTTCATATGCTCATGTGCTTTCTTGGAAGCATAGGATATATTATGGATGGAAGTGGGATCAAGGAAGCTCTCAGTCAAATATATGCTGCTAATTCTGTCGACAAAATGTTGGATGGTCATGCTTATTCAAGAAGTATCAGAGGTCATACGCTATTACGTCTTGCATTATCAAAGGTGATTTTTGAAGATATGGAGATTGAAAATGATAACGTTTTAGATGAATTAATTGAACAGATGATGAGTCACGAAGTAACCTATGAAAATTTAGAAGGATGTGCAAATAACTGCCAGTTAATAATCAATCAATATGTCGACAAATTTAATGAACTAAAAGCTCGAGGTCCCACAGCTCAATTATGGTTACAATATTTCCATATGGTATCAATAGCACTAGACTTCATTCGCGCTGAACGGCTCGGACTCTTTGAGGAGCATCTTAATGCGGTGAAAAAAATGCTTCCGTATTTTCATGCAAGTGGTCGCTTTCTTTATGCCAAGTCAACGCATCTCTACCTCCAAGATATGATTACTTTGAGAGATACAATGGACCAACAGAATTTTGAGAATTTCAAAAACGGTTTTTTCACGGTAAAACGCACAGATAAGTTTAACTCAGGAACGTGGACTGATATGGTAATCGAGCAAAGTTTGATGAAGTCCATGAAGACAGAAGGAGGCGTATCAAGAGGTCGGAGTACACAAGATAGCGTTTTGTCCAAGTGGGTATACAGCATGTATGCTACGTCTACTATCTGTGACGAAATCGAAAAGTTGTGTAATATTTCCTTAGACTCAGTAGACCAGCATGTCGATTCTAGAGATTCACGAATAAAAAGAGACAACACAGATGTAAGTAAGCTTGTAGAATGGTTTACACTTCACAATCCTTTCCCAAATATAAGGCAAGTTGTATCAATAGCTTCAGGAATTGTGGGAAATGACACCATAAACTGCCACAAAGCAAGCACTATCGGCCTGGAGTCAATGGAAAAATTACTGGATTGACATTCAATGACATAAAATTGAAGCGTGCAGACAAAGTTGTTCCACTTTCTACAGTCAACAGATCTATTAAAGTGAATAACTGCAAAGTCGCAATAGATCCGTTGCTACTTTTTCAGAGAATAACTGTAAACAAGAAGTTTGACCACCATCTAGAAAAATATCTACAATATGAATTAAGTCCATACCCAACATCACTATTTGATAATGCTGGCATGCGAAAAGTCCAAAAGCCAAATTGTTCAATATTATGGAACCTGTTGATATTGAACTTAATCAGAATAATGTTACATATATCATCGATGGTGGATTTCTTTTGCATCGCGTCGTATGGAACAAAATGATACTTTCTCTGTAATCGTCAATAAATACATCAACTATTTGCAAAACCATTTTGGTTCAAATGTTGTTGTTGTATTCGACGGATATGCAGATTACAGTAAAAACATAAAAGCAATGGAGCAATTGCGACGAACCGCACTTTTTCAACATCTTACGAGGTACGTTTTGATGCAACAATGATTGTGCCGACCAGTCAAGAAAATTTTTATCAAACAGGAACAATAAAAAAATTTCATTGAAATGCTTATTGAACAACTAAAATCATTAATATCGCTACAAAACAAGCTAGAGATGATGCTGATGTCCTGATTGTCGAGACAGCCATTGCAATATCCGAACAACAAAAACTGCTGTCATCGTTGGAGAAGACATCGATTTGCTGGTCATATTAATCGGACGAACAAAATTATATCAGCGAGAAATTTTGTCAAAAAATTGGCAAAGGAATATAGAAACAAGAATGTATTCATCAAAAGTTTGGACAAATATCCTCGCTGCAAAGAACATATTTTATTTTTGCATGCATTTACTGGGTGTGACACGACATCATCACTATTCAACAAGGGAAAGTTGCAAATTATTAAAATATTTGAAAACATCCTGATTTGTGTCAGTCAGCGCAATTATTTCGGCAAGAAAACTGTCCTCCAGACATATTATATAATAATGGAGTACGTGTTCTCTTAGCAATGTATAATGCTCCGAAAACTGAACTGAATATCGACAATCTCAGGTATCTGCAATTTATTAAATCTACAAGGCTCAATAGACCGGTGCAGTTATCGTCCCTTCCACCTACGAGTGCAGCAGCTCAACAACATATTTATCGGGTGTACTATCAAACTCAAACTTGGCTGGGAAAAGATTTATCCCTGAGGAATGGGGTGGTTTTAGAATATGATATTCTACTTCCTACAACAACATTATTGCCACCAGCACCAGAAGAACTGTTGAGCATCATCTTCTGTAATTGCAAAAGAGCTGTGGTGCTAATTGTGGATGTAGGAAAGTAGGGTTGCAATGCTCTGCGGTATGTGGCCAGTGTAATGGCCAAGCCTGTCTCAATGCTCCATCGACATCAAATAATATTGATGAAGAAATTGAGTATATGCCTCAAGAGATATTTGATCTCTTAGAGACGAATATTACCGATACGGAAGATTGCGATAATGATCTACTCATCGACTTTGAAGATCAAGACGAAGAAGACAATGACGAATAAGACCCATTATAGAAATTTATCTGACAATTTAAGTCATTAAGAATAAATATAAATATATTTTTTGTAATTACACAGTGTGATAAATAAAGAATAAAGTTAATATCGTCTTATTTCTTTCAATATTTGCCACATTTTCCTCTGTTATTTATTTTTAATAATTTATGAATATTAACGTTGAGATAAAACTATACAGACTCGCCGAGAGTCATATACTATAGAATAATAAATATTATTACGAAAATTTCTTATAAATAATATATTTAATAATTTTTTATAAATAAATAAACTTATTACATCTATAAATAATGAAAAATAATATCAAAATTGTGCTCTTACTTTATTAATTATTTTGTATAGTCATCTTTTCACCTAGCGACGCCGTTCACTTATAGGTATTACATATACGGATGCGCGCTCCCCACTCTCCGCGCTATATCTCGAGAACGGTTGGAGTTATCGAAAATAGTTAAATTCGAAATTGTAGATAATTGTATTATCTACAGAATTTATAATAACCTCAAATGCCGTATTTTGCATAGAAAACGAAATAATTGCAAAAAACCGTTTTACCCGACCTTTGACCTTGAATAACTTATGACGCCGGCGCGATATAATATGAGACTTTTTTGTCAGTCATTAGAACATCAAAATAAAGGTCTATGCAAATTTCCAGCTTACTCGCTCGAAATCCGAGGTTGAAGTCTAATTTGACTGGGGTAACAAGAAGTAATAGCAACCACCCATTGCAACTAAGACAAAAACAGTATAGTTTTAATTGGAAGCAAGGTAATCACAATAAAGGAAAATTGCTATTTAAAATTGAAGAGCGAAATTATTCGAGTATGCCAAAACCCAGCAATAACGAAGAAATTCCCAAATCTACCCGAACTACAGTTTAGGATTACACAACCCGAAGACGACGACATAAGCAAAAAACCAGTGCAACTAGAACATCTAGACCTAGATGACCTCAACCAAGCCGTACAGTTAATGGACAGTTATTAAGAACATGTAAACAAAGTGAAAGTGCCAAAACTACACTACGATAATATCAGTGTTTGGACAATTTTATTGATTATTGTAATAATTTTATGAACTATGTATTTATTGTACTAAATGTATCTTGGATATAGAAACAAAGTAACGAAGTTTAGTAATAGGAATAAAGAAACAAAAACCCTTAATTTTTATCTACGTCGGGAGGAGTTACATTTCCCCCAAATCAATATATATATATATATTGTAATGTCAGGGGAGGTACAAGGCTTCTAAGGGTAGATTTGTGTTAAAAAGAGTGTATGCCAAGCAAAATAATCCATATATTTGACCACATAAGTTAAAAAGGTATGTTTGCCGTATTTTACATATACTAAAGTACCATTCAAAATGGTAGTTGAAATATAAGTGCCAAAATGTAAATTAAAATGACTAAATGACGTAGTAAGATGTACAGTGCTCAAGGGTTTATACCGAGTTTGAATTTTATAGGTCATTGAAAGTACATTTGCCGTCCAAAAACCGGATGCGTCTATGGATGTTCACTATCAACCACGCATCCAGGTTCAAGTGTGATTTATTTGGCTTTTTAATTTATATAGAATCAACTTTTGGACAAAATTTGTAAAGCTCAAAATTATTAGTTATAACAACGTCAAATGTGATTGAAGGACTGTAAATATTTAGGACCAATACTAGAATTTTATGTGAACTATGAAAGTGTAAAAGACATGAATTATGGTATGTGCGACACAAACGTAGTGTGCGAATATTATTGGACGATTTAGTTATGTAATTTTATAATTTAGTAGGCAAGAATTGCAATGGTCGCCTTGGAAAGATAACAAAGGAGATTATTTCAATTTATTTGGTATAAAGACGTGTTTTCATAGTACTGCGCTAATTTGTATAAAGATTTAAAAGTTAATAAATGTGTTTGATTTTGGAAATGGTTTTAATTGGTTAAAGAAGGGTAAAAGAGTAGCAGCGAGACATTAATAAGTGATAGCGACGTAAAAGAAGTGGAAAGATTTGTAATAGTGCGACGGCGAAGCGACGATAAATGAATTAGATTTGAAACGATATATGGTAACGGCAGTAGGCATCAGAGTGGAATAAAAGCAGGACGAATATTGGGGATAGATTTGGATAGAGATTAATAGGTAGCAGGACATTGAGTGATTTTGTACAAGACGGCGATTAGATTTGGATTGGATAATAAAAGGCGGACGGATTAATTGGGAACACAAGGAGCGGAACTAGGAGAGCGGCAGTTACAAGTAGAAGAATTAGCGCAGGGGGAAGTAACACAATCGGTTTTTCCAAATTCTAAATTAGGGTTAATTATTTCAGATATTGGGGAGCATCTAAATTTTAAGAACGACACCTGGAGGCGATACGAAAATTCTATCAGATAGTACAACCGTGTAAAGACGCATACGGCTACTAGGATTTTGAGCCAGCAGTTAGAGAGGCCAAGAACGCAGTATAATCCAGGTGAGTGCTGAAATATCTTAAAACGTCAAAAAAAAGTCATAAATTTGTGGTAGTAATTTAATTTGGCACAAGGCAACGTTGATCGTAGTAAAAATTTGGCATATACAAAAGTAGATTAAAAATTTAGTACTAAAACAAAAGAGTGTGCAATTTGGTTGGGCATTGCACATCTACTTATAACAGAACTCACTATAAGTAGGTGAACACCCTGAGATTTAAGAGCTCAAATAGTCGAGGCATTGTAATAAACAGTTTAATTAAAGAACCAACCAAACGTTGCAAGTACGGGGCGTGCATTAGGTGTGCACATTACATAAAAGGCGCAACAAAAAGGGGTAAATTAAATTAAAATCAATAAAGAATTAAAGTAAAGTAAAGAAAGGGAGGGAGGGTAGAGAGATTAGATAGATTAGATCAGTAAAAGGTGGCAAACCCAACGTGGGGCTGAAAAAAAAGGCTAGATTCAGCGAAACTAGACAGAAATAGTAGTAGGATACGGGATCCTGAGATTAGGTGGGGCCCGTAGTTTAAATATTTTCATGAGAAGGAGTTTAAAAATAGGCTGCAGAGATGACGGACGCGGAAATGAAACGGATTACGAGATCGGGACGGATATACGGAGTTGAAGCAGAAATCATGACACAAAACGAGGAAATTAGGACACAAGACGTAGAGCTAGACGCAGGCGGGGACATTCAGGAGACAGAGGCAAGGCAGACAGACATGGAGGTGATAGACATGGACACGGACCAGGCGACGGTACCGGAGGTGAAGGTTGCAGAAACAGTCAGTCACCAAGATATAATAAATTTCATAATTAATATGCAGGACAAAATTGAAGAATCATATAAGGAACTAAATACGGTTTTAACCAACCAAATAGACGAGTGGCGGACATACTTTAAGACGACATGCACGGAACTAAAAATGGATGTAACCAACACGATTTCAGAACCACACACGGAACTACAAACTGACTTCACAGACAAAACTGAACAGTCGCGGACAGATGTCAAGACACCACACGCGGAATTACACACGGAACTACAAACGGACGTAACAGACAAAACTGAACAGTCGCGGACAGATGTTAAGACACCACACGCGGACCTACACACGGAACCCACCGTCGAAATCGAAGAGTCACGGACAGAGGACGAACGCGGGACTGAGCTACAAGACAACGTAGACCGCGTAGATGACGAGACTAAAATTACACGGATACAATTGCCGGGACAGGCACAACAGTTGACACCAAAATTGGGCGAGGACGACATGGTATTACTACTTACAATACACAGGGAACCGGAAGTGACAAAGATGGTCGTGATACAGAATGTGAAAACACTGCGGGAATTTTTAGGCGTCATGAGAAATTTTGATTTAGCAACGGCATTGGAGGCAAAAACGCGGACCAGTTATTGGGAGCAAAACCGGGGTTATAGGGAAGACAACCGACGACATGTGTACCACGAACATCGACCCAACTACCGACAGGAAAATTTCAACCACGAACAACGACATAACTACCGACAGGACTATTTCAACCACGGACACCGAAATCACTGGGGACACGACGGAATCAGACGACCATACTACAATAGGGAACACCGGGTGAACGACGTACAAGGACAAAACAGGTACCAGCACGACAACGACGAGGATGACGGCCGTACTACGGGAGGCGGAACGCACAATGGAAACAGCCGGACGGACAGGGACGCAAACGTCCACCACATGACGACCAGCGCAAGGACTCAGGACACGGAGAAAATTGAGGTGGTGCAGATACACGAGGCGCCATCAGGACAAAATAAAAAAACGCAAATTTTTGGAAGAACGAATGTCTAGGGTTTAAATATCGACGTAGGTTATAGTTTAAAAGATTTATTGTTGAATAGTTATACTTTTAATAAAAAGAACCTGTTGTTTATTAATATTAGTTTAAGGGATTGTTTATATGTTGCTTTAGTTGATAGTGGTTCACAGTTGTCGCTGGTAGATGAGAATGTGGTGATAAAACATGCTGATTTTTTAAAAGGAAGAATAGAAGCGATTGATGGGGTTAATTTATGGTCGGCAATGAACAAAAAGCTAACGACAATTTATAGGGTCATCCGTGTACCGATATTTGTAGGGGATAAAAAGGCAGGAGATGCAGAGTTTTTAATTACAAAGGGGTTGCAGCTAGATTTCATATTAGGAATGGATTTTATAGAGGATTTTGGATTGAATATAGATGGTAAGGATAGGTCGATTCGAATATTTGATAAAGATAAGTTATGGGTGGTGCCTACGGTTAGTTCGGAATATAGGAATGGAAATAATATAGATAAGTCGGGATTAGGAATGGATAGGACAAGTGATTATAGACAGGTTAAAGTGAGATTAGGTAATATGTTTGCGAGATTAATTAAAGATAAACAGATTGGAAAAGTGAGTATTGAGATTAAGGCGAAGCTAGAGGAATTATTTAATAAATATATAGGGTTGTTTAATGAAGAGCGAAGATTTGCGAGGCGATATACGCATAAGTTAGAAGTCACGGAAGACAACGGGTTTAATACAAAGGTGTATCCAATTCCGTTTGCCATTAGAAATAGGGTTAAAGCCGAGATTAGCAAAATGTTAAAAGAAGGAATCATTGAACCAGCGAATACTCCATATGTGAACCCGGTAGTTATTGTACCTAAACCCAACAAAAGGGATATAAGGATTTGTTTGGATGCGAGGAAGTTGAATTCGATTACGAAACCGCAGTACGAACAACCACAAGGGTTGGATAATTTGTTGTATAAAGTGTATGAGATGAAGATTTTCAGTAAATTAGATTTAAAAAATTTATTTTGGTTGATTCCGTTGCATGAAGACAGTAAGAAGTTTACGGGTTTAGCATTGAAGGGAGATTTATATGTTTTCTGTAGTTCCGTTTGGGTTAAGTAGTTCTTCAGCAGCACTTGTTAGGGCCATGCAGAAGCTGTTTAACGAGTATGAATGTTTCTGTTCGCACTATGTGGATGATTTGTTGATTTTTTCAAGGAACGAGCAAGAACACATGGAGCATTTAGAAAAGGTGATCCAAAGGCTGGACGAAGGGGGTTTGAAAGTGAACGTGGAGAAATGCGAGTTGTTTAAGAGCAAAGTTACCTATTTAGGGTTTGAAATCAGTGAACATGGGATGAAAATTTGTAATAAAAGGTTGGACGAGTTGAAAAATATTGCTCAACCAAAGAATGTGAGAGGATTGCGAGGATTTTTAGGGGTTCTAAATTATTATAAACGGTTTATACCGAGATATTCTGAGTTATGTGTGCCGTTGGTGAGCTTATTGAAGAAAAACGAAAGATGGAAATGGACTCCTGAACGGGAGAAGGCGTTCCAGGATTTAAAAAGTGCGTTTTATAAAGAGTTGTCATTAAAATATCCAAATTTCAAAGACGAATTTATTTTGAGAACGGATGCGTCGAAATATCCGATAGGAGCTGAGTTGGTGCAGATCCAAGACGGAGCTGAAGTACCAATTGTATTTATTTCGAGGGTATTAAAAGACTGTGAAACCAGATATGCGACGGCGGAGAAGGAGATGTTGGCGATAGTATATGCAGTGAAAAAGTTGCGTTTTTATCTGCTAGGTAACAAATTTTTGATAGAATCCGACAACACGGTGGTAACATTTATGAAGAAAAAAGAGTTTCTAAACAGCAGGTTGTACAGATGGGCGTTAGTATTACAGGAATACGATTTTGAAATTAAGCACAAACCAGGAAAGGAGAATGTGACGGCGGATTTTCTAAGCAGACCGCAGGTAGAGACGAATAATAAAAACGTGAAGGATTGTTTAATTGCTTTGCAGGAGTTCAGGGATGTTGGTCGGTGGACAAACGCCAAGCTTATGGATACACAGAGGCACCGGGAGGTGAGCTCGATCCGCAAGAAATTAACAAGCGAAAATGTAGAGGAGTACCGTGAATTTACCATCGTAGGGCAGTTTGTGGTAAAAAGAATAGGTGATGCAGAGCTGTTAGTGGTATCCAGAGACGCGGCTGTGGAAATTATAGGTGAAATTCATTTAAAATTTGGACATATAGGCATAAGAAAAACATTTTTGGTATTCAGGGAGGCGTTTTATGCAAGGAACGATATCACGGTGGTTAAAGAAAGGATTAATCGTTGTAAAATTTGTATTCTAGGGAAAGACAAGAACGTGGTGTTGCAGAACATACCGATGAATGTGAGCGTGAGCGGACCATTAGAATTGGTAGCTATCGATTACTTAAGCAACCTGATTACGAGTGAACAGGGGTATCGGCACATATTGGTAATGGTGGACGTTTTTTCAAAATTTGTTAAATTATTTCCGGCAAGGCGAAGTAACACAGTGCATGCTTTACAGTCGATTAAAGAATTTGGAAGCCAGGTCGGGAGAATGGAAAGGATTTTGGTAGACAACGCGACATATTTTGTAATTTTAATATTTACCTACCGCGTGAGGGTATCCAATTAACAATAAATAATAAATAACAGGACCTCTAACACTATCGTACCCACACGTTTCGGGACGTTGCCTCGCAAGCTGCATCATTCGGTGAAGGGGGGGTTCATTAAACAAACACACTGAGACGAAAATTCGATTGTTTTATTGAATGAGCTACTAACTAAAACTTCAACTAATTACATATGCATAACAAAATATAAAGTAATTACCTTATGTACAAAAGGGCGCCACCATGGGAATTAAACGGCTCATGGACCGTACGCGGTAATAGCTCTCGTCGCACTTTGTTCGTGGGCGATGAACCAAAATGGCAGAACAGAAAATAAGTCACTTATAGTCTCCGGCTAGCACAAACACAACTTAACTAAACTTAACTAACAAACATATTTATGAATAGATACAGTTCTAGGTGTACCCACACCAATAACAACATTTATTAATGCTACCCTAGTCTAATTAATCTTGCATAGTGCGACGACCCTTTTTAACCACGGGGTCATCTACACCATGAAAAATACGACCTTCTCAAGGGTCAAATAGTACCGTCACTTGACTTCGGGCCTGAGCTTTGCATTCTCAGGTAGTCTCGTGGATTAGTGATTAACGGCCTCTGACACCGTCGAAACACAATATAATAGAAGACCCTTCTAAAACGATGCGGTCTCCAAAGCAATAATCAAACGGATCAATTTACTTGAACTGGGCATTCACCCGGAGTTGTATTTTATGGAAGTCGACAAATACTGTTTTCAAACAAATAACTGACTTATGCTGCATAACACAGCCTTGAGTTCATAGTAATATCACATATACTAATTACTTACTCAGAGAAATAAATAACTTAAAACATAACGCACGCACTTGAATTCAGAGAAATAAAACACTTTTCAATCTTGCCAGTCCGCGAGCTTTTAGACTCTAACGCGTCTGGAAATAAACAACCCCGATTCCCACCGGCTGGCATCCTTATATACATTTCAGTTAATTGAAAAATACCCCTTTCTTGGCGTTCTTACTCGGCTTAGGATGCGCCGGTCGTAAATCTTTAAAATTAATTAAAACTGTCAATGCTTAAGATAACCCCACACGTAGCTCTCAGAATTGATTTTAGTTGAGTGCTCAGCTAATTGAAAAATTGCTTTAGACCACCCTGACATAAATAGGATCCTAAAGCATGATTGACATCTAATCATAGATATGGGCTAATCTGACATGTTTAGTGCCCTTAAAGTAAGTGCCTTTAGAAAAATTGATTAACTCTTGGATTAGATCTTTCTGGGAACTTCGCTGAGAAGCTACTTGGGTGATCCTGCAGCCGCTACAATTCTAATAATTAGCATGCTAAAATTAAACTAGAAACTAACTATTTTTAGGAATACTAGAACTATTGGAGCTTATTAAAACAGTATGTTACAATTTCAACAACCAAAGATTTAGAAACGGGTTAAATAGGGCGCATATTAAGGTATCATTTAGCAGTATACGGCATCCGAAAGCAAATCCATGCGAACGATATATACGGGAGGTAATAAAATATCTACGGTTAGCGACGCAAGAGCACCATAATAGATGGATTAGATATCTGCCACAGATTGAAAATTTCATGAATTGTGTACCAAGTTCAGTTACGAAAACGTGTCCGATAACATTGATTAGGAAGATTATACCAGCTAGGCCATGGAGGGAAGAAGTCGAGGTACAAGACATCACAGAATTGTTGGGTAGTGTTAGGCGTAGAATCGAAAGGATGCAGCTTAGGGACATCGAGCGAAGGTGTAGCAGGATCAAAAAAAGGACGATTTTTGAAATAGGAGATATGGTGGTTGTAAAAAGGTTAAGAGTTTCGAACCGCGACAGAAACATCTGCGCGAAGTTGTTGTTTCCGTATGAAGGGCCGTACAAGATCACGCGTATTTTTGCTGAAGGAAATACATTTGAGTTAGATAATATGACGGGGGGATATCGCGGGCGTTTTCACTTGGAAAATTTATACCCATATAAAATTGTACAGGAAGAGGGTTTAGTAGAATAGTGTGTTATATAGTTCATGCGACGGAAAGTTTAGTTTTGTTTTAGTTTATAGTGTAAGTTAGTATATAGCGTAGTTAGACAGACATGTTGAGAAAGAAAAATAGGGGTTGAATAATTAAAATATGTAGAAATGCGGGGGGGTGATTTTAAATAAAAATTAGAAATTTATGCACACCGAGAGAAGAGTAAAAACAGACGAAATTTCCAATTTCATTCAAAATCAGTGGGGCCAATGTAATGTCAGGGGGAGGTACAAGGCTTCTAAGGGTAGATTTGTGTTAAAAAGAGTGTATGCCAAGCAAAATAATCCATATATTTGACCACATAAGTTAAAAAGGTATGTTTGCCGTATTTTACATATACTAAAGTACCATTCAAAATGGTAGTTGAAATATAAGTGCCAAAATGTAAATTAAAATGACTAAATGACGTAGTAAGATGTACAGTGCTCAAGGGTTTATACCGAGTTTGAATTTTATAGGTCATTGAAAGTACATTTGCCGTCCAAAAACCGGATGCGTCTATGGATGTTCACTATCAACCACGCATCCAGGTTCAAGTGTGATTTATTTGGCTTTTTAATTTATATAGAATCAACTTTTGGACAAAATTTGTAAGCTCAAAATTATTAGTTATAACAACGTCAAATGTGATTGAAGGACTGTAAATATTTAGGACCAATACTAGAATTTTATGTGAACTATGAAAGTGTAAAAAGACATGAATTATGGTATGTGCGACACAAACGTAGTGTGCGAATATTATTGGACGATTTAGTTATGTAATTTTATAATTTAGTAGGCAAGAATTGTAATGGTCGCCTTGGAAAGATAACAAAGGGAGATTATTTCGAATTTATTTGGTATAAAGACGTGTTTTCATAGTACTGCGCTAATTTGTATAAAGTTTTAAAAGTTAATAAATGTGTTTGATTTTGGAAATGGTTTTAATTGGTTAAAGAAGGGTAAAAGAGTAAGTGATAGCGACGTAAAAGAAGTGGAAAGATTTGTAATAGTGCGACGGCGAAGCGACGATAAATGAATTAGATTTGAAACGATATATGGTAACGGCAGTAGGCATCAGAGTGGAATAAAAAGCAGGACGAATATTGGGGATAGATTTGGATAGAGATTAATAGGTAGCAGGACATTGAGTGATTTTGTACAAGACGGCGATTAGATTTGGATTGGATAATAAAAGGCGGACGGATTAATTGGGAACACAAGGAGCGGAACTAGGAGAGCGGCAGTTACAAGAAGAAGAATTAGCGCAGGGGAAGTAACACAATCGGTTTTTCCAAATTCTAAATTAGGGTTAATTATTTCAGATATTGGGGAGCATCTAAATTTTAAGAACGACACCTGGAGGCGATACGAAAATTCTATCAGATAGTACAACCGTGTAAAGACGCATACGGCTACTAGGATTTTGAGCCAGCAGTTAGAGAGGCCAAGAACGCAGTATAATCCAGGTGAGTGCTGAAATATCTTAAAACGTCAAAAAAGTCATAAATTTGTGGTAGTAATTTAATTTGGCACAAGGCAACGTTGATCGTAGTAAAATTTGGCATATACAAAAGTAGATTAAAATTTAGTACTAAAACAAAAGAGTGTGCAGTTTGGTTGGGCATTGCACATCTACTTATAACAGAACTCACTATAAGTAGGTGAACACCCTGAGATTTAAGAGCTCAAATAGTCGAGGCATTGTAATAAACAGTTTAATTAAAGAACCAACCAAACGTTGCAAGTACGGGGCGTGCATTAGGTGTGCACATTACATAAAAGGCGCAACAAAAAGGGGTAAATTAAATTAAAATCAATAAAGAATTAAAGTAAAGTAAAGAAAGGGAGGGAGGGTAGAGAGATTAGATAGATTAGATCAGTAAAATATATATATATATATATATATATATATATATATATATATATTACTCATATTTAGACCAGGGTAGAAAATTAAATAATCAAATCAAATAATTTTAATTACCGTGTATAAGGAATTTCATTAAATAATACGCTTTATTAAAACCTTGAAGCATAAATAAACTCGGTCGTTTCAGTAAAAATAAGAAATTTAAATTATCTATAAGACGCTTTACATCAAAAGAAGCAGTATTGAAAAGCGCAGTGGATAATTTAATTATTCCTAAACAAATGGAAATTACGTGCAAAGTTTATATTAATTAACCCTATTTTAAATAACTGGTATTAAACAAAACGTACGGATAATAATTTGGATTCACTAAAAATTAAAGGCTATTATTTTTAATTGGAGTTAATTAAACCGTTAATAACATATAATAAGCATAAAAGGCTTGTGAAAACCCAATAATAGTCAAATCGTAGGAAGGTTATTTAAAATTTTACGTTTGAAAACACCTGCGTGTTTTTAAAAGGCAATTTCAAGTTAATTTGTTTGGATAAACATGTCGATTCTAAGGATATTGAAACGATCAGATGCTTTAGCAGGAAATACAGAACACCTGCGTATTTTTAAAAAAGCTCATTCTGCGTAAATTTGGCAAATAATTAATGTTTCAAAGAATCTTGGAGAAACCGGGGCTTAATATTCACGAGAATGTGCGATACGGGGTTATTAAACCAAGATAACAGTCCGCGTGGACTAAAATATAATCGATAATGAAGAGTGTCAAGTTGCACCAATACGAACAGGTTAGAGAAGGAAAGAGAAAATGCGTCAAGCAAAGACACATATTGTAAAAGGGCGGGATTTAAGCAACGTCAAGGGGTTGCGATTGGTTAAAAATAGGATGCATATATCAGAGGTAGAACAACAATTTCTGTATAAAAGTAATTAGTTTTTCTCGGACAACTTTGCGAGCCGTGTTGAAATTTTCTGAGATCTCAATGGGGTGAGTACTAAATTCATAAAAATCGACGTGCAGGCTACATACTGGGAACGTAGAATGAGGAATTCGTTGGAATTACCCGTTTTAGGGAACAAAGCGACGTGTCGGCTATTCGCTATATATACAGGCGGGAATATGTGTTTCTCTCTTAGACTCTTAGACTTTCGACGATTCGATGCGTTAAAAGCTCGTGCATCCGCGACTTGATATTAAACAGTGCATTTTAGTTTGATTAAATAATTTAAAGTGTGCTAGTATATTTTAGTGACTCAAAATAGTTGGTTATTTTACGTGCTAACATGAATGTACTTCAGTGCACTTAGATACAAGGTAATAAAGTTTATTATCACGGTACCAATTAGTAAAATTTACAACGACAAATGTATACCCAAAAGTAGGCAGTTTTGGCGTATATTGGTAATATTGGTAAAAGGAAGTATGAATTTCTTTGCTATTTTGCGGGGTGTTAATGACTAAATGGTTCGTAAATGTGTCTGCATCCACTGAACCAGAGGCAGATATACACAGATGAGTTCCGGAAAAGCCTAGAAACAACTTTAAATTAATGGTGATGGAGAACATTTTTAAAGCGTTGACAACTTGAAGCTGTAAATAGAATCCGGTTGGAATGGTGTGATTTACAAAAGGGACGATTACACTGAAGCTACGAGGACAATAACCTTCAGGTAAATTGTACTATTTTGTTTGACATTTTTGTGTGTATTGAATGACTTTATAATTGATTTACTTTAAATGGACATTAGTGGAATTTTTCTAACCATAAAAATTTAATTTTAAGATGAAATTTGCTTGTTTAAGTAAAAGGGTATTTTGTTTTGATGTTCGGGAATAGGATGAAACTTTGGGTAGGTCTTTGAGCTCAATTAGACAAACCTGGTTAATTAACGTAAAGGGTGGTAGATGCTCCTTTATACTCAGACTCCGGTCTGCTTATCTTGTTATATTAATTAGTAGGCATCCAACAAGGACTTTAATTTTGGATGCACAGTAAAATGATAATAAAATTAATCCGGAAATTCTTTTTAAAACTGAATTTTATGTTCAAATTTAATTGAAAATTTAATGTATTCTGAATATTGATGTAAATAGAGTTAACGTTGATGTTTGTGGTAGGAATGTGTTGTTTAATTTTATGATTGAGAATGGAAGTTATCTAGAAGAGCAGCCGAGGCGATTAACAGAAGGAATCAACGGACCAGGTGATTTAAAAGGTTACACAGCATTCTTGACGCCCAAACTGTGGGGCTCGAATGTTTTTTTTTAAAGGGCAAGTACCTAGAGATATGAGAGGAATCACAGCATTCTTGGCGCCCAACGTGGGGCTCGAGTTCCAAATAAAATTTTTGTTATTTTATTCCAGGAAACTGGCGATCTGAGAGAGAGAGTTTCTGTTGGTGGATAAATTTAAAAGTATTTTAGAGTGTGTGAGAGTGATTAGAACGTATGCAGAGAAAGGAGTGGTTAAGGAGTCAAGGAGTGGAAATTGGAAGTGACGATAGTGCATTGTGTGGGAAAAATTCGAAAATGGAAGAAGCTGGAGGCAGTAGAGATCAGTCGAGGACGGAATCAGGGGATCAAGGAAACGAGATGATAATGAGAATGCTAGAGAGGATGAATGAAGAATCGAATAGAGCGAGGGAGAGTCTAACAGAAAATTAGAACAGCTAAGCGATGAATCGAATAGAGCGAGAGGACTCAAATCGAAAATTTGACCGAATGAGTGAAGAATCGAACAGGAAGTTAGAGGAGATTAGTCAGAAAATAGATAAGACGAATCAAGAAGTTTCAGAATTTAAAAATAGTCTTACCGTAAAGATGGGGGAAGTTGAAAATAGGGTTGATAAAAATGAGCGTGATATTACAGGTCTTCGACAGGAAATGGGACATTTAAGGTCCGAAGTACGCATTTTTTGTGAAGAAGAGATTAATGTAAAAATGACTGAAGTGACGGACTCATGTAGGGATCAGTTAGGCAGGGTAGAACGCGAAGTTAGTAGTATTAAATACAACATGTCAAATTTAACGGGGGATGGTCCCAGATTTTCTACAGGTGGAGTATCATTGGACCAACACATGAAGTTTTATGGCGATAACAGGGTAAATCCACAAATTTTTATTAATAGTGTAAGAAATCTAGTGGGAAATTTATTTGACGAACAGACTAAACTAAATACGATAAAGGCTTTATTAAAGGACAACGCGGAAGCATGGTACAATTTAGTAGGACAGGACATAGACACGTATCAGGACTTTGAAGACAAATTTTTACAACATTACTGGAGTGATCACAAACAGGATCAGATTAGGGACGACTTGATTACAGGAAAATTTAAGGAGAGTTTGCAGGTTCTAGGGAGCAATATGCCATCCGCAAGTACAGTGTGGCCAAACAACTGAATCCACCATTGACGGACAGACAGATTATCAAGTACCTATCACGACATTTTGAACTGGAAATTAGACAACACGTGGCCTTACAAAACATCACAGAACGGGAGACATTTTTAGAGTATTTGCAGAGATATGATGATGTATGTGTTGGACGGACAAGAGATACGAGAACGAAACGTTAACACAGTTAGGTTTGACAACAGGACACCGAATTATCCGAGACGGCCTGACTACAAAAAATTTTCGACCGAATTGGGAACGACGAGGACAGGAATACAGGAGCAATAGTGCGACTAGGGGACCGACGCCAAGACCTAGTTAAAAGGTTTACCAAGTAAACAGGACTGTGACCAGCACGCCGAATAGAGACAGGGACACGGATATTAACACGGAAGGACGTACGCACAGGTTGTAGAAGGACAACCAGGACCAAGCACGGAAAACAGGATGAGACAGGATTTTTAGAACGTGACAGACCACTAGATTTCTGTGTAAATGTATACGAACATCCACGTGAATTTTTCAAAATTGAGGAGGAAGTAGAGCCAGAAACTGTAGAAAAATTATGTTTGCCAATTATTAATTTAGAAATTTTTGAGAATAATGTAGAAGTATTACTTGATACAGGGGCAGAGGCGAGTTTAATATCGGAGGAATTCGTCAGCAAAATTAGGGATAAGGTTTGTGATAGAATTATGCCTATAAAACGTAGCCATTTAGTAGCTCAAATAAAAGAAGTTTGCTGTAGTAAATAGTGTTGTGGTGCTTAGGATAGATATAGGAGGTTTAAGCTGTGAACAGGAGTTTGTAATTGTACCTGGACTGAAGTTTCAGAGCATTTTAGGTGTTGATTGTATGATGAAGTTAGGGGTTTTGATAGATATGGAAAGGAAGGTAATAAGAATTAAGGATAGGGTAGTGCCATGGAAAGGCAGTTATGAAGTCACAGAGGATGACACGGGGTTTAGTATTAATGTAGTAGAGGTAGAGGATGATGAAGGTAAACAGATCAACACGATAAGATGTCCAGAGGATAGGAGAGTAGAGGTTCAAGCTTTATTACGAAAACATGCAGAAGTAGTGGGGGTAGAAGCAACAGCAGCATATCGGGAGCAGGTGAAGGCAGAATTATTTTTGACGAGGTTAAGTGGCAAGTTTGTTTTTAATAAAGTAGATTTAAGGAATTCATTCTGGCGGATTCCATTACATAAGAGGTCTAGAAGGTACATAGGATTTTCCATAGAGGGAAAAATCGATAATTGTAAAGTAGTATCGTTTGGTTTGTCGGCAGAGAAGAAAATAAGAATAAATGAGAAACAGACATGTGTAGGGACTGAAGAAGAAGTAATATTTAAGAGTCAGGATAATAGGGATGATAAGTTTATTGTATGTGAGATAATAGAGATGTTAAGTATAGATATAGAAGGGGAGAAATAGGGATGAAGAGTATTAGGTTGGTGAGAAGAAAGACTTGGAGGGTCAAGAAGAGAGTTAGATTTAAATAACTTGATGAACAAAGGATAGAGATAGGTAAACTTTAGTATAGATATAGAACAAGGGATAGAATAGGTGTAGATAGAAGAGTAGAAGTAAGTGTTTATAGAAAATAAAGCTAGGTATAGGATAAATATGGGAGATAATTAGAAATAGGTTTAGGATGAGAATAAAGATTAAATGTAGGAAGAAAATAAGATAGGTTAAGTATAGATATTTCATATAAGATTAGTGGAGAGTTAGGAATAGAGTAAAGTAGGATAGGTATATAGGATTAGGTAGGAGGAAGTAAAGTATAGTGAAGAGTAGTTAAAAGTTAGGAATAGGATAGGTATATAGGATGTATATAGGATTAGATGGATAAGTAGGATGAAGTTAGGGATAATTTCAGTTTATAGAAGTAGGTGAGAGTTAGGAATAGGATAGGGATATAGGATAGGTGTAAATATTTTTTGGATTGGAGACAAAGTAGGTAAGTTAGATAGATAAGGATAGAGAGAGATAGGCAAAATTTTGTAAAGATTTTTGGCAGTCTAAATATTTGATATTTGCATTCAAATAAGTGGGAATTATTATTTGTATTCAAATAGGGGAAAATACTCATATTTAGACCAGGGTAGAAAATTAAATAATCAAATCAAATAATTTTAATTACCGTGTATAAGGAATTTCATTAAATAATACGCTTTATTAAAACCTTGAAGCATAAATAAACTCGGTCGTTTCAGTAAAATAAGAAATTTAAATTATCTATAAGACGCTTTACATCAAAAGAAGCAGTATTGAAAAGCGCAGTGGATAATTTAATTATTCCTAAACAAATGGAAATTACGTGCAAAGTTTATATTAATTAACCCTATTTTAAATAACTGGTATTAAACAAAACGTACGGATAATAATTTGGATTCACTAAAAATTAAAGGCTATTAATTTTAATTGGAGTTAATTAAACCGTTAATAACATATAATAAGCATAAAACTTGGAAAACCCAATAATAGTCAAATCGTAGGAAGGTTATTTAAAATGTTACGTTTGAAAACACCTGCGTGTTTTTAAAAGGCAATTTCAAGTTAATTTGTTTAGATAAACATGTCGATTCTAAGGATATTGGAAACGATCAGATGCTTTAGCAGGAAATACAGAACACCTGCGTATTTTTAAAAAGCTCATTCTGCGTAAATTTGGCAAATAATTAATGTTTCAAAGAATCTTGGAGAAACCGGGGCTTAATATTCACGAGAATGTGCGATACGGGGTTATTAAACCAGATAACAGTCCGCGTGGACTAAAATATAATCGATAATGAAGAATACAATTTGCACCAATACGAACAGGTTAAGAAGGAAAGAAAATGCGTCAAGCAAAGACACATATTGTAAAGGGCGGGATTTAAGCAACGTCAAGGGTTGCGATTGGTTAAAAATAGGATGCATATATCAGAGGTAGAACAACAATTTCTGTATAAAAGTAATTAGTTTTTCTCGGACAACTTTGCGGCCGTGTTGAAATTTTCTGAGATCTCAATGGGGTGAGTACTAAATTCATAAAAATCGACGTGCAGGCTACATACTGGGAACGTAGAATGAGGAATTCGTTGGAATTACCCGTTTTAGGAACAAAGCGACGTGTCGGCTATTCGCTATATATACAGGCGGGAATATGTGTTTTCTCTCTTAGACTCTTAGACTTTCGACGATTCGATGCGTTAAAAGCTCGTGCATCCGCGACTTGATATTAAACAGTGCATTTTAGTTTGATTAAATAATTTAAAGTGTGCTAGTATATTTTAGTGACTCAAAATAGTTGGTTATTTTACGTGCTAACATGAATGTACTTCAGTGCACTTAGATACAAGGTAATAAAAGTTTATTATCACGGTACCAATTAGTAAAATTTACAACGACAAATGTATACCCAAAAGTAGGCAGTTTTGGCGTATATTGGTAATATTGGTAAAAGGAAGTATGAATTTCTTTGCTATTTTGCGGGGTGTTAATGACTAAATGGTTCGTAAATGTGTCTGCATCCACTGAACCAGAGGCAGATATACACAGATGAGTTCCGGAAAAGCCTAGAAACAACTTTAAATTAATGGTGATGGAGAACATTTTAAAGCGTTGACAACTTGAAGCTGTAAATAGAATCCGGTTGGAATGGTGTGATTTACAAAAGGGACGATTACACTGAAGCTACGAGGACAATAACCTTCAGGTAAATTGTACTATTTTGTTTGACATTTTGTGTGTATTGAATGACTTTATAATTGATTTACTTTAAATGGACATTAGTGGAATTTTCTAACCATAAAATTTAATTTTAAGATGAAATTTGCTTGTTTAAGTAAAAGGGTATTTTGTTTTGATGTTCGGGAATAGGATGAAACTTTGGGTATGTCTTTGAGCTCAATTAGACAAACCTGGTTAATTAACGTAAAGGGTGGTAGATGCTCCTTTATACTCAGACTCGGTCTGCTTATCTTGTTATATTAATTAGTAGGCATCCAACAAGGACTTTAATTTTGGATGCACAGTAAAATGATAATAAAATTAATCCGGAAATTCTTTTAAAACTGAATTTTATGTTCAAATTTAATTTGAAAATTTAATGTATTCTGAATATTGATGTAAATAGAGTTAACGTTGATGTTTGTGGTAGGAATGTGTTGTTTAATTTTATGATTGAGAATGGAAGTTATCTAGAAGAGCAGCCGAGGCGATTAACAGAAGGAATCAACGGACCAGGTGATTTAAAGGTTTACACAGCATTCTTGACGCCCAAACTGTGGGGCTCGAATGTTTTTTTTAAAGGGCAAGTACCTAGAGATATGAGAGGAATCACAGCATTCTTGGCGCCCAACGTGGGGCTCGAGTTCCAAATAAAATTTTGTTATTTTATTCCAGGAAACTGGCGATCTGAGAGAGAGGTTTCTGTTGGTGGATAAATTTAAAAGTATTTTAGAGTGTGTGAGGTGATTAGAACGTATGCAGAGAAAGGAGTGGTTAAGGAGTCAAGGAGTGGAAATTGGAAGTGACGATAGTGCATTGTGTGGGAAAAATTCGAAAATGGAAGAAGCTGGAGGCAGTAGAGATCAGTCGAGGACGGAATCAGGGATCAAGGAAACGAGATGATAATGAGAATGCTAGAGAGGATGAATGAAGAATCGAATAGAGCGAGGAGGAGTCTAACAGAAAATTAGAACAGCTAAGCGATGAATCGAATAGAGCGAGAGGACTCAAATCGAAAATTTGACCGAATGAGTGAAGAATCGAACAGGAAGTTAGAGGAGATTAGTCAGAAAATAGATAAGACGAATCAAGAAGTTTCAGAATTTAAAAATAGTCTTACCGTAAAGATGGGGAAGTTGAAAATAGGGTTGATAAAATGAGCGTGATATTACAGGTCTTCGACAGGAAATGGGACATTTAAGGTCCGAAGTACGCATTTTTGTGAAGAAGAGATTAATGTAAAATGACTGAAGTGACGGACTCATGTAGGGATCAGTTAGGCAGGGTAGAACGCGAAGTTAGTAGTATTAAATACAACATGTCAAATTTAACGGGGATGGTCCCAGATTTTCTACAGGTGGAGTATCATTGGACCAACACATGAAGTTTTATGGCGATAACAGGGTAAATCCACAAATTTTTATTAATAGTGTAAGAAATCTAGTGGGAAATTTATTTGACGAACAGACTAAACTAAATACGATAAAGGCTTTATTAAAGGACAACGCGGAAGCATGGTACAATTTAGTAGGACAGGACATAGACACGTATCAGGACTTTGAAGACAAATTTTACAACATTACTGGAGTGATCACAAACAGGATCAGATTAGGGACGACTTGATTACAGGAAAATTTAAGGGAGAGTTTGCAGGTTCTAGGGAGCAATATGCCATCCGCAAGTACAGTGTGGCCAAACAACTGAATCCACCATTGACGGACAGACAGATTATCAAGTACCTATCACGACATTTTGAACTGGAAATTAGACAACACGTGGCCTTACAAAACATCACAGAACGGAGACATTTTTAGAGTATTTGCAGAGATATGATGATGTATGTGTTGGACGGACAAGAGAGATACGAGAACGAAACGTTAACACAGTTAGGTTTGACAACAGGACACCGAATTATCCGAGACGGCCTGACTACAACAGAAATTTTCGACCGAATTGGGAACGACGAGGACAGGAATACAGGAGCAATAGTGCGACTAGGGGACCGACGCCAAGACCTAGTTACACGCGACAGAACAGTTTACCGGAAGTAAACAGGACTGTGACCAGCACGCCGAATAGAGACAGGGACACGGATATTAACACGAGAAGGACGTACGCACAGGTTGTAGAAGGACAACCAGGACCAAGCACGGAAAACAGGATGAGACAGGATTTTAGAACGTGACAGACCACTAGATTTCTGTGTAAATGTATACGAACATCCACGTGAATTTTTCAAAATTGAGGAGGAAGTAGAGCCAGAAACTGTAGAAAATTATGTTTGCCAATTATTAATTTAGAAATTTTGAGAATAATGTAGAAGTATTACTTGATACAGGGGCAGAGGCGAGTTTAATATCGGAGGAATTCGTCAGCAAAATTAGGGATAAGGTTTGTGATAGAATTATGCCTATAAAACGTAGCCATTTAGTAGCTCCAAATAAAAAGAAGTTTGCTGTAGTAAATAGTGTTGTGGTGCTTAGGATAGATATAGGAGGTTTAAGCTGTGAACAGGAGTTTGTAATTGTACCTGGACTGAAGTTTCAGAGCATTTTAGGTGTTGATTGTATGATGAAGTTAGGGTTTTGATAGATATGGAAAGGAAGGTAATAAGAATTAAGGATAGGGTAGTGCCATGGAAGGCAGTTATGAAGTCACAGAGGATGACACGGGGTTTAGTATTAATGTAGTAGAGGTAGAGGATGATGAAGGTAAACAGATCAACACGATAAGATGTCCAGAGGATAGGAGTAGAGGTTCAAGCTTTATTACGAAAACATGCAGAAGTAGTGGGGTAGAAGCAACAGCAGCATATCAGGAGCAGGTGAAGGCAGAATTATTTTTGACGAGGTTAAGTGGCAAGTTTGTTTTTAATAAAGTAGATTTAAGGAATTCATTCTGGCGGATTCCATTACATAAGAGGTCTAGAAGGTACATAGGATTTTCCATAGAGGGAAAAATCGATAATTGTAAAGTAGTATCGTTTGGTTTGTCGGCAGAGAAGAAAATAAGAATAAATGAGAAACAGACATGTGTAGGGACTGAAGAAGAAGTAATATTTAAGAGTCAGGATAATAGGGATGATAAGTTTATTGTATGTGAGATAATAGAGATGTTAAGTATAGATATAGAAGGGGGAGAAATAGGAATGAAGAGTATTAGGTGGGTGAGAAGAAAGACTTGGAGGGTCAAGAAGAGAGTTAGATTTAAATAACTTGATGAACAAAGGATAGAGATAGGTAAACTTTAGTATAGATATAGAACAAGGGATAGAATAGGTGTAGATAGAAGAGTAGAAGTAAGTGTTTATAGAAAATAAAGCTAGGTATAGGATAAATATGGGAGATAATTAGAAATAGGTTTAGGATGAGAATAAAGATTAAATGTAGGAAGAAAATAAGATAGGTTAAGTATAGATATTTCATATAAGATTAGTGGAGAGTTAGGAATAGAGTAAAAGTAGGATAGGTATATAGGATTAGGTAGGAGGAAGTAAAGTATAGTGAAGAGTAGTTAAAAGTTAGGAATAGGATAGGTATATAGGATGTATATAGGATTAGATGGATAAGTAGGATGAAGTTAGGGATAATTTCAGTTTATAGAAGTAGGTGAGAGTTAGGAATAGGATAGGGATATAGGATAGGTGTAAATATTTTTTTGGATTGGAGACAAAGTAGGTAAGTTAGATAGATAAGGATAGAGAGAGATAGGCAAAATTTTGTAAAGATTTTTTGGCAGTCTAAATATTTGATATTTGCATTCAAATAAGTGGGGAATTATTATTTGTATTCAAATAGGGGGAAAATACTCATATTTAGACCAGGGTAGAAAATTAAATAATCAAATCAAATAATTTTAATTACCGTGTATAAGGAATTTCATTAAATAATACGCTTTATTAAAACCTTGAAGCATAAATAAACTCGGTCGTTTCAGTAAAAATAAGAAATTTAAATTATCTATAAGACGCTTTACATCAAAAGAAGCAGTATTGAAAAGCGCAGTGGATAATTTAATTATTCCTAAACAAATGGAAATTACGTGCAAAGTTTATATTAATTAACCCTATTTTAAATAACTGGTATTAAACAAAACGTACGGATAATAATTTGGATTCACTAAAAATTAAAGGCTATTAATTTTAATTGGAGTTAATTAAACCGTTAATAACATATAATAAGCATAAAAGGCTTGTGAAAACCCAATAATAGTCAAATCGTAGGAAGGTTATTTAAAATGTTACGTTTGAAAACACCTGCGTGTTTTTAAAAGGCAATTTCAAGTTAATTTGTTTAGATAAACATGTCGATTCTAAGGATATTGGAAACGATCAGATGCTTTAGCAGGAAATACAGAACACCTGCGTATTTTTAAAAAAAGCTCATTCTGCGTAAATTTGGCAAATAATTAATGTTTCAAAGAATCTTGGAGAAACCGGGGCTTAATATTCACGAGAATGTGCGATACGGGGTTATTAAACCAAGATAACAGTCCGCGTGGACTAAAATATAATCGATAATGAAGAGTGACAAGTTGCACCAATACGAACAGGTTAGAGAAGGAAAGAGAAAATGCGTCAAGCAAAGACACATATTGTAAAAGGGCGGGATTTAAGCAACGTCAAGGGGTTGCGATTGGTTAAAAATAGGATGCATATATCAGAGGTAGAACAACAATTTCTGTATAAAAGTAATTAGTTTTTCTCGGACAACTTTGCGAGCCGTGTTGAAATTTTCTGAGATCTCAATGGGGTGAGTACTAAATTCATAAAAATCGACGTGCAGGCTACATACTGGGAACGTAGAATGAGGAATTCGTTAGAATTACCCGTTTTAGGGAACAAAGCGACGTGTCGGCTATTCGCTATATATACAGGCGGAATATGTGTTTCTCTCTTAGACTCTTAGACTTTCGACGATTCGATGCGTTAAAAGCTCGTGCATCCGCGACTTGATATTAAACAGTGCATTTTAGTTTGATTAAATAATTTAAAGTGTGCTAGTATATTTTAGTGACTCAAAATAGTTGGTTATTTTACGTGCTAACATGAATGTACTTCAGTGCACTTAGATACAAGGTAATAAAAGTTTATTATCACGGTACCAATTAGTAAAATTTACAACGACAAATGTATACCCAAAAGTAGGCAGTTTTGGCGTATATTGGTAATATTGGTAAAGGAAGTATGAATTTCTTTGCTATTTTGCGGGGGTGTTAATGACTAAATGGTTCGTAAATGTGTCTGCATCCACTGAACCAGAGGCAGATATACACAGATGAGTTCCGGAAAAGCCTAGAAACAACTTTAAATTAATGGTGATGGAGAACATTTTAAAGCGTTGACAACTTGAAGCTGTAAATAGAATCCGGTTGGAATGGTGTGATTTACAAAAGGGACGATTACACTGAAGCTACGAGGACAATAACCTTCAGGTAAATTGTACTATTTTGTTTGACATTTTTGTGTGTATTGAATGACTTTATAATTGATTTACTTTAAATGGACATTAGTGGAATTTTTCTAACCATAAAAATTTAATTTTAAGATGAAATTTGCTTGTTTAAGTAAAAGGGGTATTTTGTTTTGATGTTCGGGAATAGGATGAAACTTTGGGTAGGTCTTTGAGCTCAATTAGACAAACCTGGTTAATTAACGTAAAGGGTGGTAGATGCTCCTTTATACTCAGACTCCGGTCTGCTTATCTTGTTATATTAATTAGTAGGCATCCAACAAGGACTTTAATTTTGGATGCACAGTAAAATGATAATAAAATTAATCCGGAAATTCTTTTAAAACTGAATTTTATGTTCAAATTTAAGTTGAAAATTTAATGTATTCTGAATATTGATGTAAATAGAGTTAACGTTGATGTTTGTGGTAGGAATGTGTTGTTTAATTTTATGATTGAGAATGGAAGTTATCTAGAAGAGCAGCCGAGGCGATTAACAGAAGGAATCAACGGACCAGGTGATTTAAAAGGTTACATCAGCATTCTTGACGCCCAAACTGTGGGGCTCGAATGTTTTTTTTTAAAGGGCAAGTACCTAGAGATATGAGAGGAATCACAGCAATATATATATATATATTCTTGAATATCTCTCTCCTCTCTCCCTGTCTTTCTTTAGCCCTTCACCTTTTCTGCTGGGCTTTACCTTATACTAGCTTCCCACTTGTTGGGTTTCAACTCTCTTTTTCTTTATTTATTACACTTTAAACTTTAAACAAAATTTATTACACGACTTTTGTCGTCGTCCCTAATTTACTATTCAATGTATGACTTCAAATCGAGGTGCTTTAGCAAACGTTTGGTTGGTTCTTTATTTACTAATTACTATATTTTATGCCTCGACTATTTGAAACTTTAATCTCAGGGTTTTCTCACCTACTCACCGTGAGTTCAATCGTGAGTAGATGTGCACTACCCAATCAAACTGCACCCTCGTTTGTTTTACCACTTTTTTAATGTACTGAATTTACTATGTATGCCAAATTTTAACAGATCTAAGTTACCTGATGCCAAATTAATTTATGTAACTATTTTTGACTTTAATTTTGACGTTCTAATATATTCACGGTACTTACCAGAATTATACCGCGCTGAAGGCCTTCTTTAACTGTGGCTCAAGTTCGAAATCACCGTACGCACTTTCACAAAAGATTCTCCAATATAGTCCGCTTGCGTACTGCCTCCAGGTGTTCTTAATCCAATTCGTTGACCCAAACCTGAAATAATTTTACCCCAATTTAGATTTAGCAAAAACGTTATGTCAACTTCCCTGCGTTAATTATTCCTTGTCGTACACTGCTCTCCTGTTCCTCTGCTTCTTATTCCAATTAATCCTCTCTTCGCTCAATCTAAATCAATCCCGCTGTCCTATTACAAATCACTCCTAGTCCTGCTATTCCAATTATTATCCATACGATGTCCTTACTGCCGTTTAATCTGCTCAAATCACTCCAAAAATTATCTATGTCGACGTTGCCTTCTGTATCCACTCAATTTCCCTACTTATACCAAATCTATCCAAAACCAACACCAATCTTCCTCAAAACTAAATAATCGTCGCTTTCCCCGTTGCACAATTTAAACCACTTTCAAATCTTCTCTTATACACGCTGACTTTCCCGTTGCACTATTAACCACTTTTAAAACCTTTTTAATACTCGTCGCCTTTATACTCTCGATGATTCATTATTACTTTCACTTTGACTAAATAATACTCGCTGAGACATATAAACTTTTATTTTAATAAATATTTTACAACTTTTAACGCAGGTTTCATAAAAACACGTCTTTATCTGAACAAATTCGAAAATTAAGTCCCTTATTTATTTTGCTTAGCTATAAAATCAACAACCTTAGCTTACTTGAATTACAAATTTTTAACATACAACATCCAATAACAATTCATCTTTTTTTCCGTGTCCAAAATACCTTCACTACCGTCTTTATAATAATTTTAAATTTCTACTATTGGTCCTAAACACTTCACCCAACTCCAATAACCTTTTACATTTCGATTCACTTTAAATTTTGATTTACAATTCGTCCAAAAGTTGATTCTATTAAAAGGAAAAGCCAAATAATTTACACACGACCTGGACGCTTTGTTATATTGCAGATATCCATAAATGCGTTCGGCTTTCCGACGGCAAATGTACTCTCAACTGGCTCTAAAATATCAACTCAGTATAAAACCTCAAGTACCGTGCATTATATCAACGTCATAAAGCCATGTTATCTACCTTTTGGCACATATGTTTTTAAACTGAAATGGTACATACTTTAACGTATGTAAAGTATAGCAAAATTATAGTTTTAAATTATTTGATCTGAAATATTGACCCTATCGTTTGGCATACACCCCTATTAATACAAATATACCTTTAGAAGCCTTATACCCCCTACATGATATTTGGCCCCACTGGTTTTTAATGAAATTGGAAATTTCATATGTTTTCTCTTCCTGGTGTGCAAAAATTTCTGATTTTCATTCAAAACCACCCTTTCGTTGTTTCATTTTAATTTGGCAACCCGCATTCGCCTTTCTCTCACATCTATCACCCTACGCTATATTCTAACCTATACTATATTACTATAACAAAACAAAACAAAAACTAAACTTTCCGTTGCATGAACCACATTATAACCTATCCTATTAAACCCTCTTCCTGCACTACTCTATATGGTTACAAATTCTCCAAATGAAAACGCCCGCGATATCCCCCTGTCATATTATCTAGCTCAAACGTATTGCCTTCAGCAAAAATACGCGTGATCCTGTAAACTTTTTACTGTTTTCATGCAACGGAATTAACCAAAACGAATTCTTTAAATCTAATTTACTGAAAACTTTCATTTCATATACTTTATACAATAAATTATCCAACCCTTGTGGTTGCTCATACTGCGGTTTCGTAATCGCATTCAATTTCCTCGCATCTAAACAAATCCTTATATCCCTTTTATTGGGTTTTGGTACTATAACTACTGGGTTCACATATGGAGTTCTCGCTGGTTCTATAATACCCTCTTTTAACATTCTGTCTATCTCTATTTTAACCCTATTTCTTATGGCAAACGGAATTGGATACACCCTTGTATTAAATCCGCTGTCTTCCGTGACCTCCAACTTATGTGTGTACCGCCTCGCAAATCTTGGCTCTTCATTAAATAACCCTACATATTTATTAAATAATTCTCCTAGCTTCATCTTAATTTCAATACTCACTTTCCCTATCTGTTCATCATTAATTAATCTTGCAAACATATTACATAATCGTACTTTAACCTGTCCATCATTATACTCTTTAATCATTCCTAATCCTGTACTATCTATATCATTTCCATTCCTATATTCTTCACTAACCGTAGGTACCACCCATGACCTATCTTTATCAAATATCCTAATTGACCTATCCTTTCCATCTATATTCAATCCAAAATCCTCTATAAAGTCCATACCCAATATGAAGTCTAACTGTAACCCTTTCGTAATTAAAACGCTGCATTCCTGCTTCTTTATTTCCTATATATATCGGTACACGGATAACATTATAAATCGTCGTTAGCTTTTTGTTCATCGCTGACCATAAATTAACCCCCTCAATTGTTCCTATTCTTCCCTTTAAAAATTCTCCATGTTCGACTACTACCCTCTCATTTACCAGCGACAACTGTGACCCACTATCCACTAAAGCAACATAAACACAGTCCCTTAAACTAATATTTATAAATAACAAATTCTTTTTATTAAAAATGTAACTGTTTAACAACAAATCCCTTTATACTATAGCAAACATCAATCTTAACTCCTAAGCAGTCGGTCGTCCAAAATTCGCGTTTTTTTTGTTCCTGAGGCGTCTCGTGAATCTCCACCACCAATCCTATTCGGGTCCGTTGTAATTGCGCTCGTCGTCATATGCTGGACGTTTACGTCCCTGTCCGTCCGGCTATTTCCATTTTGTATTCCTCCCCCAGTCGTCCGGCCGTCATCCTCGTCGTTGTCGTGCCGGCATCTGTTTTGTCCATTGTAGGCGTTATCCCGGTGATCCCTATTGTGATACGGTCGTCTATGTACCTCGTGTCCCCAATGATTCCTATGTCCGTAGTTAAAATTTTCCTGTCTATAATTTGGTATGTTTTCGTGGTACGGTTGTCGTCGACTGTCTTCCCTGTAACCCCTGTTTTGTTCCCAATGGTGTGTCCGCGTTTTCGCTTCAAGTGCTGTCGCTAGATCAAAATTTCTCATTACTCCTAAAATTCCTCAACGTCTTGACATTTTGTACCACTACCACTCTGGTAACCTCCGGTTCCATATGACCTGCCAGTAGAAGTACAATGTCGTCCTCGCTCAATTTCGGTGTTAAGTGTTGTGCCTGTCCCTGCAATTGTATCCGTGTATTTTCAGTTTCGTCGTCTACGCGGTCTACGTTGTCTTGTATCTCAGTCCTGCATTCGTCCTCTGTCCGTGACTCCTCAGTTTTGTCTATGACGTCCGTATGTAGTTCCGTGTGTGATTCTGCAGTGGTGTTCGTTACATCCGTTTTTAGTTCCGTGCATGTCGTCTTAATATCTGTCCGCCATTCTTCAATTAGGTTCATCATTTCCGTGTGTGCTTCTTTTTGTTCCTTACGTGCTGCATTGATATCGTCTTTCATACTCATCAGAAATCTCATAATGTCCTGGTAACTGACTGTTTCTGCTGCCCTCACCTCCGGTACCGTCGTCTGGTCCATGTCCGTGTCTGTCACCTCCAGCTCTGTCTGCCTCGTGTCCGTCTCCTGTAGGTCGCCCCCTGCGTCCAGCTCTATGACTTGTCTCCCTACATCCATTTCAACCCCGTATATCAGTCCCGATCTTGTGATTCTTTTTGTGTCCGCGTCCGTCATCTCTGTTTCCTTGTTTTGAACTCGTTTCCTGTAAAATAAAGAAAAACCTACGGGCCCCACCTAACTCGGGATCCCGGATTCTACTCTCTTTCACTCTAACACCTTTTTTTTTAACCTTTTTCTCGAGCCCCACGTTGGGCGCCACCTTCTTGAATATCTCTCTCCTCTCTCCCTGTCTTTCTTTAGCCCTTCACCTTTTCTGCTGGGCTTTACCTTATACTAGCTTCCCACTTGTTGGGTTTCAACTCCTCTTTTTTTTTCTTTATTTATTACACTTTAAACTTTAAACAAAATTTATTACACGACTTTTGTCGTCGTCCCTAATTTACTATTCAATGTATGACTTCAAATCGAGGTGCTTTAGCAAACGTTTGGTTGGTTCTTTATTTACTAATTACTATATTTTATGCCTCGACTATTTGAAACTTTAATCTCAGGGTTTTCTCACCTACTCACCGTGAGTTCAATCGTGAGTAGATGTGCACTACCCAATCAAACTGCACCCTCGTTTGTTTTACCACTTTTTTAATGTACTGAATTTACTATGTATGCCAAATTTTAACAGATCTAAGTTACCTGATGCCAAATTAATTTATGTAACTATTTTTGACTTTAATTTTGACGTTCTAATATATTCACGGTACTTACCAGAATTATACCGCGCTGAAGGCCTTCTTTAACTGCTGGCTCAAGTTCGAAATCACCGTACGCACTTTCACAAAAGATTCTCCAATATAGTCCGCTTGCGTACTGCCTCCAGGTGTTCTTAATCCAATTTCGTTGACCCAAACCTGAAATAATTTTACCCCAATTTAGAATTTAGCAAAAACGTTATGTCAACTTCCTGCGTTAATTATTCCTCGTCGTACACTGCTCTCCTGTTCCTTGCTTCTTATTCCAATTAATCTCTCTCGCTCAATCTAAATCAATCCCGCTGTCCTATTACAAATCACTCCTAGTCCTGCTATTCCAATTATCCATACGATGTCCTTACTGCCGTTTAATCTGCTCAAATCACTCCAAAATTATCTATGTCGACGTTGCTTCTTATCCACTCAATTTCCTCCTGCCGTTATACCAAATCTATCCAAAACCAACACCAATCTTCCTCAAAACTAAATAATCGTCGCTTTCCCAGTTGCACAATTTAAACCACTTTCAAATCTTCTCTTATACACGCTGACTTTCCCGTTGCACTATTAACCACTTTTAAAACCTTTTAATACTCGTCGCCTTTATACTCTCGATGATTCATTATTACTTCACTTTGACTAAATAATACTCGCTGATACATATAAACTTTTATTTTAATAAATATTTTACAACTTTTAACGCAGGTTTCATGAAAACACGTCTTTATCTGAACAAATTCGAAAATTAAGTCCCTTATTTATTTTGTTAGCTATAAAATCAACAACCTTAGCTTACTTGAATTACAAATTTTAACATACAACATCCAATAACAATTCATCTTTCTTTCCGTGTCCAAAATACCTTCACTACCGTCTTTATAATAATTTTAAATTTCTACTATTGGTCCTAAACACTTCACCAAACTCCAATAACCTTTACATTTCGATTCACTTTAAATTTTGATTTACAATTCGTCCAAAAGTTGATTCTATTAAAAGGAAAAGCCAAATAATTTACACACGACCTGGACGCTTTGTTATATTGCAGATATCCATAAATGCGTTCGGCTTTCCGACGGCAAATGTACTCTCAACTGGCTCATAAAATATCAACTCAGTATAAAACCTCAAGTACCGTGCATTATATCAACGTCATAAAGTCATGTTATCTACCTTTTGGCACATACGTTTTAAACTGAAATGGTACATACTTTAACGTATGTAAAGTATAGCAAAATTATAGTTTTAAATTATTTGATCTGAAATATTGACCCTATCGTTTGGCATACACCCCTATTAATACAAATATACCTTTAGAAGCCTTATACCCCCTTACATAATAATATATATATATATATATATATGTATAATTAAATAGAATCATTAAAACTTAAGTTAGATGCAACAATGTATAATTGAAGGACATTACAGAAAGTTAATGGACGTTCGTAAACCAGAGATGAGAACGGATGTGAATACTTTGCATTCCAGACGTAACTTGACCCTGCAGGTGCAGGTCACAATAGATTGTAAGAAACTTATTGTTTGAATTAAGATTACTAAGAAGTAATACTTTGTACTGTATAAAGAAATTAGCAGACATAAGCTCTGCAGTTCCCACAAGCAATGTGAGAGGCAGCGACAGCAAAAATTTCCTCAGGAGCCCAAGGTGGTCAGTCAGTCTCGAGCTTCTCAACCTTAACATTGTTGGTTGTTCAAACTATTCAAATTTAGTTTAATTAATTTAATTAGTGAAAAGTAATTTTGATTGTTAAAACGGTAATGAATATAACATAACCGCTTATTAATTTCCATTGTAATTTCTGGTTTAATAAATTTCTTAGAAGAGTTTTTTGGAGAAGCCTTTTTAGAAAGCCGCTCCAAGAGGCCCAAAATCTATCTCGCTATGTTTCAGAATAACATAATTAGCATTATCACATTACCAAAGCAAATCCAACAACAATGCACATTGTTAAAATTTTGTAAGTGTCGGTGGTTTACTATTCAACTTTATCACCAAGTTTAAGGTTAATCATCTTTCTGTGGTCTAAGCTCATTGTTGATTATATTTCTGACTGGCAGTATAGACTTTTAATCGTATTTTTGTGTGTTCTAGGAGGCAGTTAGTATTTGTTCAGCCTTCTCTTGTAGCATTTTTAGTACGCCAAGGGCCTGAAGAACATTTTTTCCACCATATACCACTAGATCATCTGTGTTTTTCCTCTACACTAGATCAATTTCAGCGTCTTTTTGTTGGCTACCAGCATTAATTTTAGTTTCAATTATTTTCCAACCTATTTATTCACTATGTTTGTAAAGAGACGGAATCGTACTGACAGTTATAGTTCGTTAACTTCAGTATTTGCTTTTTAATTAATGTCATTTTATTCATAGCTTTCTGCACAGGTCACTTTTTTACACTAACAGGCAGTTTGTCTAAGTAAGTTCTTTGAATAAGTTGAAACAATTTTCTGGGTATTACTCCGAATAGCTGGCTGGTTTTGAAGTAAACTGCTATTAATTGGACGACGCTTCAACAAAATCGCATCTGCCATCTTCAGGTTCTGTAGGCTGAACAGTGAATGAAGAAGTGTTCCTTATTCCTACTTTATATACTATTTAGGGGTTAGAGGACATGTTCCGTTGCACTTGCTTGATTTCTGGTGCCGCCCAGTGGTGTGGGCTATGTAATTCCGTTATCACAGAAATGTTCAAAAAATATCGCATTTTAACTGGATAATAGTATTTTGCAGTAACTACATTGATAACCAACATTTTCCCACTTACATCTGTTAACATCTTAACCTTGTCTCTGTTTTTTGGCACCCATACAAAGTAAAATATATTCTATTCAAATTACTTTTATATATCATTGTTGTTTGGATGGTTTGTATTGCAGTCAGAGCTTTAAAACTGGTTTTGGGAAGTTCAGCATGGTGCTCTTCAGTGGCCAGTTTAAATATTGTTAAATAATCAAAAACACAATTGATAAAATATAGAACTTTTGTTTACAATTTAACAAATTATAACTAAGCTGTGCAAATTTGTTGTTTAACAGTTTAGCAAATATTTGCTAACCTGAGTTATAGGAACCCCCATCTATTATATATATAAAACTAATATCCATATTAGGAAATATTAGGAAACATTAAGAAATGTTAAGACAGTGCAACAATGTCGTTGCAACATTTTAATTACATTATATTATGATGATTTCAGTTCCCACGAGTGGAAACGCTACAAAGTAGCCCAAGGATAAGTGACACTGCAAAAGTCAGGTCACAGACGGTCGACGGATGTCACGTACCGTGATTACGCAGAATAAGCTTGCAACAATGTAATTTATAAATAGCTCTTAAGATAGCAACTAAGTATTACAAAGTGTAAGCGGACATTACGTCCACAGGTTCCCACAGAAATGTGAGGGGGAGAAAGTTATATAAGGACCAGGAGCTCCACTCCTAGTCAGTTCATCAGACGTTCAGCTTTAACCTTGCAGTTCACTGGTAACTCACTGTACAAATTAATTAATAACTTCGACTTAGAATAAATTAGTTAAAATTGTAAATGTTCACATCTGTTTAAATCAAATAAATGTGTTAGATTTCAAAGAAGTCTTTTTAAAAAGGACCGCTCGAAGCCACGAACTCTAACTGGCGCAGCGTAACGGATGTCAAAAGGGCACTAGCGAATCCAACTACGAGGAACTGGTGGTCCGGGAATTTCAATTCCGATTTTGGCAGAACAAAACCAAAAACTGGAGAAGAAACACGCATCGTTCAGATCCAGCCGTTGAAGGAGAAACAAGAATAGTTCAAATTCAACAAAAGAAAAATTGGAGGCGATTCAAGAATAGATCAAATCCAAGAAGCCAAAAAGAAAAACAGAAACAAAGAAAACAAATCAATGAAAGCAACCAAGCAACTAGTGTAAGTTCATTTTCCTAAACCAATTGAAATTTATTTTATTATTAACAAAGACATTTGATATTTGCTAGTTTATGATTTATTTATGTATATGTTAACTATTGTTACAAATATTTTATGCCATTTTTGAAAATAATCGACTTAGCAAGTGCTAGAGATTATCTTCAAGCCTTTATTGAAATTTTATTATTATTTTATTTGATATATGAAAATTTACAAAACTTGAGACAACAAAAATTCTGAGACTAAGAACTGAGAAGAATTATTCTGAAACAAAAACTAGAGACAATTATTAAAAAAGTCGCAAAGCGCAAGAGACTAGATCACGTTTTAACTAACGTAAGAAAAATTCTTAAAACAAATTCAAACCTCTTAAGATTGCGGAATTAAATCTTAACTGGCGCGAAAAATTTTTTAAAAAACCTCTAACTCGACAACCTTAACCGAAACAAAAATTTTTAGAATTTCTAATCTAACTGGCGCAACAAATTTTAGAATTTCTAATTCAATCTTAACTGACTCACAAAAATAATTTAAATACACCAAGAAAAAACGCGAAAGCAAAAAACGAGCAATTAAAAAGTCAAAACCTTATAACACCACGATTCAAATTTAAATACCATCCATAAATAGACAAAACGCATTCTATTAATTAAAACCCACATCTCAATACGAGAATTAACAAAGCGCGAATCCAAATTGAACGTAATATCTCATCATACTTCATCAAAGTGAATAGAAACTAACCTTGAATAAACACGCATAAAAATCTAATAATAAATCACAACAAAAGCTATTTAAATACATCGCGAAACCTTTCAGAATTCAAGCATTATAAATAACATAAAATTACAATCGAAAACTTTCAAGCTAAAACTACTCAGAACGAATAAATAACTACGGTACTAAAAAGTAAATTACAACCGTATTCAAACTTGAAAACATTTCAGTAAATCTCACAAATTGTATCATATAAAAACACTGCGAGTAATAATTTACACCCACGCAAAAATTAAATATAACTTATAATAGAGACGCAAATGCAACTAAGTGACTAACACATCCTGTAGCAGATAACATTGTAAGCATTATAGACACCTTACAATCGCATAAACCAACGAGAGAATTAATACGCACCTAAATAAAATCGACACAATTAAAACATTAGCGAAGTAATAACTGATTCAAATAACGCAAAACATTTACACCCGATAAATTACCACAAAACTAACCCAGCCTATTGAAACTTCGGAAATTAAAATTAAAAATCGGCAAATCAAAAGTAAACTCAACTAAACTAATACTAAGCGTAAAACTCATCAAATAACACTCAAAAACTACGAAATAAAACCAAATTTTTTCAAAAAAAAAAAATTTTTTTTACTTTTTAAAAATTACCCAAATATTACCCCAGCCAAGATAACTAATGAAATGAAGCTGTATCTCGAAATGATCCCCAGCTTCAATGGAAATGATACTTGCTTACTCACAATTATATTTCGGCAAGCGAAATATTCTTAAAGACCTTTTATAAGCCAGGCGATAATGACAGAAACACTGTTCTTATCCGCCTCATAACCAGTAAACTAACCGGAAGGGCACTAACGCTAATTGCCAGCCGAGAGGACGTAGATGAATGGGAAAGCTTTAAACGGATATTAATTTCATATTTCGGCGATCAACGGAACTTAAAATGTTTAATAAGAGACTTAACCGGACTGAGAATGGAACACAACCAGTCACCCTATCAATTTGGAATGAGATGCCAAGATGTAAGAAGTTTAATCTTGACAAAACTCAAAATCGAAGAGACCGACCCAAACGTAAGACTAATAAAAACTAAAATGTACGACGAGATGGCATTAGATACCTATCTAAATGCACTACCCGAGAGACTTTCAGACAAAATTAGATTTGAACATCCCCAAAACTTAGAACAAGCAATGAATATGATAATTAAAGAAGAAAATGTAATGTACTACAGAAACCGACTATATAACCCCAACGCGAATAAAAGCTATACGCCAATGAAAACTATACAACCCGCAAGACAAATAAATCCACAACCAAAATTTAATTCATTCAATGCACAAACAAATCAAACGCGAACAAATAACCCACATTTTAATAATTCAAACTTTAACAACTAATACAAACAATTTACAAAACCAACGTTTTACCCGAACTTTTCAAAACCCACCTTTCAACCAACATTTAACTCGAACTTTTCAAGACCCGCATTTCAACCGAGATTTAACCAAAATATAAATCAACAAAGACCAGCATTTAACGCGAATCCTATCAGAAACTCACCGATGATAAACAATAATAATCCCAATAACTATTACAAACCTACACCAATGGATACCTCATCTGGTAACACCAGACCTAACACAAAATAACGCACATAAGACCAAACCTAATCAAAAACGCACTTTCACTTCAGAAGAGCTATTTCATCAGGAAGTAGAAGAGTATGAAGACGAACAGAATAATAATCAACCGTGTACGAATAATGAACAGAATCAATCAAACCATTATGAACGCGAAGAACCACACTTACGAGGAAGACGACGAAGAGAACGATGTTCAAATTTTCAATGGACCATTTTATAAACGACCTAACGTAATAAATCTAAATAATATGAATCACCTTGTATTACCCTATATCGAAATACCCACGCTGAATTAAATTACTAATCGATACCGGATCTTCTAAAACATTAATAAGCCCGCGAACAGTAAAAAAACATTATCTAAACTACGTAGAAGAGAACCCTTTAAAATTAAAACCGCCCATCAAACAACCATACACAATTCGTAGCAAACATACCTTTACCAAAACCTTTAACGTAAAGATGAAACATAAATTCTGCATATTTGAATTCAATGACAAATATGACGGACTAAAATGGACCTTCTAAGAAAATTAGGAGCCAACATAGATATCAAAAACCGATTATTAAGAACCAAGTATGGACGAATCCCCATTAAATTTCAAAATACCCAAATAGACGAAAAATATAAATTAGAACCCCGAACTGAAAAAAAAATAAGAATCCCCGTAAATTCAAATAAAAACTTAGGAATAATAAACCACATAACTTTTCAACAAGGGTAGAAACCCCAACCGCATTAGTAAAAATCAAAAATAATTACGCCACAACAACAATAATTAATTCAAATGATTACCCCGTAGAAATATCTTTAACAAACCCGATAAACGTAGAAAAATTAAACTTTGACGAAATGGAAATAGATAAATCCCCAAACGAAAATTATAACCCCGTAGAAAATGACGAAATGTTAAAACAAAATTTAAATAACATCCGATTTAACCGCGACATAAATCACGAAGAACAAAAAGCAATACAAAATTATGTTATGAATACCGCAATATATTCCATTGCGAAGGAATACCCTAACGTTTACAAACACAGTTAAACACAACATTGAGCTAACGGATAACAAACCCTATTCACCAAAGCATACCGATTACCCCAGGCAAGTCAGGAAGAAGCTGACAGACAAGTAACCGATCTATTAGATCAAGATATTATACAACACTCCAATTCACCATGGAGCAGCCCCTACTAAATAAAAAACTAAACGCATCAGGAAAACGGAAAACCTTAATAGATTACCGCAAATTAAAGAAAAACGGTAGAACAAATACCCGTTAGTTCGAAATATTAAAAAGGCAAATAATATTTTTGACCAGACTTAGCATCAGGATAACAAGAGAAAAAAAAGATACACAAAAAAGTTTACACACCTAAACACTACGAGTATAAACGGATCCATTTACTGAAAACGACCCGCAATTTTCAAGGAAAATGGATAAAATAAGGGATACCAAGAAAAAGTTTTACTAGAATATAAAGTTTTAAATATTAAAATAAAAGATTAAGAGAATTTAAAATTAAAACCCAAAATTTAAAGTAAACAACAAAACAAATTTCTACAGAAAAATAACCTTTTAACAGTAATAAACCCCAAGGATAAAGCCAAACCCCGAAAAAAAAGCTTTTAAAACCCAACCCAAAACTAAAGAAATTAAAGGATTTTACCTTAGGGAATTACCAAAATTTAAAAAGGATGTCAAATAAAAAGCCCTAACCAATTTTTAAAGAAAGGAAACAAAATTGTACATACCCAGAATTCATAAAAGCAGTAGATAAAATTAAAAGCATTTTAACAAACACCCCGTATTAGAATACCCAGACTTTTTCGAAACCATTATTTTAACAACAGACGCATCAAATGTAGCCTTAGGCGCAGTATTAAGCCAAGGAACAGTAGGTAACGACAAACCTATCAGTTACGCATCAAGAACCCTCAACGAAACAGAGCAACGATACAGTACGATAGAGAAAGAATTGTTAGCCATAATTTGGGCAACAAAATATTTCAGACCGTACCTATACGGACGGAAATTTATATATAACCGATCATAGACCATTAGTTTGGCTATGCAAACTCAAAGAACCTCTCGAAATTACAAAGATGGAGAATCAGACTAGAAGAATATGATTATGAGATCATATACAAAAGGAATTTACAACAATAATGCAGACGCTTTAAGTAGAATCCAACTTAACGCACTTGAGACAGAATCATTAGCAGGAAACGTAGACAAACCGAAGTCAAGAAGACCCAGAAGAAATGGAAACTATACATTCAACACAAAATGACGAACCGGAAACCGCAATAAAATTTTAAACGAAGCTATTGACATGAAACCCAATCAATTTATAATCACAGAAGTTTTAAACAACCCCAACCCTGTAAAATACACGAAAGTGGAAATAAGAAAATTTACAAAATTCAAATAACTAAAGACGACAATGAATCACAGATAATTAAAATATTAAAGGAATACACCCCGAGAAAAACGATTTTACTTTTATTTTAACACGGAAAACCTATATAAACGATTTTCAGAAATATATGTAAAACTATTTAACAATTCTGGCCCTGAACTTATAAGATGCACGAGAAAATTAATAACATTAGACACCTGACGAAATAAATGACGTAATAAGAAACCAACACGAAGGAAAGACCAACCATCGAGGAATAAACGAGACCCTAAAACAAATTATGAGACGCTACTATTTCAAGGACATGAAAGAATTAACGACCGACTTTATCAATCAATGCGAATTATGTGATAAAGCCAAATATGACAGAAAACCCCCAAAGATACCCTTAATGTTAACTAAAACACCAGACAAACCTTTCCAGAAATTAATCAGATACTCTAGTAGTAGAAGCACAAAGTTACCTAACAATCGTGGACGCATTTACGAAAATAGGACAAGCAATACCAATCACTTCTAAAAATAGTATAGACGTAACTCAAGGATTTTTACACTATTTTACATTTTACGGAACACCCGAAACAATAACATTAGATAACGGAAGCGAATTCAAAAACGAAACAATTCAAAACACTTTAGAATTACACAAAATAAAAATACACTTTATAACGGAAAACCACCCTGAATCAAACGGACTAATTGAGAGACTACATTCAACCCTATTAGAACAAATCAGACTATTAAGAATAAATTACAAGAAAGAACACATAACTAACTTAATGTCATACGCATTAATCGCGTATAATAACACGATTCATTCAACTACAAATTTTACACCCTTAGAACTAACCTTAGGGCATTCAGATTCACGCAACCCCTACGATATACATTATAACAAAGAAATCTACCAGCAATACGCTAAAGACCACAAGGAGAAACTAAAAATAACCTATAACAAAGTAAAAGACAATTTAGATAACGATAAAGAGCGAATTACCGCGACACGTAATAAAAACTCAGACATAAACAAATTTTCCATAGGACAAACCGTATTCGAGAAAAATTACCAAAGTAAAAGACACAAAACGGCACCGAGAAATTTAGGACCCTTTAAAATCAAACGAATATCAGACAAAAACGTAGCCGCGATAGACGACGGCAAGATAACAAAATATGTTCACCTCAAAATTTAAGACACCCTGTACTTTCAGATGGACAATCGTCACCCTTACCGTCAACCTCCACCCAGGTAGAACGGACACAGAAATTATAATTGAAGACATAAAGAACAACCCGGTATACTACCAATAAAATTAGGCAGTATGCAAAACACCATAGATTATTGGACCTTTGCAAAAATTCGATTTAACCGAGCTAAAACAAATTTCAAATAATCAAAATAATTATTTTCGACTAAAACAATCAATGGACACAACAAAATTCGGAAAAGAATACGCAATAGAAATGATGAACTACGACAGTATAACAGAAAGTATTTTGAAAAATATCGAAGACAAATTTAATCGACTAATACCTACAGAACAAATGACGAGAAGAAAACGAGGACTAATCAACGGATTAGGAAACGTAATTAAAGCAATTACCGGAAATTTAGATAACCAAGACGCAGAACGCTATGAAACGCATACAACAATTGATAGAAAATCAAAACGACATTAAAACTATAATTAGTAATCAAATATCGTAACACAATCAACGATCATCAAATTTAATGAAACCCTTAGAAAATTAGTTAGAAATCAAGATAGTATAGCCAATCGAATAGAAACCTTAGAAAATAACATGCAAACTACTATGTTAGGCATGCGAGATTTAATCAGATTCAATACGATATATAACCAGATAATATCAACCCTAACTTTAATTCAACAAATCCTAGCAACATTAGAAAACGCAGTAACCTTTGCAAAATTAAATACCCTACATTCAAGTATCATAGAACCAATAGATTTATTAAAGAATTATTGAGAATAAAATCTTTTATAACTAATAGTAAATTACCTTTCGAGTATTAGAATCAAACATTTTAATATTTGAAAAAATAGCCATAGTTAAAGGCTATGTAAAAATAACGATATAACATTTTTAATAGAAATACCAATAGTAGAGAAAATTACAATTATTATCACTTATTTGCTTTTCCAATGAAAATGACTAGCACATACCAAGTTATTATTCCAAAACCAAATTCCTATCCTTAAATGAACAAAGATATGGTTATACAACGACAAATGTAATGAAGTCACACCCAATCAATACTTATGCCAATCATTAACAACCACAACAATTCAAGAAGACAGCCCTTGCGAAGTACAACTACTAAAATTTACCAATCACTATGAAAATTGTGAAGCCAAACCTGTATTAATCAACAACATGAAAATTCAAAAAGTAACGGAAAATAAATGGATAGCCATTTTCCCACCGAAGTAATCGCAACAATGTATTGCAATCAAGACGAAAGTAATTTAGCATTAACCGGAAGTAAATTAATCACCCTTAAGGAAAATTGTTATTTAAAATTAAAAAGAAATAATTAGAGTTTAACAAGACCCAGTACAAAGCAAGAATTAGCAAATCTACCCGATCTGCAAATCAAGATTAACCAAGAAGAAGATGAAGAAACCCTTCAAAACCAATGCAATTGGAACACCTGGAATTAGACAACTTAAACCACGCCATGAAACTCATGGAAGATTACAAAGAAAAATTAAACGAGATCAAGACGCCCAAAGTGCACTATGATAACATTAGTGTATGGACAATTATATTGATTTTATTGACTATTTTATTGATCATTTATGTAATGTACAAAATATGTATTAGATTTAAGAATAATAAAGAAAACAGTTTTAGATTTAAGAAACCCAAACAAACAAATGTACCCCTAGAAAATATGAATTTTAAATGAGATTAAACGAAAATGAATTTAATTAAAAATCAAGAAAAGGTAAAAAACCCTTAATTTTTAATGTACGTTGGGAGGAGTTTTAGGAACCCCCAATCTACTATATATATATAAAACTAATATCCATATTAGGAAATATTAGGAAACATTAAGAAATGTTAAGACAGTGCAACAATGTCGTTGCAACATTTTAATTACATTATATTATGATGATTTCAGTTCCCACGAGTGGAAACGCTACAAAGTAGCCCAAGGATAAGTGACACTGCAAAAGTCAGGTCACAGACGGTCGACGGATGTCACGTACCGTGATTACGCAGAATAAGCCTGCAACAATGTAATTTATGAATAGCTCTTAAGATAGCAACTAAGTATTACAAAGTGTAAGCGGACATTACGTCCACAGGTTCCCACAGAAATGTGAGGGGAGAAAGTTATATAAGGACCAGGAGCTCCACTCTAGTCAGTTCATCAGACGTCACTTTAACCTTGCAGTTCACTGGTAACTCACTGTACAAATTAATTAATAACTTCGACTTAGAATAAATTAGTTAAAATTGTAAATGTTCACATCTGTTTAAATCAAATAAATGTGTTAGATTTCAAAGAAGTCTTTTTAAAAAGGACCGCTCGAAGCCACGAACTCTAACTCCTGTTAAGCTGTAGAAACAAAACCGTTTAGTAAAAATTACTAACCTGGTTAGTTATTTTTTGCTAAATAAATTTGTTTCTACAACTAAACAAGTTCGCTGTTTGTAGCTTAACAGTTTAGCTAATATTTGCTAAACCGCAAAGCTGTAGAGACAAAACTGTTTAATAATAAACAACCAACAAGTTCGTTGTTTATAGTTCAACAGTTTAGTTGATATTAATGTGACTGTTAAGCGACCTACAACAAACTTTTCACGTTTTAGAACGAACACTGTTTAGTAAAAGATAATTAACCTATTGGCTAATAATAGCTTAGCTCTCAAGCTGCAAATATCAAATTTGTCTAACTGTAGAAATAAAACAGTTTAGTAAAAAAATAACTAAACGTATTTAGTAAAATACCAGGAGCTACTATTAACTAACGTTTAGATACTCACTGAGACAATTAAACTGTTTTGTAATTAAGTACTAAATTTTGGCCGTGTACCCCAAATTGGACTGAATTTTAAACACCTTTTGTTATATATGAATTTAATGATGAAATTAAAAATTAGCATACATTTTGGCAGGTATGAAATAAACTGGCCACCCCACATTACGGTTGGATGTGATGCTTTTTCTCTTGAAACATAAGTTAGGGGATCTCCTGCGCATCCCAAATAACGGAACATTGTGTAGGTAAATAATTAAGAATACTGTCAGATGCAGAATTGACTTTACGTTACTTCTTCAATGTATCTTGATGCACCGACTAACAACACCGGTGAGTGATGGGGTCCTATGAGAAAAACTACAAAGAAGGAATTTGTCAAATTCAAACACTGCGTTAAAGTGGGCACTAAGCAAGACTTAGAATTTTAAAAATATATACCAAGTTCTGGAGCTATAGTAATCTAGCCAGTGCTGGCTTTAATATTGCAGCAAACTTTGAAATTATGCGCGCAATTTACGTCTATGTAATTTATTTTTAATTGATCTAAAGTACAATTCAAGTATCATTTCTGTTTTACTGAACAGGTGTCTTTGCTGCTACACATAGTCTCATAATTTATTACTATACCTTTTAGAGATTTTTTTTAGTTTTATGCCACGACCAAAATGCCGCCTATCTACAACCCTAATAAAGACAAAGGCAATTCTATATTACAAGTTTTCTAAAAGAGATATTGGAAAGACTGAAAATTGCCACATGAAGATGCATTTAATACAAAGTGCTTTTCGTTGGCAAAATAAAACAAAATACAAATTTTTCCTAGGTTACGCTGCGATTACTTTAGGTTAAAATATAAACGTCTTTATTTATTTGCGGAATAACTATACATTTCACTGACATTTTAGGATCCTTTACATCGGAAGAATATGCGTCAAAGTTTATCTTCATATAACTGTTTTCAGGAAATGCTTCCCAACATTGTTTCGTGATCATTTTATTGCTACATAAAGTTGGCTGCTAGGAATTTCCTCTTCCATCAAGTTAAGAACCAAATCTATATGGATTACCTTAGCCACAGTTCGCGAAATTGTGACTTTACTTTGTCTGGCTTTGCATAAAGTAGTATCGCAAACATCTAAACTTTAACCTTTTCTTGCTATAAACGATATTATTTGAGTAAAGATTGTTCTGGTACTTTTGTAACGACGAGTTTCCGTAAAAAAATTTCTCAAAATAATCAAAAATAACTAATTTGCATTTGTCAAATAATTAACATAAAGCAATTTATGAACGCTACTCTTTGTCAAATAAAACTAGATTGAAACAAAAAGCAATAATATGACTAACTTTTCGTATTCTTCCGTATAATATACAGAATTACATACAAAAAAAATTACTAAAAATTTTTAATGAATTGTTCTATTCATAAAAGTCCGTTTTTAATTGGCACCGAAACTCGAAAGCAGATGGTTTCAGAATAAGTTCAACAAATATTTTTATTTCCCTAAAAAACAGGTATTTTCATGTAATGTGCATGGCCAAATAACATTTACTACAAATTTGAATGAATTATAAACTTTTATAATTTGTCCGTCATACATGTACACGAAAGAGCGCTACTAAAAAAAATAATAAAAATTTCACTGCACCCTAGATTTTTTGCTTAAATATGTTGCCTCTAAAACTTGATTTTCAATGCATTTCAAAACTGCGTCACTTGCGAAAAGGATATATATACATTATTTCTGTATAAATAACTAATTCCCAGTACTATTACCAACTGCATCCTTCTTCTGGTAACTAAGGAATGGTAAGGATGGTTTGCTGCTATTGAAGATACTCTTTTTGATATTAAAGAAAATAGTTTGCATTATTAAGAATCGTAGTCACTCATATTATAATAACTGAACTTCAAAGAATGTAAATGTAAAACTTTGCACTTTTGGCATATACCAAAATTGTAATTTCTTATATGAGAACATAATAACTAAGAAAATTATGTAAAAACCAGGAACCAACGCGTACCAAATATATTCAACTGGTTAGAAGATATGTTTTGAACGCATTAATTGACAATTCCTTTTAAACCCTCGACTAATAATAACAAACTAAAAACTTCTTTTCTTCTGCAAAGATTTAAAATATTAATATAATGGTAGTTATGTTGCATGCGCTTATGTAAAGTGAAACTGTAAGAACACTTTGGATCAGTATAATAAAATAGTATAGTATTGTTGCGGGCTACTATTAAGAACTCATCACAGCAGTTTACCTACCATCTGCTGTAAAAGCGCGGGTTGGGGTGAGGTAACATAGGGCGCGACGAAATGCCGAGATGCAGATATTCATTAAAAAAGGATATGAAGTTTAATACTCCGCCTACTTCGTTTATGAAGTGCCAGGGAGCACATATAAATAGCAGTGTTGTGGAACTTATTAGTCCAGTTATAAACCTTACAGATATTTTAATTATGCATATTCGCTAAAATTTATAACTAGTGAAAACCTTTGAAATTCCGATATCTATTATAAAAGAAAAATTATTAGAGAACAAGAAATTACAAGATTTAACATTCCTACATTTGCATCGCACAATTATTTTACAATTTCTAATATGCAATTGACAAAGTTGTTATATTAATTAATTGACCAATAAATAGAAAATGGTTTAAACGTATCTCTAATAAAAAATGATTAGATAAAGTGTCAAGTGGGATTTGATTACAGTTTGTGAAAAGCTACAAATATTGGTTTGGTTTCTTTTCTTATCACACCTTCGTTTCCTTTATCGTTTTCTAACGACGAAATAATAAACAAAGTGTACTGAATCGGACGCAGTAAACATTCCTCTAGTAGAATAAAAATGCATGTCCTGCATTTTTAAGTAGTCCAAAGTTTGTTTTGCTTTTATTTATTTACGTTTTGCAAGCAGCTTGTCATATTTTGTTCCATCACAATTGCGTATAGGAGGTTGTGAATGGTGAAATTGTACCATAATGAACAAAAGTCTTTTACGTGTATTAGAGAAGTTTCAAGGTAAAAAAACTTAATTAAACATGGTTTGTAAATTCTAATTATTCCTAAGGATTTTTATCACATTATTCCTTATTACTACACAAGCCTAAATATGAGCGAAATATTACTGGTGGCTTTTTAAATACGACCGTCTCACGCCAGTAATGCCGTGGCTGCAATGACACGTTAGGTTACCGTTACAAATAGATATTATTATTAAAAAACACAAATTAGATATTATTATTAAAGACACATCACTTAACACGCATATCAGAACAGTATGCAGTAGCTTTAGAACAACTCTTTTGATATGCGTGTTAAGTGATTTGTGTTTTTTAATAATAATATCTATTTCTAACAGTAAACCTAACCTATCATTGCAGCCACGGCATTACTGGCGTGAGACAGTCGTTTTAAATTTATCCCAAAACATTAATTGAACTTCGACATGAAAATTAAACAATTCTGTGTTTATTCTTTTTTTCATTACACTAGCCCATTCTTTCATCATGTTACAAGCCAGTTTTTCATCAAGTATAGAGTATATTATTTCAAAATTAGGTAGAACACTATCGCAATACAGTTTTTGATTATTATTTACCTCAAAACTGGGGGAATACTAATTACTTACTTACTAAATAGGAAGCCCAACAAAAATTTATGTAAATCTAAGGTTATGAAAAATAACTCATTTCAATAAATGCTGAGGTCCTAAATCATTTCCATAATGAAAGTTATAAATAGATTTGCAAGCATCATAATGATAGTTTTATCTCAATAGTATACCGTTTCCTGTATGTTTGTTGTGTTTTGTTTTGTATAGCATCTGTTCAAACTATCTCTGTTTGACAATAGTGTGTGACATAGAAGTTCTGAATTTTTCCACGGCAGCACATTGCAGGTACATTTCTCTAAATAATACTAATATTTGATTTATTCAATAAATAAAGTGAATTGTAGTGTGCATTTTTGATGAAAATTCATAAAAATTATTCACACATTTGGGAAAGTTACTGGTTTTGTTTAAATCGCTCTATTATTAGTAAAAAAAAATGTTGTTCAGTTAAAAAAAACTTAAATGACTTTTCCACATAGACAATTATTTAATAAGTAACTTTTATTAAAACCGTTTTAATTTGAGTGCCTAATAGGAATGAAATTTAGATCTTTAGAAATTTCAAGATGGCCGCTACTGTGATGAGCTCTTAACGCGTTTATCCAATTTAAAACAAGTAGTAATAAAAGTTTTTATTATTCACTATTCATAAGTTCAATTAACAGAATATGCCTTATTTATAGATGTTTTCAGTCCAATTAACAATGAAACACTATCACACTAATGCTATTTACAAGCACTAATATCTTCTTGAACTAAATTCTTAACCATAGCTCTATTAACAACACTAAACACTACTGCAATTTATTTATTACACTTTTATCTATTTATGTACAGCTGTCGGTACAATATACACGTTCACATAACACAAATTTATATTTACACTTGGACTTCCAAAAGTGTAACTAATTAACTTTACACGATATAATTTATATTCGACATTTAGATATAGACTAACTCTGTACTTCATTAGTGGTCTTATATATACCCTGAATGAAATGGATGATTCATACTCCGATATATCCTAGAAGGTTCAAGGCCTCTGTAGTATATACAGTGCTTACAGCAATTGTGTGTTTGACGGATTGCCTAATAGTAGCTCGTAACACTGCCCCCTTTTTAAAACCGCTACGTCTCGTAACTGTAAATTCATTTTGACGTCAATTCGATGACTGATAACGGTATCGGCAGCTATCTCCTCTGGTGCATCCACCACGTCGTTGGAAATAACATTCAACACTCTTTTCTTGACCTTAGTAGGCAACCGGTTGACAACAACAAACAAGGACCTGGACGTTGGTTCCCTGGAAAACTACTTTTAGCATATTTTGGACTATCCTTCAATCTAAGCGATCCAGTCCACAGTCTAGCTTGGGCACCGCTAGTCTCGTTACTCCATTTTCCATCATCTGAGCTTTAAGATTCAGCAAAACCTCCCATAGATGTCCATAACTAGGTCTCTGCCGTGAAGAATTTTTGTGACCAGATAGTAAACATAACGAATTTTATCCTAAAGAACCAAAGCTTTTCCTACAGTTGGCTGCTGTTGTACTAATTCATCCACACATCCAAACTTTTCCTTGAAAACAACAGCTATTCCTCTTGACATTTCCGGCGTCGTTTCAAGATTCTATTTTCAATCACCAAGGAGTCCCACTGTGTCCAGTATGTCTTCAGGCTCCTGCTTGAAATACTAATTTCTTCTCAAGCTGGTCGTTGTCCTCTATTTTTCCACTCAATAATACGTCCCAATTCGGTGTCATTCTCCTAGTCTTCTCGTATTCTTTCGGGTTGCCAAGTATCATCGGTTACCGTCATTCGATGAATGACACTTATTTTCCATCTTGGAGCAATGATTGCAGTCTGCCGGACAAAGTCTCCTTGACAAAGCGTTTGCACTTCGATGGCTAGTTGCTACACGATGCTTTGTGTCAAAGTCATATTCCTGCAGCCGTTCTATCCACCTTGCAACTTGCCCTTCAGGATTTCAAAACTGCAGTAACCATTTTAGTGAAGCATGGTCTGTTCTTAAGAAGAATTTACGGCCGTATAAGTACCTATAAAAGTGCTCTGCGATTTGACGACGGCCAACAGCTCCCTTCTTGTAACACAATAGTTCCTTTCTGGCCACGACAAGACCTTGCTGAAATATCCAATAACTTTTTCTTGTCCGTCCTGCACTTGAGAAAGAACGCTTCCTACAGCTGTGTTACTCGCATCGGTATCCAACACAAATTTCCCCTCCATCCGTAGATAGCTCAGAATTGGTGCGGTAACTAGTAGCCGTTTCAGTTGTTCACATGCGCTGTGGCAGTCATCATACCAATTATATTCTTGTCCATTTCCGGTTAATTTCGTCAACGGTTTGGCAATGTTCGCAAACCCAAGTATAAAACGTCGGTAATATGTGCACAATCCTAGAAAACTGCGTAGTTGGTGTATATCTGCAGGTGTAAGCCACTCTTGTGACGTTTTTATTTTGTCATGGTCAGCTCTTATTACGGCCTCCGAAACGACATGTCCTAGGTATTTCATCTCTTTTCCAAGTAGGTGACATTTCCTAGAGCTCAAAGTAAGGTTTGTCCCGCGTAATCTTTGGAATATCTTCTCTAGGTTCTTAAGGTGTTCTTCAAAAGACCCGCCCAACACTCTCACGTCGTCTAGGTATACCAGACATATCTTCCAGGACAGTACGCGCAGTATCGACTCCATTAACGTTCAAAAGTAGCAGTGCATTGCATAATCCAAAGGGCATGACCTTAAACCGCCATAATCCAGTTTCAATTGTAAACGCAGTTTTTTTCTTTATTGTTTGGCTCCAAGTCTATCTGCCAGTATCCGCGTTTCAAGGCCAAGGTCGAAAACCATTTAAAACCGGTTAGAGTATCCAAGGTGTCATCAATTCTGGGCAGAGGATGGCTGTCTTTCTTTGTCACATTGTTTAGCCGCCGGTAGTCACAAAACCTGGTGACCCATCCTTTTTCTTGACAAGCACTACCGGGGATGCCCATTGGAGGGTTCAATCACTCCTTGTTCTTCCATGTCGGTGATAATTTGCTCGGCTTCCTTATGTTTCGCCAAAGAAAGCCATGAGATTGTATCTGCAAATTCTACTGTCTACTAACAGGGTTGCAGGAACAACGCATTATTTCTGAATATTTACCGGCAAATACTGTTGTGAATATGGAAGAACTTGGAGCTCCAAATTTGAAGATTTTAAGAAATAACAGCAATCGATCAAACAACTGTCTGCTACATTTAAACCAATTGTTAAATTGTTGAATGGAAACTGTAGTTCTATTAAACAATTTGCATTTCAAATAAAGTTCTGCTGATGATGCGTAGTTTTTAATTAAAAATAGGTTTATTAAAGTATTTAGCCATTCCGAGTCTCTGTTTGTAGAATTGGTCACTTATTTCAAAGTATGTGGTATTGACGCATAAAGCAAGTAATTCCATAATCGATGATCATCCATCGAATCAAGACTAGTGATAGCTATTGCAAGGAGGTCGCCATTTTGGATATAGTGAATAATGTAATATAGTATGGGATAATGGACATGTCTGTTGAATATAACCCCCGATGATTTCAAGAAGCAAGTTGAGTGGTTAAAGGAAAAAGTTCATGGGCTCTGCTCATTTGCAGAGTGGGAGATGCTCACCATTTGGTAGATAAAAGTAGACTAATTGAAACTAATTAATTCGTCGATTTTACATTATTTTATTAAAAATATATACAAAATATTTAATTGTGAATGAATATATTAAAAATTTCCGTAAACGGATTATATTCACACATTGAATCATGGATAATTAAAGCATAAGCCATCATCGACGGTTCAAAATTTCTCGATGCTTCTATTTCCATTCGTACGTCAACCGTTGCGTCCTCGATGCTTTCAAATTGATGACGACAGTCGATTACAAAATAGGTAATTTTTTAAATTTGCTATAATTCATTAAACATTTATTTGATGATTTGTTCGGATAGTATTTTTTCCATGGGAGATGCATAAGGCAGGTACGCAGGCAGGTAGTCGTTCTGCTCGAAATCCAAATTTAATCGGCCTTGAGTGGGAGCTTGAGAGTTTAAAAAGGCTTTCACATTGGTTGTATTGGTTTTCGTAAAGCTTGAAGCATTTTCTTCTTTCCTGTTGTACTTCCCATTTTGAAACGCAATTAATACCCATCGTGCTTTTTCTGTCTCGTTCGATACTTTAATTCGCCACACTTGCGACTTTGATTGAGATAGCGATGGTAATTTGTGCAGATCCCATTTTCTGGATGCTGCCATTATAGATGATTGATTTTGCATTTCCGAAAGCAGCGAAGTCTTAGCGAAGTCACTTAATGTTATATGCGGAACCTCCCATGAAATACGTTGTATTTTGAACGTTACTGTATCTCCAATCGACTTGTAACATTTTACGTTCGACTTGAATCTGATTAAAATCAGTTCTTGAGGCGTGTTGACGATAATTTTCTTGTAATCTTCGATGGCGAAAATCGATTTCTCGTCTGTTAATTAAATACTATGTTTGAATGTGTTGGTTTAGGTTAAAGGTATTCTTTCACAATGGGATATATCTGTGTATTCAAAACATAAATCTTTTATTGCTTTTTCTTCAGTATTAATATTATCATTAAAACGAATATTAATTAAATTTTTCTTTAACATTTTATAGTGCTCTGGGGATTGGAATTACTTTCAGAGTTTTCATCGATTTCCATTTTGCTAAAATTTACTTCTATATTGGTGTCGTTAAAGATACTTCTACGGGGTAGACGTTAGAGTTCAAAATTGTCGTAGTGGTGTAGTTGTCTTTTATATGTACTAACGCGGTGGGTGTTTCTACTTCTTGTTGAAATGACATGTGATTTATTATTCCTATGTCGCTTTTCGAATTTACTAAGACGTTTACTTGTTTTTCTGTTCTAGGTTCGATGGTGTATTTTTGGTCTCTTTGAATGTTGCTATTTTGAGATTTAATTGGTATTTATCCGTGTTTCGTTCTTAATTATCGAATTTTTATATCAATATTCGTTCATAATTTTCTTAAAAGATCTATGCCTATCAATCCGTCGTATTTGTCGTTAAATTCAAAAATGCAAAATATGTTTCATTTTTTTTACATTGAAAGCTTTTGGTAAAGGTATATTCGCACTAAATTGGTATAATGTCGTTTTGTGCGCTGTTTTTATTTTTAAAAGTCCTCTTTCTACAAAATTTAAATAATTTTTCCTCACGGTTTTGTGGTTAATTAAAGTATTTGAAGATCCTGTATCGATTAATAATTTAATTTCAGCTTTTTTGATACATCTTGAGATTTTTTAGACCATTCGCTGGATTCGTATCAGACAATTTAATTATCACCAACGTTAAATTCTACTAGCGACATCACCGTAAATAATAACGTTTACCCAGGTACTAGAGGTCTATACAATCTGCTAACCTTTAAAAACATGAACCCCGAAGACGGTGATTTTAGTCGAGAAGAAGATTTACCAAATCACTTGAACATGGTCAGATCGGCATCGATTACTAGAAGAACGTTTAATCCATACGTATTGATGATTTAAACGAGTTTCTGATAAACAACAAGAAGTTTGAAAAAAATATATCTACTGGAACAACATTCGCGAACTAATCGACAGGTTAAAATTATTGAATGCATCCAACCGAGCTGGAAATACAAGCAAGGAAAACATAAACGAAATGGTATCTATAATTGAAGAATTAAGAGAAGAGGGTATAATAGAATAAGCCTGATAAAAGGTCGATCAGTTTTAAAAAATTCCTGTCGACCGCTTCGGACGTTCAGAGCGTAAAGATGCTGATATTCGACGTGGGCCTCCAGGTCGAGGATTTCTGCTCACGTCGAATGATGATGGATACGATATGCGGCAAAGAAGGTTAATGAATGTATCAGATTCCAAATCCGACTCTGATCTGGTTACTCAAGGAAGCACGATAACATCTAAACCTGGAGAAGAAACAATTGGTTTTCGTAAAAGAAAGCTAGTTGATGTAATGGAGCCAAAAGACGATAGTGATTATGTTAATAAAAGGTTTGCAATCAAGGTATTTACTAATAAATTGGTTATCACTTGCAAGTTTAATTATTTTACAATCTCCAATGCATCATTATTTTTTTTAAAATTCCTATTTACAATTTAAAACGGATCCTTTATAATTTGATGATATTAAAATTTCCATGTAAGCGCGTTGTTATGTTAATAATATGAGAATTTTTTCTTCTTTGTATAAGCAACAACGTTCACTAATAAATAGCTTGAAGTGTTTATTCATAAATTACTTATACTGTAATATTTAAATTTTTCGCATATTTGCTTATTAATTTCAGAGTATCTATGCGAATTATCTCTAGGAAAATTCTATACTAATTTGATGTGTCCCATGATTAAAAATTTATACGGATGGTTAGAAATCGCTGCCGGTAAAATTCTTAAAATGAAGGTAGCTCCCTGGGGAATGATGTTATCTAAAAAATTCCTAGAAATTCAGGTAGCTGAGAAAAATCTAATATTAATTGACAACAAACAAGATAGATTTATCTTAAAAGAAATAATCTTTAATATGTCTGCATGAGAGTATGTGAGTTAAATGGTTAGGGGTGGTCGGATTTTAAATCTGTTTGCAGATTCGGATTCTCTGTAAATTTCTAGACTAATTTGATGTGTTGCATAGCTAAAAAATTTATAAGGACGGCCAGAAATCGCTGCCGGTAAAAAATCTTAAAATGAAAGTAGTTCCCTGGAGGATGATGATATCTAAAAAATATCCTAGAAATTCAGGTAGCTAAGAAATATTTAATATTAATTGATACCAAACAAGATAGCTTTATCTCGAAGATGAGCTAAACAAGATATATTTATCGCGTAAGATGATAATGGCAAGTCGAAGAAAATTATTTGGTCCACATGTGTGTGGAAATGAGGATGCTGGTGGAAATGAGCCGGGTAAACCTGCTCAAATGCTCTACTAGTGTGTAAGCGATTTTGAATTTGATGTGTAAGAATAAGAGAACAACAAAAACAAATCAAATTTATAATGCTTTAGATAGGAAACACTTTTTTATAGCTTCAGCTAGTAAAGAGGTATTTTACTATACAAACGACAACAAAATAGTGCCTTAATCCTTGGGACCTTAAATTTTACCCCTTTACTGGCGAATATAAAATCCCCACAGAAATAAATAATAATGCGCGGTTTCTTATGTAAACAAACTTCAACAATCGACAGATGCAAAATCAAGTTTGCTGTTCTATAGCAATCAACATGAAATTTTTAAAAATCTTGATTGAACGACCAATGCACTTTATAAAGTTGTTTACACCGATACAATATAACATGATAAGTTGCTTGAAAATACCAACGATTTATTATCTCACGAAATAGACAACTATAAGTAATTTTATTTATGTGAATTTGAGATTACGTTTTGCGAAGGATAACAAAATATAGTACATTCAAATAACAAAATTTCCCATGCATAACCAAAAACTAGCCCCCAAATAAATACAAATGGATTGAAAGTGATAATAATTTAGCATCCGAATGAAAGATCCATCATGTTGGGGGTGAGGTAGAATCTAGGGTAAATGCCTGTTCCAGAAATCACTTTCCCCGTTGGTTTGCGGTTGTAGAGGACTGTAGCACTGATTCTCAATGTTCAAAGAGATTTTAGTAGTTTCGTCGCTTGCGTCTACAAAATTAAACGAAACTTTAAAATTACTTTTATGTTCTACGTATTGGTGATGTTGTTCTTCAGTCGGCATTATAAAATTAAAACTAACTTTAAAATTTATCTAAGGTTTAAATAATAGATTGTTTGATAATGCCAGCTCTTTTCAAAGTAATTTAACTATATCGTGGGCTAGGTATTAAGAAATTTTAATCATATGTAGGAAAATAAGTTGTTTTTATAAAAACCCTTTAAAATTTCTATTAGCAAAAGTATTTCCAAACAATTCAGATAACTTAATTAAGAAACATCCAGTATCTGTGAATCAGAAGAAATGCTGGCGGTGTATTGCCCCGTTTTCCAGCTCCTTCCCAACATATGCCTGTTCCTAGATTCTCTGATTGGTTTATATTCAAATATTGAATTTACAATTCAGCATGAGAATAACAAAATCTTTTATTTGCTTGCTGTTATATTACCTAAAATTCACAACAAATATAGTTTTCCAGTCCAAGAAAAACATCACATATGAATGTAGCTACTATCAGGCATTCGATTCAGAATAGAGAAAACCTACTTTAGTACTAGCTAATAGTTAGATCTACCTGGTTTCAAATAAATTTTAGGACAGTTTCAATCACACGTTCTTTTTACAAATGCTTTGAAAGATCTAATATGAAAGAAACTGTAATTTTAAGGAATATTTTCGATATCTTTGGTTGAAATAAACTTTCCTTTTATAGCAAGTTATGAGTAGAATGTAGTGAGAGCGAAAAATAAGAAGAAAGCACGCCGCTAGAATACGATGTTTTAATACGTTGATGTATGGAAATGAAACCATGGAATATGTTTGCCGTAAAGAATTCGGAAGTAGCTCCGTCGCATTTGACGTAAATATTGTAACGAATTCTTTTTAGTGTTCTTTATTGGTCAAATATAAACTCGTTTACTCATAAACACAGAGAAATTTGAATGTACTGATGATAATGTAACAGTAATTAAGAAGAATAAGGAACATTCTCGAAAGTACGATTAGCAGGTATTGAAGTGATAATCCAATCATATCTGTTTAGCGATAAGAATGAATGACTAACAAGCACTGAAAAGCAATAGGTTTGATGATTCACATTCTAGATGTTTTCTCGATTTAACTATAATAAAGGTTGTGTTTAAGCGCGAGCCCCATTGCGATAAGAAGTATCGGTTTGAACTCGGTCGTAATAACCGCTTATTGTACATATATGATATAAATGTG